>JAZHRO010000001.1:0-1200000 GCA_037157565.1 Thalassia testudinum | reverse complement strand
TGGGTACATACTGAGCAAATCCCAAAGCAGCTGTTCCACGGGGTACGATTGTAACCTTAAGCAATGGTTCAGCATGCTCTAAGAACCATCCAGCAACAGCATGACCGGATTCATGGTATGCAACAGTCCTCCTCTCCAACTTGCTAATTACCTGATTACATGTAGAAATCATGTTGGAATCAAGCTGCTTACAATGCAACAATACGGCCCATCAACAGAAAAAGCTTGTCTGCTTCTTGATGATAGGCAATAACACCTCAACTCCATACTTTGTTATGCATATTAGTAGGCATACCAGCAGATGTCAGCATCTGCGCAAATGCCAGTGTCTAGTCCAATGCATGTGCATGACATTTAGGATGCCCGTTCGTCTCAGTTTCAGGAAGTCAATACTCTATTAACAAAACTAAAAAATGTAGCAATTTTAGGAAAATATACAATATTCAGGCCTTTTTAAATAAAAAGCCTGGTAACTCAACGTTTAGGCCTTTCAATGTTGATATGTGCTTGTGCCTTAAAGAGGGCATGCTCACATGAGCATCCATATGTGCTATACGATGCACAACCAAATATATATACACAAGCAGCCAAGACGATAAGAATGTTGGCTTCAATGGTTAGATCACAAAGTCCTGCCAACCTCGAAATGATTGGTGACTTAGACTTACTGGCTCAGGGTATAAGTTGAAAGCAGAAGTAAATCAAATTCAACAGAGGTTGCAGTCCTAATTTAAGCAGCCTGCTGTTATTCCAGAAAGAGCTTCTTTTTGAAAGCTTGTTACCAAAGGGGCTATGTTCATGATCCATTTAAACTTTATGAAAGAACGTCAATATACATAAAGGGATGTTTCCAACCATTGACACAGTTAAAGCCCCATGCGGATATCCAAAAGACAGACCTGGTGTTCTTCATGCCTACCGTGTGCTCACAGCATGCCGGCAAAATAGCCATTTCCTGATGTTGGGGCATTACTTCCACATATATGATGTCAAAATGCAAGTGTTAGTGATACCTTGCCAAATTTCACTGGTATGTTGACGATTTTGGAGAAATGGGTGTGTTATGTACAATGTTAAGACTGCTTTCATACTTCAGATCGACATGGCAACTCATTAATCCATGACAACTATTGTTGTTGCATGTTTGTTGGAGTGATGATGACCCTTGCAAGGGTTTTCTCTCCCCATTTGTAAGATCTTTAACGTATTTTGGCTTCTTAAATGCCAATAGTATTTATTTCTTATATTCTAAGCTAGATTTAAACTACAATCTCTAGATTGATTGATCTACAAACTCATGAGTTTATGGTAGATTCAATAGTTCCATAATTATTCGATCTATGTATTTTATAGTGTTAGATTATGGATCTAAGGCTTTAATGCTATTTTTTTAAAATAAGATTAATGTTTAAATGTCTACCAAGTTTTGGGAGCACAATTATATGTATCTTATACAATTATAATCATTTTAATAGAATCACAATATTTTCTTGACATGCCTCCGCCAAGACTCTAAAATGCCTATTTTAGGAAGTATCAAAGTCATCAAATTTCAACATTAGAATTCTAGCTTTTCCTCAAATACCTCCATCGTACCTCTAAAATGGATATTTCCAAAATCACTTAAATGATGTTGAAATTGACATTTAAAACCTTGGACAGAGCTAAGCCATATAATGCTGATAAAACATATGCAAATATCGACCAATGTTGCATACTATGCTAAACAGTGTGGAAACAAAAGGTTGGTAACAACTAACAAATGGTCCCAAGTAATAATATTAGTACCTGATAGGATTTGTACGCAAGGAAATAAAAATTTTGATTATGAAAATAGAGCTAACCTTGTTTTTCTTCTCCAAACCACCTATGATTCTGTCAATGGCTGCTTCAAAATGTTCCATTGTAATCTGAGAATGCTCATTTCTTGCAGCAATGAGAGCAGCCTCATTGCATACATTTGCAATATCAGCTCCAGCAAAGCCAGGAGTAAGGGCAGCAAGTCTTTGAGAATAATACGAGGGCTCGTTGTCAAGCTTGAGCTTTTTGAGGTAAATTCTGAAAATCTGATCACGACCTTTGATATCAGGCTTGTCAAGGGTAATCTGGCGATCAAATCGGCCTGGCCTAAGCAGAGCTTTGTCTAGAATGTCAGGTCTGTTGGTACCAGCAAGTACAACCACCCCTGAAGTAGTTCCAAACCCATCCATCTCTACAAGCAACTGATTTAGAGTACTCTCCCGCTCATCGTTGGAACCTGAGAAGCCCCCACGGCCTCTTGCCCGACCAATTGCATCAATTTCATCGATAAAAATGATACTGGGAGCACATTGTCTTGCTTCCTGGAATAAGCTCCTAACTCTTGAAGGTCCCACTCCAACAAACATTTCCATAAAATCTGAACCGGAAATAGACAAAAAGGGAACCCCAGATTCCCCTGCGGTAGCCTTGGCCAGGAGTGTCTTCCCTGTACCAGGAGGGCCTACCAGAAGCGCACCCTTCGGGATTTTTGCTCCTAATTCTTCATACTTCTTGGGATTTTTCAAAAAATGCACAAATTCCATAATTTCCTGTTTTGCTTCATCACAACCAGCCACGTCCTTGAAATATACCTGAAGCCACAATAAATGAAACACAACCAGGCCAAAAAGTAAAAGTTATTAAGATTTCAAACCTATAATAAAGAAAACTGTGCATAGGAGTCTGAGGTCAGTGATTATTTAAAACCACAATTTCAGCAAGAATATAGAAGGTGCACAATGTTTTTTTTTTTTTTTTGGGAGGATGTACACAATGTTGCAATAGAAAAATTTTCTATTTTCATAGCATACATAGAACATGATTTTTTTTGGAAGTGAATATTTTTCAAAGAGCAGCATTAAAAGGATGCCTGAAATAAAAGAAAAGCATTGGCGGAAAATAAATAAATTACCTTGTTTTTAGAATTCTTATCCAACTTTGTTATATGAGCTTTTCCAATGTTGAATATTCCTCGAGGACCTTTCGTGCTAGAACCACCAATACCAAACCCACCTTGCACTCTGCGCCCTAGTCCCCAAAGAACTGCTAGAAGCAAAGCTGTTGGAGCAAATTTCATAAGCTCGTTGTACCACAAAACCTCTGAGACATATGTAACTGGAACAAAGTCATGTGTATCTATTCCAAGAGCTTCTTGGGCTTCCTCCAACTTTTCTTCAAATGACTCCACGCTACCAATATTGAAATAGAACTTATAGCGACCACCATTACCCTTAGCTGGAACATCCATCCTAGGTCCTTGTATGTCATCATCTTTCATCTGATTGTTAATCTGCTGAGAACTCCGCACATAGACCTTTGCAACTGATTTATTAGAAACTACAATATGATCAACCAACCCAGGTTCCAGCAATTTATTTTTGAATTCCTGGAAGCTAATCTGCACAGAGAAGATACCAGAGATCCAATAAATGTTTGTGATAATGATGAAAAAAGACAAGGGGCATGCATTCACCACCATGCAAACACCATCACAAATGCATGCAAATATAGGTGAAATATAATTTTAAGAACCAAAAACATGTTGCAAAACACTGAAGGTACAAAAAAGAAAATCTAAGCCTACATTTGCTTAAGAGAACTCTTATCATGGGATAGGTTTCACTGGGTTTAGGGTTTAGGGATATCCCACCCAGTTATCCCTCAAGCAGCAAGCAGAAAACAGAGCTTAAACAACATAGACAACAATAGTTCTTATAGAAAGTGTTTCAAAATCATTGGGCCTACAAGTCTCATACTTCATCTAGCCAAAACCCTTCAGCCTTGGTTTTAACTAAAATGTTATGAAACATGCAAAAAGAAGTAGCACGATTTGACCCCAGGATGTAAGATGATCCAAAATCTAAAAAAGAAGATTTATTTGGTTTCAATCCATTTAATTATAGCATTTATGTTGCATACGATCTGCAGCGAGGTGTAAAAAGGAAAGAGGGTTCCAAAAAATGTGGCAAGCAAATCCTTACTCCCTCAAAAAAGGAAGTGCTAGCGTGTGTGCGGAATAAAATCACGTGACAGTGCCACATGGCAGCAGCAACAGTCAGTGGGCCCATGTTGGATGCATGAAGTGTGTGCATGTGTGCGTGTAGAATTAGGTTTAGGGTTTAGTGTTTCCAAGTTTGTTTTGTGCCACTTGTGGCAAGTTAATTTTGTGATTGTTAAGAGTCCAAATTTAGGATTGAGTAATTTTAGGAATAGTTAAGTGATTAAGTTTGTTTAGGAAATAGGATTTGCAATTCCTAAATTAGTTAAGATTGTGGGATAGTAATTGAGATTGATTCTCTTCAAATACAAACCAACTCTCCTTACTTTCTCTTGAGTTTCAATAAAATATTTTCAACTCCAAGGACTCCTCTCCTTACTCTCATCTTCCACGGTGACTTCTCTGTCCCTCTTCCTCCTCTCTCCATGCACACCAACATTGAAGGAGAAGGGCTCCTCTATGCATCATCAACTCTCACAAGGAGAAAAAATAGAAACAAAAACCCCTTACCTGCCTGATGTTGGCAAAACATAAAAGGATACAATTGTTGGAGTTATGTGCCTTGAGCGAACCAACCTAAGTCAAGTCACTCAATCAGTGATTCAAATCTGAATGTCAAATCACGTGGACAGACATATCCAGTTAGATGGATCCCTAGGTATAATTGGAATAATTTACTGTAACCATGTTAGATATACTGATGACAGGTATTGAAGATTCAAACGATTTGGATTGAAGATTTCGATAAGTCATCCATAACTATCACGATATCTGACCATTGTCTCCAGTCTGAGAAGAGATAGCAATCCTCTCTAGAAATCGTTACTTGACTAATGCCTTTAATGCACATCCTTTGCATAGAAATGGAGACTCAAGGCTATCAAGCAAGTTGAGTCAATGAGTTAACTCAACGAGATGGAGATGCGTTGGTTATTTTCTTATCACTATCACGAAGAAAGTGTATTCTTTGACCTGAGACAGTTATGTGTCTATATTTGAATATGTGCATTTAGTAGATCAATAGTTGATGCACCCACCTTGATATTGAAATTGGAAAGCTAGTGTGCTTATGAGATCACAAGAGATATATGATTTCTCAAAGGAATCACATAGATCTACTTTTGTAAGTGTACACAGCGGATTAACAGACTCGAGCTCGCTCTGCATGTATTGGAAAGTACAAAATTCCATGCCTGATCGTACAAATCCTTATCAGACTCATACATGAAAGAGAAGAAGACAGTCCTTTCGGAAATGATCCGATCTTCGTTCTCATTCTAATGATCCAAGAATAACATGAAAAATGTGTAACCTATGATAGGATGGATAGTGAATCTGGCATTTAATCATGTGAATTACATGTCTTCCATATGAATAATTCATGAGTATTTGGAATACCTGAGGGAGGCTTAACAGCACAATTTTCACTAATCGTAAACTCTTCATTATTGGCGTGATAAAACCAATAATGATTTTGGTGAGTTCTTACTTGTAGGATAATTAAATGTGAATTAAAGAGTTAAGTTACATTTAATTTGGTGATTAATTGCATTAGGTTGAAATCCAAGGATTGAATTGTAATTAATTAATGTTTGGATACTAGATCCTAACATCCCATAATTAGTTATGAGTAAATTATATAAAAATCAAGTGGGATTAGATCCCAATGATTGGATAAAGATCCAAGGGTTCTCACCATATTATGATTAGATTTAGGAACCCTATAAATGTCTCCCAATGCCTTGATAGGAAACCCTACGGCCTAGTTTGACAACCAGGTTAACCCATGAATGGAGGTTAACCCTGTTTGGTAGATGGGATATACTCACACGAGTTGAGGGCACTTAACCTTGGATAAGTTATTCTTGTGTTCATGTGAGATAAGGATTTTGGAGGGCTATCCCATGAATTTTCATGGGTTAACCCTTGGAACCTTATCCCTCATACATCATTCACAACCTCTTATTGTCAAAGATAAATATCATCTTTTCTCTCATTAATATCCCATTGATTGGAGTTGCCTTTCAATGAATCTAGCTTTTCAACCATCTTACAACTTACCTCAAAAATAAAATAAAAAAAAAGGAAAGAAGAAAAAGAAAAACATATGGGGTTAACATTTCTCACACAATCTAAATCCCTTATTTCAATAGTTTTATAGTTGTTTACTATTTTGTTTTTGCTTTATCACCTTAATTAAAGAGACCTAAAAGTCATATATTAGTAATTATCACCATAAACTATAAAAAGAGTAGAAAGCGAACTAAAAGATGCACATCCCTTCTAGGAACGCCTTCTCGAGTTATTAACCGTCACGTGTAGATAGCTATTAAAATTAAGGTCTCTTTAGATGAAAATAAGAAAGAAAAAAAGGTATTAGTTATTAACTAGAAATGTAGTTAATAAAGCATTACCTATCAAGTTATACATAATGACAACTCATTTCAATTAATATGATTTTAATTACAATTAAAACAAATAAAACTTCTTATATCAAATAATAAATTGCAACTATCTTATCAGATCTAATTAACATTAGCAATCAACTAACTTTCAAACCAATAATTATGGGGACAAAAATGTTATTATGCACCTTATCCCATCAACCAACTCCCAAACAACAAACTTCCAGACACAGGATAACCCTCCAAGTTATCCCTCTACATTCCAACAGCTATAGGTTAACCCACCAGGATAACCTTTATGACTTCCAAACAGAAATGCAGGATAACCCATCTACAAATAAGTTATCCCATGAAATCTATCTCTCCAACCAAACTAGGCCTAGTTGATTCTCAATTAATTCCAATTTCCAATCAAGTGTTTCCCTTCCACTAAGCAAGAGGGAGGAGAAGAGTCAACAACTCCTTAAATCCTGAAGCCCTAGCACTTGAAGCAGGGGCTGTAAGCTATGAGGAGATGATAGGGTCATCCAATTGCTTCTCTATTGGACATCTAGGGCTACTGCCAAAAGTCCAGAGGGACCTCCAAACGTTTGGTAAGAATACCATATGTCTGATACTGTTGGTTGTGTGTTCCAATTGCTTCTCTACTGGACATCTAGGGCTACTATCAAAAGTCCAGAGGGACCTCTAAACGTTTGGTAAGAGTACCATACATCTGATACTGTTGGTTGTATTCCTAGATTGCACAAACCTTTTTCCTGGTGGACTTTGAGGCATTGGACGCCTTGAGATCCGCAAAGAAATTTGTAGGGCGTGAAGCATTCACGTTACATGTTGAAAATCAATTGTTCTTGGCGTGAAAGGGTTCATCCACCTGTCGAGAAAAAGGGAGTCCCATCAGGCAAGACTTATTGTAGGAGACAAAACATGTAAGGTGCTATGCTACATCACCCCAGAGGTAATCTCGTTGCTAATAGAGAATCTGGAACGGAAAGATATTAGATCTCTGCATATGGTTCCGGTTATTTAGGTCGTCATTTCTCAATTTCGATTTATTAGATTTTCAAGTATCGATCCGAGTTTCGATTCAAAAATATTAAACTGCCATTTTATCACACTTTCGCGATGCCACTGAGATCCAAGGATTGAATCGTTCGAACTCCACCCCTTAGGGATTATCCCAACAAAAAACATAAGACATTTTCATGGAAAATAATTGATAGGAATTTTCAAGCTCCTTGATTAGGACTGAACAAAAAGCACTAGGAGCAAAAATCAGACTTGGCCACCTAATAGTGCTTGGTTACCAAAGTGAATCGAATACTTGGTTGATCGGCTTGAGTAGTTGGGTTGATCGATTCATTACTCAATCATTCTTGTACGAAGATACTAAGATTTATGTGACATTTAATTTTTTAACCCATTTAATAATAATATTATCCATTTGCTCTTTCCAAAAAAAAATCCATTTATGATTCTTCACTTCAAACGTTTCATTATAAAGTGTGTGGCTTTTACAAACTAAAATACATTTTATGATTTTATCACTATTTTCTTAGTATGTCCATATTAATTAATATTTTGAACTTTAAATATTGAAAAATATGAAGCCAAATCCTTTTTACTTATACTCCTTAGTGAAGTCTCTAAATAAGTACAAAGGATAAATTTTTGCAACCTTAATTCCTAATAATTTAAGGAGAAATGCATAGGTGTATATCAAAAGTACAAGCATAAAATTAGGTATATTCCAGTAAGCTATCTGGAATAAGATAAGAGTATGCCACGCTTTCCTTGTGGTTGCAAGGATGTCTACATACATCTCAATAACGGAACAAATATAATTTTTGTAAGCTTCCAAAAAGAATATAACTGAATTAGCAAATTGGTAAGTTCCAATACAATGCAAAATAAGACAAATGGAAATGACAGAAAGAGAAGAAAACAAAAGCAGTCGAAAATGAAAAAAAAAAATCATTGTATAATTAAGCCTAATGCCAACCATTATCAGACGATGATCTATAGGATTAACCCTCCTTTTCTTCTCAAAAAAAAACAAAGAAGATCTCTGTAGGATTATTGCCAAACACCCCTCAACGACCACTACACAAAGGCTAAGCTTGAAGTCAACTACAATTTCTTTTCACAATTAATCAATAACATGTCAAATGGCAATGTTTTATGAAGCTACTGGGTTTTGCTGCCCCATTATTGACTCTATGTAAGTGCAGCATCCAATTTTGTAAACATTCAAAGGGATTTCAATACATGGACAGCTTAAAAATCATATAATTATCTGCTGCCTTTCTCCAATTAACTTCTGCCATCGCTACATATCAAGCACTTTTGCATGTTTCTAGGTGAATAACTTCTATCTTCCACACTTTTCCTCCCGAAACTAGCCACTACAAGTAGCTGGGAATACAATTTTTCAGCTTGAATTATCTCAAAGAAAATATGAGAATGGTGATGCACAAATTTGAGAGAGAGCGGGGGAGGGAGGGGGGGAGAGAGAAAACAGGTTAAAAGCACCCAATCAGTTCTAGAAAACAATTACATCCACCATCGGAAACAAAATATCAGGACAGTGCTTTTTCCTTTGTGATCTTGTCCTTTTTTTAGTCCTTCTTAACCTAGCTGACAGGACCTGAGAAACCAACCAATCTAAGATACCAACAAGTGAACCAATATATGAATTTTCATTCATGAATTTCAAAGACTTGCTCAGACCACCTTCCTTCTCAAAGAAGATCATTTACCATTTTCTAGCTTTGTTTTTAGGCAAAGTTGCTAATTAGAAATTAAATGAAGACTTAAATGCCTCCCCTAGGACACGTTAACTTACCCATTAGAAATGAAACTCCAACTTGAATGCCTTCTCTAGGATGTTTCTTTTCTATTGATGCCTTCTCGACAATTCTCTACAATTGCATGTATGTTGGGTTAAGTTTATAGCTTAAATATTCATCTGCATATTTCCTGAACCTTTATTAGCCTGTGTAATTCCATTACATAGTCCCTTACAACCCACTTCCTTGCTAAATTGGCATGTGAAAATGGCACGCAGTTCCAATAAAGGATAGAAGGCAAATTAAGAGGCCATCACTATATGAATCCTTGAAGGGGGTCCTCAAGAAATGAGAGTTCTAGAATGCAGGATGTTACAGAGAGTAGCCAGCACCCAAATTTCCAGGTGGGCACAACTATTACCAATATATTGATCAAATCCTGGAATTTTTTTTTGGTGGTGGTGGTGATCAAATTGAAATCCAAAAACTTATACAAGATACAGTTTATACCAATCCCACAAGAAGAATATGCACTGCACCCAGCATTTGCAATCAACCTTGAGGTCTTTGAATACCTCTATATAGGCAGAAAAAGCAATGGTTGTTCCTCTTAGGAGGAATATGCGAAGATGTAACTTCAAGGCATTTACAACAAATCATTTAAGAGAATATGTTCACTTCAAAGGCTTCAAGAAAAATGTTTAAGTGCCAATCAGATCCTTTGAGAAAACACCTACATATATTATGACCTGATTCACAGAGACTCCACTAAGAGCTTCCCAGGATTTACAGCTCACAAATCACTTTTAGAAGATATACAACGAACAGTAAATTGACATCTCTTCAGCATAGCAGGAAAATGAGTATGAATATCACAAATTCAGCTCATCATTTTCACTGTCTCAGCCTACTAAATCACAAAGGAAAATCATTTTCACTTCCACAGTCAACGTCATTTTTGCTATCTGCTTGGCAGTGGCAGCGAATCTAGATCTATCATGCAAGCGTGTCTTGTCAATGACAACATCTCAATACAGATGAACAAAGCTCCATGGGGAGGAATCTTCTGGACAACACACTATAGAATTGTGATCTTCAGGCTCATTATTGAGTGAAGAGTGGTAGATGCGAGAAAGAGTTCGAAAGGGCTTGAGGACAAGGTGGAATTAATTTTTTTGAAAAGTGAAAGGGTGGTTATCATCTCAGGTGCTCATCAACAAGAAATGCTAACAACAAAGTTTTCAAAGTAAGGATGTTGTCCCTTGAAGATTGCCACATTCCTCTCCAGCTATATGCCCCAAAGCACCGCCAACACTTTGGCTTTCTCCTTCTTAGATCTAAAAGTTTTCTGGTCCACATTCTTGTTCCCCTGTCTGAATGAAATCCAAAACAGGCTCTGACTCGTGTGCTCAATCCACCCAAAGTCAAAGTACCTCCAAATATGCGAGGAGAAGATACAATGAAAGAACAAGTGGTCAATATCTTCCTCACTCGCACCACATAAAAAGCACTCATCCGCATCTGGATCTCCATACCCTAGTCAACAATCTACCTCTCCGCAGCAGCCAAACAAAGATTGTAGAAGACCAAGATTAACTCTTCTTGAGAATACCATCAAAATAGTTTTAGGAACACCAAAAGCAAGTATATGATAAAATTGAAAGATCCTCATTGTAACTTCTTACCATAAAGTATCATCAGGTTCAGATATCACATATAACCCCCCTCCCCAGGCCCTTCCGTATTTATTTAACTTGTTGAAAATGTCACCAGCAATATATCAACCATGTTAAAATGTTGTTTCTCAATCCTAATTTCAGATTGCACAAATTTTTCCTTGATTTTGCTTCTTATATCCATAATTCAAAACCCTTTCAGTAAAACTAACTCCTCATCAACCACCCTCCCCAGCCCATCTAACCTCATTAAAATAGCAGTGCCATGTAATGCAATTGAACCGCAGGTGTACTAAACTGGGTGGTCTAATAAAGCAAACAAGACAAAAAAAAAATGATGCAATTTCTGAAAAATTTTGGATAGTATTCCATGGTAAATGTACCATAACTTCCCCACGAAGTCCATTCTCCATCGTCTAATTCTTTATAGCTAATGAAGAGAATCGGTTTATGAGTAACAACACATGGTAATTGTAATATTAAAACACAATTAAAGGTCGTTCCAGCCAAAAAGTACAATAAGCTATCCTTTGGCCGAACTCCTTTATCCTCGCTGTCCTGATGGCATCATGTTTACTTCAAATATCACATCATCAATTAGGTACATCATATTCCACCTTCATCGATTACCAAAAATGAATTGAATTCAAGATTTTAAATATCAATTTTAATATCATTTCGATAAATTTCTAACTGTATATTTCGAAGGCACGTCGAAGATACACTGTGGGAATGTCTAAATATCGACATCAGATTTTGACAATTTAAATACTTCAAAAATAATCCATTTTGAAGACATGTGTTACATAAGTAATATAAATGATTAAAATTTTAAGAAAATCACAAACTTAAAAAAATTTATGCAAGAATAAGAATGTCATATCCTAATATCATATGCAACATGCATTCTATCATATCATGTTCAAGTTTAAGAATTAATTATCAAAAAATTGTTATCCAAATTGAATTAAGAAAAGAATAACTAGATAATGTGTAAAGACATATTCTGTCCTGAATCTTTTAAGACGTCTGGATCCCTTCCCAGACGTCTGGAAATCAAAATTTTTAGTACAAGCTTCGCGTCTGCGCGTGGGCTGCGTGCAGACAGTACCATCCTTTCTCTCTCCTTCCCTCTTCTCTCCTCTACCGAACCCTAACACACCCCTTTATAAACCCCTTTTCTCCTCTCTCGTTCTCCCCACTCCACAGCCACCTTCTTCCCTTCCTCTCCACCACAGTGAGAGGAGCGAGCGCGAGAGCGGCGACGAGGAGGAGAGGCGATGTGAGGAGAGGAGCTTGAGCTCGCAAGCTCGTGTGGGAGCTCACCGGAGGGCACACGGCCGGAGCGACGCGTGCGGGAGGAGGAGAGCGTCGGGAGAGTCGTCCCCGACACTGCTGCAACCGAAGCTGCAGGCGAGGAGGCGAGACTGCGACTGCGCATGGCGAGGGCGAGCAGAAGGATGTTCCGGTTCTGGGTTTTTCCCAAAATCAGACGTCTGGAGTGACGTCCAGACGATGGAGTAGACGTCTGGAAACGACTTCAAACGTCTGAAGACAGATCTTCACGAAGTTATGTTTCCTTTTGTGGATACGGCCATGCAGGCCGCTCCGCAGCTATGTTTTACGTGGCTTATTGTGAGAGATTTTGCTGTCGCGTGTCGGGATTACTTCGGGAAGGTGTAGGACACGGCCTCCCACACGTTTCAGACGTCTGGGTAGCTTACCAGACGGCTGAAAGTACTCCCAGACGTCTGAAGAGGTCGGACGTCTGGAGTTGGGTCCAGACGATCGAGGAGAGGTCCTGGACGTCTGAGGTCGACACAGAGCCTGAGGTGCATTTCTGGCTACTTTTAAGACATCTGGACATTGTGTCAGACGTCTGATTTGAGCCAGTAATTCTATTTTTGACCCATTTAGGATCCGCTTGAGATTCGTTTTACGCAAACAAGATATCGGTGTTTTCCTTATGAGTTCTTCTACTTGTTAGAAGGTTTTTTATACTGTTCTGAATGTTCCATTTTGATTGTTCCTTATTATAGGACTTCATTCCGTTGCGGATTCGGGGCTTGCTGAGGCACGTGAGCCTACCGTTCGAGCCCCCAATACTCCTGGGTTGTCTGGGAGAGTGATTTTCCCTAATCTAATTATAAACCTGAATGCATGTGTGGGTTGAATAACTAGAACCTAGGATATAGCATGAATCCTAGGACAAGAAGTACTTGAAATATCTGTATGCGTATTTGAATTGCAGTCTGGAATGAGTAACTAGAAATGTTAACTGTCTGTTAATGAACAAGAGCTGCCTGTGAAATACGAATTACCTGTGCTAGTTAAACAGTTACATGTGACCTTACCTATTATATACTTTAAATGCTAGAATACGAGCTGCATGTGTATAACCTAAGAATGGAAATGTAAATGATAGAAATACGAGCTGCATGTGTATAACCTGAGAATGGAAATGTGAATGATGAAACCTGGTATGGAATGACATGAGAAATATGAGCATGAACCCTACAGAGAATTAGGAGTAGAGCTCCTGAAAATAAATGGAATTGATCTGGAAATGTGAGTGGAGAAGTGTGCTGGCCCTTGAGTACGTGGTACCAAGGAGAGCGATTGTTCCCTGTTTAATGTAGAGCAGAGATAGCCACCCTTGGGTTGGGACCAAGGGTTAGGATTAGCCACTCTACACCGACTTCTTGGCCCTCATGTACACTGTACCGAGGAGAGCTACTAGTGTAAAGAGAGAGCTAGCCACCCCACGGGACCCGAGGTTCAGCTAGTCACCCTACACCGACTTGTTAGGCCCACTGGGTAAATCAGGATAGTCAAGCGAGGGTGCGCGAACTGTGGAGGGACGAAACCCCTGTTTGGTTCTTAGCGGGTAGACCCATGTTACTGAGAGGGCTAGATCATATACTATTCTGTGCTATACTTTGTGTGCACCCGTTAGCAAGAACGACTGACTGCGTGCCAGTGTGGGGTAACTACCCGTGCGCTTATCGCGCATGCTGTAGTCACCGTTACACCTGTCCGTGACCTTGGGGTGATTAACTGGGTGTAGGATCACCATGGGAGACTCTCCCGACCAAGAGAGCACTACGCGTACCTTCTACTCTTAGGAAAAGACTGCAATCAAGATCGTTTCCACGAGGAACATTCGAGATCAAGAAAGAGATTTGAAAATATATAAACCAATGGGTGAAAAGGAATAACTTGTAAATTAAAGAATTTGAATAGCTATTTTACCTGTTAGCTTTACTGCTTTAGTTAGTCGGTTGCCACTCTACTCAGCATTCGCTGACAGTGTTTACTCATAACCCTTTTTAGGTCCAAGTGTTGAGCAGCCCGAGTCTCCGGCTGCAGAGGTGCTGGGCCCAATAGAACCCAGTAGCTGTAGTCTTCTGTTGTAGTCCTTTCTGTTGTTAGTGAGTTTCATACTTTTGTACCATTACCTTTTTGTACCTTGTTTCCGTTTTACCGTTGTGATGATGATATATACTGTAGTAGTTTTTACTTTTCTTATTGTTGTACTCTTTTACTGTTCGTTGCTTAGCATAGTGAATGTGGCTTACTTTCCCACTTTTATGTTATTTCTTGTTGGACGACTGGATCTTGGAATTAGTCGAGTCGAGCCAATCTCAGGTCCTGTAGCGATTCAGGAACCGAGTCGCAACATAATATTTATTCCAACCCCTAAATATATCAAGCACCATTAGATATTACCAGATTCAAAATAAATTACTAATGATACATAAGATTAGTTGTGTTTCCCCCTTCTTTCTTTCTTTCTTTACTTTGTACTTCTATTTTTACTTTTCTTATGCTTATAAACTGTACACTTCCCAAATCACCAAAATGACCAATAAATTGGATTGTGAAATATAGGAGGATTCGAGGCCCGAAAGAGATCTAGTTGAGGATACTTATGAGTCACGTTTAGATCTAGTTGTAGAATAGATCTAATGTGTAGATCTAATCTAATTAGTTGTATGTAGAATCAAACCTTAAGAGAAGAACGAGACCAACATCAACAATGGAGAAGAGCGGGAGTAGCAGCAGCTGAGGAGAAGAACGAAAGCAGCAAGCAGTAGCAAAGGAGAAGAACGGGAGAAGGGCAGCAGCTACCAAGAACAATGAAGGGAAGAAGTCAGAACTTAGAAGAGTAGCCAAGGTTTTAAATATTTATATCGATATTGTATTGATAAGTCAAAAAGAAGATATACCACCGATACATCGCTGATATTGAGGAATTTTGGAGAAATACCTCAAAATGACCTAAAATAGTTCAAAATGTCGAAAATTTGATGAAATTACCATTTTAATTACCAATACATGCATAAGAAAATGGCTAAAAAACTAAAATCATAAATTTTGAATGAAATCGTAATGTAAATGTGTTACTGGCAATGTTTCCTTAACTATAGGAAACGATCCTAAGTAGTCGTAGTTACTTCATGTTAGTGAAAAATCCTTCTCTTGATAAAATAAATTTGGGACAGGACATTCAAATAGGTGAAGGAGAGGAAAAGAGCATGATGCTTAATTTTCACTATTTATTAGAGTTGTTGGTATCAACTAAACATAAGTTAAAACTTTAGTAGAATTTTTTTTGAATTAGATGTAAAAATAAATAATTTTCAATTTTAAATATAGATCGGCAACAACAGGGGATTTAGAACGTAGCACAAGTCTGCTCACTTGAATGGCTAAAAAATAAGCAAAATATCACCCATATCCCTAACATATCATCGATACATGGGAAAAAGAAAAATTACAAAGGCACCCACCAATATTTGAGGATATTAGTTGATACCACTTGGTATTGACGATATATCGGTCGATATATATAGCAAAAATGATATGTAACCCGTATCGATATTTTCCATGTTGGCGATATGTGATATATCACAATATTTAATTCTTTAAAAGCAGCACCAACTACCAATAGCAACAATGGAGAGGAATGCAACTACCACCAGTAGCAGCAGCACGGATGGTCAAAATGCACTCAACATTTCGCCAATTACCAAAGATGCCGATTGAAATTTGGGGGTTTTTTATGTTGAAGACCCTCAAAATGGGTTGATGTTATCAGCATGGACCGAAACATGATGAAATTTCGGCGAAACCCCTATAAATCAACATTATAATGATGCCGAAATGCACATATCCCGAAAATTGCCATTTCAGTGACATGTCGTCAACATTTCAATCACTTATTGAAATTGGTTATAGGAAGCACAATAAGCAGCTTTGAATAGAATTCTAACCTCTTTTTGGTCTGACGAACCCATGGATGCTGAAGAAAGGAATAATCCAAGAAAAATAAGAGGTGCAATGTAGTTCTGCAATTGCCTGATGATGTTCTCCTGAAAACTTCCATTTTCTTCTGTATTTGGATCCTCTGTTGAAAAAACATACAAGTGAAATAAATGAGCACTAAATATTAAAAAAAATTGATAGTTGAGTGACCATGTAGTAGTAATCATTCAAGGAAGCAGATATTTTGCACTTAGAATGCATTCATGCTTGTCTATCTCCAATTCAAAATCCTCCCATTTGTTAAAATGCATCCATCTCCTCACAATTATTAAAAGGCATCCACCTCACAGCTCTACATCTGAGATCAACAAACAAGGTGCAGTACATTGACAATGTGTGCAGAGAATTCATTCCCATACTCCAAGCCTTAAATTGTACACAAAGTTAAATAAGTTGAGCATGGCATGAGTGAAAGGAAAGGGATACATATCAATGAGATGTAGTGAAATTCACTTATGCAACAGCAAGCCAATCAACCAAGCGTTTACGTCATCAAAATGAAAGCAACGAGGAGGCAAACAGATAATCCCCATGGGCAGTAGTTCTAAATAAGTTCTGTTACTCTTATTCTTTTGCATGCAACGGAGCGAGAAGCCACAACAGGATCATACGTGCAGATATTTCTACCTTTTGAATTCGCATTCACTTTCTCATTCTCCTTAGAGGCACCTTTATTCTCCCTTGGACGGTAGTTCTCGTAACCTGCAGATCCAAAACACAAGCTCAGGTTAAAGCCACGAAAAGCACACACTCAACCAAAAAATAGCCTCACATGTAACCAACCACATCAAAGTTTACAGGAAATACAAGTCATCCATCAGACATAATCCATGACAAAAACTTCTCTAGATTTTTAGCTCTGCATCAAAACAATCTGTCTAATATAAACTATCAAGGAAAAAATTCCATTCTTAAGCATCGTAACGAATTCGCACGAGACTCCCTACAATGAGCAGAAAGATTGCAACTTTAAGCATGTCAGTCTTGGTGAGTATCAAGATTGCAACTTTACACAAATTTCCGACACATAGGAGATTGATTTCGCGTGAGAATCGAAATTCCCAACCAGAGAACAAAAGAACGCGAGGAGAATCATACTCTTCTTCTTCGGGGCCTCGCTCGAGAAGAGCCGCCGGAACTTGGGGTTCCCGAAGAGCCGATCCCACTCGGCAGGACGGCCCCTTTGCGCTGCCGCCCTCCCACTCCCAGCAGCCGTCAGGTTCCCTCTCACCAACCCCCATCCGAAACCCCCACTTTCACCTCCTCCTCTTCCAATCAACGGCGACCGAAGCACGGCCTCGTCCACACCGCGGCACCCCGCGCCGCACCTCCCCGCGACGGCGGACCCCTAACGAGAAACATCAAAACGAACAAAACGATAAAAACCCCATGAGAAAGAGGGGAACCCCTAAAAGGCACCAAATTTGGGCGAGAGAACGCACGGATGCGATCCGGGATCGCGCGGATCGCGCGGCGGAGGTCGCTAATCTCGTAAAGATCATCCCTTTTTTGGTTCCTCCCTCTCTATCTCTAGATCATGAAGGTGGGGGGGTTCGCCCGCTAGGGTTCGTCGAGGCCAATGGAGCTCGTTGCGTCCCTCCGGATCGCGGGTGGTGGTGTTGGTGGTGGATCCGGTGGTGCTCGGAAAGGGGTGTGGTGGATATGGGAGGGATGAACTCGTGTTTGGGTCTGTGGAGAGGATGCCGTGACCGCCCTTCGGGCTTACGTGGCGGCCTCGCGGTATGCGATCGTCGCCGTCGGATTGGTGGTTCCGGGAGAGACACCGGTGTGTGTGGGGTTTGTATCTTCGTCGGGAATCGGTGGTCCGTGTGCTGGGTGTGATTAGGTATTTGTACGTGGTTGGGGTTGCAAGTTACCCGGACTTTTTTATGGAATTGTAGGGTTAAGAATGGGTGCAGGACCTGTGACGCCATCTGTGACGTCAGGTTTTGGGATGGGACTTCTCTTTTTGTTTCCTTTTTATTCCTTCTTTTTTGAGTCTTGGGAACACGAATGACCCGGAGATGGGATGTAATCTCGGGGCATGAATGGCTTAGATTTGCCCATTATTTGGATGAGCTTTCTTATTTTAATGCTAAATTGGAATTAGTTGTGTTTTGTTATGGTTGATCGGGGCTATTGATCCCTGGTTTGGATAGATTATAAAAGGATGAAATTATATTTGGGTTTGGTCGTCTGGTTGGAATCTTACCACAATTTATAAAGATAAGTTATTGGTTACGATGTAAAAGTAAATAATGAGATAAAATGATGGATAGTGTGATGATAATATTTTGATGTTTTGATATTCTTGTGAGTGGTTAATGTGATATAAATAATATATTTTAATTGATATATTATATTAAAATTGATATATTTTAATGTATATTGATGTTAATATAATGTAGTGAGATTGTTTAATGTTGATATTGATTGATTAAGTAAAATAAGTCGTTTGAATTAATTTTTTTGACTTTTTTTAATCATTTTTTGTTCAAAGAATAACCCATGAGTTATCCCTAATCTAAGAGGGGACTTTCAAGAGACTGGATATGACCAAAAAGGCACATCCAATTATTTAGATGAAACTTCTCATTGGTTGGATATCTTCTAGATGTTGTGAGGGATTTGATATAGTGTTGTCATTTCTACATTGACATATTGAGATCATAAAATTCAATATCACTATGACTTATTGCATTCCCTAGAAAAGTCAATCTATGAAGTACAGCCAACTTATGCATCACTCATGGATTTACGAGATTTTGACGTTGACATCAAATAATCAACTGTGTAAGTCTTAGAAGGAGACTCCAAAGCTTTTCCAAAAAGTCTTATAGTTAATTCTATAAGGTCCGGGAAACACACTCCAAGGTTATTTTGCTACCTTATACTCCTATCACTAGGAAAATACAAATTGCCATCAAGCATCTTGGTTCAATAGATGCAATTATTAAATACTAAAGCCCATATTCTTTCCACCTGTAATGCCACCAAAGGATGGTGATATTTTCAGCATGTAACAATCATTGATAACTTCATCTTGGGCAGGGGGATAAATAGTTCTCAAATCTATCCCTCTAGATTAGTCCAGATTCAAACTGGGGACTTATCGTTCCTACTTAAGTGATATAGCCTACTCACCAGCTAAACTACTCGACGAGCTCACAATCATTGATAACTTGAAACTTGTTAAAATCCCTCTTTTTGTGTGCTTTCTTGCTTGTTGTTTCTCTTTTCTACCCACAAACTTACTCTCCACAATTTTGTTATGTGAGAAATTATTGCTAGGATAAGTTGTAGATGGGCAACTAGTGATAAAGTCTTTGGTTGTGTAGTAAGGGAGTATTGCTTATAGGGATGAAAGAGATTATAATTTTTTTGTGATATCCAAACTTGGGGACATATGTGGTGCATGGTATTGCATTAGAAACCATGTATTGAACTTTATTCTCCAATGTAATTGTCAAAATAACTCCACCCAATTATCCTGTAATCAAATATTATGTTGGAGGGTTATCCAAAGGATCACATGGAGGGATAAAGTAAGATGTTTTATCACGAGTTTTTCGGCTTCCAATATAAAAAGCTTGTTATAATTTCTTTAACTATTATAATTATCATATCCAACCCACTACTTATTTCATCACATAATCAATCACCTTGGTCTCGCTTATTTCACTCACCAACTTATCACATTACAACTCATTCCACTGTCGAGTGCAACTTTAAGTATTTGACATGAGTAATTCATTCCCTTCATTTGGGGTTAGTATGTTGAAATAAAATTCAAGTCAATTGATATAATGGCTAGCATACACCTTCAATCTTATAGGCGGAAGAAGCATCTTGTGCAATACTCCAATTTTAGCATAGGCTCAAAATGTGGACCAATAGGAAAGACTCCCAAAATCTCAACCTAGCAAGGCTCCACAAAAAGGAGATAAGTATGGAGTTATTTTGCAAGCTCATGCATCACATGGAATATTAGCTTGTGGAGTCCATTATCATTTATAGATTTTAAACTTTGCCCCTCAAAGGAGGGGTGAGGGTCCTGAATTAGGAGATTACCAACCAGCAACATTTTTATATTAGCATCTCAATTATAATGAGGTAGTTAGTTGAGTTGAGATAGTTATATATTACAAGTTGGCTTGTGTAGAATCAAATGTTAGTTAGCATCTCCTTGTCCTGAGCGCAAAAAACAAATAACATTAAGGAAAAATAACACACTTTTAATTTAGCTTAAGAAAGCATTGTAAATGTAACCATGGCACAACCAATGAATAAAGAAGGAAAAATAGTCTATAAAAGCGTGATTGAATGGTAGGAACTCATTACCTTTTGTAGGAGTGATCCAAACCTAAATTTTTATTTGCATTATCTAAGGTATTAGTATGTGCGTGTAGCCAATTTCTCCCTAATTTATGCAAATGAAATTCTGAGTTATAAAAAAAGGGAGGGAAATAATGAATATGCTTTACTAGAAGGTCCAATCTTGTCATGACTCGACCCCAGTTCTCTACAGAACTCGAGATTGACTAGCCTCGACGAACCCCATGACCCAGTCGTCCAACGAGAAACAACCAACCGCATACTCATTCTACAACCACACGAATAATGTAACTAAGCAGAAAAATATATAACTGACATTAAAGGAAAGAGAATAGCAAACCACATGATTATTACGTGATACAGTAGAAATGTACTGTTACAAATATAACCATCACAACGGGAAACTGGTAGAAATATAACTGAATATAACCACAAGTTACAGGTACTCACTACAACAAAACTCTCTGCAGCGAAACAAAAGAAAGGAAACTATGGCTGAGCTCTACTAAGCCCAACGCCCTCAGTAGCCGGTGGCTCTGGCTGCTCGAATCCTTGACCTAAACATGGTTATAGAAATTCGTGGTCAGCTAACGCTAAGTAAAGTGGTAGTTAAGTCATTTACATGTAACTAAACATAATTAAACAAGCAACTAGCTAATTATACATTATCGGTTATTCATTATCATTCGTTTCCATTTATCTGAGTTATGTGTTTCTGAGTCGAGTATGCTAATCAGGTTCCATAATATTGCTCGATCTTCTTTTTTCCTAAGGGAACGATCTTGCTTGTAGTCTTCCCGCGATGCAAGATGCACACGTGGCACTCTCCTGGCCGGGAGAGTCCCTTGTGGTAGTCCTACACCCAATCTACTACCCCGAGGTCATGGTCGCAACGTAGCAATCACTACGGCACGTGCGATAAGCGCACGGGTAGCTACCTCACACTGACACGCGGTCAGTCGTTTCCGCTAGCAGGTACGCCCAAACGTACAGCACAGAACAGCATAGGGCCTTACCCTCTCAAAATAGGGGTCTCACCCCTCCACAGTCCGCGTACCCTCGTCCGACTATCCTGGTTTGCCCAGTGGGCCTAACAAGAGTCTGTGTAGGGTGGGCAGTCCTGACCCCGGGCCCAATGGGGCGGCTAGCTCCCCCTACACTTAGTAGCTCACCCCGATACCACGTATACGAGGGCCAAACAAGAGTCAATGTAGAGTGGCCAATCCTAACCCCAAGTCTCAACCCAAGGGGAGGCTAGCTCCCCTCTACTCTAAATGGGTAGTTGCTCTCCTCAGTATCACGTACATGATGGCCAGTTCACTTCCCTTCACCAAGTCTGAATAGTCACCAGTAGGCAACATGTTCCAAAACCATCAGGTTTCCGTACTACAGTATTCTTGGTTTCTTTCTAAATTCCCCATAGGGTTCGCACATGGACTTTCTTATTCTCATATCTGGTTCGTTACATGTAGAACAGGAAACTCAAATTACACCATTGATTACTCAGTATAGGTATTATTTCCATTCACGACATGGTTCGTTACAGGTGAAGGTTCCCTACTAGGAGGGGTGACGTAAAAATATGCGGAAATAAAAATATAAAGCAATATCACAAAAATCAATCGCACAATGTACACAAGTAATTTTTAGGTGGAAACCCAAACCGGGTGAAAACCACCACCTAACCCTCTCGAGTTAGGATTTTCCGATCAACCAAGTTGATCAAATCCACTAACCGAATCACTTTGAACGAGGGTGATTCAACCTCAATACAACCACGCTACAAGTACGAGGGTAGCGTTCCTCAACCCCTTCTCTCCACGAGAAGGATTTTGTCCCACGAAGGAGACGGGAATTCGCAAAGCGAATACCCAACCAAAATACAAAGATAAAATAAAACAGCAGTCCTATAGAGCCAACAAAATTAAACCTAGCTTCTATAGGAAATAGGAAACTCCCCTTTGCAAGGAGTGCGTCGACGATGACGTGGTGCGTGTGCCACGCGATGACGCTACGTCGCTCTCGTTATCAACGCCGGGAGAGCGGGTGCGCAACGGTTGAATGCTCTCAAGAAAATGGAGCTTGAGCTTGGAGAGCAAGAGAGTCTTTTCTTTGGACACAAAAGGATTGAAAGTGTATTGCAAGGTGTGTGTCTTAGTGTGTATATGTCTCTCTAGGTGTATATCTTGTGTGTTTTTGTGTTACAAAGGTTCCCCTCTATTTATAGAGGCCTTAGGAAGGCTTTGGAAGGCTTGGAAAAGCTTCCATAGCCGTTGGGTGCAAAGCCCAAGAGAATCAGGCCGAAATCAGGACAATGATTGCATTTGACAGGGTTATCAGACGTCTAACTCTGGCATCAGACGTCTGGAAGGCCACTTTAAGACGTCTGATTTCAAGGTCAGACGTCTGATTCTGTGCGGGTTTCTCCCTGACTTGAATCAGATCTAAACAGGGTTCTTGTGCAAGTCCATCAGACGACATACAGGACGTCTGGTACTATGTATGGACGTCTGGAAACCTACTTTTACTGTGGGAATTGATTTCCAAACGTTGCAACGGCTAGAAAATCTTTGAGAAGAGATTTTGGGTCAGCCGAGGCAAAACGGTCATTTATCAGACGTCTGTAAAGTCCTATGGACGTCTGATAAGGCTCTAACGGTCATATTCTTGAGTGTCTTCTAAGCCAGCCAACGGTCCACTAACTGGACGTCTGGCAAAGTCATCAGACGTCTCCTAAGACGTCTGGTCTAAGGTCTGGACGTCTGATTTCATCAGACAGAACTAACTATGTCCAGCCTAACAGTTATCGGACGTCTGAAACAACAGTCAGACGTCTTAAAATTCTTTATCAGACGTCTGATTTTTGGATTAGACGTCTGGAAATGCTGTTTGAGCCCTATATTAGTTTTCTAAGTATTCTACAGAAAACCTAAGTATCCTAGGGTTGTGCAGATGTTCCTAGGACTACTTTTAGGGTACTTTGAGGCTCTTCAACATAATGTTCTAAGGAATCAAAAAGAGCAAGAAAATAAATACAAGAGATACATGAAAGGATAAAAAAGAATCTATCCTATTCTTCTTTTCTTCCATCTCCAATCTTTCGCTCCACGCGAACCTCCTGTGTTTTCCGTCAAGCTCCTCCAATCCGTCCTGGATGCGAGCTTGAACTCCGTCTAAATACGTCCACATTTGCAATTGACCTGGAATCTAGGACTCAAATTGCAAATGTTAAATAACACGTGTTTTGTTATCATCAAAACAAATGATCGTGGTGCTCTAGCACCAACAACAGGTAGTATAGGCAGCTCATGATTTATTTTTTTGCAGGAAGCATCATGGTAACTCAATCATTCATTAACTACACATGCATTTCTTCCAACCCTAGTGTTCATTGTTGGTGCTAGAGCACCACGATCGTTTGTTTTGATGATAACAAAACACGTGTCATTTAACATTTGCACTTGGAGTGTTAGATTTCAGGTCAATTGCAAATGGAGACGTGATTAGACGGAGTTCGAGCTCGCATCCAGGATGGATTGGAGGAGCTTGATGGAAAACAGAGGAGATTCGCGAGGAGCGATGGCTTGAAGAAGGAAGGAGATGAAGAATAGGATAGATTTCCTTCTCTTGTACTCTTTGTATTTTTCCTTTCTTCTGTTGCTCTTTATTTTTTGTTCCTTAGAAAATCTTGTTAAAGAGCCTCAAAGTACACTAACAGTAGTCCTAGGAATACCAGCACAACCCTAGGATACTTAGGTTTTCTGTAGAAAACTTAGAAAACCAATATAGGGTTCAAACAGCTTTTCCAGACGTCTGATAATGTGTTTTAAGACGTCTGACTGTTGATTCAGATGTCTGATAACATTTAGGCTGGACTTGTTAGCTCTGTCTGATGAAATCAGACGTCCAGACCTCTGTCCAGATGTCTTAGAAGACGTCTGATGACTTTGCCAGACGTCCAATTAGTGGACCATTGCCTGGCTTAGCAAACACTGAAGGATATGACCGTTAGAGCCTTATCAGACGTCTGGTAGATGACCGTTTTGCCTCGGCTGACCCAAAATCTCTTCTCAGAGATTTTCTAGCGATTGCACTCTCTTGGAAATCCATTCCCACGAAAAAGTAGGTTTCCAGACATCCAGACATAGTGTCAGACGTCCTGTATGTCGTCTGATAGACTTGCACTAGAACCATGTTTAGATCTGATTCAAGCCAGGAAGAAACCCACCTAAAATCAGACGTCTGACCTTATTTTCAGACGTCTTAAACTGATTTCCCAGACGTCTGATGCCAGGATCAGACGTCTGATAACCCTGTCAGTGCAATCATTATTGCTGATTTCGACCTGATTCTCTTGGGTTTTGCTCCCAACGGCTGTGGAAGCTTTCCTAAGCCTTCCAAAGCTTTCCTAAGGCCTCTATAAATAGAGAGGAACCTCTTGCACATGAAGATACACCTAGAGACACCAAAAAGACACCTAGATACACTTTCACACTCTTTTGTGTCCAAGAGAAGCCCTTGCTCTCCAAGCTCAAGTTATACATCTTGAGAGCATCAAACCTTTGCGCACCCGCTCTCCCACCGTAGTTCGCGAGAGCGACGTTACGCCGTCGCGTGGCTCACGCACCCGTGTCATCGATTCGACGCACTCCTTACAAAGGGGAGTTTTCCTAATTCCTATAGAAGCTAGGTTTAAATCTTTGTTGGCTCTATAGGACTATACTTGTTATTTTATCTTTGTTCTTTGGTTGGGTATTCACTTTGCGAATTCCCATCTCCTTCGTGGGACAAAATCCTTCTCGTGAAGAGAAGGGGTTGAGGAACACTACCATCGCACTTGTAGCGTGGTTGTAATTGAGGTTGAATCACCCTCATTTAAGTAATTCGTTTAGTGGATTTGATCAACTTGGTTGATCAGAAAATCCTAACTCGAGAGGGTTAGGTGGTGGTTTTCACCCGGTTTGGGTTTCCACCTAAAAATAATTGTGCACATTGTGTGATTGTTTATTTTGTGAGATTGGTATATTTTCAATTCCACATTTTTTACGTCACGCTGATCTCACCCCCTCCGAGTAGGGAATTACAATTGGTATCAGAGCAGGTTCTTGCAAGATCAGAGTAACACCCGGCAAAAAGATCATGGAGGCGAGCATATCCGCAATCAAAATCTCCGAAGGGTAGTCCACCGTCCGACCACCCTATTTCGACGGGAGGGACTTCGGATATTGGAAGTTGAGGATGAAGACGTGGCTCCAAGCCACTGAGTTCGAGATATGGGGATGTTGCGAAACCCCATACGAGATCTCGAAGCGACCTCAAGTAGACTACTCGCAGCTGCAGATTCGAGAGCTTTCACTCAACGCAAAGGCAATGAATGCCCTGTATTGCGTGTTAAGTCCGAAAGAGTTCGAGCAAATCCAAGAGTGCACTACCGCCCACGAGATATGGAGGAAGTTAGAAGACACTCATGAAGAGATGAACTCGGAGGAAGAAGAAGAATCAGAGAAAAAGAATGAAACCTCTTGCATGGGTTTCATGGCAATCGGAGAAAGCGACATCGACAGCGAAAGCGATTCCAATAATGAGGTAAACCCGGATTTACAAGACGCTTTTAATGAGCTTTTTGAAGTTAGTAAATCACTAAAAAGAGAAAACAATAGCATGAAAAAGAATCTTAGTTTTCTTAGAAGTGAAAATGATAGGTTAGAAATAAAACTTAAGGACCTAGAAAGTAGCTCTAGTCCCAAGGATAATAACTTGTTATTAGAAAATAAAGATTTAATCAATGAAAATACTAAATTGATTGAGGAAAATGCTAGTCTAAAATTAGAAATTTCTGATTTAAAGACTAAGATGAATATTATAGAAAATGAACTTACATGTCTTTGGGAGAAATCGAATAAATTGATAAATATGGTAGATAACCTATATAGCCCTAAGGTTGAGAAAGGATTCGTCAAGGAGACCCGCTAATAGATCCGGATCCAAGGTCACTTGGATATCGAAGAAAGAATTGGAATCCTGTTTTGTAGGTCATAATAACCACAACACGAAGGACTGGACCTACAAGCTCAAGGCTGGTCAACTCGAATTGGGAGGACCAAGGAGTAGACCAAGGAGGAGAAGACCGACGAGGCGACGAACAACCAAACAACCCGCCGCACGTCGACCACCAGATTGGAGACCGGCGCCAATGCCTGGGCCTCCAAGCTACGGATGGGAGCCCCATCCGATGTGGCATCCACTACCACCATTTGGGCCATTTTATTGGCCATAGTAGGTGAGGTAAAAATTATTTACCCTATCTTCTTATCATAAGCATTTAGATAGGGGGAGTTAAAAAATTATGAGCTAATTGTCAATTTTTAAGGGGGAGATGCAAGTTAGCTAAATTTCCTTTAGTAAGGGGGAGAAAAATAATAGCTATCTTGTTGTTACAAAAAGAGGGAGGACATTACTTTTGTTAAAAGAAATTCAACTCATTCATAGAAGAGCATGTTTTAAGGGGGAGTTATAGGAAATGTAAAATCAATTAAACATTTTTGATAATGTCAAAAAGGGGGAGGATTTTTTGCATTATTATTTATGATTTTGTCATCATCAAAAAGGGGGAGATTGTTGGTGCTAAAGCACCATGATCGTTTGTTTTGATGATAACAAAACACGTGTCATTTAACATTTGCACTTGGAGTGTTAGATTTCAGGTCAATTGCAAATGGAGACGTGATTAGACAGAGTTCGAGCTCGCATCCAGGATGGATTGGAGGATCTTGATGGAGAACAGAGGAGATTCGTGAGGAGCAATGGCTTGAAGAAGGAAGGAGATGAAAAATAGGATAGATTTCCTTCTCTTGTACTCTTTGTATTTTTCCTTTCTTCTGTTGCTCTTTATTTTTTGTTCCTTAGAAAATCTTGTTAAAGAGCCTCAAAGTACACTAACAGTAGTCCTAGGAATACCAGCACAACCCTAGGATATTTAGGTTTTCTGTAGAAAACTTAGAAAACCAATATAGGGTTCAAACAACTTTTCCAGATGTCTAATTCCAAAATCAGATGTCTGATAATGTGTTTTAAGACGTCTGACTGTTGATTCAAACGTCTGATAACATTTAGGCAGGACTTGTTAGCTCTATCTGATGAAATCAGATGTCCAGACCTCTATCCAGACGTCTGATGACTTTGCCAGACGTCCAATTAGTGGTCCGTTGCCTGGCTTAGCAAACACTGAAGGATATGACTGTTAGAGCCTTATCAGACGTCCTTAAGCCTTTCCAGACGTCTGATAGATGACCGTTTTGCCTCGACTGACCCAAAATATCTTCTCAGAGATTTTCTAGCCGTTGCACTCTCTTGGAAATCCATTCCCACGAAAAAGTAGGTTTCCAGACGTCCAGACATAGTGCCAGACGTCCAGACATAGTGCCAGACGTCCTGTATGTCGTCTGATAGACTTGCACTAGAACCTTGTTTAGATCTGATTCAAGTCAGGAAGAAACCCGCCTAAAATCAGACGTCTGACCTTATTTTCAGACGTCTTAAACTGGTTTCCCAGATGTCTGATGCCAGGATCAGACGTCTGATAACCTTGTCAGTGCAATCATTGTTCTTGATTTCGGCCTGATTCTCTTGGGTTTTGCTCCCAACGGCTATGGAAGCTTTCCTAAGCCTTCCAAAGCTTTCCTAAGGCCTCTATAAATAGAGAGGAACCTCTTGCACATGAAGATACACCTAGAGACACCAAAAGGACACCTAGATACACTTTCACACTCTTTTGTGTCCAAGAGAAGCCCTTGCTCTCCAAGCTCAAGTTATACATCTTGAGAGCATCAAACCTTTGCGCACCCGCTCTCCCACCGTAGTTCACGAGAGCGACGTTGCGCCGTCGCGTGGCTCACGCACCCGCGTCATCGATTCGACACACTCCTTACAAAGGGGAGTTTTCCTAATTCCTATAGAAGCTAGGTTTAAATCTTTGTTAGCTCTATAGGACTATACTTGTTATTTTATTTTTGTTCTTTGGTTGGGTATTCGCTTTACGAATTCCCGTCTCCTTCGTGGGACAAAATCCTTCTCGTGAAGAGAAGGGGTTGAGGAACGCTACCCTCGCACTTGTAGCGTGGTTGTAATTGAGGTTGAATCACCCTCATTTAAGTGATTCGTTTAGTGGATTTGATCAACTTGGTTGATCAGAAAATCCTAACTCGAGAGGGTTAGGTGGTGGTTTTCACCTGGTTTGGGTTTCCACCTAAAAATAATTGTGCACATTGTGTGATTGTTTATTTTGTGAGATTGGTATATTTTCAATTCCACATTTTTTACGTCATGCTGATCTCACCCCCTCCGAGTAGGGAATTACATTCATTTCACAACCTAAGGTTCAGTCGAATATATTCTAAAGTAACATGCATTTTTCTCTTTACAGTCCTAAGGTTCATCTCACAACCTAGGGTTGAGATAATTCTACGCATGCAATTTAATTATTAATTCCGTGATTTAGGTGAAAACCATTCTACCAGGTTAACCGGGTGGAATGGGGGCTCGTACAGTCACTCCCGACCTCTCCGCAGGTCCCGTATAGTCTACAGACTTGAAACCTATAACATGGACTGACAGGTCGAACGAGCTCAAAACTGCATAGACACTATATCATTACGTAGAGAAACTCGAACGGAAACCAACTACATTTCAGTTGCGGAAATCCGATTCCATTTGGGCCCTGAATATATCCAAAAACACCAACCCTGACCAAAATCAGATGTTTGGGAAGAGTCCTAGACATCTTAAACGAACTCAGTGACTCACCTTGCTCGAGGCACCTTTTTCAGACATCTGGAACTCCGTGCAGACGTCTGAGGGTGTCTTCAGATGTCTAGAGATACTCCCGGACGTCTGAAACTGCCTCGGTTCTCACACCGACGCACCTCCCCAACCCCTGACATACATACGCACGGTTTGACTTGTCAAGAAGAGAAATAAATGAAAACTGCACGCTATTAGACGTCTGGTATTACCTCTGGACGTCTGAACAGACATCTGATGGTCTCTTCAGACGTCTGATTCTACGGAAAAATGACTCCGCAGAACCGTTTATGAGCTCTCTCTCCCGCAGAAGCTGCAGCAACTGCAGTACCTCCCCGTCTCCCTCACGAGCCCTTTACTCTCAGGCCTCCGATCTCCTGTGCTCTCCACTCTCTCCTCCTGCTCCCTCTCGGCGGTGGTGTGGGAATGAATGGAGGGAGGGGTATGGGGAGGGTGTCGCCGTGGGTGATGGATGGGGTGGCATGAGGGGTGAGGGGGATGGTGTACGGTGGGTTAAGGGAATGGGGTGAGATATGGTGGGGTAAGGTGTAGGGATGGGAAAAAGTTCTCTTTTCCCTCGCATATCCACAACAAAAACCTAAGGGGTTAAATTTGCACAAAAACCCCTAAAAATTTTGAAAACACCAAACGACCCTTAGGAAGGGTCATTTCAAATCTACTATGAAATAAAATCACCCCTTACTCAACATCTGTATCCAAAAAGGGAGAATGGGGAATTCCTGAGTAATTCGTGAATATACATTTGAAGAACTCATGGTGGAAATTTTTTTGTAAGGACTTGAAATTTATTAAGCTTAATTAGGTCAATAAACCCTAATTAGATTACTCATTAATGGATTAACTTGTGATTGAAGTCCAATTTCTCTAATTGAGGTTTAGTTAGCTAAGTTCTTTAATCAAGCCATTACAAGTGTGGGATTGAGGGGCAATTGGGAAAACACTTGGAATTATAGACCATCTCTTAACCCAAGTTATTTGATGGGATGGTCAAAGTGTAAATTTTCCAACCCATATTTAAGGACTTCATAAAGCCATATTTTGTTCCAACAAAAGCAACTTCACCCGTATTCCTTCCTCTCCACCAACCTCCTCTCCTCTCCCTCTCATCATTCTAGGCTTCGTCAAGGTCCTCATCGAAGGTAAGACTCTCAATTAGGCTCTAGAGTCCAATTTGTCCACCCAATTCACCTTCTTTTTGGTTTAAGCGGAACCCAAGGAGGAGAAGAAAGGAGAGAAGGCATTATAGTTGTTGTTGCAGCCTTGTTGGAGGTGAAACATGACCGCTTGGGGCTTGGAGGAAGAGAAGGCCCAAGGAAGGAGGAGTTGGCTATTGTTCAAGAGGTTTCTTCAATAACAAGAAGATCAAGAGGAGATCCTCATTGGTGGTAGGGACATGAACACAACCCTCTCCTATCTTTCTCGTTGTTTTACGGCTTGCATGTCTAATTAATGGGTAGAATGAGCCCTTATAATGTTGCATGTGGAAACCTTATTGCTAGTTAGCCTAAAATGGACATGCATGTTGATGGATGGTGATAGAATGAACAGATATATGATTTGTAAGTCATGATTTATGCATGTTTTAGAGGCTCAAATTGATGCTTGAAGGGTAGCTAGAATGTTAGGGTATCATATTTTAACTGTGCTTGGAAGTGGGTAAAAATTTGGTGGTGAATTCGAGCAATTTGAGGCTAAATCAGGCTCAAAATTGAATTTTTGATCTAATGGGTTGCAAGTTTTGAGTATCGATGCTAATCCTTAGTATTAATACTGGACTATACGAGTGCACAAGTTTAGTATCAATATTGGTCTCTGTCAACACTTGTAAGGGCTGCAGTTGGATGCCCATTGTTGATTTTGTTTAAAGGAATATAAGCGAAATGTCCATAGGATTTTCTTGAAGTTTTCATGGATGAATTGATTAGTCATTTGGCCTTCAAATATCTATCCTTCATGAATGTGTTTAGGTAGGACTTTGGGTCTTATGCAAGAATGTTTAATGCTATATCTCCATGAATGATTTGTATCAAGGTATTTAAGTATATTTTTTATGCCAATTTCAATAATGAATGGAAATGAAAACCCTAGAGTTAAAGCTAGGTGGTGAATAAGATAAAGTGCTCAGAAGACTTCCATTACCATAATTACCTACCTATGGAACTCATGGTTTTGAAAATGACTTGATGATTGGTTAAGCTAAATGTTAGCTAAAGTGGTGTTTGATTAGCCATAAAATCAGTAAAGAACCAAATATGAAGCCTCATTCCATAACATATTTAAGTGAAAATAGGCGCTAAACAAGCGATACTAGTAATGTGAACCGATCATTTATATAATGAGTTTAAGTGAAACTAAAGGATACAATGGGATGTTTCTAGTAAAGAATAGAATAATCCTAATTCACACAAGTGTAGGTTTCGTCAAATGTCATTGGCACCTCATAAAATTTAGTTAGAACTTAAGAGTCATACCTTAGGATGTGTAGCTACTTATGTATAGTCAAGTATGAGAACTAGTTAGTAAGCTAAAAAAGTGGGTTTATGAACCCGCAAGTGGCTAACTAACGCAAGGAAGGTTATTAAATGGTTAATAACCTAATGATAAGCTATAAGTAGGTAGTTAAGTGCTACGGGATTATGTAGGAGACACAACCTGACTTGGCCAATCGAGGGTTCATAGGGAACCAAATGTGTCCCAAGGAGAAGTTGGTAGAAGTAATCTACTTGTAATGGACCTAGAGCTAGATAGTTCCCAATTGGTGTGGCTGGTCAAGGACTGACAACCAAGACTTGGAGATTTGTGCGAGAGGTATTGAGGCAGTAGCCCGGTCATTATTTGTAAGTGTGAAAGATGCTAAATACCTTAAGGGAGTTTAGATGTGGAGCACTCCTTCCTATCAAAAAGTGAGCAGGTATGTCGATTGGTATGATGTTCCTAAACACCAAATATGCATTGCTCCTATCGAGAGCTAGATATTTCAAGTGCCCATCTACTCTCATCGTCAAAGACTCAAAGATTAATTTAACCAGTACTCAAGCAATCCTATATGGAATAACTTTCCAAGGATCTCAAGTGTTAGGCAAAGGGTCACTCCCTCAAGCCTAACTTGTTTGACAATCAGTTAACTTTCCAATACCCGAAGCAGGTATCCTTACCTAAAGGTCACGAGTGCTTTCTAACCTCTCTGAAGGCCAATGAGTGGTTATTTGTGTGAGTTAACCAGTGGGAAGGGTAGATCCCGATCACCTTCAGTAGATAGGGTTGATTAATTACTATAATGACCCAGAGGGAGTGAATCACTTGTTAATAAGAATAGAAACAAGTTTAAGTATTAGCTTTAAGTAATGGGTTTGATTAATAACCAGATGATGCACAACTCGTCAGCAATCATAAGAAAGCACTATTATCAGATTTTTGTCCCCGGCAACAGCGCCAAAAATATGATCATCGACGACTGGTTTGCACTAAAAAGGGATTTTAAAAGTCGTTGTTGTAGTTTAGTTACAAATACAAACCGATGTCGCGTCAATTTTATTTATTTACTTAATTTTTACTAATTTATTCCACATCATTCATTGGGAAACAGTTATTGACATATATCACTCTCTAAGTCCAAAAATATTCTTTTATTCCAAAAATATTGATTTTATTTACAAAAATGAATAAAAGAATTAACGAATAAAAGAATTTGGTTAATTATGTACAAAAGAATGAATAAAAATACATTACCATACTTGAAAACATATGTACATAAACAAGTATAAAAAACTATGTATAACTACTCTATGTTAATTATTTACAACTAACATAGATAATACCTAAGTATATGTATAAAAATAGTTAATAATACCTACTATGCTAAATCATTACAACATACTAATATCTATAGTAACAAATATAATATATACAGTAACATATATAAGTGTCGCTAAAACCTTAGTAAAATTTTATACATAACATAATGCAAAATACTATCTATACTAACATATATATACATATACAGTAATGGATGAATCTATCACTAAAGCTCTAGTGTTATATATATACATTTAAAAGCTCAAACTGTTTACTTACACTACACATACTACACGTATATACCATACTATTACGGTATACTTATTTATTTACATTATATTATATTATTTATATACATATACTTATTATACACATTATGTGTGTATATATATATATGTATGTATACGTACACAAACTCATGCACACAACACACACAGACACAGAGGCTCACAGAGAGATCAACACCTAGGCTTAGGCATTTTCTTCTTCCTTTCTTCTCTTTCTTTCTTAACACTTACTGCTCACTCTCTCTCAAACCAGTTCGGTTCAACCCAAAAATTGGGTTTAATGGGCGGACAGCCTTTTCGAAGGATACACAGTACTCATTTCTAGGTGGGACCAGACCTCTACTAGGACACCCTAGTTCTTCATTAGGTGGATTTAAATCTGGTTCAATGCTCATTAATGGACCCAGACAAGCCCACACATAGTGCATGACCCCTGACCCAAGCACCGCACACAGATTCATTCATATGCCATATTAGATCGAAAGAGAGAGGTATGGGTATGTGTATAAGGGCGCCCGGTGCCTGACGACTAGTGAGAGCATAACACAAAATCAATATATACAATGTCGCCCGCTCCAAAAGCCACGGTGTGGTGCTAAAGGGAGCGCCAATTAGCATTGCAGCAGCACACAGTTACGTTCTGGTGTAGCAACTTTGGCCCTCAATTTGAGGGCCATAATTTAATATAAATTTAAATTAAATTATAGGGTTACAAATTTCTTACATAGGGCTACATAATTATGTAATTATTTTACAAAAATAAGTTAGTTTATTATATAATAAAATTAGGTAAAGTTTGTTGTTTATACACATTAAATTAAAGTTTAATTCGTTAATTAAAGTATAAATTAGTTAATTAATTATAAAATTGATTTAATAAAAAGTTAATATACATAATAAATTATTTATTACAGATTTTTATTATATTTTATAAGCTTTATTTTAATTTATTTACAATTAAATACATGTTTTAGATGGTTTTACATATAATAAACTATAAATACTATAATATAGTATAAATACAGTTTAAATTAGTTGAAAATACTTAATGTAATATATTACAAGTATACAATATAAATTATCTTAGTATTAACTTAATTACTAATTTATTCTATTTTAACTTAATAAATTACCTAATTAACTTAACAACTTAATTATTTAATGTAAATATATAATTAAATTAAATTACAGGTATTATATAGTACATAATATATATATATATAAGTACGTATGCACAGTATTAGATATAGATATATACATTTAAATAGATTTATAGAATTACTTAGTTATTATACATTTAGGTTATATAAATTAATATAAAATAATACAATAAGATTATATATACATTAAGTTATTCTAAATACTTAATTTAATACATAGAATACATATGCAAGTTATTTATATACATTATATACATATTATACAATATTTACATATAGCTTAGATTAAATATATATATACAAGTATATACATAATATACAGGGTATTTATGGGCATGTTGGGGTTTTTTTTATTTTATGGATTATATATATATATTAGAGATAGGGGAAGAGAGAGAAAGAGTAAGATGAGAGAGAAGAGTTGTTTTTTGTGTTTTTGATGTTTTGTTCTTTTATTAAGTTTTAAGGTATACTGAATCGTCGGCTGTTATGTTCTACTAAGCCGAGAGTTCAGAATACCTTGAAACTTGGCATACACTTAAGGAAATAACTAATCTTACCTAAGGTAATTTTTTTTTTTTTGATTTTATTTTTATTTTTATTTATATACAAAGTTCACCAATTTTAGGCCTTGAATGGTGTTGGAAGTGAAAACCTAAGGCCTTGAATGTGACTCTATGTGCTGGAACTACAACTCATTCACTCAGACATGTCCAACATATCATAAGAGAGGTATTCAAACATTCAAACTTAATTTTCAATTTCATTTCATTCTCATTTTCATTTTGGACAGTTAGAACATTGATATAGTTGACAAAAGAATATAAAACTTGAAATCAAAGCATTCAAATCAAATTTCTAAGTTATAACAGTACATGAATGCTTGATACATGGAATTCTAACACTACAAAACATGTCATCTCACTTAAACTCCAAATCCTAGCTGAATTCCCAGTTTAGACCCCTCCAACTCAGCCAAACAGTGGCTGAGCAGCAACTGTTGCTGCAACAAATTTGCTGGAATAGAAGGTTGGATCAGATGGCTTAAATCAGACTTTATAAGCTTTGATTTGAGACAAAATGCATTAATCCCAGATCTGAAAAATCGATTCAAGATGCTATGCAACCTAGAAAGACTCAATTCATCCTCAAAAGCTGAAATCACATATCAAAATCCACAGAAAACTTAACAGTCAGCAGATCAAAGCAGCTACTACTGCTGCTGATCTGATCTGAATAAAATCACCAAAATCTAACTTCCTTTTTCGAAAACACTTTAAACTAATATGAAAATCACTGAGCATCAATTCATAGGTCAGCAAACCCTTTAACCCTAGTTTGATTTCTTCTCTTAGATAATGACAACACAAAAGGTGGAATCCAACTAGCCATTTAATCCACTTGCAAAATCAACTCAAAACCTTCATTAGAATCTTTTAAACCTCGTTTAACCTCTCATTGGCAAATCAAATCAATATGAATTGAAATCAAAGTGTAGCCGACCTGGGTGCTTGATTTGGAATTGCACAAGTGTTCTGATCACTTTGAATCCCTATACATCATTGATTGGTGTTCAGGGATTCCATACAATGCTCATGAAACCTTTGAATCATTGCAAAGGCCTCAAATCAGTGCAACTGATTTTCATAGGCTTTTGCTATCATTAAAAACCAGAAACTCAGTATCAAATATGGGAATTGGGCATAAACACTATTCAATCAAAATCCATCCACTATAGTTTACACCCAGCAAACATTTCAATTCAACAAATATAGTTCAATTTGGTCAATTAAAATATCTTGGAATTCAGTTGCTCTGAAAATTTCTCAATCATTCATGAAAATTAAATCTGATTCAACCAACCAAATCAAATCAAATTCAAAGCATTGGGAGGGCCTTTGTGATCAAATGAAATATATGAGCAAGCCCTCAAATGGATTTGAGCGTGAATCCAAATCTAAATGCTAGAAAGCTTCCAGATTTAAATTTGACTCTGATGGAGGGGTGAAATGCGATTAAAACATCGAGGAAAATCTAAAGGCAATTGTGAAATGGTGAGGAAGCTGTATGAGTTAAAATGGAGGTGGAAAAACACCTCTCTGATCTGAATTGATCAGAGAGGGCGGAGTTGAATCTATGCTGATCTACTCCTAAGCTACTAAACCATCAAACCAGTGAATTCTAAGATCTAATCTACTCCTACTGATATAAATTACACTAATTACTAATCTAATCTACTTTAGAAAGCAGGAAATCCTATCTAACAAGAGGAATGGGGTTGCCTGGATCCAAAGCTGGCGGCTAAGGAGGAAGAATGGGGGAGATCTCCAGCGAGTGAAAAGCCCACAAGAGGAGCTCCAGGGTCATCCTCAGGCATACATCATCCCTAGCAGTGAGGAGGAATTAAAGGTGAAAAAGCACACCTCTATCATAGGTGTGGCGAGTGAAGGGGTTAGGAGAGCTGAAGAGGATGAAAGGATTGCCTTAAGAAAGTAGGAGGGGAGGTCGATCGGCATGCACGCGAGTTGAGGAGGGACTTAAGTAGGCAGGGGAGTGAATCAAATCATTGCGGAGGTGAGATTAAATGCCCAGGGCATCGACGACAGGGATGTACTTGCGAGGGGCACGGGAAGTCTTAAATCAAATGTTAGTCGTTGGATGAGATCTAGGGCAAGGGGTAATTGCATGCATCGAAGCACGCGAAGGTTCTATTCAGGGATGGCCATTAGATCAAGAGAGCAAGTAAGCGACGACCAAGATCTCATGTGTTCTTGCGGCTATAGTGCACCCACCTACTGCAGGTGAGTTGGAGAAATTGCAGAGAGATCCTTATGGGCAAAATGGTAGGAAAGTTGCAAGCAAGGCCATAAGTGGCGAGGAACGATATCAGAGCAGTCCCTAGGTTGTACAAAGTGGTCCTCAGCACTTACACTATGGTCCCTGAAGGTTATAAATTGACCCCTGGGGGCTATCAAATCAGTCCCTCGAGGTTTTCATATGAATGAAATGTATGTGAACTAAGGACCTATTTGTAATCTAATGAATGCAGGATCCTATTGATGTCCAAATGCTACCAAGTTTTTATTGAAGCTTAATTGAATATTTAGAAAGTTGGTTCCACTTTTGATTTGAAGTTTTGAACTTAATTATGTGTTCAATTTACAATTGGATCATCATTTTAAATCAATGAATAGAATCTCATTTAATGACCTAATTTCGCGTTTTTAACACAAAATTGATGTTTTAGGTCTTCTTCACTATTTCCCACACTTACCATTTTCAGGTGTTAATTCAGTAATGTTTAACCTAGTTTCTAGCTTAACTTGGGCATTTTAGCTATGATGAGCCACACCTCATTTGGTCTATCAAGGAAGTGTCAACCCGTTTAACCCGACTCGAAATCAACCCGACTATTGGGCCCGAACCCAACCTGAACCCGTTTAAATTAAACGAGTTCAAACCCGTTTAACCCATTTTATAAATGGGTTGGGTTTGGTTTTAAACCAACAAACCCATCAAACCTGCCTAACCCGATAACCCTCTCCCTATAACCCCACGGTCCCCACCCCCTACCCGCAAACCCACACCCCCCTTCCCATTGCGATTGCAACTTACAGTTGCAACCGGCCCTACATTTCCCCCACCCAACCCTACGGTCCCTACCCAGGTGAGTAAGGAGAGGAGGGGAGAGGAAAGGAAACCTAATCCCTAACTCTCTCGCGAGTCGTACCGCCGCACGGCTACATCATGGTAGCAATGATCGATCGCTGTGCTTTCGGAGGTGGAGGGTGGCCATGATGGGGTCCACGCTCCGCGCAGTAGCTGGCGGTTGCGGAGAGGTTGACGGTGAGCAACTGTGAGCCTACTGCAGGACAATGACGCAATCGACGTTGATGGCATCGTCACTGACGAAGCCACAACCACAAGGGCATCGCCGACGCCGGTGGTGCGTCGACTCGCAACAACGAAGGCAAAGGCTTGACTCTTGAGTTGTGGGTCTACGACGAAGGTTGCGACAAAAGCAGTGACAAAAGCAGCCAAACTTGTTTGACCCGTTTAACTAAATGGGTTAAATGGGTTGGGTCGGGTTTAAAGAACTTAAACGGGTTGGTTTCTGATTTGGAGGTGCTAGACCCATTTACTAAACAGGTCCACCCGACCTGACCTGATTATCGACGGGTTTAGGATCAAATGGGTTGGGTCCAACCCGACCCGACCCGTTTGACACCCCTACACCTCATCACCATACACTAATGGGAATTTATGGGTTGAATTAACATGGGACTTGAAGGTTAATGAAATGACCCTCCACTCTTTGGTAGGATAAGACGTTTGGAGTGTTCACCATACGTCTGTCCAGGTGTCTGGATAGAGGGTCAGACGTCTGAAAGTAAGAAGGACCATACGTTATTTTCCTTTCCTGCGCACACACGACACACGCTTTTTTCCCCTTTGGCCTCCTCACCAAACCCTAACCCATCTTTATTTAAACCCCTACACCCTTCCCCTTTCTCCCCATCACCACCAGCCACCACCTCCATCTCCATTTCCCCCATGTCGACAGCCATCTTCCTCCCCCTCCTCCAGCGTAGCGAGTGGAGAGGAAGAAGAGAGACGGGACGCGGAGAAGGAGAGGAGAGTGTGAGCAAGGAGCGAGAGCGTGGGAGAGAAGTAGGCTCGGGGGAGCTCACGAGTGCACGGCCAAGAGCTCGCGCGAGGAGAGGAGTCGTACGAGGAGGAGGAGCTTGCGAAGGGGAGATTCGCGACCTCCTGAGGCTGCTAGCTTAGCAGCTGCAGGCAACGCGGGGGAGTCAGCGCGGAGAAGAAGCTCGTGAGAGAGTTTTGCGTACTGGATATTTTCCAGTATCAGATGTCTGGAGCATCTCTTAGATGTCTGGAGTAGCAGCGGGACGTCTGGAGTTGAAGCTAGACATCTAAAAGCACGCTTAGTGCCAAGGTACGTATTTTCTACACGGGTTTCAGCCATGCAGATGAGACCTTTAGCCATTTTTGGCTCTATGCGTGCGTACGTAGGTGCAGAGTGTTGGAAAGGCATGTGGTGCGCCCTTCGAGGCACTTTGGGACGTCTGGGCACATCGCTTGATGTCTGACTGTACTCCCAGACAACCGAAAGGAGAGTCCGACGTCTGGGACTTCCCTCAGATGATTGCAGAGGGGTTTGGACGTTTGAGGAAGCCGCAGGAAAGAAAGGTGAGGTTATGAGCTCGTTTAAGATGCCTGGGTCAAGTTACAGACGTCTGATTTTAGACAATATGCATGTTTTTGTCCCATTTAGGGCCCAAACGGAATCGGATTTCCGCAAACGAAGTGCCGTTGTTTTCTGTTTGAGTTACTCTACGAGTTAGTATACTTGGATATATTTTTGGACTTGTTTGACGTGGTTGGTCAATTGTATAGGTCTCCAGCCAGTTGAGTACGCGGGACCCGTGGAGGTGGCAAGACCTGCGGTTCTCGCCCCCATTCCTCTCGTGTTTCTCGGTAGAGTGGTTTGCTTTAATATCAAGTTTTAATCAAACAAAGTGCATGTTTAGAATAACTAAATTGAACACTAGGACATGAAATGAACCCTAGGGCAGAAGTGAACGAATATTGCTTGAGCTACACTGTTTTCCTTGAGATGCATGTTTAACCAACTTGCTAGCGAATTTATTAGTTCATTAATGTGATGCTTTCTCAGCTAGTAAAACACGAGTTGCCTGTTATAAGAATGAAACCTATAATTTGAATAGTGAGATCAGAATGTTGGAAAATGGAATGAAAGAAATACAAGCATGAACCCTACGCGGAATTAGGAAAATAACTCCTATATATGTAAAGAACTCAGTAAGTAGACGGAAAGTGAGCTGACCCTTGTGTACGCGGTACCAAGGAGAGCAACTGTCCCTTTAGTGTAGGGGGAAGCTAGCGCACCCCTTTGGGTTGAGACCCGGGGGTTAGGCCTAGTCACTCTACATCGACTTCTGTTTGGCCCTCGTGTACGTGGTACTGAGGTGAGCTACTTAGTGTAAGGAGGGAGCTAGCCGCCCCACGGGGCCTGGGGTTGGAACTAGCCGCCCTACACTGACTTTTGTTAGGCCCACTAGGCAAACCAGGATAGTCGGACGAGGGTACGCGGCTGTGGAGGGGCGAGACCCCTGTTTTGTTATGAGGGGTGAGACCCCTGTTCTGAGAGGGTAAGGCTTTGTGTTGTTCCGTGTTGTACCTTTAGGCGTACCCGCTAGCGGAAACAACTAATCGTGTGCCAGTGCGGGGTAGCTACCCGTACGCTTATCGCGTGTGCCATAGTCACCGCTACGTCGTGACCGTGACCTTGAGGTAGTTGACTGGATGTAGGATTACCACGGGGGACTCTCCCGGCCAGGAGAGCACCACGTCTACATCCTATATCACGGGAAAGACTGCAATCAAGATCGTCCCCTTGAGGGATCGACAAGATCAAGAAACGATCGATTTTTAAGAGAATAAACGAATTAGAACCACTTAGTTGAGCTAAATGGAATTGAAAAATAAATTAGTTGTCTGTCTTAAATTAAATTGCATATAAATGATTTAGCTACCACTCTACTCAACGTTAGCTGACTACGAAGTTTTATAACATTGTTCAGGTCAGGGAGTTGAGCAGCCAGCACCACCGGTTGCAGAGGGAGCTGGGCCAAGTCGAGCCCAGCCCTAGCTGTTGACGTTTTTTGTTCCAGTACGTTTCCTTTTGTAGTAGTGAGTATTTTGTTATATATAATACTACTTTAGTTACTTTTCCGCTATACTTTTTGCTGATGTTGTTGTGATGGCCTGTAATATTGTGAGACTGTTCATTCTGTTTTCGTTGCTGTCTCTTATTATTATTTTTTTGCTTAGTTACATTGCATGTGTGATTGTGGGATATTATCTGCTTTTGGTTATTTCTCATTGGACGACTTGGTCTTAGGATTAGTCGAAGCGGGCCGATCTTGGGTCCTATAGGGATCAGGGATCGGGTTGTAATAATTAGTCTTAAACCGTGGGGTCTTGGTTGGGCTATACTAGATGTTGTGGAATAAAACCTTAGATTGGGGATAGTTAGAAGCCCAATCAACTAAAGAACAACACATTACCATGTTTCTTGTCATAACAATAGATTATTTCTCCCTATTGAGCCAAGTGGCTCATCCCTGTATTGTGACCCAATTTTAAGAATTATGTTGAGTTGAGGTACACAATTCTGCCAAACTTGTCGCTAGTTGAAGTATCTTAAGGTGACACTCATTAAATATGCCTGTACTCGAGAGGCGATCAAAGGCAGAAGGATACATATTTAGCTTTTGGAACCTTTGTTATCTCTGAGCATTGTCTATTGCATCATCGATAAGGTGATGATGACGAGCCTACTAGATCTCTATACAGGATAATAGAAGTTGGTAGTCATGGTCCTCTATATTTGTTGTTGGGCATTCTTTATGTATATCGGAAGCTGCTGTAATTATTGGTGGACTATGATCCACCCCATTTTGTCATACTTTGATATCTACAATATGCAACTATATGTCAGTTAATCTTGTAATTAATGTTCTAACCACATTAAGTAACTTTTATCATTGTGCCATTATAATTGCCATATTGTCATTTAATTGCTTGATGGAAACCAATTTTCGGTAACTCAACTTCGATATGTTCAACAACCTAATTAAAAATACCAACACTATTGACTTTCACACCTAATAACCCAGCTCTTGATTAGGCAAGGGATTTTGGGGTGTGACATTGTGAACCAAAATTCTACGCGAACCAATAAAAGCTTTCTATAGTGCCACTTAACCGAGGGTTGCACAACCACTTTTCTTTTCCCATTAGAGAAGTCACTACAACTTTTAGAATCCAACATAAATGGTCCCACCTAAGTTGAACAACAAAATAAAATTAATACAACAATAAACCTATGGAACTTCAAAAATAAATTTTCAAATTAAATTTTTGAGAAGCTTTCAATGTTGAAAATCCGTACTTTGAGGTTGGAAAGAACGAGGGCAATGTGAGCATGTACGCTTTTATTCTCTATGATTTTTTTAATGTTGGAATAACCGAGAGAGTTATCCTTTCTTTCTTTTTTTTTCTCGAAAGAGTCAAGCTTGAGATTATTTAAAGACAAAATAGAATTAATTATGGAAAGAGTATAAGTAACTTTGGAGCATAAATTGATCAATCAATTTACATAATTAGTCGATTCATTTTAGGGTTGATCGATCAATTTGTGAAATTGGTTAATCAAATTGTGTTGATTCAAAGGGTTTTTGTATGCCATCGTTAATTGATCAAAAGTGTATTTTGATTGGTTAATTTACATGGAAATAACTTTTTATCGATAAAAAATGCATCCTCTTTCTGCCAAGACTTTTTAATGCACATTGACTGTTTAATGCCATTGATTGGTCATTCGTAAAGGATTATTGGTTGAACAATTTGTAAATTTTTATGATATTATCAAACATTTATTATGAGATTCTTTATAAATGACATCTAGATTCAAGACATTAAATAAGAACAACATTACATTGGACACAACCATCCTTTCAAAATTTGTCTTGCAGTTTCTCTTTGTTGTATTTATGTTGAGTAACTATCTTAATATTTCATCTAAATCCTGAAAGATTAACCCAATATATAATGTAATTTTTTTCATCAAAGTAAGGGTCTCAACATATGCGATGCCCCACACCCAAATGAGGATTGGGTGCCAACTATTCGATTATACTAACAAAAAATACATCCATCCACCATACATAGCATGTAATTTCAAGAAGATAAATGAGTCATAAATAGCTAGTTTAGAATAAAAGGAAAGTGCTGGAAAGTACAGGGGAAAGGGAGGAGAGAGTGAAATTAATTAGGATTAGATGAAAAAAATATGGAAAAGAAAAGATTATACTAACCATCAAGATTATGTGAAACATGCGAAAGTTACTATATAACTCTTTTTTATGTGAAAGGACTAACAATGGACTCAATTTTTCGAACTAAGTTCAATGGTAACTTTGGTGTTGGGAACTAGGGTCATCAAATAAACCAACTCAACTCAACTCAACTCGTATGAGACATGGGTTGAGTCATGGGTGTAGATTTTGGTGGGAATCCATTTCTAGCTTAATTCAATAAGAGTAAACAACCCTTGCCTAATGCGCATTTTATTTGAGCTAGAGATCAGCTCCCAACTCAATTTTTTTGTTGAGCTTTGTTAAAGCTCATCTCGACGATTCAATTCATTAACTCAGTCAAGTTTTTTTGTATACATATAAGGGTCAAGCATGTGTTTTATTAAAAAATTACACTCCTATCATTGCACCACCACTCAACCCTAAGTTATGTCGTTGTACATGCCATTTTTGTTGTATTTAATCGTGATTATTATCCCATGTTAAACTGCTAACACTAAAAACAATTGTGCTCGTTTCAACTTGCAAGCTTATCTCAAGTTTAGAAGAGTTGAGCTTGAGTCAATCTAGGATTTTATCAAGATGGAGTTTGAGCCAAGTTAGGCTCAACTCCCTTAGCTTGATATCTAGGTCTAGATGTGCAAAGTAGATGTATTAACTTGTTAAAGTTATGGTATTATCTCTTTTTTTTTTGAAAATATTTCCATTAAAAGGGGAAGAACCCGATACAAGTGGACGTACATGGAGAGACAATATCGTCACCCATGAAAGGGGAAATACGCCTCATAGAAATGAGGAACTCAGAACACAAAAACAAGACCAGAAATAAAGGAGAAAGAAAATGAAACGTGCCACAAGATTGGGAATCGGATGACCTCCCGAAGAAGGGCTACCCCACACTTGTAGATAATGTGAAGCACCAATGAGAAAAATCTCAAAGACCACACTAACGAGTTAGTCGAAATTTATCTACCCGAAGGTCGAATTCGACCACAGACAGATGTCAGAAACTCGATCGTAAAAGCACGAGATGACATGTGGTCCTCAACAAAATTAGACTACATAAAAAAAGAAAAAGAATGTATCTATCTAACAACAACGAATAAGAATAAGCAACCCTTGCAACATGTGACTGACACGTAAACCAAGACAAGCTCCAACACGGCCACTACACTCCCGGAACAGTTGCACGTAGGTCGAGCATGCAAGGAGATGAAGCATGCCCGAAGTCAGAGATCGGTGGCTGGAACTGCCACTCGCCGTTGAGGCCCCTCCATCGCTGTAAGTCGCCGCACACGCTAACTAAGTAGCGTTGAAGCTCTGCACAAACGAAAAAGACCTTGCCGTTCACAGCCAGTGCCGACCGGTGGAGCTCACGACCTCCAAGCCTGCCTCCGCCTCGCCCGCTATGCTCGACATCTACAAGGTACAGGAAGCTCTGCATGTTGAGGACATTGAAGGTAGAGAGATCTAGAGGGAGGAGGAAACATTCGGTAGGAGTGGAAGAGCCCTAATCAGCCATGATGGCTTATCAGGACCTCAACTGTAGCAAGGAAGATTTCTCGTAGGAGAAAAAGGAAAAAAAGAAAATAAAGAAAATCAAAATTATAATCTTATTTAATTGACAAATTATAATTATGTCAGAGGTCAATCTTATATGAATATAATGGGCGAAACTCATTTAATAAAAGAAGCTATCCGGATCTGACCCGACAAACTTGAAAAGCGGAGCGGACCCGAGCGAGGCTCAAACTTTACAAACAGGGGCGAGGGGGTGTGTGTGAGGGGGAGGGAGAAGAATGAGTGGAACGGCGGACTTCTTCTACAGGGAGGCGCAGCGACTCGGCTACGTAGCTCGATCCGCTTTCAAGGCAAGCGACTTATCCCTCACACCCAATACAAATCTTCCTCTCTCGTGGTTAATCGATCTAACCATCATCACCGTCTGTCTCTCTCTCTCGCTCGCTCGCTCGTGCAGCTGTTACAGATACAGAAGCGGTTCAAACTGATACGTCCAGGGGACTCCGTTCTCGACCTCGGCTGCGCTCCAGGCGCTTGGCTTCAGGTACCCATTTGGGTTCATGGCCGTTGGAGCGATTTGGGTTGGGTTCGGGTGCTTCTCATATGATGATGGGAAATGGAGGAAAGGTGGAGTCTTTGGGGATGTGGGATGTGAAATGCATTTGGATAAATCGGGTTATGGTGATTTTGATTGCAGGTGGCTTGTCAGAGCTTGGGGCCTCCGGAGAAGGGTGGGGTGGTCGTGGGTGTCGATGTCAAGGTAAGGTGTTCGACATTTTGCCTCAGAGAATATAGACTTTTTGGTTTGTGGGATTTTGAAATGGATGCCCTTGTAATCATTTGGTATTACATATGAAGCTCCGCTTGTGAAAACGTTACTTGATTGCAAATTTATACCCTTTCACTAGTATTAGCGTTGCTCAAGATCTCGGTTCTCATCGAAGGGATATGATTCGATCAAAATGCCAAAAAATCAACTAAGGAGAAGCTCCTCATGAATATCCAGATATTTCAAGAGCTTAAAATCGCAATGGATTTGGGGTTGAGGTAATGGAAGACAAGAATGTTAGTTTGAAATTTTGAATATAATGAATATGAGGGAAAAGTACTCATTTCTTTACCTTTTCCATCAGAACATGGCAAATTTCTCCTTGGAGCTTAATTCTGAGGACATTTGGTAAGATATTAACTTTGCAATGGCATATGTGTAAATATGAATGTTTTGGGGGTATAAATCAAGCCACCAAAAAGCCTTTCGGAATAAGGAAGTCCCTGTGACATCCACTCCCTTATTTGAGCAATCTCCACTCTTGGTAAAATAGAAAAGAGGATCGTCGGCCCATGCCTTCAGAGACATCTCAACAAACTCATGTGGATGATCCTTGCCTGGGAATCTCTCAAATATGAAGTTTTTTTTATTCTTCTTGTCTGATTTCTCTCAAGGAAATTTCCCACGTTGCACTAAGTTGTTTAAGGGCTAGTTTACTTTGGGGGTTGGTGTGAAGAAATGTAAAACTGGTAACCCTCATTTCTGTTTACTTGCAAAGTGCTGTTAACATTAGTTTCTGTTTACTTAAACTGGTATTAAGTTGTGGTGTTAACTCTTGTGGTGTTTACTTGAATTAGTGGAGCTTGGGTGTGGGACAGTTTTGCTAACACCCCTTAGAGCTGATGTTAGCAAAATAGGTGTTAACCTCCAAAAATAGGTGTTAAATTTCTGCGGATTGACTCCTCAAGTAAATGAGGGTTAAGCCCCCAAAAGAGGGGTTAACCCCCCAAGTAAACCAGCCCAAAGAATGTATGCATGCAGTTAACATTTTGGGGTGAACACCTTTCCAAACAAATAGGTTCAATAGTTCAGCATTCAAGCCAGAAAATTCTGAAAAAAGAAATTTTTTGGATCCAACAAGTGCTGTACTATCTAAGCTAGATAGTCTTCCTTTACTAGGCTCACCAGTCAATCTTCCTTATTGAAGGAAGATTAAAAAAGCAAGGGACTCTCAAGGAAAAGTAAGGGGCTGAAAGATTGAAAGATCTTTAGGAGCATGGGAAGTATCAGCTACACAGATGATGTCCAAGTCCCTGCTTTTGGGAGGCTAGGGAGAAAAGTGAACCAGGGTCCGAAGAAGATGGCATGGTGTGAGGGTGCAGATTTGCGGCTGCGGCTGAGCTGAGTATGCAATATCAATAATTTTCAAGGACATGTTTAAAAAACAACGTATTGAGGCAAGGACAGCATAGCCTTAATACCATTCCATCAAAAAGAAAAAACATAGCCTCAAATACAAGAAGGTAAGGTTGTTACATGAATCACTCAACATTACTTTGTTCCATCAGGGTAATCACCCAACATTACTTTGTTCAATCAGGGTTCAATTCGATTTCCAGGTTGTATATCCATAATATATCCACTTATTTATTGCATCTGTCCATGTCTCTTTTCCTTTGTACTCCAGTAAACAATCACCATGATTGTTGCATCCAAAGGATTGTTTAGCTGCAAGTTGAGTGAAAGACAAATTTTGATGGCTTAGGAGAGTAACAGAGTCATCCCGCAAGCTGTTGCAGAATGTGTAAGCAGCAAGATTGGAGAGATTTTTCGGTTATGACATAAAGACATACGGGATGGACAATGAATTCTCTTACCTGGACTAGAACCAGCTGATGCTCTCCATTCAAATGTAAGATGTGGAAGGCTCTTCTATTAGCAACCATCTTCATCTTGCAGCCAAAAGGAACATAAAAATCTTCACAAGTATAAACTGTAGGATTCTTTCTCACCTTATGTTTATTTTCTGCCACGTTTACATGTAACATACTCATTTTTTAATCTTACTTCTCTCTGTTTTCCCACTTATTCATGTGGTCCTTGCTTATGTACACTCACCTTTTTAACATTTGCCTTTTCAAGCATCAAACTGATATTTGGTGCCATAAGAGCTGTCATTCGTGTTGTCCCATCCCATTTATGACTTCTTTTTTTTTTAAAGGTTAACAAGGTATCATCTATCACTTATAAAAAAAGAGGTATCATCTATCATAATTGCAATGAATTTACTCCTCATGCTGACTACAATATAGCAATTTGTAAGAAGTATCCTTTGTTTGTAGTTAGTAATGGCTTCATATATTTTTTAATTCTGGTTATTGTTGGTTGCAAAACAGAAGGTGAAAGTCCCATCTACTCATTGTGATGCAAGAGTAAGTACCATCTGTGCGGATGCGATGAGCCTTCTCCAAGACCAAGCAAGGGCATTCTCTCCTCAGGTTAGTTCAATACCTATTGGTAGAAGGATGTGAAGCTTTGTCCTAAATTGTTTGTCTTTTGCAAGTTCTATCTGTATAAAAAAATAGAAATCTTCAAGACAATTTCCCTATAGTTCTATCCTTTTCCTACCACCATAGCTTCTATCATGCCTTTCTGTACCTTGTACGAGTGCTATATTTGGACTAGATGGATTCCAAGTCCTCTTTTGCAGGGTGTTTTGGGAAGTACTCAAGTGTGACTTTAAGGCTATGGTATGTGAGTCCTTGGTAGACAACCAAGGTTTTGAGAAACTCAACAAATTTTATTTTTTCGTGCTCCTAAAGAAGTTAGGCTATGAAGGAATTGATGATTATCACTTAATTGCTTTATTAAATGCTGTGTACTTGACAGTGGTGAGGTGCTTGCTAATAGATTATGCCTCTTGCTCCCTCAATTAATTGGTATGTGCAATCATCATTTGTTCATGGATAGTCTTTATAAGAGTATTCATCATGGTAGAAGAGATGGTTATAGCTTGGAGAATATCGAGGAAGAAGCATTTCTTATAGAAGGTTGATTTTTTGAAGGTTTACTGCCAGAGAAAATAAATAGACTTATGGGGTTAATAGGGCAGCATAATTGGTGCTGCCCGTCCCCATAAAGTCCTCCTTATGCGGGGTGTTGGGTTCGAATCCTCTAAATTTGGCCATACGCATATAGGCTTGTGGTGGCATGTGGTGACAGTCTATGTCCAACCATCCTTGACTCGGCGTCGGAGAGTGGCCGTGGCTATGATCACGGAGGTGCTCCGTGGCAAGCGAGAAATTTGGGGACCTTTTCGCTTTTCAAAAAAAAAAAAAAAGACTTATTGAAAAATTAGAATCGTGAGACTCTTATGTAGAGAGTAGGGATGGAAAATTGTAAGAAAAGTTCAACTAGGAATATGCAACTGACTCAGACTCTCAAACTTAACTAAATAGTCTTAATCCTGATCCTAATAACTTTAACAACTTCTTAATACTCTAACACACCCCTTTAAGTTGGAGTGTAGATGACAATCATGTCCAACTTGTTACAATAGATAAAACCCAACTCCCCTCGACTTAGGACATTTTTTGGTTGGAGGAGTCACTAGGCAGTAGTCTTATTAGAGGAGCAGATAAGCAGTAGGAACAAGCATGCAATAGGAGACGATTCCAAGCAAAAACAATTGTAGTATCAGAGTGGAAGATGATTCCAAGCAGCAATAGAATGAGAGACAATCTCAAGTAGTAATAGTAGTAGCAAGCAAAATTGAGAGAGAATCTCAAACAGTTCGGGAGACGATCTAATGCAGGCAATAGTAGGAGATGTGAGTCATGCTTAGATCCCTATTAGTCATTAGCTTCATCTGGATATCCAATAGGATGGTTGGACGTTCCAGAAGAACCCATAGAGGCGGTGGTAGAGTTACTGCAAGGCCAGTAGCAACAGTAGTAGTAGAGGAGGGCTCGTTTCTCAGTAGTCTTTAGGCAATCTAACTCCTTAGCAGCAAACTGTATAAGAGATTCCTCTGTAGTAGTCTTAGGCATAGGAGTCTCAATAATGCTCGTTTGATTAGCGTAAGAAGGCTTGCTGAACTTCTTCTAGCATCTTTTAGATGGATGGTTTGTCCTCTTACAGTGCGTGCTGGGAGAGTAGATACGACAGCCTTGTCTGCGACTGCTAGAACGACCACCTCTCCCTCCAGAGGAAACGAAGGTAGAGGTGTCAGGATAGCAACTGGAAGGGCATGTGGTGTGTCCACACCTATTTTTTGGAGGTGGCTGTAGACAGGCTCTAGAACAAGCACTGAGTCAGAAGATAGAATTTGGTCTCTAGCTTACTAGTATCATGATGCAAGGCCATCCAAAAATTGATAAGTTTGCCACTCTACTTGTTCTACAATCTACTTGTTGATTGAAGGCAGAAAGATGGCAAGTTCCTTGAATAGGCCCTTTAAAGTAGTGAAATACTCAACCATGGACATATTGCCTTGGTTAGTATTCTAGATATACATGTAGATATCGGTGAGTTAGAGATCTACTTGTTTGAAGTATCTTGATTGCTTCATTGTTTAAGCGTAATTTAAAAAAATCGAAAATCGAAACTATGTAGGTAGTGGTAAATTAGATCGATCCACGGAGAAGCTACCAGTGGCAAACTTAATTCTAATAGTCCTAAACTACCAATTGAAATGCAAATTACCAACTATAATGGAATGCAAAGATTTTTTTTTTCTTTTTGGCAAAAGATGTGTAGCTAATTTGTTATAGAACCAAACAAGTATAAGATATATAATTGAATCACAAGTTCGATCACACAAAGATGTAAAAGAAAGAAAGAAAATAATTTCTCACAGAGACGGATTTGAGCCTCAACCCATGTATGATTTGTGGACGACGACCTCTGACATGAAGTCATAAGCATTGGACGTACCGCCATCACGAGATCATGTCTTCCTCCCTTGATTTCAAAGTTACACAAGGTTGTGGAAGCGGCGTAAGGGTGGAGTTGATGATGCGTTGGTGCGAGGTGATGTTGATGGTGGCATGGATAGAGTTGATATGTAGCCATAGTTGGAGGTGGTAGTGACGATGGCTATGGTGTAACCGGACGAATGGCCAAGGTGGAGAATAGTGGTCGAGATGCAAGGGGAATGGATCTAGTCTGTGGAAGAAGTGTATAGGTGGTATATTGATGAGACACTACTGAGGAACAAGGAGAGGGATGGTTTCTTATTTATAGAGCTGAGGGTAAAGTGCTTAAGGAATGCAATCAAGGCCTTGAATGAGAAAATTGAAGTGGTGAATAACTTCAGGACTTCAAGAAGGTAATAAATAGTAAATCAAATTCAAAATCCATTGTTGGGTTGGAGGAATAAAGAGTCCATCAGCTGACAGGTAATGCTAAATCATTATTGTCATTGGATTTGCTTGAGCATTATTAGAAAATAGGACCAATGTATGCCATCGAAAGGATAGAAATTTAACGTCAATAGGCAACTAAAACTTTGCATGTCTGAATGTAAATTAAAGGCCAAGATGGTGTCTGGTTGGGAGTTGCAATGTGATTGGGTCAAAGTCCATATGAGTGGCCACTTGACGTTATGTAGATAAGATTGAATGTGTTTGTGATGTGTTAGGTTGTGTGGTGTGTTTTGAGTGCTTGCATAATGTCTATGGGATAGAGTGATTATTTTATGTAATAGTGGCATATATATGATCATTGATCTTAAGTAAGCTTCGGATATTGTTTATACGAAATCGTCGTTATTTAGAAAATGTATTGTAGTACAGTTGACAAAATCTCAAAAAATACTTAAATTTATAAAGTTTGAAGTCAATTTGGAGTTCGAGGTTGCTCGTAGGGAGCAAATGGAATTCACGATACTAATCTCAACTCAGGAATGGTGAGCACAATTAATTAAGCACATAAAAATGCTCAATGAATAAACTGGTCAAAAATATTCAATAATAGAAAATCATATCTCAAGAATTCATGTGATAAAAAGAAAGAGAAAAGTATTGGTGATTTAAATCATCAATATTCTCTTAATTAAGCATATATCCCAAGTATCTAATCATTTAAATAATCTAATAGTAGTTTCAATCATTAATCCATGTGTTTACAGTATCAGATGATATCTTTGAATCAAGTCAGACATCAGATCTGATGATTAGATGACTGAACCATTAAGGCACAGCACCACAGTAAGGCGCATAAGGGCTTCTTCTCAAGTACAACACAAGGCTCGCACAAGCGCCGTAGAGACTAAGTGTTAGCCTCTCTTCAGCACGTGCCTCGAGGCAGATCAAGCCATAGCAAAACCCTCCCCCCTCCTCACAAATTCCTTCTCTCTTCTCTTAGAATTTGGCATAATCGGATCCGTTCGCGGGTAATCGGGTCATGAACAGTACCAGGTCTAGGCTCACTGGGTGTGCGGGTGAGCGATGAGTGAGGACTAAGTGAGCGGGGGACCCGACCCCCCGTGTTCTTGGGCAGACAGTAGAGAACAGGAAAACGTGATATACCGCTACGGCTGCTCGTGATTATACGATGTGGCACTAAAGTGCCTATCTTCCTCGCGCGAATGCAGCTGGAGGTGAATTTCTCGAATTAGTGTGGTGGCTGCTGCTTCTTTGAATCAAGAGCCTGGAGCTCTTTGTGGACGCACTCCGCAGCTCCTGGAGGTAGAAGCGAGGTTGAAGATGGTTAGAAGTGGCCGGAATGCTATGGTCGAAGGCGACGGTGACCGACAGAGACGGCAAACCCCTGAAAGCATGAATACGGCCTTCCGACCCAATTAGACTAGCTCATAAGCTTCGCCCTAGTGTGAGGAAGATGGTGGTGATGGTCTTTTGGTGATTGAAGCATTGTAGTGGCCGGACGGTGATGGTGAAGGTGAACGGAGGATGGGTTGTCCGATGGAGGTTTTGAGTGTGTGGATCCCTTAATTTCTTGAGGGGTTTTGCTGAGGGTGAGGTTGCGGTGCTTTTGGAGGTGACGCAGGGGTGTTTGGTGGTCTGTGACGTTGGGGTGACCTCGTTGGAGCGCGGCCGGATCGGAAGAAGACGAAGGGGGAGAGAGTTGGTTGTAGGTTGAATTAAGGAATAAAGGAGTTGAGGAGGATTTAGAGAAGGAGAGCGAGAGTTTGAGAACCTAACTAACAGATGAAAGGGATGGAAATGCGTCAGCTTTGATTGGCTGGCACCGGGGAAGGAGAATCCTCCGGTGATGGAGCGACGGGGAAGAAGGGGGCCTAGGAGGGTCTTGCTGGTGTTGCGAGGAGTGGAAGGAGATAAAGATGATTTCGCTACCTATTGTATGTGTCAGTGGGCAAGGAAGTCGGAGAAGGTGGTGTCGCCGGAGCTGCGGCGGAGGTGGTCGGAGGGAGAAGTATTTGAAGAAGGCCAAACCGAGCTAGTTTTGGACAGCCAGATGATCTAGAGCTTATATAGAGCTCATAACCAAGCTCTAAACAAGGGAAGAGGCTCTAATTACTTGGAGAATAAGGCACAAGACACCCACGAATTTCATGGGTTCGCTAGGGCTTGCTTTAGCGAGTTAGGATCCCAAATGACCTTCAGAAGATTCCCTGCAATGTGAACATCAATCACAACAAATTTAGTGGGATTTGGTGTTAGTTTGATTGGATTTTGAGGTAGTCAAAGGTCGTCTATAGGTTGTTTGACCTAATAATGGCGGCAGGGACCTAACGGTGAAGAAGATGAAGTTAGGGGGGCCTTCTGCAAATAATTCGAAAGCTAGGGGCTTGATTGAGAGGAATAGAGTTTTAATGGACTAAAATGTAAACTAGGTCAAGATGAACTCTGATTGGGTCTAAATTTTGGTACAAACCTAATTTGGATCCAAGGAATCTAGTGGTGAAGTCAGATTTGAGTTTTGACCAAGTTTGACGGGGCAATTTGCATAGAAACTCAAATTAGGATAGAATTCTGTCTAAGACTCTGTTTAAGGTCAAAATAGTTTCAGATTATCAAACCAAAGGTACCAAACCACTAGGAATATTTTTCTATGAATTTTAGAAGGTTTAGATGAATTTTATCCTGATTAGAACCTCTTTAATTTAAGCGGATTTGAAATTAGGGTCTTGTGTTATGAATCAGTTATCGAAATGTGTGAAATCCCGTTTATGTCTGTATGGACCCACTTATTGGACTTTAATGCTCATTTGATCTTTAGATTAACTTCTGGGAAACCTCATGGTTACTCTGCATTTATGATGTAATGTTAAAATTATAGAATTAAACCTATTTCAATGTTTTCTTCTCAGAATGGATTTACATGGAATTATGGCTCTTAAACGACTATATAGGAGCATTTGTCACTTGATTATGACTAAATAAAGCTAGTTGTGGCTCATGATGGCGTTGCCATCAGATATTATATAGCATGATCATGATAGACACTCATTGTTGTTTACGGGGCACTATACAATAAAAGGCTTGAGCTTGTAGGTTTGAAATAAGGTAATTTGATTGTCCATCTCCTTCTCATCATATCTATTACCTTCTCTTTTATTTAGAAGCTCCCTCTTAGAGATAAAAGTTAATAAAGATCAATTCAAAAATAACAATGCTAATTGATACAAATACATGCTTATTTTACTAAAAAATGCGAAGGCAAACAAATTTAGGCATGCATCATGCGTGTAAATTTAGACTTATCCACTCCTTTATGCTTAGATTTTTGCTAGTCCCTAGCAAAAAGAAAACTAATTGACTTTTGCAAGAATCGCGATTTCATTTACCATATCCAACAAGGCTTTAAACCCCTAGGTTACCTTAATAGAGGAGTTATAGTCTCTCGAGGGCTTGCAGCAGATACACCTACAAAGACTAACTGTTATCTAGCTTGCCTATGCCACCTTTATGGAATATAGATATAACCTAGCACCTAGACTAAATAACACCCTAGTGTTTGAGCAAAATGTGAAATCCATTCATCCAATCCAATCCTTACTATCCATAGCTTAAGTTTTCCAAAGTAGTTTTCCAATGCTCTTGTATTCATCCAACATTCATTCAAGAGTAGAGTTCTTAGTATTTGTCCTCGTGGGACTATAGGCTAGATAGGCACATATCGATGGAGACCAAGACTTTGGATTTTAGGGGCATTTCATTTTTTGGTTCCACGTACCTGTGGTTCGCTTTTACTATAATCATGGCACTTTGGAAGGGATTTGGTTCTGGGTTCTTCTCTTTTGGCTGCACAAGTCCTTCAAAAATTTTGCATAAGATGGCATTTGCTTAATTGCATCCAGGAAAGGCAAGTTTACCTGAACTTGCTTGAATAGTTCTAACATTTCCTCTATCTTTGCATTCTTTCTCATGTTGCTATTAAGCCCATAATCAACAATTCAGCTTGGGAATGGAGCCTTAGGTTGATAAGAAGTGGGTGATGGAGTAGAGTCATGGTGGGAGTGGATCTTGAGTTTTTGAAAAGGAGTTTCTTCCTTCCCTTCCTTAGTCCTAAGGTTAAGCTTGGGTGGGTTCGGCTATTCAATTGTTTTACCATTCCTTAAAACAGTGACAACTTGGGCATGCTCATAGGAGGGGCCTTTTGCTTTTGGATTCTCAACTACCTAACTCGATAGCTTTCATTCTTTCTTGCTCACAACTTTAGCTAGTTGTCCCACTTGGGCTTCTAGTCTTTGAATTGATTGTGAATTTGAGCTAACTATAAGCATTTGAGATTGGAGATCTTGGATATCTTTCAACATTGTCTCTTCAAAGGTAGATTGAGAGCTAGATTGAGAACTTGATGGTTGGGTGGGTTGAGTCCTAGGTGGCAAGGCTTGGTAAGAGTATGGTGGATTTTGAGTAGGTCAAATTAGTTTATTCTCATTTACCCTATAACCTACCTAGGCCCAAGGCTAAAAGAAGAGAAGAAGAGAGAAGGAAAGAGGAAGAAGCGAGACACTGCTAAGGAGGAAAGAAGGGTGAAGTGCTACCAAAAGAGGAGAGATTAGGAAAACAAGAAAGGAGCCTCCATGAGTTCATAGATAGGTAAGAAAGGAAAGGTTGGCAACAGAGGAAAGGATAGGTCAAGTTCCTCAGGAATTAGGGGGTTACAAATTTGATTTGTGGTAGAGAAAAAATGGAGAGAGAGAGCGAGAGTGCGAGAGGGAGAGAGTGAGAGGGAGTGGGGGGAGATGTTAGGAAGGGAGGGTGATCGGAGAGCCAAGGATGGACGCTGGTCGGAGGGTGGTCGAGGCGGGGGAGAACGACGTTGGAGGTGGTGTGCTTTAAATGCAGGGGGTAGGGGCATCTTGCGTGGGACTGTCAGGATCCCGTGAAGTGTATCCGGTGTGGGAAGCTAGGTCATTGGAGGGTGAACTGTGTGGACGAGTGGAGGAGCACGGTCGCGGGTGCGTCGGAGGTGAGGCTCCCACCCTCGTCGGAGGGGGCACCTCTGGTCGAAATCGAGGCCCCATGGTCGGAGGACTCTGGGAGGTTTGAGAGGGCTCTCGCTTCGGCCCTGATTGCGGTGGTAACGGAGGGTCGGGTCGGGTTTCGGGAGCTGGAGATCGAGGTCATTAGGGTCCTCGGAGGCGAACATGTGAGGCTGCAAGTGGTGGGTGAAGGGGAAGTACCTGTTGCTGGGGGCATCGGTGGAGGTGACGAAGAAGCTTCTCTTCAGTGAGACCCAGTGCACGGGAGGTGTGGTTTGATGGCGTTGGGCGGTGCGATCAGACAGTGCGAGGGAGCGCCTGCCGCGGAAGGTAGAGCTCTCACTTGGCTTGTTGGGAATCCCGCTTTTCCTCCGGACCCGATAGGTAATCGAAGCGATTGTCGCTCTGTTTACGTGACTACGGAGGTGTAGGGGCTTCGGCCTTGGCAGCAAGAACCTCAGCGCAGTTTTGGTCGAGGTGGAGATGCGGCCTGGCGAGGAGGTGCAGGAGAAGGTGATGCTTCGGCTAGGGAGTGCGTCGTGGGTGATCCTCGTCCAGCCGAAGGAGGAAGGGCAGAAGTCGTATGTGGCGGTGTTGGTTGGGAAGGGCGAGCAGGACCGGAGGGAGACCGAGGGGCACTGGGAAGGGTGTCGCCTCATGGGCCGAGTTAGTCGCTCTGAAGGCTACACCTCTCGAGGCACATCCCTCAAGGATCGTAGTGGTGCGGGCTGGCCGGGGTCTCGAGGAGCAGGCAGGGACGCACGAAGCGTCAGGTGGAGACTTCGAGGGATTGTGGCGGGAGTAGGAGGCCGCATCGGTCGCAGGCAACGCATTGATGCCCCCAATGGAAGAAGCGAGGAGAGGTAGCAGCGCTTTAAAACCTTTGAGGCCTGCGGAGGAAAGCTTGAGGCAGCGCGGAGGTTATTTTGAGGCAGGCGTAGAGTTGGACCTGGGTCTGGATCTGCACCCGGACCCGATACTGGTTCGTGGCTTACCTTTAAATGGCCCGAGAAGGGTCCTGTTGAAACTTGGGCGCAGCATCTCGAGCCCGGGGGAGTTGGAGCGCGATTGGGGGAAGAGATCGACCCTCGAAGGGAGCGAGGGAGCCGATGGTCCGACCAGGCTTCTACACTAGAGGCTCGAGAGACTATGGGTGGTGGCTCAAGGACCCCCCAAGGCACGGGGGGAATCGGAAGAGGAACTTGCGACGACGAAGGACATGCCGATAGTCAGAGCAGGAGGTTGGGTCTCGACTCTCCAGCTCAGGCGCGCCCCTCGCCGGACGACAGAGGAGGGTCGGGGTCTAGGGAATCTCGCCAAAGAGGGGAGAGTTGCGAGACACCCGGAGGCCCGAGCGGGGCCCACCCGGTGACGGAAGACTCGCTGTCTGGTGGTGGGGGACGGGAGGCCTCGAAATGTGAGCCTGAAGGAGGCAGCACTACTCCTGGTGCGGGTGATTTGCGACAGGTGCTGGAGGTGGCAGAGGTCCCCTTTGGGTCAGGGGGCACTGTAGGGAGGCTGCTGTGGGGAGGTTTGAGGGAAGGTGTCCGCCGATGATGGGGGAGAAGGTGGGGGACGGTGAAGGCAGGGAGGGCAGCGACATGGGGAGAGGGGGAGTGTGATAGGGCGGGGAGTGGGGGTAGGGAGAATGGCGATTTGGTGGGAGGGTGGGCTGACGCCTTTTAAGAAGGGGAATTGGAGCGGGTGGCGGAGGGGGTTGGTTTTGATCGTATGAGAGGGGGCGGTGCAATTGGGACCCCATGGTGAAAGTCCTCACATGGAACGTGAGGGGGCTCTGCGACCCCACTTGCAGAGGGATGTTGAGGGCATAACTCACTAAATGGAACCCGGATGTAGCGTTTCTACAGGAAACAAAGCTGCAGGAGTGTGACTAGAGAAGATGGGGGGAGATTAGGGGAAACACGATGTGGGGCTTTATGGCTCTGGATGCGGTAGGGAGATTTGGTTGGGTGATTATCGGTTGGAAGGACCTGTTCTCGGTAGTGGGCTCGGAGGTGGGAATGGGTTTGGTCACGGTGTAGCTGAGGAGTGACAGGCTCGTGATAACATTCTCCTCGGTTTATGGGCCTTCAAATGAGGCGGGGAGGACCTCCTTATGGGAAGGTCTTCGCCAGGTGGCGAGGAGTTTCAGGGGAGTTCGTGGCTCATTGGTGGGGACTTCAACGTCACGCTACTGGCGGATGATAGGCCGGGAGGTAGAGATCGGGGCTCGGAAGAGCTCACTGGCCTCGTAGCAGAGCATGGATGGCAGGACATACCCCCTCACTTCCTGTGCCTTCACGTGGAGAGATTCAGGGGGTCGGATGTCGAGGCTGGATCACTTTTTTTGCTCGGTGGAGTTGGCGGAGGTGTTTTCGACGGCTGGGGCCCGCACTATGGAGACTTTTCTCGGATCACACCCCGCTGATGTGGGAGTCTGGGGAGGGAATCCGGTGCAGCACATACTTCAAATTTAAGAGGGCGTGGCTATTGGAAGAGGGTTTTAGGAGCCTGGTGGAGAACAAATGGAAGAACATGCATCTGGATAGGTCGGCAAAGCTCCTAGAATTGAAGCGGTTTCTGAAGGAGTACAAGAAACAATTGAAAGAGAAACGGACCAGATTGCGGGACGAGGCGTTCGCGAAGATCCAGAGATTAGATGAAGTGGAGGACTTGGGAATGATGATGGGCTCGGAGAGGCAGGACAAAGTGGATTGCATGAAAGTCATCCAGGAGGAGGACAGGAAAGCCAAAGTGGAATGGAGAACCAGATTCAGGCAGAAGTGGGTCAAGGAGGGGGACTCAAACACCAGGTTCTTTCACCTGACGGCCTCGGTCAGGCGTAGAAGAAACTGGATTGAGAACTTGCAGGTGGGCGGGACGGAGTTCTCAGGTAGGGAGTTTGTAGGGAGGGTGGTGGCGGGGTACTTTAGGGAGTTTACAAGGCGGAGGGGAGGAGGGAGATGGCGATGGAGGGGGTTGGGGGCTCCAACCATAGGGGTTGAGGAAGCAGAGCGATTAACGGTACCTTTCACGGAGGATGAAGCCTGGGATGCGGTTTGGGGGCTGAATGCCGAGGGGTGTCCGGGACTAGACGGTTTCCCGATACTTTTCTTTAAAGAATTCTGGTCGCTATTGAAGGATAAAATTTTGCAAGTCTTGGCAGAATTTAGAGAAGGTAACATGGGCTTCAACAGATTGAACAGGTTTTACATGCTCCTCCTGCCGAAGAGAGATGGGGTGGAGATGGTTGAGGACTATAGGCTGATAGCATTGTCAAATGTGGCATATCTGATCATTACGAAGATTCTAGCAAACATACTCAGAAGGGTGATTGGCAATGTGGTATCGGAGGTGCAAACCGCCTTCATCCCAGGGAGATACATCCTGGACAGCTATGTGGCGGCAACGGAGATCCTGGCGCATTGGAGAAGAAGCGGAAGAAAGGCATTTCTGTGGAAGGTGGATTTCGCAAAGGCCTATCACTCGGTGGAGTGGTCCTTCCTATGGGCAGCTCTGGCTAAGAGGGGTTTTCCATAGATCTGGATCATATGGATGAAGCAGTGTGTCACCATGACATCTTTCTTGGTTCTCATTAACGAGAACTCGACAGGGGGTCGGATATAGCCGAGGAGGGGCGTGAGACAGGGCTGTCCCCTAGCGCCTTTACTCTTTGTGCTGACGGCAGATGCCCTTGCTAGGGTGACCGACGGAGCATGTGCGGAAGGAATGCTGCAGGGCTTCCCTTTGGAAGGAGGGGACGATATCTCCGTCATGCAATACGTGGATGATACTCTCTTCTTTGTTGAGGGGTCGGTGGCAGAGGTGAGAAGGTGCTGTATCATTCTAGAGATGTTCTGCGAAGCATCAGGTATGTGGATAAACTACTCCAAGTCCTCTTTCGTTCAGTTCAACATGGAGGTTGGGGAGGCGAGGAGGTGCTCGGAAGCACTGGGGACAGGAGAGGGGACCCTTCCAATTCGGTATTTGGGGTTGCCCCTGACAGATAGGACTTTGGCGCAGGACTGGTCACCGATGATGGAGAGAATTGAGGGTCGGCTCTTGGGCTAGGCGTCCAAGATGTTATTTAGAGGAGGGCGGCTGGTCCTTCTCAAGGCAAGCCTCTTTGCGATACTGGTTTACTTTTCCTCTGTGATCAAAATGCTTCGGAAGGTGGAGTACAGGATTACTAACTGCTTGAGAAATTTCTTCTGGACTAACTATGGGGCAGGGAGGAAAGGGGCGAGATTGGTGGCTTGGAATGTGGTTTGTCTGTTGTTCAAGGAGGGGGGGTTGGGAGTTATGGAAGTGGGGAGGATGAATGATAGCCTTCTGACGAAATGGATCGATATGTTGCTGGGGGGAGGTCTCTTTGGTAGGAAGGATCCTGCACTCCTGCTATGGCAGATCGGTGAATTGGGAGTTACTCACCTTACCTCCGAGAGGAGCGTCATACTTCTTGAGGAGTTTGTCTCTGGTAGCATCGAAGGTCCTATCTTTCTTCACCTCGGTGCTAGGCTCAGGCAAGGAATTTAGATTTTGGAAGGATGACTGGACGAGTGCTGGGGCGCTGGCAGAGCGATTCCCTAAGCTCGCAGAACTGGCGGCTGACAGAGGGGTTTTGGTGGCGGATGTCTGGAGCGGCTCATGGTGCCCATCTTTTGTGGGCAACCTGTTATATCAGAGATGTGGAGAGATGCAGGTGCTCTTGCAGGATCTCCAGGGTTGGCAGCTAGAAGACGGAGTGGACCATTTTGGGTGGGAGGGAGATTTCTCAGTGCGGGAGGCATATAGGAGACTCGGTGGCCTGGCCACGACGGGGAACATCGATTTAGTCAGAGACTGCAGGCAACTCTGGGAGGCCTCCTACCCTTTGAAGGTCAGAATCTTCGCTTGGCTCCTCAGGAGAGGATGACTGATGACCAGGACATGGAGAGCTCGCTGGATGCCAGGCGCGGATAGGTCTTGTCCGCTTTGCGGCCAAGCGGACGAGGATACTGATCATCTTTTCTTTGCCTGCCCGATGACGAAACGGACGTGGGAGCAGATGGGTGATCGGTGGTGGGCAATTGACTCATAGGCGGATTTCTAACAGTCGTTCTGGTGTGGCGGGTCAACGAAGAGCATCAGGTGTTCCGGTCGAGGAGAGAACGGGCCAGACCGTTGGCGGTTCTCTGGGTGCTCTGGTTGGGGAGGAATGTAGTGGTATTTAGGGGATAGCACCCCTATGTAGATAATTTTGTAGGGGTTGCAAAGTCTTTGGTGTTGAGCTGGAGTGTCGCTCTTTGATGTAAATTCTAACATTTTGTTTTAATAAATATCTAGATGGGATCTAAAGGATCAACACCCTTTTTTCCTTTAAAAAAAAAATGGTTTATTCTCCCTCCAAGAGAAATTGGGGTGATTTTGCTAACTTGGATTATAAGTATTAGAATATGGGTTGTTTCTAGGCTTAGGGAATCCTTAGGCAGCATTGACTTGCTTATGAACAAATTTTGGGAATTGGCCGACTAAGTGACAATTAGTGACATAACGAGCTAGACTTGAGCAAAGAGTAGAAAACTTAGTAGACAAGGTTGCGGGATTGGTTCTTAGAGGTATTTGTGAACCTTCATACATGAATCTGTCAAGCTTCTGCCATAGGAGGTTCACTTCATAAGCTGTCACTAGATGGATTTACCTCAAAGAATCCTCCCATCTTTTCTGTGTGTAGGATAGATCTCTTGGGGTATGTAGAAGTTTAATGCATTAAGTTCACTTAATGTTTCAAATAATGCCCAAGCTTCATTTCTGATTTTCAAACGATAGGCACTGTACACGAGGAACCTATCATTTGTTGATGTCTATCACCGAGTCTGTCATAGAAACTTTGGACCAATTGCCACTTTGAGACTTGATAATGGGGACATTTTCTTACTAGGTACTTAAATCGTTTAGAGGTTTTATAGAATTGTTCTCCCTCGTGTTGGAAGAAACTAGTGATGGTGTGTTGCTAGTAATTGGTCTTCCCTACTGGGAAATACTTCTTCAAAAATTCTGCTTATAATGACACCCATGCGATAATCACACAATCCAGTGAGGCTAGCCAGTGTTTCGAGAATAATGTAAGTCTTAAAGCATCAATGGAAAAATATGGATTTGGAATTTTCACAGTATTACAAACTTCCAAGAACTCATCCAGATGCTTATAAGGATCTTCTCGCCTCATACCATGGTAGCAATTGAATTGATCTGGACTTGAGCTCATATTGAAGTACATCTGTAGCAAGTATACAAATGCACTGGGCAGGAGTGTAATCATTTGGTAGGAAGCATTGTTTTATGGTCATTGGCTGAACGGGTGGATCTTGATTTTCTCTTGGTTGGGCCATTTCTAATCTATTGTTTCGTCTAAAGAGAAGCTTGGGGTTTTCTAAAGGTGGCGCTAACTATAGATTTAAAGAACAACCAAAGCATGCACAATTAAAACAATCATCAATCAACCAAAGAAAATGGGTTCAATTTTTTTTTTTATCTTGTTTCTGTTTTTTTTTATGACAAAACAATGAAACCAAAGCAAGCAAAAGGAAGTGAGATTTTCCTTGGGACCTATGATGTGCCTATGAAGACTATACCATCAATCAGTAAGGTTGGCCAGCAAGGTATAAGTGTTGTACCAATTGGCCAGGTTAGGGTGGATAGCCTTTCCTTAAGGATGGTACCTTGCGTAATATTCTTTAAATTTCCCTATTGCTACTAAGGACTTGCTAAAAGCGTAATTCTCACCCTCTTTACTAAGAAACAATCTTTGTTGTTGATTCAACACCTGCATTAGGTATGAAGGGCTTTAGTGCCTTATATGCTGTGCGTGCTTAGCAGAGAAATAAAGTGAATCCAAGTAAATAAAATTGCATGCACAAGGGAAATGTGGGTTTTGAAAATCATGAGCTACACTATTCTCGTGGCTACCTTTCCCATGAGCGGCCTAATTCTCGTAATTAAGGTCATCTGCATCAAGTACGTACTTGGTTCCTGGTACGAGATATCCTAATTGCGATGAATGAGCCTCTTACCACCCCTACCAATTAATTGTTGCATGAAAAGTCTAACTATGAAATAAATAAAAAAAATGCGATGAAAGTCGAGAAAATGTTGCCAAATAAGAGAATAGAAGGGAGAGAGTAGCATAAAGAGAATAATGTCCATAGTCTAAATTATACAAACCAAATAAATCTCTCTTAAAAAATTTTCTCACCCTAGACTAATTACAAATTTCTAAAAAAATGAAAATATCTAGCTTAATTGATGTAATGAGCCTTTGATTCTCGTCTCCAAAAAGGTTTAGGCACCAAGTCCATTAGGAGGTCGACATGATCACCTCATCCAAAGCGATGCGTCCTCCCCTACAAGATGCGGTACCCTTCAAATAAAACAAGTATTAACAAGGCTTAAACGTAAATTGCTAAGAAATGACTAGGACCAATTACATTGAAGCACATACTAGTATGCAACCGATGCAAAGAAAAATTGATATAAAATCACACAACTTGAATTTGCGTGAAATAAATTGTGTAAGATGATCAAATCAAGTCCTAAATAGTTTTAGTAGGTGGGACACCCAAAATAAAGGCTAAATTGACTGCTATCAAGACACGAAAAATGTAATTTCCTTGTGCATGAGTGTCCAACTCGAGTGAAATAAAAGGCCAATGTTAGGAAAATGACTTGGAGGCCTAGAAATAATCTCTCTCATACCTAAAATACAATTGAAAATGTGTCAAAATAGTTGGTGAAGATGGGGTGCAAATCGAGCATGTATCAGGTATGGAGGTAACCATAACGTACACGAAATTCAAAGAAAATGCAACATGCAAATGCAAAGATATAAATCCTAAAAATGCAATGAAAATTAGTAATTTAGTGACCCAATTAAAACTAATTTTGCCAAAAGGCTCCCTGGCAATGACGTAAAAAATTGATCACTTCATCATTCAAGCATAATGTAAAAAAAATAAAAAATCGAAACTATGTAGCTAGTGGTAAATCGGGTCGATCCATGGAGAAGCTACGATTGACAAAACTATTTTTAATATAGTTCTAAACAACCAATTGAAATGCAAATTAGGATCTAGAATGGAATGCAAAGATTTTTTTTTCCTTTTTGGCAAAAGATGCATTGCTAATTTGTTATAGAACAAAACAAGTACAAGATACGATTGAATCACAAGTTTGTTTGCACAAAGATGTAAAATATAGAAGAAAATAATTCCTCACAAAGATGGATTCGAGCCTCGACTAGTGCACGATTTGTGGATGATGACCTTTGGCATGAAGCCACGAACATTGCACATAATTGTTGTCATGACGATCATGTCTTCCTCCCTTGATTCCAAAGCTACACAACGTTGTGGAAGCAACGTAGAGGTGGAGTCGATGATGCGACGGTGTAAGTTGATGTTGACGACGGCATGAACGAAGATGATGCTTGGTCATAGTTGGAGGTGGTAGCAGCGATGGCGATGGCGTAACTGGATGAATCTCTAAGGTGGAGAGTAGTGGCTAGGATACAAGGGGGATGAAACTAGTTTTTGGAAGAAGTGTATAGGTGGCATATTGGTGGGAGACTAGGTAGGGAATAAGGAGAGGGATTGCTCCTTATTTATAAGAGTACTTAAGGAATAAAACCAAGGCTTCAAATGAGAAAAATTAAAGTAGTGAATAAATTTAGGACTTGAGAAGGCAATCAATTGTAAATCAAATTTGAAATTCAAGAATCAAGCCTATGATCCATTGTTGGGTTGGAGGTATAAAGAGTCCATCAACGACAAGTAATGCTAGATCATTATTGCCATTGGATTTGCTTAGAAATTTAACATCAATAGGCAGCTAAAAGTTTGCATGTTTGAATGTAAATTAAAGGCCAAGATGGTATTCGGTTGGGAGCTACAACATGATTGGGTCAAAGTCTATATGAGTGGCTACTTGACATTATGTGCGTAAATAAGATTGAATGTGTGTTTGTGATGTGTCAGGTTGTGGTGTGTTTTGAGTGCTCGAATGTCCATGGGATGGAGTGATTATTTTATGCAATAGTGCCATACAGGGTAAGACATGTTGTCGACATATTGTCGATATGTCGGTATCGGTTCTCCAAGAGATATCGACACCCCCTGCTATTTCTTTTCCATAATGTCGATCCATATGTTGCCGATATCAAGGGATATTGATGACATATTGTCAAAATTGGACTCCCTAAGCATAAAATTTTTAACACCTTGATGACACATCGCTGATATGTCGTTGACATGGTGCTGACATGTCTTTCCTTAAAAAAGCATTTTCCTGTATGTGTAAGTGATCCTAGTTTACAAAGATTATGAAAAGTTGTCATCATGAGACAATGTTGTAGGCAATGAACCTATGGATAACAACAAAAAATCACATGCCTCAAAATGATGGTAATATAAGTAGAAGTAGAAGCCTATACATCAAGTCTCAAGATCATTCTCTATGATCTGATTTGTGGAAATCATGACAAACAGAGACTACAGATATCCATGGTGATGCAACCTACCTAAATACTCTCTCGCCCTCGAAAAAAATAGACGAAGGAAACATCTCAAGGTTGCAACTACATTGATGACATCTTGGAAATTTAAAGGCTATAATCTTATCTTGGTTATTTACTTCTGCATTGAGATCTTAAATATTAGGGATTCTTCTTTAATATGGAAGGGTATGAAGAAGGTGAAAGTACAAATATCACATGAACTTTAAAATTGTGTATGGTTTCTTTGTGTCTTTTCTTTTGAATGCTATGATTCTATCGATATGTGAGTAGCTATATTAGTAGCACATTTCTATTATGTTTTCATTCAAAATATATGATTTTGATTTTCTATCAATTTCTTCGTGCATGTAGTAGTTATGAAAATATTAATTTTTTTCAAATTTATGACATTTTCGAATATTTTTTGGACCTTTTTCAGTGATTTCCCAAAAATTACCGATATCGGCGATATATCCCCAATATGTCCCCTTCTCAACTTGTCGATACGACATTGATATCGACATTTAAAACCTTGGTGCCATATATATGATCATTGATCTTAAGTGAACTTTGGGATATTATTGGGATATTATATAGCATGATCATGGTAGGCTCACTGCTGGTTATGGGGCATTATATAATAAAAGGCATGGGCTTGTAGGTTTGAAATAAGGCTATTTGATTGTTTATCTCTTCTCCATCATATCCATCACCTTGTCCTTTATTTAGAAGCTCCATATAAGAGATAAAAGTTAACAAAGATCAATTCAAAAATAAAAATACTAATTATACAAATGCGTGCTTATTTTACTAAATAATGCGATGGCCTAAGGATCATCGTCGGACCTTAGGCCGATCGACAAAGGTCTATTTGGGCCAATAACTAGTCGTTGGAGTAGCTTTCCTTGTTTTTGACCGTTGGCTGGTGACTGAGGGTCGGAGGTTGGCACTAGATGGGTTGTTGGACCCTCATCGGTGGTTGCCGACGGTAGTGCTTCTTCCTCCTTAAGACTTGATAGCTAGGGTTTCTTGTTTTTTTTTTTTTTTTCTTTTGACTTGTTATGTAAAAAAGAAAAGAAAGGGAATAAAGGGGCTATGGAACAGCAGCCTAGGACCATTGCATTGGTACTATGTTAGAGAAAATAAATGTCTTATTGAAGGACTGGAACCTTGACTTTGGAAAATTGCATGAAAAGTCCAACTAAGAATGTGAAGCTAAATAGACTCAATCCTAATCCTAATAACTCCAACAACTTCTTAATACTCAACACCTATGATTCTATTTCTCTGTCTTATGGTAGATTTTGAGGAGAAGGTGCCTTTTGAACTTGTGGATTCAATGCATGAAGCTATGCAATAACCACAACCTCCTTTTCAATTTGATCAACGGTAGGTTGGATGGATCCTGGATGGATCCTGGACACAACCATAACGCAAGGTTATGTAGGGGTGTCCTTTGGTGCCTCTCCTCTTTATAATTGCATTAGGCACTTTGGTGACTGTGGCTTTTAAGGCTTGTAATGGGGGACATGTCTTCTTTCTCACTTTAGAGAGATGCTTCTTTGCTGACACTTATCCATGGGGGGGGAGGGGGTGTGTGTGTTGCTTGGGAGGTAGAGAATGTGGCTGCTCTTGTTAGAATTTTCGGGAACATCTCTTGCTTGATTGTGAACCACTCCAAATTGGCTTTTGTGCCTTCTAATGTGGGGAGTGAGGAGGTTAAAACTTGCTTCCAGTTGCTCCATACAATTACTAGTCACTTGTTATTTACTTTTTTGGGGTTTCCTTTGAAAGGCAAGCAGCTATATTCAGGTGATTGGATACCTTTGATGGAGAGGATGGAGAAGAAACTCAGCACTTGGAGTGGGAGAATGCTCTCTATAGGAGGTAGGCTTGTTCTTTTAAGCTGTGCTCTTGGCAATCATGGTCTTTTATCTTTCTGTTTTTAAGCCACCAAAGAAGGTGAGTCAGAAGTTGACAGTCATGAGAAAGGTTTTTTTGGAAGGAGTTGGATCATGTTGGAAGGTTTCTACAATTGGTGCCATGGGATGATGTGTGTAAATCAAAAAGGGATGGTGGCCTAGGGGGATGTGACTTGAACAACTTCAGGGGTGCCTTGTTATCGAAGTGCATGATGAAGCTTCTGTAGAATGGGAACAGTCTCTGGCATCATCTTATGAGTTATGACAGACTCGTATAGTGCTAATTTAAATTTGTCTCAAAGGGCTGTAGTTAGCCATTTAGCTTTAACTTTTTGGAAGACCTCAGCGCTTGTCATGCAGAAGGTTTCCCCCTTCTTTCACCTGATTTTAGGGGATGGAAGAACTTTCAGGTTTTGGAAGGATGATTGATTGGAGAGTGGGATTTTTGCTGAGATGATGCTTAGGCTTGATGCACTTGTAGGTACAAGTTCAGTTCAGTGGTGAATGTGTGGGATGCGATCCCTTCTTCTTGGATGCCCATAGTTGGGTGGACTCTCAGATGCTTGTGTTCAGGATCTACAGCCATTTCTCTCCTTGCTATAGGATTGTCAACCAAGGGTGTCTCCTGACTCCTTGGCATGGAATGGGAGATCCTTTGTGGTGAAGAAGGCCTATCACTTGCTGCGGGGAGAGGAGGGGATCCCTAATGATGATGTAGAAATGGATTGCTGGTACCTATGGAAACTGAAGGTTCTCAAGGTTAAGCTCCTTTTATGGCTACTCTGGAAGGGAAGGCTTGTAACTAAAAAGCAAAAAGCGTTGGACGGTGGAAAAAGATACAGTTTGTAGCCTCTGCGGCGAAGGAGATGAGGATGTCTCACATTTGTTCTACTCGTGTGATTTTTCCAAGCAGCTATGAGTGGCTTTGGGGCTAGTTGGAGTTGATGTCACATCTTTAAAGGATTTTTGGGCCTCTTTTAGGATTGGGATCCAAATGAACTTTGATACCTCGGTCAAGGTGGTAGCTGCAACATGGTCCTTGTGGCTATAATGCAATTCAATGATTTTTGGGAGGGAGAGGGAGTGGGTTGAAACTGTTGTGAGAGAAGCTTATTATTGTCTGAGTTTTGGAACCATCATTTCTAGTTTCTTTGGTTGGTAGTGAAATGAAATGGATGGCTAGTGACCTCTAGGGGCCATCCTTCTCTTTTTAAAAAGGCTAGTGCTGAATTTGGATAATACTCTACCAAAGCTGAAACCAAACCTTTTCTACTTTGTCAGCATTGTCATGTCTAGCTTCAAATTAGTCTCTCTTGTTCCCAATTCTTGGTTATATCATGACCTCTTACTACCTTAGTACTGGTAGATTTGGATCACACTATCAAAACTGAAACCAAGCGCTTTCTATATTATCACTATTGTCACATCCATACGGCCATGAATAGTTCCAATGCTTGCTCATATTTCTTGATTCTGTTGATACTGTACTGATCCAAGTTCAATCTTCACCTTTTCAGAAAAAAAAGTTTACATCTTCTCATAATCAACATGTAGTCACCTATTTGCATGACCACATCACTTGATACGTGCCTTTTTCTACCTTCTATATGTGCAGCATCATTCTTGCACCCCTTCCCTCCTTTGGGAAAATACATTGTAAGGTGGATATTTTTGATCTGGACAGCCATCAACCAGAGTCCATCAATAGCAAATTCTAGGTTACCCTCAAGTGTATTTTCAAAAACAGATGATTTACCTTGTTCACATGGATTCTCTACTTGGTACCTTTTTGCATCAAAGGAATTATTCATGCTTTTCAAGGATGGTATGACGTGAGAGAACCGAGATTTTCTTTAATGAGCCCCAAAAGACATTTGATACCCGTGAACATGTGATGATAAAGAGTTTCATACCTTCATGCAGGTGGAGGAATGTTGTTTGGTAAGAGTGTTTCATAATTCTAACTCCATCATGGATAAACAAGAAGCATTGACGGTCCCCAACTGATGTTTACCAAGTCCTTGGTTAGAATTTGCTCCGCTTTGAGCAATTAGGCAAACATCCTCACCTTCAATGATGCCAGAGTCCTTTGATGAAACTTCCATGTCAGAAAACACACAATGCAGAGAAGAATATGCCAACCTTTTAGTAGTATAGGTTTTAGTGACTGTTTTCATATCTCACTCGATAAGAATGTCAACTTTATAGCAATTGGTATGTAGGCTTGAGTGACTGTTTCTGTACTTCACCCAATATTCCGACCATCACTAACTGGAACTGATGCAACTTAAGGGGATTATTAGATTGATGAGCAGCATCTCAATGCACTATGACGTTTAACCACTCCCCCAAAAAAACCCGCAAGTGACAAACACCCTCCGATTGTACGCCTAATGTTGAAGTATCTCCTCCGTGAAACATTTGCAGCAGCCTTGTTATGCACTTGCTCCCCTAAAGGCATTTTTTCTTGTAGGATGATTGCGTATCTTTCTTTATTTTCCTCAGCTTGCATATGCCAAATTCTGGTTATGGTCCGATCCTTCAAACTTCTCATTTGAAATGCTCTGTATGGTTGACTTCAGTAGCATGTGATATTTTCCCTCCTTTTATCCACCTAACAGGTTGCCATCACTAACCTCATCTGCAGGGTAAAGGCTTCTCTGTGATAATGTCCGATATGTGCCCCAGTGTTTCTGGTATTGCCACCAAGGACGCTGCCCTTTCCTGCGAATTGGGGATGCAAGCACTCTTTTTGGCCGTTGGCAAAGTGACCTTGCCTGGTTTGGAATACCAAGCTGATGAGGATCCCTCGAACCATGAAAACAACGACAACGGCATTCTTCAGCCAGGAGGGAATCTGGTCATCAAACTTCTAGAAAGTGAAGATACACAAGGTTAACTTTAAGTCATACTGTGTGAAGTCTCCACAAATTTCTCTTTGGTTGTGTACTCATGTATTTTGCCAATTGCTGCAGGTTTCAGTAAATTCTGCAGATCCTGCTTTAATAAGGCATCTTGGCTGAGGCCCAAGGCAACAAGATCATCGTCAAGAGAAATATATTTGATATGTCAAGGCTTACGATAGCACAATGTGAACTTCTGGTTGAGGAATGAGCTCTTTTATGGCAAATGAAACTGTGGCACAAAATTGTTGCTGTCCTTATTGTTGTTACATATCAAGGAAAGCTTGTCTTAAAGGTCTAGAAGTTTTTGAAGGATAAGAAAGCTAGATCATTGTTATTTTGGGTTGTTAATCTGGCAGAAGAGAATGTTACTCAAGCGGAGAGAGGAGTGTATACTCGAGGCTGAGGGGGAAAAAAGGAATAGAAAGTTAACCTAGGTATATTACCTTTTTAGTTTATATAAAAGTAGGCGTTAAATCACTAAATAGGCTTTATTTGGTATTTTGTTAAGAAATATAAGGTGAGCACAGTTTGGCTTATTATACCTTTTCTCAATGGAGAGAGTGTAGGTCATTAGGGGTAAGTAGGTACTTCACTTCGTATGTGGAATACTTTTATCCAGGTTAAAGATTGGAAAATGAGTAATAAATTTAAAGGAGTATAACTTTAAATCTTAGATCCTAAACGAGAGATGGGCGAACTTATTCCTCAATACAAACGTGCTTAGGCAATTTTCGAAACTTCGAAAGCTTCAAGGATGTCTTTCGGGTAAACGTGTCCATAAAGTTGTAGTGTTTAAAACCCTTAGGCCCACATTGGAATGAGAGGCCTGCGGCCGATATGGGCTAAGTCTAGTATAACTAAAATTTAGGCCCATTTTACTAGGCGGAGCTTATTTGGAAACCAAATTGAGCTTTGCTTATTTTCTAACCAAAACGAAATCCAACATTGAGCATCTACGGCTATGAATCAAAAGGAAACGAACCAATCCTGTAAACTGTGCATTTAGACAGCATATGTGCACATGCCATGGATAAAAAAGCATTCTTGTTATGATTGGTTACTAAAGTATTTACTCCTCTTGATAAAAAATCATTCTGAAATCACATGTGAAATTCGGTCAAAATAAATATTACATGATTTCATATATCTATTATTATATTAAATGAATATAATGTTCATGAGACATAGAGCATGATTTGATTTTCACATTAATACTAAAAGATATTAGGTTTAGAAATTCCCTCTTTCCATGATGTGTGGAGGGAAATATCATACACGACAATGAAGTAGCAGCGAGTAGGTGCACACGCACGATCATAATTATGTGGATGTTTCTCCTTCCTTTATTTCCTTGGCATTACGAGACTCCTTGATGCCTTTTTATAGGGGTAGAGTTGGAGGAAATCTTAATCCCAATCGTTATTGATTCTATTTTAGTCCCTAACCATCAACGTGGTCCCTTTATTTGGTTTTATCAATCCATAGATGAAGATTAGATTCAATTGAATTAGTTGGGCTAATTCTAACAGTATCTTCTTAATCTAAATATATTGAGTTCGCTTAAAAGGGGATGAGTGAAGTGAGTAGAACGATGTTTTCAGTTGGAACACATGTACATATGAGCTTTATGAAATTTTGTAACATTGAATATTTACTGTGTAAGGAAAAGATCCTTAAAACGAAGGAACCATCCCCGATTTCCAATCTCAAAGCCAACCAAAAAGTTAAAACAGATGATGCTGGTTTCCATTTCAATTAAAGTATTATTATGCTGATCTATAATCACAATGGGAGATCACTTGTCGTACAGAGGAGTAGATTGCCTTTACATCTGTCGAGAACTCTGGGCTTGATTTTTTTTTTTAGTCTTATGCTCATTATGTCAGGTGAAGAACCAGTTTTAGGTATCAGTTTCACGATCTGAAGTAGGACCGGTCAAAGTAGAAGAGAGATCATATGCATGACACATAGTTGTTGACAGTGGATCAAATCATCTAAAACAAAGGGAGACCCACAAGGGACAAACAATCAACATTTAAAACCCCAAGGTGGAACCACTTGCTAAATAAAAACCCCTCAATCTACTGCAAGCATGACATCATTAATTTCACAGGCTCTCTGACATATCAAAGACAAATGCCCACACGCCAATTTGCACCATAGTCTAGATTAAACCCCCTGGAAAGATAATTAGACTCAAATCCTTAAACTCATGCAGGGGGGCGTTCAAAAAATGCATGAGCAATGTCTTATATCTTATCCCTCTGTGGCTAACTATTATTTTGACCAGACTTTTTGGGGAGGGGAGACCACTCCAAAGCCCTCAACTGGTGAGTAGACTGGTGTTGTTCGTCACTTGGGAACATGTGGTCACATGGGGGTGCATGTGAGGCTCTGAGGCCACGGGCAGGTTCTTGCCACTTTGGATTTACAAGAACTATGATGTTAGTTTCAGGAGCACAGAAGAGGGAATGGATAAAAAGGTATGGAAGAAGTAGGTGGGGGGTGATTTAGGGTTTGATCAAACTGTACTAAAAAAAGTTGGGCTTCGGCTTTTGACTATAGTTTATTAGGGTTTGGGGGCCACATGCTATCAGAGGGAAGATCACACGACTTGGCGCATCCTAGATTTAAGAATCTAAACTCCAAAGCTTAACTATAAATGTGATCCTCCTCCCACATGCAAACAAGATAGACGTACCTATAATTTGGATAAAAGTTAGATCATAGGTGGAAGATGCTTTGCATTGCTCCACTCTTAGCATGTGAGATCTACATCTTTATATGTGTAGGGCTATCAAAAAAATTCTCAAGTTTGACATTCAGGTTTGATTTGCTAAAGATTCAATTTAGGTTTTGCTTGCAAATGGACAAATTGAAGTTGAATTGAAATTTAGGGTCATTAAGATAAATGAATCGAATTTGAACAAGATAGATTCCTGAAGTTTGATTTGTGAAATGTTTGAGGTTGAAAGATATAAATATAAGTGTGGAGAAATAAATTACAATATATATAGGCATATATTATAATTTCCCTAAAATAAAACTCTCCCATCCTAAGGCATCACAAAAACTAAGTAAATGAACTTAATTGAATCATTATTAAATTTAATATGCTTATAACTATACATTAATGAACTTTACTCTTAAACAAAATGAACTAAACCTTCATTATTAGATCTAATATGATTATAAGCAAATATTACCGAAGCTTTACCTTTTAAATGAATTTTAATTGAACCGAGCCAAACATTTGATAATTAAATGTTATTGAATCAAACTTAATCCTAATTTTTATCTTATTGAACTTGAACCCTAAAAAATCTTGCCAAACTGTCAAAGGTTTGGCTCAGTTACACCCTTATTCATGGACGATGAGAGATTTCTGCAAGAGGAAAAAAAAGTTAATTTGGAAACTTGAGAATCAAGAAAGAAAATTAATTTCAAAGGTATTGCGTCTCAAAATCATTATGCTATCCTTGGAGTAATTACAAATTGATTCATCTTCTCATACTTTTGAGGGTTTTGTATTTTGTTTTTTCTTTCTTTTTGAGAAGGTAAATATGTTGCGTATAAAATTTGATCCCATGAACTCTTAGGTGTTGATGGAGTGCTCTACCATTGATCCAACCCCTTGGTGGCATTACCTTTGAGGTTGTTGGCTGTAACTTATGCCTAAAAGATGCAGCCAACAATCCCCTTTTGCGCATTGTGTGTAAATTGAACCAACAATTGAGATAGAGTGAGTGCAAAGATATAATATTGAACTTATACTGGACAATGGATAATCTTTTGACCTAGGTTCTTTAGTTGGTTGAGTGCCCTCACTTGACTCCAATCTTACACCTTCATGCAATCCATTTTTGGAGATTGCTTCACCTCCATTAATGGGGAAACATATTTGGTACTATTTCCCTCCTCTTAGTTGACTAACCTTTATTAATGCACATATCATTATAGAAAGAAATCAAACACAAGAATCAATCACAATGACACCAAGTTTATGTAGAAACCCTCTTCTATGGGGGGGAGAAAACCATGGGAACAACAATCCCTAGTCTCCTTGTTATTGGAAACTAGGGTTTCTTCACTTCAAAGAAAAAGGAGAGGGTGTTTATATATATGAGGTATGGGTTATACGAGTCCACTCCCAAAATCCTGTATACTTGTTTACATTTCTTTCAACACGCCCCCTTAAGTTGGGCAAAGAGATTAAACATGCCCAACTTGCTCATGTTTTCCTCGAATTTGCTAGTTGGAAGACCTTTTGTAAAGATGTCCTTAACTTGATCCTTGGACTTCATATAAGGGAGGCACATCTCCCTAGCATCAATCTTTTCCCAGATGAAATGTTGATCATGTGACACTAGGTTGTTTACTAGATTAATCACTGCTTTGTTGTCATGATACAACCTCATAGGAAGCTTTGTTATCATTTCCATGTTTGACAGCATGCTCTTCGTCCACAACATCTTAGTAACACATAAACCCATGGCCTTATATTCGACTTCTATACTTGACCTTGCACAAATAGATTGTTTCTTACTTCTCCAAATAACAAGGCTTCCTCCCAGAAAGATCAAATATCTAGAAGTTGATTTTCTATTGTTAATTGTGCTTGCCTAATTTGCATCACTAAGCCCCTCAATTTCTAATCCAATTCCTTTTGTAAACAGAAGACCTCTTCCTGGATTTTTCTTTAAGTAACATAGAATCCTGTTCACAGCATTCACATGGGAATCTGATGGTGCATGCATGACCTAACTTACAACATTCACTGCATATGTGATATCTGGTCTCGTTAATGTAAGATAAATCAACTTCCCAACTATCTTCTGATATCTAGATTTTTAATGGCCATTCAATGTTTTTCCATCTCTCAAACTCAAGTGGTGATTTACCTCAATTGGAGTGTGTGTTGGCCTAGAACCAAGCTTCCCAATTTCCTTCAACAAATCCAACACATATTTTCTTTGGCACATGAAAAGATCATCATGAGATCAAGCAATCTTAATACCTAAGAAATATATCAACTTTCCTAAATCTTTAATCTTAGAATTGTCTACAACTTTTGCCTTTAGCCTTAAGATCTATTGTTCATCACAACCCATAACAATCATGCTATCAACATATACCAAAAGAAATGTCACTCTAGAATGAAAACCCTTGATGAAGAGATTGTGGTCACCATTACACTATTTACACCCTTGTCTTTGCATTGCAACTTTGAGCCTCTCAAACTAAGCCCTTGGCGATGGCTTCAGCCCATACAAAGACTTCTCAAGTTTGCAACATTTCCCTTCTCGTACCTACGAGGCATACACATATACACCTTCTCTTTGAGGTTCTCATTTGGAAAAGTATTTTTAACATCTAGCTAATGCAACTGCCATTCAAACTGGACTATAAGAAATAAAATTACCCGTGCGGTGTTCATCTTTGCCAAAAGAGCGAAGGTTTCTAAGTAATCTATCCTGTATTTTTGAGTGAAGCCACTTGCTACCAGTTTTGCCTTACACCTATCCACTTGTACATTGGGTTTGTACTTTATGATATACACCCACTTTGATCTCACACTATGTTTTTTGTGAGTGTATCAACAACATCCCATGCCTTGTTCTTAATTAGTGCCTTCATTTCTTTAGTTATGGTTTCTAGCCATTAACGATCCAAGTGAGCCTTGCTAACATTCCTCGAGATAATAGATGAAGCAAATGAGGACAAAAAACATCTGTAATTTGAATTCAAACAAGAGAGATTCACATATCTTTGTATAGGATGATGAGTGCATTCAACACATCTAGTAGGTCTTCTAATCACTCGCCTTTCTCGTTTATGAGCAATGCTATCCTCCATGGATTCACCACCTGTATCATTTTGCTCACATGAAGCCTCCTTAAGAATAGCCTCAACCTTAGCATTTCCTATAGTCAAATCTCCCAGATCATCAATATCAAAAGCAGGAGTAGAGACAACAACCAAACCTTCATTTGTCTATGTAGATGTGCTTGGATCTGGAGTTGGGGAGGAGGATACAACAAGATTGACCTTTTCAATCTTACTTTCACCAAAAATGTCCTAAGCACCAAAAGCCCCTTCACTCCTACGCTTCCCCTAAAGAGGATTTTTTGGTGAAGTAGCCAACCTCTTCAATAAATGTCACATCTTTGGTAATCTATTTCTTGCTTGTGGAGGGATTGAATCACTTGTATCCCTTTTGAGTAGGATCAAGTTTATCACGGTTAGGTACATGATTATGGATAAAACAAAAGCAACCAAACACACGTAATTGCAAAGGAAACGGATCCTTGTGTGGCATGAGAATAGAAAATAGAGTTTTTCCTCCAAGCACCCATGATGGCATTCTATTAGTAAAAAAAACACTAGTCAAAATTGCCTCCCCTCAAAAGCATTTCGATACATTCATTTTAGATGGTCAAGAAGGTGTCTATTTTTCTATTCTACCACACTATTTTGTTGAGAGGTATAGTTACATGATATCTCATGTATGACGCTTTTATCTTGGAAACATTTATGTGATGAATCAACTAAGTACTCCTTAGCATTATCTTAACGAAAAACTTTCACATGGATCAAATTAAGTCTCTGCTAGTTTCACAAAAGATTGTATTGCAAGAGGAATTCTAGCATGTCTCTTCAACAAGTAGATGAACACAAAATGGGACCAATCATCCACAAAATTTAATAAGTACTGATGGCCATCCATGATTTTAATTTTTGTTGGACCCCAATCATCAGAGTGAACCAAAGAGAAAGCACTATTGCTTTTATTATTCACAGGAAAATGAGAGGCTCTAGAATGTTTGGCCAACTGAAATATCTTGCACTTTAATGAGTGGAGATTTATTACAAGAAATACAAAGGAAAAAGTTTCTGCAAACTAAGAAAATTGACATGACCAAGTCTATGATGCCATTTGTAAATCTGCTCTTCACTTCCATCCTTCTTCTCACAAGTAGCAAGCATAGAGGATAACGTGGTGGCAATATGGGTAGGCAACTTGTAGCGACCATCAAATCAATCCAAATTTTTTTCCTTGTCATCAAATCCTATAAAACACAATGGTCATCATAGAAGATTAGCTTGCAATTTATTCCTTGGTAATCTTACTAACAGAGAGAAAATTTAAAGGAAAGTTCAGAATATGAAGGGCATCAGTTATCCAAATGGGATACACAACCCTTACCCATTACAGTAACATTGGTTCCATTTAGTCTCTTCCTGAACCAAGTTTATACTGATGGAAGAGTTTCAGATTACTTGTCATATGGTCAGTAGCTCCACTCTCCACAATCCATTCACGATCAAACATATTAGAATTCAAGTTACCTTTATTTCTTTGAGTAGCAAGAGCTTAAGTGAGAGAGACTTTGATTCTAAAGACCCTTCCTTCATTGTGAATCCTTTGGCAAACATCTCTTGAAGTTCACAAATCTAATCAGAGGTGAGATCCTTCAAGGTCAAGAAGGGGTACCATCTTTAGTGCTTTAACATCTGAGGCCACCACAACAACCTATTTACCCTTGTTAGAGCCTCTACCAATGGCCTTTAATACATTTGCCCCTTTAGTAGCCCTTTGGATGTAAATCCTAGCAAAACTCACTAGTATGTTTTGGCTTTTGGCAATGTGTGCAATGATCGGTGCTTCTCTCAATATTACCTCTACATGTTGTTTCAAGTAACAAGAGCAAAATGCTCGAAGCCTCTGCCTTCTTCATCATCACCATATGGTTGGTTATTCATCACTCGTCATTGCTTCTCCTTTGCCTTAATTTGACAATAAATTGCTTCAATATTTGGAATCTTCTTGAAATTAAGAATTTAACTTCTAACACCTTCAAACTCTAGATTCAGCTCTCCAGGAAAGGTGTAGATTCTATTTTTACATTCTCTTTCCCAATGCATTTTTCGATCCAACTCCTCCCATTTGGATTTAAAGGCACTATAGTATGTTGCAACAGACATGTTTCCTTGCGAGAGGTTGCAAATTTCTTGACTAAGGCAGTAAATGCAAACTTCCTTTTGCTTTTGGCCATACATGGCTTCTAAAGTGGTCAACATATCATGAGTTATCATCTTCTTCACGATCAATGATTGAATATCAGGAGATGCATGGTTTACGATCCAAGACATTACTTAATTATCTTCCATAGACCACTTCTTCCATCCTTTGTCAATGATATTGGATTCACATTCAGTGCCATTAGTGCATCCAAGTCTTTTCCTGTTAGCAATACCCATCCTAGCTACAACTGCCTACATGAGGTATTTACCCTTTGTTAATTTGCTTAATGTTAACTGAACATTAATCATATCTTTGCTTGCTCCAGCACCCATATCATTTAAAGTTTCCATGATAGCAAAGCAACACAAACAACAAGAAGCAAATAGAACGAGCATGAAATCTCTTGCCAACCACAAAATCTCTATATGTTGTCGTCCAAGCCACATGTAGGTTCAAATCCTACTAACAACGCACCTAGCAACCTTGGATCCTGCTAACTGCAAGCAGGTTCAGGCTCTACCTACGCAAGTATGGACCCTATTGTCAACACTACCCAGTGCCAACTGATTGGGAAGAGAGAGGTGATTAGTTTGATTAATAGTCGTAGCCTCCCTCTTCGACTTCCTTCTAGAATAGATCGGAGAGGATGACCCTCCTTCGATCATGAGCAATTGATGGGAACACCATCATGAGTCATAACTAGCTCAGTTTGATCTGATTAAGTCAATAAAAGCTCCTACATATCCATCAGAAGGTCTTAAAGGCATAAAACATTGATTTGAGAAGAAAACAAGATTACAGGGTTATTTCTGCGAATTTACCATTCTATCATAAAAATAGAATAACCACGGGTTCTCTCAGAGGTGGAACAAAGCTCAAATGGTCTTAAGAGTCTAATAAGTGGGTTAGACAGACAGAAAAGAATTTTTATGCGTTATAGGAATTAATGGATATCTGAAACCCTAAAAACAGACCCGCTTAATTAATTGAGGTTTTGGTCAGGATAAAATTTACCTAAATGCTCTAAAATTTATAGAAAAATATTCTTTATTGTTTGGTAGCTTCAATTTGACCATTGGAACCCGTTTTGACCCAAAACAAAGTCCTAGACAGACATTTGCCCTAATTTAGGTTTTTATATAAATTACCCAGTCAAACTAGGTTAAAACATAAATCTAACTTCACCATTGGATTCCTTGGGTCCTAATTAGGTTTTATACCAAAATTTGGGCCCAATCTGCGATCATCTTGACCAAGTTTGCATTTTGGTCCAGTCAGACTCTTTTTGTCTCATTCAGATCCTTAGCTTTTTGAATTTCTTACAAATAGCCCCCAACTTTGTTGTCTTCCTCAAAAATAGGTCCCTATCGCCATGAAATCCTATTCCTACAACTCCAACGACTTTAATATGGCAAGATCTTCACGATTCCTTGACGAATCCCTCTCAAAATTGAAAGGGAAGTTCGTCAAGGAATTGTCTTCCTTTTTAGTCAGATCCAAAACTCCAGATCTTGCCCAATCTCTCATGCGAATCCTTCAAAGAGATGGGTATCCTATTCCAGTGAACATTCCAAGCTTGGAAGGAATCTTGGCTTCCAAGCTCAAATCGACCTTTAGACCCCTATAAAAGGACCCTTAGATCTCGCCGAGTTCCTTAGACTAGATATCGGCTGGAAAATCCCCAATTTCCTCTCTCCTATTTTGGCCGAATAACTCCTTGAGCTTTGGAGACTCCCTTCGACTCCTCTCGTTGTCTGACCACAATACCAGTGGCAGATTCTTCTTCCTCACCTTCCTCCGCGTCATGCAATACCAGCTGCTGTCGCCCTCTCTCTGTCGTCGTCGCCGTCCCCCTCTACTGGAGCATCTTCTTCCCCGGCATCAGCCTACCAACACCGACGTCGTTCCCCCCTTTTCGTCCATTATATTAGGGCTAGTATAGCATCTTTAAGTCCCTAGTTTAGTTTCCTATTCGAAAATCCCAAAAACAATCCTCGACACCATAGCAAACCGCCTTCGTCTCCACCTCCGGCGACCACTCTGGCAAGGGTTCTCACCCGCTACACACAACCATCCCCCTCGCCAACTAGTCCACAAACTCCGCCAGCTCATGCCCTACAAAACCCCTATCCTATTCCACCCTATTGCCCATCCAAACACCTCGACGACCAAACCCACCTTCACACGCTGTACTCGACTCTGACTGGCCACCGCACACCCCAATCCACCACTACACTCACCGTGCTTTGACGAAGCTTTCGAGCTATTCTAATGTGGCTGTGAGGCCCTATTTCATGTTTCAGGTTGTCGTTGTCCACCGCCATTGCCGCCTCCATCTCCGATGTCATTCAAGCTCCTTCGGTCGTGTTCTTCGCTAATTTCACGCCCAAGTAGCACGACTTATTCCCAAGAGAGTGTCCAGGTCCTCAATTGAAGACCATAGGAGCAGCAGCCACTTCAATTGAAGGCGCCACCACTTGCTACTATGTGAAGGAAGGAGGGGGACGTTTAGTCCCACCTCAGAAACGAGTGAAGAGGCGCGCACGCATAAATTGGATTTCTGCCTCCAACTATTCACCTCAAGTAACACACAAGGGGTGAGGTCCCCGTACGCCCCTCACATGCACCTTGCTTGTGACACCTACACGTGGGTCTGGCGCTCACACGATTACCCGCCTAAGCTAAGCACTCCTCGCTCACCACCCACTGCTGGTGAGCCTGGTCACGGGTACGCGTGTGGTCATTAACCCAATAACCTAATACTGTGAAGAGCTTGGGAAGGTGAGGAAGAGGATCCTAGAGAGAGAAAGAAAGAGAGAGTGGGGTCAGGGGGGTTTTGCTCTCTTTGACACTTAGCCGCAAGAGGGATGGCCTCCCTCTGTGCATGAAGAAGAAAGAAGAGGAGAAGGAAGAAGGCTTGATAGAAGAGAAAGGAAGGAGAGTTGAAGGAGAAGGCCTTGACAGAAGAAGAAGAGAAGCCAAGGAGAGAAGAAAAGAAGAGCAGAAGTAGAAGGAAATAAAGAAAAGAAGAAGAACAATGAATCCCTAACACTGTAGCATCTGTTGGTTAAGCCGTCTAATTAAAATGCTCAGCCGTTTGATACTTGATTGAGAGGCTTTACCTGGTTGATACTATTGATTTAAGTACCTAAGTTTGAATGGTTGATGACACTATTGCATTATTTGAATTCAATGCATATATGGTTAAATTGAATAATTGGTGATCTAAATCACCATTGTTTTTGCTTTTAGATTTCTTTTTGTCATGCATACTTATTGTTAAACTCATGCTTTACATTGATTATTATTTATGAGTAATTTATTGGCTTATTTCTTGTTCTCATTTACATTATTTATTGAGATTGACGATTGAATTCTTATTTGCTCCCTGTGTAAGAAATCTGACTTCATTTCTGATATTTGAGTTATAAATTTTATTTATTTTTTTGCGCTGATTCAATCTATACTACAACGCATTGATTTTAAAATTCGATTCAGAGCGACTAACAACAACCATGAGCCTTAAGCGACCACGAGCCACCTACTATAGGCATGAGGAAAACACCCAAGCTACGCATGGAAGACTCGATGCAATGTAGAGGCCTCTACATGCACAATATCATGGGATCCCACAACACATGGAAGACATGGAAGAATCCCTTCTTAAAATATGAGCCCCACGATCGAAGGCTTTGATACTATGTAGAAAGAAATCAAATACAAGAACCACTCACAATGACACATGATTTACGTGGAAACCCTCCTTGTTGGGAGGGAGAAAACCATGAGAACAACAATCCCTAGTCTCCTTGCTATTTGAGGCTAGGCTTTCTTCACTTCAAAGAAAAAGGAGGGGGTGTTTACATAAATATGGTATGGGTTATGTGGGTTAACTCCCAAAAAGCCGTACGCCTGTTTACATTTCTCTCAACAATCATAATACAGTGTTTTGACGATTTGCATTGCTAATTGGCATCTCTTCTAATTCTATCGGTACTTCTTTTTTTCCCTTAGGCATAATTTGAATGTTGTGGCAACTCCCTTGTAATTACTTCTACTAGCATTTGAATTTTGTATTTGCATGTTAGCAATTTCGATTTTGTCACGTTTATAATAACAAAGAAACCAAGACTTATGTATGCAAGAATATGCATCAACCTACACTATACCTTAGTAAAACAAAGTCCTCTTCTAGGGTTGAAAATTAGTGAGAACGATTTAACCAATGTGTGAATTTGATTGCCCATGAACTCAATCAAGAGTTCATATTCTAGAGATCCATTTTGTCACTATATGCAGCAAGAAATTGACAGCTAACAACTACCCACTGATCGCATTACTCAAGTTGCAATAACTTGAGTACACATGTACTCTATATTATAGTGTGAGCTAGTTTTATTGCAACATGAGCCATGACTACTGATGAGGTGACTCATCATAGTTAAAATGCCTAAGTTAAGTTAGAAACTAGGTTAAACACTACATTATTAACATAATAAAAGGGTTAAGTGTATAATTTAAGGAAAAAGACCTAAAACACCAAATTGGTGTTAAAAATGCATAATTAGGTCAATTAATGAGATATTCTATTCACAAATGTAAAATGATTATCCAATTACAAATTGAACACATGTTTGAGTTCAAAAGTACAAATTAAGGGTTGAATTAACTTTTCAAATGCTCAATTGTGCTCCAATAAAAATCTCATGGCATTTGGACATCAATAGGACCCTGCATTCATTAGATTACATATAGGTCCTCATGCATTAACATTTTATTTGCACATTTAAGTTCCAAGGGCCCTTTTGAAAGTCGCAAGGGCCTCTTTGCAAGCCATCAGGGACAACTTGGTTATTGATTTCCTCACTTATTGGTTTCTTATGCAAACTTTACACTGTTTCGCTTTAAGTACCTACGTGCAATTTACCCAAACAGACCTGCGGCTCGCGGGTTCACTATTCACTCGAAGAACACAGTGCACAGGCACCGTTGATTCTTTGATCCACCAATCTGACGGTGGATGTCAATCCATCCTTCGCGCCCCTTTGCGCGGAGGATCGTCGGTGGATGTCGATCCAGGATTGTTGCTTCAACTAGATCCCATCCTACGGTGGACTTTTGGTTTGAGACTCCCTCACACCCATCTCCTTCAAATCCACCGTCTGCCCTAAATCTGCCTAATCGCACCTAGCGGTCATCGTAATCACTCGAGAAGGCTACTGACGTGGTCTCGTGCGTATGTGTTAAGAGGTGTCGTTATAGTTGCACTTGATACGTCGGTTTTAAAAGAAGTAAACGGAGGTGAGTCCGAGTGTCGATCTCAGGGAGGCGTGGAAATCGGATTTTGTTTACCACTTGTCACGAAAAAGGCGGAGTTTTGCTTGCGAAAGAGACGGTTTTGAAAAGCGAGAGATAGAGAGAGTTTAGGGTTAGAAAGCTCTTGGTTTTGATCATGCACTTTAAACAGAAATTAAAATGGCGACTAAACGGAAAATAATTTCATTAAACATGCATTCATAGTTCATGGTTTACAACATTAAATACATGCTTCAACAAAAGTAAATGAAAGCTTAAAAGAGAGAGAGAGAGAGTGGAGAGTGACGAGGCAGCCACGGCGGTGGAGGAAGCTCCGTCGGCGGCTCGTCGTCTCCGACGATTACAAGAGTGCCTAAAGCTAGCTAGGAGAGGAGTGGAGTAGTTGCAAGTGGGAGAGTATGCCTTGAATGGTGGTAGAAGGGGGTTTAAATAGAGTTAAGGGCTTCCTAAAAGAAGAATGTGCTTTAGCGACATCCAGAACGTCGCTAAAACTGCTTCCAGATACGTCGGTGAAGCCCTCCTGCCGCCGGTCAGCTACCCGCCCCTCTCTCTCTCCAAGCACGATCCGTGGACGTTGAACGAGAGCCGTCCGATCTTCGATCGGAGGGCTGAGATCCTCCGGCGCTCGTGCTGAGATCGCGCCTCGGGCGCGCGTGCGCGCCCGCGTTTCTGCCCAGCGTGCGCGCGCGCGTGGGCGCTCGGGAGCTGTCATCGCGCCGCATGGCGCGATCCTGGCCGCCCGCTGCTGATCGGGCGGCCCAATTTTGCCGCGCCCTTCGCTCGAGCTTGATTTCCGCTCCGCATGATTCGAACGCGCGTCGCTGCGATGCGGGCGTGCGCGCTAGCTGTTGCGCCACGCCCGCGCTTTGTCGCGGCGACCGCGGGCGAGCGCGCGGATCTTGGCGGTTCGATCGAAGATCAACGGCCGAGATTCGTCCTTGGCTGGCTTGAGGGCGTGCGAGCGGTGGGGCCGGGGTGACGTGGCGCTTTCTGGGCCGTTGATCTCCATATCAACGGTCAGAATTTCTTGGGCCCATTGTGGGAGCTCCGGATGTCGGATTTGGCCGATCTTGAGTCCGTTGGACTCCGTTCATCGTTCTGAATCCATCCGTGCAGTCCGATTGCTCATCTGAGGCCTACTTTGACGCATGCTTTACGCAAATGGCCATTAATGCAGTTTATAAGCAATCTTGGTACTTGATGCATGCAATGCTCCTATTCTACTTTATGTTATGCCTTTTATTCTAAAGATGGGCCATATTCAACCTAATTACTACCCCCTTGCGTGGTGTTATCATTCCCCCATGCTTACTCCTTGATAGTCCCTAGCAAGGTTTATTCTAGCCTTTATTTCTTTGGAGAATTAAAGAAGTAATTGCTTTGGCACTTCGTTACTCGTCAATAAGAGGAAATATACGAAGATCTTAATATACAAAGACTAAGCAGCGCCCGGGTGTCTTCCAAAATACGAATCGCTCGAATCCTTGCTTTGTATATATAACTATACATATGTATAGTTATATATCTATATATGTCTTTCTAGAATTTTCGGAATTCAGTGTGGGTTGGTAACTTTTTACAGCTACCCAACCCACCCAAAACTCGGTCAAAACCCTAAGTGCTAAGCATCTTGGTGTGAATGTTGTGATAGACTCACTTAACGATAATTGAGACAGACTTCGAGTTTCTACGCCTCTAGGTGACCAGAAAAGAAAATAAATTTTTGCCTGAAGGTGTATTTGTTCGATTGGTAGCTTTCTCCCTACGTTCATTTTACTTGGGGTCAACACAAGGATTTTCCAGTGTATATCTCCCCGGCTTGTACTACTTCCCCACTTCGTCCTTAGGTGTTTTGGTCTTTTTTGTGCAATTATTGAGCTGGGCTCTGGACAATCGACCAATGGGCTGTTACCCACGATCACTTGCCAGCCATACTTGTGCGGTGAAGTGTGGTTTATTTTCTTTTCTTCTTCTTCTTTTTTTTTTTGTAGGTGGCTTCCCTAATCTCAAATGTACCTAGATGCAGCGAAAAAGAAATGGCCTGTGGCTGGGTTCTGGACAACCTGCCAATGGGCTGTTACCCACGACAACTTACCAGTCATACCACCCTAGAGAGTTCATTAGCTACCCAATTTCTGTCAAAATCTCCGAGAAGTGAGTCTGTGCAAAAATGTGTGTAGATGCTTAGACTCAAAGTTTTCCTGAGTTAGAGGGTGAGTTGATAAGTCGTATACTTATTACCTTATTTATTAGGTGGATTAGAATAGCTTAAAGTTGCAAGGATTCACCGTTAAATCCATATTTTAATGGACACCAGGGCTGATTAAGCCTGAAGGCCTGAAAAGTCTAAGTGTTTAAGTTCTTTTTGTATTATTTTCCACTATTGACAAGTTTCTAATGCCTAAGTTTTTCTTCCTAAATTCAATTTTTTTTAATCAATTAATTTATTCATTCAGACTGATTAATTAAGCTCAGGATTATGCAATTTACCATCCCCCCATGCTTAAGTTGGACAATGTCCTCATTGGCAGATGCATGGATGCAGAAGCGTTCAAAAAGATAGTACCTGAGTGACGTAAACTACCAGATCAGTCTAAATCCGCTGGGTTGCCTCCCATGAAGCGCTGAGTTTAACGCCTCCAGCTGGGCAGTGCACAAACAGGAATGGCTTGGGTCAAGAAGATATGTTCAAAATTAACCAGACCCAAAATCAGAAGTCCACAGATGCGAATAAGGTTGTGGTGGAGTCTTGTTCCTAAGGGGCGGGAATTCTGTAACAGATATATCATGCATGCCCGTGTCAGATCCTCTCTTAGTTTGTGGGCATGCAAACAAGTTGCTGTGGACGAACGCACCCCAAATATGACATGCCAAACACTAAAGATGTAGGTCTTATATTCAGCTTGTGTCCCCATAAAATTGTAATCCATCGAAAGTGTATCAATTCCAGTGCATTCGGGTTGCGGGATTCTTATTCTGGTAGGGCAGGTAACAAAGTCTAGAGTTTCATACTGAGCCCTACAACCAAGCATGAGGCCTCTCTCCAAAGACGAATCCATCTCTTCCGCAACTATGGTTTCATCGCTCATTCCTTCCAAGCCCTTGATCTCAAGAATATTTTCTGCCACCTTCTCTGTATCAGATTCACTGTTTGGGGTTACATTAGAGGTAGGGTCAATTTCATCCTCTAGATCATATTCTTTCTCTCGGCCCTCCAAATTTGTGATGGGGATTCCAACCGATTCATAATCAATTTCTTTGAGATTGTAACTCCATTCTCCATCTATGATGGTGGCTGCTGCTCCCACTGGATTGCTTCTCTTGGGCCGATTGGATTCAGATTCCAAGGCCTCTCCCCTCACATTCTCAGTTTCCTCCTGATGTTTCCCCAAATTGTGTTCCAAGGAATCCTTACTGTCCTTATCCACTGAGCTGTCCAACTCCTGAGGGGTATCAATGGTGGACTGAACCAAATCAGGACAACTGGGTGTAGTCCAATTGATCATGGTAGGTCCTTGCTTTATGAGTGGCGTTGTGTGCAACATCTTTCTCTGGCCTTCTTTCCCCAATTGTTGGAACAAATCCATCATGGCCTGTTGCCCTTTAACCAATTCTTGATTCTGTCTGTGTAGTTCTAATTTGAGGTTATCAAGAATTGACATGGTGTCATTTGGTGTCCTTTGGATTTCCTCCTTGAGATCCTGGTTAAGAGAGTATGGTTGAGGTTGTGGATCAGAACCCACACTGGTGTTTAGGTTCTTGGGTGGGTCCTCTATTCTATCATGTTCAGGGTCCAGTTCTTCAAGAGGAACCATTATCTGTTTGGTCCTACTCTAGAATAGTTGAGGTTCTAAGTCCTCCTCCCAGTCAGATTCTTCATCAGGGGACCAAATCAAAGGTTGATGATCCTGGGCTTCCCTAGATTTCTGATCATTTTCTGATTTCCATTTGTCTAGAACTCCTTCTAATCCAAAGGTCAAGTAGGCAAGGTTGTTGAATTCAGATGACCTTTCTTGGTTATTATCCTGAGATGGGTAGGGTTCTTGGTGTTCTCCTAAAGTGTAGGTCCTATCACAGTAGAGCGGGTCGGACCTAAATGAGGAGGCATCGTGAGGACAATCGAGATATGGAGCCCCATGATTTGAATCGTACCCTTGGGTGGCTATGTTGGTTGTATTCCAATAAGAGGTTGGTGCGGTTTGGTCATAGTTGGGCCAAGAGGGATATTCAAGGTTGTACCCCCAACTTGGTGGTTGGTTAGCCCAAGTAGGCTGTGGGTATGGTCCACTTGGGTTAGTATACAAATCTTGTTGGGGGTAGTTTGGGTAAGATGGATAGGCATTGAAATCCATGGTTTGGAAGAAATGGAGGGATGTGGGAAGAACAGATGCGAGAGAGTTGTGTCCTCAACCAAGCAAACAAGCCTAGTCCTTATGGTGTATTCCTTAGAAGGTCTAGAAATCTCACAAAGGTTGATTAAGTCCGTAAGCACTGGACTCCCCTTCCCGAGGTTAATCTGGCCAAGTTGATTACGAGGGGATTGCAGGGAAGGTTCTTCCTTTGGCTTGCGCCTCCGGTTCCACAGACCCCACAACTGCGGTCGTTTGACACTGCCCCGCAGCCTAGTCACCAGATTCTACCAAGGGAATGAAAGCCAAGTGCCTAGCGAACAAAACCTCACCTTTTGAGACTTAACTCAGTCCTGCCTAGGGCACGTCTACTCATTTTTAAAGGGCTAGGATAGTGCTTGTGCTTAGGGTGATGTGATGAGGCGTTGAATGGGGTGGTGCCTCTTAATTTTCCACTTTCAAAGTGTGTGCTTCTAGCAAAACATGGTTTTCAAGCAAGGATTTGTTAGGATGTGGTGTCTTTTAGTGTTTCATCCTTACTTTAGTACTTTTTAGGGTTGACGTGTCTTAATGTTTTCAAACAAGTTTCAGTGGGCACGTCAAGTTCTGCACACAATTTGATGAAAGTAGATTTCCTTTTTCTTCTGTAGAGGCTCTAAAACCCTAGTGTACTCATCCTAATGATCATGCAGCTTCTATTAGATGAGTCAGTTTTAGGGTTGAGTGGTGCAGCCCAGGTCAACTCATGGTGGCTTCACAAACACCACTCAAGAAAGAAACGAACACTCCAAGAATTTATTCAGCATATTAGAGTGTACATTTTTTTGTAGGGTGATGTGTTAAGAATGTGGGTCAAGCAATCATTCACCACGCCAATTTTTTTATTTTTTTACAATTTTTTTTTAGCTTTTTCACGCAAGCAAACAATGAGAGACAGGTTACTCACTATCGGTCCTCGAGGCGCCTACTCCCTTGCTACCGTCGTGGAATGCGTCGCTTCGCCGTCCATGCGTCGAATTCCTGCAACCGTCAAGTAAAAAGGAAAATAGGGCATTAGACAATGTGAGAATGAGTGTGGAATGGAGGTGATAAAACAAATCCGTTGCCTCCCCGGCAACGGCGCCAAAAACTGACGTGGTCTCGTGCGTGTGTGTTAAGAGGTGTTGTTATAGTTGCACTTGATACGTCGGTTTTAAAAGAAGTAAACGGAGGTGAGTCCGAGTGTAGATCTCAGGGAGGCGTGGAAATCGGATTTTGTTTACCACTTGTTGTCATGAAAAAGGCGGAGTTTTGCTTGCGAAAGAGACGGTTTTCAAAAGCGAGAGATAGAGAGAGAGTTTAGGGTTAGAAAGCTCTTGGTTTTGATTATGCACTTTAAACAGAAATTAAAATGGTGACTAAACGGAAAATAATTTCATTAAACATGCATTCATAGTTCATGGTTTAAAACATTAAATACATGCTTCAACAAAAGTAAATGAAAGCTTAAAAGAGAGAGAGAGAGGTAGAGAGAGAGTGGAGAGCGACGAGGCAGCCACGGCGGTGGAGGAGGCTCCGTCGGCGGCTCGTCGTCTCCGGCGATTACAAGAGTGCCTAAAGCTAGCTAGGAGAGGAGTGGAGTAGTTGCAAGTGGGAGAGTATGCCTTGAATGGTGGTAGAAGGGGGGTTTAAATAGAGTTAAGGGCTTCCTAAAAGAAGAATGTGCTTTAGCGACATCCAGAACGTCGCTAAAACCGCTTCCAGATACGTCGGTGAAGCCCTCCTGCCGCCGGTCAGCTGCCCGCCCCTCTCTCTCTCCAAGCGCGATCCGTGGACGTTGAACGAGAGCCGTCCGATCGAAGATCGGACGGCTGAGATCCTCTGGCGCTCGCGCTGAGATTGCGCCTCGGGCGCGTGTGCGCGCGCGCGTTTCCGCCCGGCGTGCGCGCGCTCGTTGGCGCTCGGGAGCTGTCATCGCGCCGCGTGGCGCGATCCTGGCCGCCCGCTGCTGATCGGGCGGCCCAATTTTGCTGCGCCCTTCGCTCGCGCTTGATTTCCGCTTCGCGCGATTCGAACGCGCATCGCAGCGATGCGGGCGTGCGCGCTAGCCGTTGCGCCACGCCCGCGCTTTGTCGCGGCGACCGCGGGCGAGCGCGCGGATCTCGGCCGTTCGATAGAAGATCAACGGTCGAGATTCGTCCTTGGCTGGCTTGAGGGCGTGCGAGCGGTGGGGCCGGGGCGACGTGGCGCTTTCTGGGCCGTTGATCTCCAGATCAACGGTCAGAATTTCTTGGGCCCATTGTGGGAGCTCCGGATGTCGGATTTGGCCGATCTTGAGTCCGTTGGACTCCGTTCGTCGTTCTGAATCCATCCGTGTAGTCCGATTGCTCATCTGAGGCCTGCTTTGACACATTCTTTACACAAATGGCCATTAATGCAGTTTATAAGTAATCTTGGTACTTGATGCATGCAATGCTCCTATTCTACTTTATGTTGTGCCTTTTATTCTAAAGATGGGCCATATTCAACCTAATTACTACCCGCTTGCGTGGTGTTATCAGCTACTTAACATGCTCCTTGAGCTCATGCATGGTCATCAGCTCCTCTCCTACATCCCTTGAGCTGGTCCCTTCCTCCCTCCAGTTCTTCTCCTCACTCTACCTCCAGCTCCATCACCTGGGCAGTGGAGTTCCATTTCTTTGACCTCCCCTCACCGCTAGGGATCGCGTAACACCTGAGGGCGACCCAAACTCCACTAGAGGGTTTTCCTTCCGTCGGAGCTCCTCCCCCATTCGTCGCTGTAGCCACTAGCTTCATATCTTCTCACAGGTCCCATTCCTTTGATTAGATTAGGATTTAATGCTTTTTAGGGTAGTTATTAGTGTAGTATAGATCATGTACGTTAGAATTGGCTAGTTTAATCACATATTTGATAGTAAATTAGGCGTAGGATAGTGTAATGCCATCACACCTCCTCTGATCAATTCAGATCAGAGGAGATTATTTCACTCCTTCGTATTGTTCATATAGCTCCCTCACCACTCCATGTTCATGTTCATCCACTTTTCTAGTGATTTTATTCATTATTCACCTCCATCCATCAGAACCTCTATGGATCTAAAGTTCTATAGCTTTTGGATCCATAGAAGCATTCAATACCACTTGAGGGTGATCCATTCACTCCATTGGATCACAATCACCCTCTCTGAGATTTGAATTGAAAGAATTTGGTCAATTGGGTTGGATTTGATTGTTGAAGCTGATTGGAGAATTTATTGAGTAATTGAGCTTTAATTGAGTTTAATTGGTCTAATTGAGTTTCTACACTTAAGATTGGTTTGATTGCGATGGGCTTAAGCAAATTGGATTTGATTTTTATCATTAAATGTGCTTTTGCCCAATTTTAACCTTAATCCCTGATCTCTGGTAGTTTGGTAGTTCAGCCAATGAGAATCAGATGTCCTGATTCGAGGTTTGAGCAATGATCCAATGAGTTTAGTTAGATCACCTAGAGTTCCTATACACCAATCAATGGTGTGTAGGAACTCTAGATGATCATATCATTGTAGTGATTCTAGATCAAACGCCCACATGGGTGATAGCTTGGATTTATTGTAAATCAACTCAATCTGATGTTTAATGACTTGATCAAGTTTGGAATGCTTTAAGGAATATCTGAGATTATTTTTAGTGAGTTTCATGATCTGATTTAATCTTCTCTCTTCATGCTGTCCATGGCATGAGAGAGAGATTACATTGCAGTTTCTCTTATTTTTTGAGCTCTGATCTTGATTTAGACGAATTTTAGATCTGTTACAAAGGATTTGCAACAAATGAGAGTGAAGTTTTCATGTTTTGAAAGCTTAATTTGATCTTCATCTTCCTACTGTCTATAGTGTTAAGTGAAGATCAAATTAGGATTTCTGATATTGTTGGGATTTTGATCAGAGTTTGAAATGCATGTTTGATGACATAGTACCATTTGTAACATCTGAAATGGATGATTTAATGATTTTATTGCCTGATCTGGGTTGTTTTCCCTACTGTTTATGGTGGAAGGAGGCAATCAGTCAGAATCATTGAGAAAAATTAAATTGATGTTCACCTGGAAATACATCCAAACATTCCGGAAGGTCTGAATTAGGCATATCAGACCTAAGAAAGTCTCATTTAGGTTGTATGAATCCTTCTGTCAGCAGTGGTAGCATCATTTAGCTGCTGAGACATACAGAAGCAACATCCACTGTTGTGGACTGTCTTGAGCTGGCTTCAAGGTGGTTGAGCTGGGTTTTGAGTGCTAAATGAGCCAATCATGAATTGTATTGTTAGAATAGCATGAAACAAGCATTCATGTAGATTTTGTTGACTAAAATCTGATATGAATTGCTTGTAATTGATGTTTCAAATCTCATGTCAGCAACATTCATGTGCTCAAATCGTCCAACATGGGATTTTAGTGAAATTGAGATAAAAATTATGTTTAATTACTCTAACACCTTTCATATTGTGTGTTGGCCATTTCTGAGTGTTTGAGTTGCATGTTCAGCACATAGAGTCCATTTTAGAGGCCTTAGGTTCCTAGTGTCAAGTCCATTTTAGGCCACTTTTAGGTAAACTTTGCAAATAAAAAAAAATCATAAAGAAATAAAATAAACCTGTCTTGAGTAAGATTAGGTATTTCTTTAGGTATATGCAAAGTTGTAAAGTATTTTAAACCCCTGGTTTGGTAGAACATACCAACTGACGGTTCGGTATACTTTAAAACTTAATAAAAGAATTAAACTAAAAAATCATAAAAAGAAATTCTTCTTCTCTCATCTCACTTTCTCTTTCTCTTCTCCTACCTCTATAGAATTTATAAATACCATAAAAACTCAAAAATACACAAAAATACATAAAAATACCATGTATGTTGTATTTATACATGTAAATATAACTTAATACTAAGCTATATGTAAATATTGTAATATAGGTAAATAATACACATAAATAACTTGTAATTATATTATATATAATTAAATGAGTATTTGGGATGATTTACTGTATATATAACCTTATTATATAATTATATATCAATTCATATTAGAGTAAATGTATATAATACTAAGTAATTATAAATAACTATGTACATACCTATAATCATATCTATTACTGTACATACATATTTAAATAATTATTATATACTGTATGATACCTGTACATTAATTTATTTATGTATTTATTGTAGCTAATTAAGTTATTAAGTTAAATACGTAAATTATTAAGTTAAAATAAAATAAATTAGCAAATTAAGTTATTACTGAAATGATTTATATTGTACACTTGTACATATGAATTTTAAATATTTTCAATCTATTTATAATATATTTATACTATAATATGGTATTTATAACTTAATTATGTAAATACCTTTTAAAAATGTGTATATAAATGTATATAAATTAAAATAAATGTTATAAAATAAAATAAAAATGTGTAATAAATACCTTATTATATAAATTAACTAATTATTAAGTCAATTGTATCATTAATTCAGTAATTTATACATTAATTAAGAATTTAAAGCCTAAATTAATGTCTATAAACCCCTAATTTAAACTAAAATTTATATATAATTAAATAAATTATAATCCTAAATTAATTATACAATTAAGTAGTCTTATATAAAGGCTTTATAAATATATAATTTATTTGAAATTTGGAATTAATTGAGGCTCTCAAATCGAGGCCTAAAATCACATCCAGAGAACGTATGCACGTGCACAAACTTTTGTAGGATGTAGTCTCACATCATGGGTTGAAGAACCGCTGCAGTGTTATAAAGTGAATTGAGTGGATAGGCGCTTCGGTCGTCACAGCACTTGGCGCAATTACCCATTACACCTCTCATCTCGAGCATATAAATGAGCATATATTGAAATGGCATGTGGGTTGGGAGTCCGTGTACAATATTGGGCTTAGTGGGCTTATTATGGGCCTGATCTAGGCTTGAATTGAAATTGGATAAAATGCACACTAATGAAATTAAAATCGGGTTTAGTAGTGGTCTGGTCTTACCCCTAGGGGTGCTGTGTATCCCACGAAAAATCCAGTTTGCTCACTAATAAACCAAATTTTTGTTTAAGAGAACACTAAAGGAGGAGAGCTGTGTGTGTGTGAGGATTCTAAAAATCGACTAAGTGCTGGTGTTCTAAGTGTTAAGTGTTGTGTAAGTGATGACTCTACATCTAACGGTGATAATTTTATCAACTAGAGTCAATCTCAAGGGTATGTGGGCATTAATGACGTATTATAATGAGCTTGAGAGCATGGCATGCATGTTGTGTTAAGATTGCTTGTAATTCATGCTTAACGGCCATGTGTGCAAGTGTGTATTAAACTAGGTCTCAGATGAGCAATTGAACCTTACGGATGGATTCGGATCGACAAATGGAGTCCAACAGACTCAAAATCACCTCATGTAATGACTCGTACCTTTTTAGCCATTTAAGACGTCTAGAGTTTCAGTCATACGTTTGTCCAGACGTCTGGACTCGTTTTCGGACATCTGAAAGTGAGTTTTTCGTACTGCGTGATGCGCTCTGCATGTAGGCGGCACGTAGAGACTCACTCTCTCTTTCACCCTCACCCCGTAAACCCTAACCCCTCTCCTATATGTACTCACCTCGTTTCTCCTCTCCTCTCCTCACACCACAGCCACCACCACCTCCAGTTTTCTTGTGCGGCTGTGGCGAGGCCAGACGGGAGTGGTGAGAGGGGGCGAGAGAGGGAGAACGAGAGAGAGGAAGGAAGAGAGCGTGGAAGGTCAGAGGACCTTCGGGAGCTTGGCGGAGCTCGCAAGGCCGGCGATGGGTGCGTGCGTGAGGAGGAGAGGGCTTGGGGAGGTGGCCTCCCGACCCTCTGCAGCGGCTAGAGCTGTTGCGGCATGTTGTGAGCGAGCGGAGCGAGCTGCAAGGAGCTTTTGATACTGGAGGTTTTCTAGTATCAGACATCTGGAGTGAAGTCCAGATGACTGGCGAGGTACCTGGATGTCTGGAGCTAAGGCTAGACGTCTGAAAGCACATATATCGCAAGGTACGTATCTTCCTGCGCCATGCATATCGCAGCGTAGGGGTTGTTGTCGGCTGACCATGCCTGTGCTCTCCTATGCAGGTGCAGCTTTGGGAAGGCGCACGGTATGCTTTTCCACGCACTTTTGGATGTCTGATCACATCACCGGACATCCAGAGGTTCTTCCAGACGACCGGAGACCTTGTCCGACGTTTGGAACTATCCTCAGACAATCGTAGAGGAGGTCTGGACGTCTGATCAACCGCAGAAAACACAAGGTGAGTTTTGACATCTAGGATTAGTCCCAAACGTCTGATTTTGATCAGAAATCGCATTTTTGGCCTATTTAAGGCCCAAACGGAATCGGATTTCTATAAACGAAGTACCGTTGTTTTCTGCTCGAGTTTCTCTACATATTCATGTTGAGTACCTACTGTTTTGAGCTTGTCTAATGTACATTAGTCGCTGGTACAGGTTACCAGCTAGTGGCGTGTTTGGGGCTCACGGAGATGATAAGATCTGCAGCACAGGCCCCCATTCCTCCCGTGATACCTGGTAGAGTGGTTTAATTCAGTTATTAATATTTAAATAAGAATGTGCTTGGTTGAAATAGCCGAATGGAACTCTGGGATATGGAATGAACCCTAGGGTAGAAAAGGGATGAGCCTGTTTGAGTTGTACTGTTTACTTGAATGCATGGTTAAGATAAATTGCTAGCAAATGCCTGTATTATAATTACGAGTTGCATGTTAGAATGCAAGTTGCTTGTATTTAATTAAAAAATTACCTGTGAAACCACCTGTTGCATGTTATGGAGAATTGAACTATGAAAACACGAGCTGCCTGTTTATGGATGAGGAATGAATTATGAAACATGAGATCTGGATCTGGATAAATGAGGTCAACATGAGCATGAACCCTATGGGGAATTAGGAGAAAAACTCTTGTGGATAAACGAAATCTGGAATGTAGACGGGAAGTGTGCTGGCCCTTGAGTACATGATACCAAGGAGAGCAACTGTCCCCTTTTAGTGTAGAGCGGAGCTAGCCTCCCTTGGGTTAAGACACGGGGTTAGGATTGGCCACTCTACACCGACTCCTGTTGGCCCTCGCGTACATGGTACCGAGGCGAGCTACTAGTGTAGGGAGGGAGCTAGCTACCCCACAGGGCCTGGGGTTCAGCTAGCCACCCTACACCGACTTTATTAGGCCCTCTGGGCAAACCGGGGTAGTTAAACGAGGGTGCGCGGACTATGGAGGGGAGAGACCCCTGTTCTGAGAGGTCAAGGCCCGATATTGTTTCGTGCTGTACTTTGGGCATACCCACTAGCGGAAATGACTGACCGCGTGTCAGTGCGAAGTAGCTACCGTGTGCTTATCACGCGTGCCGTAGTCACTGCTACGTCTTGATAGTGACCTCGGGGTGGTTGATTGGGTGTAGGACTACCACGAGGCACTCTCCCGACTAGGAGAGCACCACGTGTACCTTCTACTCTATGGAAAAGACTGCAATCAAGATCGTTCCCACGAGGAACAAGCAAGATCAAGAAATACCTGGATACTTTAAGAAATAGATGAAACAGAAATACATAGATGAGATAAACATAAATGAGAAATAAATCTGTTGTTGCTTTTACTGTACTTGAACTTAAATAATACAAACACCACTCTACTCAGCGTTCGCTGACTCTGTCTTTTCATAACACTGTTCAGGACTAGGAGTTGAGCAGCCCGAGTTTCCGGCTGCAGAGGGTGTTGGGCCTAGCCGAGCCCAGCCATAGTCGTTCTTCAGCACTTTCTTTTTCTCTACTATTGTAGTAAGTAATGGATACCTAGTTTACTGTTTCTGCGACTCTGTTTTCTTTCCGCTTTCTGTTGTTGTTGTTGTGGCATGTACTGAGACAGTTGTTCTACTTTCATTACTGTTTTGTACTTTTCTTCTGCTTAGTTATATTGCATGTGTGAATGAGGTTTATTTTCCTGCTTCTAGTTATTTCTTGTTGGACAACTAGGTCTTGGGATTAGTCGAGGCGAGTCGGTCTTGGGTCTTGTAGGGATCCAAGAACCGGGTCATAACAAGATTGTATCAGAGCGAGGTTGTCCTGAAAAATGAACCAATTGACTTGAAAATAACCACTCACATGCATATAACTAGGATAGCCACTGCAACGTATTGCTTTGATATCTGTTTCCGAGTCTTCTTCTCGTTGTAATCCGGTATCGTTGACACTTTTATTCTATCTTTCGCATCTCATTGCAGGAGATGCCTCATCGGGGAGTTCTCGAGGCAGGACGTAGTCTCGGCCGTGGACTCGGTCGGAGGGGCAGATGTGCTGGACCTGAGATACCAGTTGACCCACCTCTCCTCCTGAGCATTCAGGCCTAGGATCTCGCCTAGCTGATTAGAGACATCGTGCGAGAGAAGCTCCACCAGCCTCCACGGGCACCTCTCCCTGAGGACGTAGAGGGGGAGTTCTTGGTGGGACAGAGAGACCGTTGCAACGCTGGACGAGCAGGAGGGGGAGGGGGTGGTCCTCCACCAACCCCACCACACTCTGACACTTTAGAGCACGAGCCCTCCTTGCCTACAGGCATGCCCGTTCCCCCATTGCAGCTACACCACGAGCTTTTCGAACAGTTTCGGAAGCTGAAGCCCCCCTCCTTCAAGGGGGATGAGGACCCGTCTGAGGCAGAGGACTGGCTAGAGCAGATAGAGAAGGTGTTTGACACCCTTTGCCCTCTCGCGGAGTGTCGCATGGCCTTTGCCACGTACCAGCTAGAGAGCGCAGCACATAGGTGGTGGAGGACAGTCAGAGGCCAGGAGGGGAGAGAGCCGACGTGGGACCAGTTCGTGGCTCTCTTCTGCGAGCAGTACTTTCCGTAGACTTGGCAGGACTAGAGGAGGCGGGAGTTCCACACTCTCCGCTAGGGGACGATGATGGTTAGCGCGTACCGCACGCGTTTTCTGGAGTTGTCACGTTTTGCCTCGACAGCTGTGTCTATAGAGGAGGACGCCTGTGGTGGTTTACTGAGGGGCTCCAACCTGCTATTCGGGGGTATGTCAAACACCTGAAATTGTCCACTTTCTCTCGTGTGGTCGAGGCAGCTATGACTTACAAGGAGACCAACCCGGTCGCACGAGACACTGATAGCGGACGGAAGAGGCTCTACCAGCCAAAGTACTCTCAGGGCCGTCGGGAAAGGAGGCACACGGCACTCGCAGGAGAGCCATCTTGTTTTGTAGGACCATCAGTGGCCTTTGGGGGCCCCAGACAAGGGCCAGTTGCCAGCACCGGACCCCCGCCCAGCCGTCAGCAGGGACCTACTGAGGGAGGAGGTCGTGTCCCCCTCTACTACCAGTGTGGCAAGCCGAGCCACATCAGGAGGGACTGCCCATCTAGGGCTGGAGCACAGTAGATGCTCCCCGCACCGAACGTTGGAGGCTGAGCTAGTGGTTGTGGTCACCAGGTGCGTGGGGGAGGGTAGCAGTCACGAAGAGGGTACCGGCCAGCGGCTGCTCACCCGACCCAGAGTGCAGCTGCTTCATCTGCACCGAGGACTGAGGGGCGTATCAATGCCCTGACACACAGAGATGCTAGGACTTCGAGTTCAGTGGTGGCAGGTATTGTTACTGTTTCTGGCAGATTAGTGTACGTACTTTTTGATTCCGACGCCACATACTCCTTTGTCGCTACGAGTTTTGCCGTCAGTTTGAGGCAGGGTAGTGTACTGTTAGAGGATCCATTTGTGATTAGAGGCCCAGGTGGCCAGTTGTTTGTGGCCGAGGAGGTCTACACGGACTATGAGGTCAGTATAGGGGGACACAGCCTCCTCGCTGACCTGATTGTGATACAAATGGAGGATTTTGGCGTAATCCTAGGGATGGACTGGTTGTCCGCTTATCACGTCCTGGTGGACTGTTTCGGGAGGAAGATTGTCTTCTCCATACCGAAGTTGCCTCCCTTTGAGTTTCACGGACATCTGGTGGACGGAGGTTTCATATGCATCTCCGCGCTTCGGGCAGCGAGGCTTTTGAGCCAGGGGTGTGAGGGCTTCTTGGACTGTGTAGTGGTAGAGCCTGGCCCCGTGGCTGACTTTCAAAGTATTCTAGTGGTTTGCGAGTATCCCGACATTTTTCCAGAGGAGCTACCACGACTACCGCCTGAGCGTGAGATCGAGTTTGAGATCTCATTGGTACTGGGGACTAGCCCCATTTTTATGGCACCGTATCGGATGGCACCGCTTTTGTTGCGAGAGCTCAAGTCACAGTTACAGGACCTGTTGGAGAAGGGCTTTGTGAGGCCCAGTGCGTTCCCGTGGGGAGCCCCTATACTGTTTGTGAAGAGGAAGGACGATACCCTGCAACTTTGTGTCGACTACCGACAGCTGAATAGGGTCACCATAAAAAACAAGTATTCGCTGCCGATGATTGACAACCTCTTCTATCAATTGCGAGACGCCACGGTATTCACCAAGATAGATCTCAGGTCAGGTTACCACCAGTTGAGGATCAAGGAGACCGACATCTCCAAGACAGCTGTCCGTACCCGGTACGGGCATTACCAGTTCTTGATCATGCCGTTTAGGCTGACCAATTGCCCCGCTACTTTTATGGATTTGATGAACTGGGTTTTCAGGTCGTACTTAGACTAGTTTATGGTGGTATTCATCGACGACGTGCTCGTTTACTCGCGGGATCAAGCACAGCATGGAGAGCATTTACGCATGATCTTGGATACCTTGAGGCTACGCAAGTTGTATGCCAAGTACAGCAAGTACGAATTTTGGTTGAGGCAGGTGACTTTCTTGGGCCACGTGATTTCAGGGTATGGATTGGTTGTAGATCCAGCCATGGTTGAGGCCGTACTCAGGTGGGAGAGGCCATGTACAGTGACAGAGATACGCAGTTTTTTGGGACTGGCAGGTTATTACCGGCGGTTCTTCAGAGGATTCTCTTGGATTGCACGTCCTATGACCTAGCTGACTCGGAAGGACGTGCCCTTTTCCTGGACAGATGAGTGTGAGGCATGTTTTTAGGAGTTGAAGGAGAGACTGATTTCAGCTCCTGTGCTTACCATTCCAGACAGCAGCGGCGATTTTGTGGTTTACACCGATGCTTCATTGTAAGGGCTAGGGGGTGTGCTCATGCAGCGGGGTCACGTTGTCGCTTACGTTTCGTGGCAACTGAGGCCCCATGAGCATAGCTACCCTACCCATGACTTCGAGTTGACAGTTGTTGTCTTCGTGCTGAAGACATGGAGGCACTACCTTTACGGTGAGACTTTCGAGATTTTCACGGATCATAAGAGCCTCAGGTACTTGTTTGACCAGAAGGAGATTAACATGAGAAGGAGACGTTGGTTAGAGCTCTTGAAGGACTACGACTGCAGTATCTCCTACCACCGAGGGAAGGTCAATGTGGTGGCTAACGCCTTGAGTCGGAAGGCGCCCGCCCAGTTGGCCAGTTTACATGCACAGAGTTGGGGACTCATGGAGGAGTTGGGCAGTTAGCGACCCCAGGAGTCACAAGGGTATTGTGGGTCGGTGACAGTGACGCGGTAGACACGACCTAAGCTGATAGATCGGATCATCACAGGGCAGATGGCAGATCCGTACTTACAGACGTTGCGAGATAGGGTGTTGATAGGGGGCCCAGGAGACTTTTCCTTTTCAGATGAGATACTATGCATGAGGGGACGCTTATGCGTTTCTAGGGATGAGGAGTTGTTGAGAGAGCTCCTGGTTGAGGCGTACAGGTCCAGGTTCACCATACATCCCGGGAATAAAAAGATGTACCATGATTTGAGACGCGACTTTTGGTGGAGAGGGATGAAGCGAGATGTTGGTGAATTTGTGCAGTAATGTTTGGTATGCCAGCAGGTGAAGGCCGAGCATCAGAGGCCTGTAGGGCCGTTGCAGCCACTTCCTGTGCCAGAGTGGAAGTGGGAGAGCATTACCATGGACTTGGTGGTGGGTCTACCAGTTACCCAGCAGGGACACGACGCAGTCTGGGTGATAGTAGACAGGTTGACGAAGACGACGCGTTTCCTGCCGATCTGAGTCACCTTTGGACCAGCACAGTTAGTAGAGAGATACATCCGAGATGTGGTGCGCCTGCACGGAGTTCCATGTGAGATTGTATCCGACAGAAATACTTGTTTTACTTCTCAGTTCTGGGTTGAGTTTCAGTAGGCTTTGGGGACGCGTTTAAGGCTCAGTACCACTTATCACCCCCATACGGATGGACAGTCAGAGCGCACCGTACAGACACTTGAGGACCTTTTACGCGCCTGTGTAATAGACTGGAGAGGCTCTTGGGAGGAGCATTTACCCCTGGCAGAGGTTGCATACAATAACAGTTACCACTCGAGCATCGGCATGGCACCTTACGAGGCTCTGTACGGATGGAGGTGTACCGCACCCTTGAGTTGGGTCGAGGTGGGGACCAAGTGGGAGGTCGGTCCCAGGCTGATCCGGCAAAGTCAGGAGGTGATAGAGCAGGTTCACAGACCACTCCGCACTGTCAGGAGCAGGCAGAAGAGTTACGCAGATCGGAAATGCAGTGAGGTGCAATTCGAGGTTGGGGATCATGTCTTTTTCCGTGTTTCGCCCATGAAGGGCCTGTAGCATTTTGGGGTGAAAGGGAAGCTTGTGCCGAGGTTTGTGGGACCCTTTGAGGTCCTGGAGCGAGTAGGACCCGTTGCTTACTGGCTTGCCCTTCCTCCTCAGCTTTCTGGAGTGCACGACGTGTTCCACGTGTCCAACCTCAGGAAGTACGTTGCCGATTCCAGTCACGTTCTGAGCCATGAGAGCGTCGAGGTGGGTGACGACCTAACTTATCCCAAGAGACCAGTATAGATACTATATAGTGCTGTCCGGAGTCTGAGACGGAAGCAGGTACCACTGGTGAAGGTCCTATGGAGAAGCTAACGGTACGAGGAGGCGACTTGGGAGCTTGAGGCAGCGATGTGAGAGCGGTACTTGGAGCTTTTTGAGGGTACATCTTTTCAGACCTACTTCGGTCCTCTTTAAGTTTGTTATGCATTTTTACGTTCCTTTTCCGCACCCTAGCTAGCTCAAGTTTCGGGGATAAAACTTCACTTAAGTTTGTTATGATGTAATGACCCGTACCTTTTTAGCCATTTAAGACGTCTGGAGTTTCAGTCAGATGTTTGTCCAGACATCTGGACCCGTTCCCGGACGTTTGAAAGTGAGTTTTTTGTACTACGCGATGCACTCTATGCGTGGGTGGCGTGTAGAGACCCACTCTCTCTTTCACCCTCACCCCGTAAACCCTAACCCCTCTCCTATATATACCCTCCTTTCTCCTCTCCTCTCCTCACACCACCACCTTCAGTTTCCCTGTGCAGTTGTGGCGAGGCTAGACGGGAGTGGCGAGAGGGGGCGAGCGAGGGAGAACAAGAGAGAGGAAGGAAGAGAGCGTGGAAGGTTAGAGTACCTTCGAGAGCTTGGCGGAGCTCGCACGACCGGTGGCGAGTACGTGCACGAGGAGGAGAGGGCTCGGGGAGGCGGCCTCCTGACCCTCTGTAGCGGCTGGAGCTGCTGCGGTGCGTTGCGAGAGAGCGGAGTGAGTTGCGAGGAGCTTTTGATACTGGAAGTTTTCCAGTATCAGACATCTGGAGTGAAGTCCAGACAACCGGCGAGGTACCTAGACATTTGGAGCTAAGGCCAGACGTCTGAAAGCACATATATCGCAAGGTACATATCTTCCTCGCCATGCATATCGTAGCGTAGGGATTGTTGTCGACTGACCGTGCCTGCGCTCTCGTACGTAGGTGTAGACTTGGGAAGGCACGTGGTATTCTTTTCCACGCACTTTTGGATGCTTGATCACATCACCAGACATCTAGAGGTGATTCCAGACGACCGGAGACCTTTTCCGACGTCTGAAACTATCCTCAGACGATCGTAAAGGAGGTTTGGACATTTGATCAGTCGCAGGAAACACATGGTGAGTTTTGACATCTTTTAAGAAGTTTGAGATTAGTCTCAGACATCTGATTTTGATCAGAAACTACATTTTTGGCCTCTTTAAGGCCCAAATGGAATCGGATTTCTGCAAACGAAGTACCGTTGTTTTCTACTCGAGTTCCTCTACATATTCGTGTTGAGTATCTACTGTTTTGAGCTTGTCTAATATACATTAGTCGCTGGTACAGGTTACCAGCCGGTGGCATGTTCGGGGCCCGCAGAGACGACGAGATCTACGGCATAGGCCCCCATTCCTCCAGTGATACCCGGTAAAGTGGTTTAATTTAGTTATTAATATTTAAATAAGAATGTGCTTGGTTGAAATAACCTAATGGAACTCTAGGATATGGAATGAACCCTAGGGTAGAAAATGGATGAGCCTGTTTGAGCTGTACTGTTTACTTGAATGCATGGTTAAGATAAATTGCTAGCAAATGCCTGTATTATAATTATGAGTTGCATGTTAGAATTTGAGTTGCTTGTATTTAATTGAGAAATTTCCTGTGAAACCACCTGTTGCATGTTATGGAGAATTGAACTATGAAAACACGAGCTGCCTGTTTATGGTTGAGGAATGAATTATGAAACATGAGATCTAGATCTGGATAAATGAGGTGAACATGAGCATGAACCCTACGGGGAATTAGGAGTAGAACTCATGTGGATAAATGGAACCTGGAATGTAGACGGGAAGTGTGCTGGCCCTTGAGTACGTGGTACCAAGGAGTGCAACTGTCCCCTTTTAGTGTAGAGCGAAGCTAGCCTCCCTTAGGTTGAGACCCGGGGTTAGGATTGGCCACTCTACACCGACTCCTATTGGCCCTCACGTATGTGGTACTGAGGCGAGCTACTAGTTTATGGAGGGAGCTAGCCACCCCACGGGGCTCGGGGTTCAGTTAGCCACCCTACACTGACTTTGTTAGGCCCTCTGGGCAAACTGGGATAGCTAGATGAGGGTGCGTAGACTGTGGAGGGGCGAGACCCCTGTTCTGAGAGGGCAAGGCCTTATACTGTTTCGTGTTGTGCTTTGGGCATGCCCATTAGCGGAAACGACTGACCGCGTGTTAGTGCTGGATAACTACCCGTGCACTCATCACGCGTGCCATAGTCACTGCTACGACTTGATAGTGACCTCGAGGTGGTTGACTGGGTGTAGGACTGCCACGGGGGACTCTCCCAGTCAGGAGAGCACCACGTGTACCTTCTACTCTACGGAAAAGACTGCAATCAAGATCGTTCCCACGAGAAACAAGCAAGATCAAGAAGAACCTGGATACTTTAAGAAATAGATGAAACAGAAACACAGATGAGATAAATATAAATGAGAAATAAATCTGCTGTTGCTTTTACTGTACTTGTACTTAAATATTACAAACATGACTCTACTCAGCATTCGCTGACTCTGTCTTTTCATAACACTATTTAGGACCAGGAGTTGAACAGCCCGAGTTTCCTGCTGCAGAGGGTGCTGGGCCCAACCGAGCCCATCCATAGTCGTTCTTCAGCACTTTCTTTTTCTTTACTGTTGTAGTAAGTAATGGATACCTATTTACTGTTTCTGCCACTCTGTTTCCTTTTCGCTTTCTGTTGTTGTTGTGGTGGCATGTACTGAGACAATTGTTCTACTTTCATTACTGCTTTGTACTTTTCTTCTGGTTAGTTATATTGCATGTGTGAATGAGGTTTATTTTCCTGCTTCTGGTTATTTCTTGTTGGACGACTAGGTCTTGGGATTAATCGAGGCGAGCCGGTCTCGGGTCCTGAAGGGATCCGGGAACTGGGCCGTAACACCTCAATCTGACCTTTGTAGCTCCTACAACAAGCTCGGGAAGTTCTATTAGATGAACGACCCAAAGCCAGCCACGTGTCGCACATCTGTGAGCTTGCAGCCACTGCCCACTCTCCAGAGTGCCTTTATCAAGGAATCTTGGCTGTCCATTCTTCGTCAACGGTCGAGACGTCTCCGCAGCAAAAACATCCGCACAACCGTCCACGCCCGTAGTGTGGTGGAGAGCGCCTCAGCCCGCGCACGCAAGATGCGCGTTTGAGCCTTGGCAAGGCTTAAATCAGCAGCAGAAGTGCGCACGATCAAAATTCGGTCGTTGATCTTCAATCGAGTGGCTTTAGTAGTGGCGTGTGGCGCGATCTCATACGCCACATGCTCACATGCAAGATAACGCGTGCCCAAAGCGCACGAGGCGGATCCAAGCCAATGCGGAGGGACGATCAGATCGGACGGCCTATGTTGCTCGTACGCGAATTGCGCGAGGGAAGAAGCACGCATGCGCGTGATGGACCAGCAGGAGGAGGCCTTCACTGACAATTTTGGAATGGGTTTAGCAACGTCCTGGACATCGCTAAAATGCCTGCATGATCTAGAAACCCTTCATTCTCTATAAAAACCCCCATGCCTACTCCATTTATGATCATCCCTTCCTAGCTTCTCCTTAGCTCTACCTAGCAGGCCTTTCATGATAGGATCTAAAATATGGAATATCTAAGCACACAAATAACTCAAACACAAAATCAGCAATAACAAAAAAAATTTGCACAATCAATCAAACCACAGAAATAAGCACAATATGCATAGTGGTTCGCTCCATTAGATACTCCACTACCTAAGCCTCCCAGCTTAGGATTTTTAACCCGATTATCTCATCCCCGAGAGAATCAATTTACTAAACCGAGGTAATTAACGGGTCACCTCAACTCAATTACAACAACGGGTTTGTTATAACCCAACGAGCAACAAGCTCAAATACAAAAGAAGTACAGGTGTAAGAAAGTTAAATCTTACAATAAGAACCTAAGCCTCTCAACAATAATATAAAATTGATACTAATTTGAGAGCCTAGAATGAACATGAATGCCTTGGCAATGTGTAAAGAAATCACGTAGATGTGCTTGCAAATCCGTAGAGAGATTAAGAGCAGCAAACTATTCTTTCTCTGGAATATGTGGTGGAAAAATTGTGAAATATAGCTCTAGGAATTTTCCTTCTAGTTCTAATATCTTTAGTCTATAAACAAAGAGTCCTAGGGTCATTTTATAGAGTTTAGGATCTTAGGGATTCGTTTACTAGACGTTGGGATTTAATTCTCAGTGTTCACATTGACAAAATAAATTTTCTAGCCGTTTTGTTTTGAGCCAACAGCTAGTTATTACTGGTACTAGTAGCTCATTGCCATCAGTACATGAGTCCTGGTATCGGTACTCATCATTGGTATCGGTACTTGTGACTCCCAGGTTTGGAATTCCTTGGACACAGTAACCTACCTGTACCGGTACTCATCATGGGTATCGGTACTTGTAAGGTTCAGGCCAAAAATATGGCATCAACCTGTGGCCAACATGTAATGGTACTCATGGTTGGTACCGGTGCTTGTTGTTCACAATTTGAAACGAATTCTCAAACCTATGCCTTGAAAATACCAGTACTGATGAACAGTACTAGTACTTGCTTATAAGTACCTGTTTTAAGTGTTTTAATCCATTACGTACTTTGAAAATGTTTGCAGTATAAATCTTAATTTATCTCTAATTGATATTATGATCTAAATTATGATTCTTTATTAAGAGGCATATACAATTTATAAATATAAAATCTAAACTAGAAAAACTAAAGGTCGAAGATAATCTTCTCCTCGACTCTTCCTTGTCATCTTGCCTCCTTCTTATCACGATCTTCTCCTTTTCATCAAGCTTCCATCATTTCCTATTTGGCTTGCTTCTTCACCTAAATCTAAAAAATACTTAATGGTAAATATTAATCCATAATAATTTTGTTAACACCAAAACAAGATGTGGAACAAGGTTCCAACAATCTCCCCCTTTTTGGTGTTAACAAAACTATCTTGCAAATACATAAAATAAGTTTTAGCTATGTTATATGAAGGAAAAATAAACTATTTAATCCTCCCCCTTAATGTATACTCCCCCTAGAAATATTATTATTTACCCTTTATTTTTCTCACCCTTTTGGTCAACAATCAAAAAATGAAAGGGTAAAGAATATCATACCATAAAATTTATCAATAATAAAATGATGAATGTGGGTACCAAACTCCATTAAGCCGTCGTTCCTGGTCTTCATTCGACCTATAGAAAGGTTGAAATGTTCTGTTGTTTGCCTTAAACACCCATTGATCTCTTTGATCTATTCCTGCAAAACAATGTAAAATATCTTTCCTAGGTACCCATTTTCTTGTGGGTCCTTTCAAGTTAGTACCTTTCAAATCCTGTGATTTATAGATATCTTTTGTGTTAGATCTATAACTCTTAGGATTTTTGGCATTTTGGTACATCCATGTATGCCTATGTGCATGTGATTTAGTATGTGTATTCTTTTTATTCTGAAATTTTGATTTTATAGCTTCACAAAATTCAGTATTTAACCTAGTTGTTGTTTTGAGATTATTTAAAGTACCTTCAAAGTACTCATAAATATCTTTTAATTCTACTATCTTTGCATGCAACTGATTGTTAGTCTCTTTTGACATTTCTAATTCCATTTCTAAACATGATTTATCTTTTTCTAACGTTTGATAATTATTTTTTAAAACTTTATTTTCTTTTTTAAATAACCTAGGTTTATGATATAGTTCTTCATAAGCTTCTAATAATTCTTCAAAAGAAAAATCAAGGTTTACCTCTTCTTCTGTGTCTTCTAAAGTTGCAACAAGACAAAGGTGTTCGACCTTGTCTTCATCCGATTCACTGGAGTCGGTGTCCATGTTAGAGTCGCTATCATCTCATGTCGCTTTAAATGCTTTCTTCTTCTTCTTCTTCTTAAGCTCCTTTGTTTCTTTCCTATTGTCCTCCTTCTTGTTTATGGGGCAATCCTTTCGTAAGTGTCCCTTTTTCTTGCACTCCTAGCAAATAACATTAGTTGAAATTTTATTGACTTGTTTACCTTATTTCTTGAGGAATTTTTGAAATTTTCTAGTAAGCATTTCCATCTCCTCGTCTTCGGATTCCGATGTTGTTGAGTCCGAGTCCTCTGTGATTGCTCTAAAAGCAATACTTTTCTTCCTGCTTGTTGCCTTCTCCTCACTCTTCTTTATGTTCTCCAATTGAACTTCATACGCTATGAGGCTTCCAATCATATCATCCAAGGGGAGAGTGGATAGATCCTTTGCCTCTTGGATCGCTGTGGTGTTTAAAGACCAATCACTTGTAAGTGATGTCAAAATCTTTCTTATAAGCTGCTCCTCCTTCAGTTTAACTCCTAGATTCTTCATGGGGTTCACGATCTCTCCAAACCTTATGTACATATCTTTGATTGACTCTCCTTTCGTCATCCTGAAACACTCATATTCTTCAGTTAGAATAGAAATATGGGTTTCTTTTACCTTGTGAGTGCCTTCGTAGGTGACCTTGAGAGAGTTCCAAATTTCATATGTGGACTTGCATGCGAAATTCGGTTGAACTCCTCCCTTGGTAATGCACAATACAGTGCATTCATTGCCTTTGCGTTACCCACGATCTTCTTCTTTTGATCCGCCGTCCAAGCTACACCTTCCTGTGGCTCCAAATCCGTGTACTTCTCTTGAATGAGAATCCAAGACTTCTCGTCCATTGCTTTGAGGAAGACTTGCATCCTCCTCTTCCAATACCTGTAGTCCGTCCCATCAAAATAGGAAGGATGGGTGGATGACTGTCCTTCGGTGCGCCTTGATGTAGATGTCATTGCGAGTTGATTTGTCACGTCTTCTTGCAACTTGGCTCTGACACCACCTGATAGGATCTAAAATATAGAATATCTACACGCACAAATAACTCAAACACAAAATCAGTAATAACAAGAAAAATTTACACAATCAATCAAACCACAGAAATGAGCACAATATGTATAGTGGTTCCCCTCCCTTGGGTACTCTACTACCTAAGCCTCCCAGCTTAGGATTTTTAACCCGATTCTCTCCACCCTGAGAGAATCAATTTACTAAACCGAGGTAATTAACGGGTTACCTCAACCTAATTACAACAACGGGTTTGTTACAACTGAATGAGCAACAAGCTCAAAAACAAAAGAAGTACAGGTGTAAGAAAGATAAATCTTACAACAAGAACCTAAGCCTCTCAACAATAATATAAAATTGATACCAATTTGAGAGCCTAAAATGAACATGAATGCCTTGACAATGTGTGAAGAAATCACGTAGATGTGCTTGCAAATCCATAGAGAGATTGAGAGCAGCAAACTATTCCTTCTCTTGCATATGTGGTGGAAAAAATGTGAAATATAGCCCTAGGAATTTTCCTTGTATTTCTAATATCTCTAGTCTATAAACAAAGAGTCCTAGGGTCATTTTATAGAGTTTAGGATCTCAGGGGTTCGTGTACTAGACGTTGGGATTTAATTCCTAAAGTTCACATTGACAAAATAAATTTTCTAGTCGTTCTGTTTGTAGCCAACGGTTAGTTAGTACCGATACTAAAGTACCTGTACCGGTACTAGCAGCTCACTACCATCAGTACATGAGTTCTGGTACCAGTACTCATCATTGGTACCGGTACTTGTGACTCCCAGGTTTGGAATTCCTTGGGCACAGTAACTTACTTGTACTAGTACTCATCATGGGTACCGGTACTTGTAAGGTTCAGGCCAGAAATAAGGCATCAACCTATGGCCAACATGTACCGATACTCATGGTTGGTACCGGTATTTGTTCACAGTTTAAAACGAATTCTCAAACCTGTGCCTTGCAAATACCAGTACTGATGAACAGTACCGGTACTTGCTTACAAGTACTTATTTTAAGTGTTTTAATCCATTATGTACTTTAAAAACATTCGTAATATAAATCCTAATTTATATCTAATTGATTTTACGATCTAAGTTATGATTATTTGTTAAGAGGCATATACAATCTATAAATATAAAATCTAAACTAGAAAAACTAAAGGTCGAAGATGATCTTCTCCTCCTCGGCTCTTCCTTGTCATCTTGCCTCCTTATTATGATCTTCTCCTTTTCATTAAGCCTTCATCATTTTCTGTTTGCCATGCTTCTTGACCTAAATCTGAAAAACACTTAATAACAAACATTAATCCATAATAATTTTGTTAACAACAAAACAAGATGTAGAACAAGGATCCAATATTTCATACGCTCCCGAAGTTGCAGAGCCGTCGACGGAAGCCCATCCAGCGCCGTGACTGCCTCGCCTCTCCATTTTGCACTTCTCTACTCTAGTTTAATGCTTGTGTTTTAAAGCTTTCCTCTTGCATTGTACTTGTGAAACGATTTTACATATGCAATATATTTTCATTTGTTTCATCATATCATGTTTCATGCATGCACAAGTAATCACCATGCTATAATCTCAAGTCTCTAACCCTACTCTCTCTCTCTCTTGTTTTCTCGCAAGCAAACAAAGCAAAGATTTTTGTGATACCCTAAAGCGACAAACTAATCCGATTTCACACATCCTCGTATTCGACACTTAGACTCATCTAATCCAAATCTTCATTTAAAATTGATGTCACAAATGCATGCTATAACGACGGGTTTAACTTAACGCGTTTCGACGACGTTAGTAAGTGTGTTGTGTATATACATGATGAGAACCTCATCATAACCCTAACTAGCACAATCTAATCCAAATATGTGTGAAAAAGCTCCTACAAAACCCAAAGAGAGGCTTAACTCAGAGAATTCTCAGTTAAAGGATAAAACAAATCGTCAGGGGTAAAACTGTAATTTCACCAATGCAGTATGCAAATAGGGTAATTAAGGGTCCAAACATAGGTCAAACAAGCTTAATAAAAAGGGAAGTGGGATGATATGATCTGGAAAGGGTCAAAGCAACTTCTAGGAATTAAATGACATTTTGTAACCCTAAAACAAACTTACTTTAATTCATGAGGTTTGAGGCAGGATAAAAATCAACTAAACCCTCTAAAATTCATAGAAAAATATCCCCTAGGGTTTAGAACCTTCAATTTGGCCTTTGAAACCTATTTTGACCTAAAATGAGAACCATGCCCAATTAATGACTTAATTTAGGTTTTTGTGCAAATTGACCGGTCAAATATGGTCCAACCTAAAATCAAAATTCACCATTAAAATCCTTAGGTTCAAATTAGTATAGTATAGAAACTTGGGCCTAAGAAAAGACCATCTTGACTAACTTTACAAATTTGTCCTCTTAATTTACTTTTTGACCGTTATCTTTTGAAACCCTTACGTTTAGGCCCCCAACTTCTCATCGTTCTTTGCAGAATGGTCCTCCCTGCCACTTCTGCACAGCGCCATGCCTCCGGTGACCTTGCGCAGAGGTTGGCGCCGCGCAGGGCAGGGCGGCCGTCCTCTAGAACAGACAGGGGCTTCCCTGCGACGTCCTTTGTCGCAGGGACCCTCCCCTGCCCTCTGCCATCAACCATGCCTCTCGTGCGAACGCACGAAAGGCATGGGTATCCTCTCCGGCCACTCTCCGGCGAGGCTGGCACGTCGCCAACTCGGTCCCCACTCCACGCCAAGGCCTTTATAAGGAGCGGCAAGGTCTGCTGACTCCTTCAAGCTTCCTCTGGCGGAGAAATACCCCCCATTTCATCTCTTCCCCCTCCAGTTAGAGCGCCTGAGCTTCCGACGATCTTCTCTTCCTCCTCGTCGCTCTGCTGCCCTACCTACAGAAGAGTTTACTCTGCCCTATCGTTCGTGCCAGGCCGTACCAGCTGGCGCCCTCCGACCGCCTCCTCGTCGCCGATACCCTCCTCCTGGGCATCTTTGTCCTCAGCTCCGGAAGGCACGAGCCGGGAGCTGCTCTCTCCCCTTTCGTCCAGTAAATAGGTACAAAGTTTCCTCTCTCTCTCTTGTATTTTCCCCCTACTAATTTGCCATTTCAATCACCCGACTGCCACTGTCCAACTCCATCTTCCCCATCTCCGGTTGCCTTCTCCGGCGAGGTCATCCCACTTCCACAGGCCACCTCACCCCTCGCCGACTATCCCAGAAGCTCCCCCTCACTCCACCCAACCGTTCCCCCCTCTCCATTCACTACCATACACCCCCCAACCACCCCCCGAACAAACTCATCTTCACGCACACAGTCTGACCTAGGTCTACCTCCACAAGCACTCTCGCACCTCGCTGACCCCCGCACCGTCTTCACCGCACTACGGGGAAGCTTCCCACGTTTTCTGATGTGGTCGATAGGCCGTCATTGTATTTTCAGGTCGGCAGCCCCTCACTGCCATTGCTAAGCTGCTGTAGCTCCTTCGCTCGCAGCTCCAGACTTTCTCCAGCCCAGGCACGTATCCTAGGCAGCATGGATTGCATTTGCGAATACGCTCAGGCCTGCAATTGGGTCGCGAGCCTCGTAGCTGCCCCAATTGGCAGCAGCTTCCTCAGCCGCGGGTGCGAGATTTGGAGGTGGGATTTTAGTCCCACCTCGTAAGTGTGCGGCCGCACGCCCACACTTATATTGAAAAAGTGTATCAGGCTATTTGCCTTCGATACACAGGGGTCAAGTCCCTCTCACCCGCATGCAGCGCGCCACGCGCTCACGCCTCGCGGGTCTGGGCCAGATCCGACTACCCGACCAAGCACTCCTCGCCCACCACCGCACGCTAGTGGGCTGGTCCCGGGCGCGCTACCCGAACTCGATTACCCGGCTCTGGGAGAGCATTCCTAAGAGAGATTCAAAGAAAGAGAGAGACGCGGGGAAGGGGTAGGGTAGGTTTTGCACTGACCACTGTGTGTGCACGCAGGAAAGAAAGAAAGAAAGAAGAAGAAGAAGCAAGCTAAGGAAGAAGAAGAGGGGAGGAGCGGCCGAAGCCTTAGCCGCACTGAGCAGTTGAAGAAGAAGGAAGGAAAGCACTGTAGCAAATGCACAGATAAGCCGTCTGAGCATTGCATTAGACGTCAGAAGGGCAACAGCCAAAAGAAGAAGAAAAGAGGGAGGAAAGTCAGCGGCCATAGCAGAAAGAAGAGGAAAAGAAAAGAAGCAGAAGTAGAGAAGAAGAAAAGAGAGGACACAGCCGCAAGCAAGGAAAGAAAGAAAAAGAAGAACAAAAGAAGGAAGCAGAGAAGAAGAAGAAGAAAAGAAGAAGGCATAGCCGCAAGTAAAGAAGAAAGAAGAAGGAAGGAAGAAAAGAAGAAGAAAAGAGAAAGAAGAAGATCACCACAGCTACAGGCTAAAGAAAAGAAGAAGAAGAAGAAAGAAGGCAGGAAGAAGACTCTGCAGGAGAAAGCAGAGAAAGAGAAGAAGGTCAACTGAAAGAGAAAGAAGAGGAAGAGAGAAGAAGAAGAAGCCAAGAGAACTTTTGCTCCCTCTCTCTCTCTTATTTTTGTAACATAATTGAGAACTTTTATACTTCTAGAATTATGGTTGCTCCATGAGTTCGACCTCGAGAAAACTTATTATTCTGAGTAAAAAATTTCTGTAGTAATCTGGTAGCTGTTTGTCATATATTACAACGATTGCAAATCTAATAACCATAACGACGGAACAAGGAAGCAACCAGCACTAATACGTATGTAGTATAAGCATATAATATAATAGTATATGTAATGTAAATACATAATGTATATTTATAATGTATTCGGATGTATGGATAGTATATATACATAAATAGAGTATAAGTAGAATTGTATATGTATTGTTTGAACCTTATACGTATATCATTTTTAAGGCTTTAGTGGCATATATATCTGTCACTGTAGGTAGATAGTTGTGTTAGTAGATATAATTCTTTTGCCTCAAGTTTGTACATACTTTTACTAAGGCTACAATGACACACATATATGTTACTGTATAGATAGTATATGTTATTAGATTTATTAGTATATGTTAGTATATTTAGTATAGTATATATTAGTAGTTATTTTCGTACCTATACTTAGGTATTATTTAGGATAGTTGTATATAACTAACATCAAGTAGTCATACTTAGTTTTTGATGCATGTTTAGTTGTAAATATGGTTAAGGCATTTTAGTAAATATTAATTGATTCATGGATTCATTTTGTAAATATAATTGATATCTTTGGAATAATATGATATTTTTGAAATATAAAGAGTGATGTATATTAATAACTACCTTCCAATAAATATCCTGAAATGAACCAATAAAAATTATATAAATAAATAAATTGATGCGATATCATTTATATTGTAATATTTTTACTACAACAACGATAAATAAAACACCATTTTTATTACAACATGATCATTGCACGTCAACTACCTTTTATTAATCGCTCCTTTTTTATGAAATCTTTCTACTTAAAACCTTTCGATTTGGAAGTTTAATAATTCTGTCAAAATCGAGATTAATGTAACTTATTTCTCCCTTCCACTGTCGTCTTATTTTCTAGATTTCTAAATTTCCCTAAATTATCCTTAAAAGGGAATACTTAGTAGAATCACACCCCCTTCTCACCCCTATTGTATTACTTGTAATTTATTAATCACTCGGAATCTCATATCAGCAAATTGGCAACCTTCCATACGCTATTTTCCCAGATAATGCAAGGATGAGAATCCAAATCTATGTCTCTCCTTACTGGAATCAGAAATTCTTAATGGGCCACTACTTATAATTGATCTTTCTTATGGTAGAATTATTAGCATCAATTTCGAAGACCATCGAAGGAATATATATTCTTCTTCTTTGTCAAACCAAACGTCACCTTGCTCTCATAGGGGAATCTGACGAAACCTTTCATTTTTTCAGTTTTTATATGACCACTTCCATCGAAAAAGTATACTCCTTTTTTTTTTTGGTAAATAATTCTACATACATTTTCATATTGGGGTTTTGATGATTTTTCATTTTTTTGAAATTTTGATGATAAAAATAGGTTTACTTATTCAGAGTAGAACTTTGATCAATTGAAATTTAATACTAATGACAAAGCATTTGACATTCATATATATATATATATACCCTTACTAGGTGGAAGGTTCCAGAGATGCACACTATTGAAGCATCACTTTTACCCTCTACATTAATTCGCATTGCATGGTAATAGGTATAGGACGTTGCCAATGACATAATGGAAGCTAGCTATAGGGCAGGGGCCACTGTGTGAGTAGGGCCCTCTGATGGGAATTGGACGGACCTGATTGTTCTGCTCTTTCGGGACCGGACCCCACAAACAACCCCTTTCATATGTAAGAACCTTTCTTTGCTTCCTTGTCCTTTTATAGACGTGGGGTCTTAATTTGCTCCCTCTACTTCCCTTCTTCCATTCCCACACACTTCTCTGCCCATCAGTCCTCACCACCTCTTCTTCCATTCCCTTTCCTCCAGCTATTTATTTATGCCCATAATTTACATATTTAGAATTAGATTAATTTACATAAAAATTCTTTAACTTATATATATGGTCCCTGAACATTAGAATGCAAAAATTTATAATGTTGTCACCAGTTTCTCTGCGTATCAATATAGTCCCTCATTTTTTTTATATTAACTTTAAAATATGATATGTTATTTAGATCAATTCCAGGGATGTTCTTCTCTAATGAAGGTTAATCTGCTTCAGATTAGTTAATTAAGAAGGTCGGTGGGTAGTCTTGACTTCCATTAATACATTACAACTCCCAAGGGAAAAAAAAACAAAAACATCACTTCAATGTCAGACATATAATAAATAGATTTCAAGAATAAGTCAAGTATAGATGATGTCCAACTGCTGACTCTGATCCTACTAGCAAATATTAAAGAATCCAAAATTTAAGAAACAAATAAATAATTAGACTCTTATTTCTTTAATTATAGACTCATGGAGTACATCTAATCCATGCTTGTTCAAGAGTTATCTCATGTTAAAAGGTGGTACTAACCAATTTCCCATTCCCACTCCAACTTCGAATTTAGCCAAATTTAAGAATATTACAGAAGTAAAGCTTGCGGTAGTTTGTGTAGATGCAAGTTGTGTGAAAATTAATATTGTGATTACCATAGATTACTGTTGTTGGAATATCGTCTGTGGCTTTTATTTGTCTGGAAAGAAATTATGGTAATAAGGAGTATTGTTATACCTTGCCATTTTCATGTCAAATATGTAATTGATGGCTAAAATCTACTATTCTTTCATCTCTTAAGTTTATTTAACATTCTCATATTTGACAACCTCAAGGTAGGAAGGCTACCTTATATGTTGTAGACAAATCCGACAGAGCCTCTAATGATAAAAGGCCCAACTCACAAATAAATACACAAAAAGGTGAGAGAATTTGTAATCTAGTTCCACCTGTAATGTAGATATGCGTTTAGGGAGAGTGACAAATCTCAAATTTTCACTTTTTTTTTTCTCTTGTGAAAACAAGATACAAAAAGTCTTCACTCTTTCTATTCTAGATTGCATAATCCTTTTCACTTGAAAAACCTCGATTTGTAAAGGTTACGGGATCTTCAAATGTGAAGATTGTGGCTAGTTATACAAATAATCATGGATCAAAGGTCACAATGCCACGATCTCCTCAAGTCACAATGACGTGTCCTTCAACTAACCATCCTGTCTATGGCAACTATCCTATAATCGTATTTAGATGGAGGGAAGACATGACCCTTTCTGTTGTTGGCAACCATACTTTATCAATCCACCTGATTAAGCTAGCCAGATAAATGATGCCTTCCTACCGGTCTTTCGTGCCAAAGCCTTTAGGTGGACGTCATTAGCATACCCTCCTGGAGTGCATGCATACCTAGGCGGGGGCATTACGATGACCTAGCAAGTACGCTTGAGAAAGCAAGACTTCATCAATTGGTTAACCCAACTATTTGTCTCCCGAGTCATTGGGTTGAACTTGCCTCCTGGGTAGTTGGATTGAAGTTGCCTACCAAGTAGTTGAATCAAGCCTGTGCAGGCAGTTCGAGATACCTTCCTTATCTTTAATGGGCTTTATTCGTAGGGTCCGATGAGATGACTTTTCTTCCCTCCAAAATCTAAAGCTTGACTTTCCATAAGGGGACTTTCTAAGTTTGTAGGCTGGATAAGCTTCAACACTTGAGCACTTGGTCACGTCTAATCCTTATGGTGGCGTTTGATTAGTAGTTTAGATAAGTGGATTAATAAATAGAAGCATTGACAAAAAGTAGAACAAACAGAGAAATCATGAGGTTTTGGTGTTTGTATCATCATAGTCACTTCAAAGAATTAAGTGAGGAATGAAAGAATTATTGTAAAGAGTAAAGTAATTACATCCAAGTTTATTCTAGAATTGACCAATTTAAGAACTAAACCAACCAAATAGGAAATAAATAGTCTAATTTTAGTAAACAAACAATGCCCTAAGACACCAAGACTTAGAAAATTGGAGGAGAAGAGTATGTAAAGATAATTGCTCCATGATATTTAGAATTGATCCCCATCATTGATAATCACCTTCGTACATTGTTAACTTGGAATATAGAAAGAAAAAATGTGTTTTAACTCCCTAACAACTTGTTACGACCCGATCCCGATTCCTTACAGAACTTGAGATCGACTTGCCTCGACTAAATCCTAAGACCTAGTCGTCCAACGAGAAATAACCAAATGCATAAATCATTCCACAACCACACATATAAAGTAACTAAGCAGAAATAGATAATAGATAACAATGGAAAATAGAACAGAAAATTCCAAAAGTATTACATGCCACAACCGGAAGAGTACTATTACAGACATAGTCATTACAACTAGAACAGAGAGAAATATAACAAAAACAAGTATTACATGCTAAAGGTACTCACTACTAACAAAAACCTCTGCAATGGAAAAAGAGAAAGGACTACGGCTAAGCTCGACTAGGCCCAGCGTCCTCTGCAACCGGTGGCGCTGGCTGCTCAACTCCCTAACCTGAACATGATTATATAAATCTTTGGTTAGTTAATGTTGGGTAGAGTGGTGGTTAAGTCATTTACTTGCAATTAACATAAAGGAAGCAAGCAGCTAACTAACCATCCAATTTTCGGCTACATATTATTATTTGTTTTCGTTTAAACATTCATGCGTTTCTGATTCGATTTCTAGGAAGTGTCTACAACATTTTCTAATGCACTTGTTCCCTAAGGGAACGATCTTGGTGCAGTTTTCCCATGTGCAGGATGTACACGTGTTACTCTCCTGGCTGAGAGAGCACCTCGTGGTAGTCCTAACGTGGTCTACCACCCTAGAATCATGGCCACGATATAGTGGTGACTACGGCACACGCGATAATCACATGGGTAGCTACCCCTCACTGGCACGCGGTCAGTCCTTTCCGCTAGCGGGTACGTCCAAGCGTATAGCATAGAACAGAACAGGGGCCACACCTGTAACGACCCGATTCCCGAGTCCCTACGAGACACGAGAACCGGACCGACTCGACTAATCCCAAGACCTAGTCGTCCAACGAGGAAGTAACTAAAAGAGCAGTAAAATAAACCACATTCAACATGAAATATAACTAGCAGTAACAAAATACAGCAGTAAGAAAAAGAACTACTACAGCATATACCACCACAATAGTAGAACAACATTTATAACATAACAAGAACTGCGAGTAAAGAAAAGTACAGAGAGTAACAAAAACTACTCACTACAGTGGAACAAAGAGGGCACAAAAGAACAGTGGTAACTCTACTGGATCCTACTCGGCCCAGCGTCCTCTGCAGCCACTGACCCTGGCTGCTCAACACCTGATCCTGAAAAGTAACGAGTGTAACACGTCAACGAAACGCTGAGTAGAGTGACAGCTAAACTAAAGAAGCAGTAAAGTGTATAGTAGCTGTTTTATTTTCTTTCTTCCTTTATTTACGTTTTTCTATTGTTTCATAATTTATCTATTTCTCAGATCCTTCACTTGATCTCGAATGTTCCTCGTGGGAACGATCTTGATTGCAGTCTTTTCCGAACAGTAGAAGTAGCACGTGGTGCTCTCCTGGCCGGGAGAGTCCCCCGTGGTGATCCTACTCTTAGTCAACCACCCCAAGGTCACTGACAGACGTAACGGTGACTACGGCACCCGCGGTAAACGCACGGGTAGCTACCCCGCACTGGCATGCGGTCAGTCATTTCTGTTAGCGGGTGCGCCCAAAGCACAGCACGGAACCAGTATAGGGCAGAGCCCTCTCAGTAATAGGGGTCCAACCCCTCCACAGTAACCAAACAGGGGCCTTGCCCCTCCACAGTCCGCGCACCCTCGCCTGACTACCCTGGTTTGCCCAGTGGGCCTAACAAGTCGGTGTAGGTGAGCTAGCAAAACCCCGGGGCCCGTGGGATAGCTAGTACTCGCCCTACACTAGTAGCTCTCCTCGGTACTGTGTACACGAGGGCCAACAAGTCGGTACAAAGTGGCCAGACCTAACCTCGGGTCCCTGGGGCGGCTGGCTCCGCTCTGCACTAAGCAGGTAACAGGTGCTTCCCCTGGCATTACGTACCCAAGAGACAACGCACCTCCACATCTTTCCTTCTCAGTTCCATTTCATTCTCTTCCCAGGAGTTCTACTCCTAATTCCCCGTAGGGTTACAGCTCTTTTAACTCAGCACATTCAGGTTTCACCTTTCCAGTTTCACGTTCATACAACCCATATTCTCAATCATGTTCATTTGTTCATAACAGGCAGCTGTTAAACCAATTTACAGGCAGCTACTATTTCCTTTCCACATTTTCCAAGACTGCAATATGTATATTCATTTCACTAGTTTTCTAGTCCTAGGTTCATACTGTACCCTAGGATCTATCATTCAATCTAGTTTTCCCGCCCTAGGATTCATGAAATACCCTAGGATCTATTAATTGTTTCATAATTTTAACAAATTATGTTAATAACTTTAAAGCCACTCTACCAGCTACAACGGAAGTAATGGGGGTGTGGTCGGAAATCCCGCGCGCCTCCGCAACCCCTGGGACTGCAATGGAACGGGGTCCTAACACAAGGATCAAACACAAGGAGTTTCTCAGAACAGTATATAATTACTGTAAATGGGTAGAGGATTTTATTCCGAAAAGAACGCAACTCGAAACGCGGAAAAGGGACTCCGAACGGGCCCTAAACGGGTCGAAAACGACGAAACAGTCCAAAATCAAAAGTCTGGAACCTCTTCCAGACGTCTTAAAATGTGGGTCAGATGGTACCTTTGTTCTGCGTAGTCTCTCAGACGTCCAGAAGCCTGCGGGGGCGTCTGGCCTAGTTCCCAGACGTCCAAGTCGTTTGGTTGCGGCCAGACGTGTGATTCGCGTTGGATGCGAATCTCAGAACCTTCACGTACCCACTCCTCGTGCTCAGAATGGACGGTCGCAGAAAAGGAAGAAGGACGAAAATAACTTACTTACCAGACGTCTGGACAGTCCTCCAGACGTCTTCACCGTCGTCTGGTTAGAATCCCAGATGTCTGATTCTGGAAAAATTTCCAGAATCAGAGCTCGACTCGCCCTCCGCCCGCGACGCACGGTCGCGCCGCGCCTCGTCCTCCTGCTGCTCGAGCTGCAGCAGCCCTCCAGCGATGCTCCACGCCGGCCGGCTCTAGCTGCCCTGGCGAGCTCGAGCCCTCACGGTCAGGCGTCTCCTCCCTCGTGCGACACCTCCTCCCACAACTCACCGCGGATGCCGCTGCCGCCGCTCGCTCGCGCTCGCACTCTCGCACCGGCTGGAAGAAGAAGAAGGAAGTGGAGGAGATGGGAGTGAGGGAGAGGGCGAGGGCTTTTTAAAGCAGCGGAGGGAGAGAGAGAGAGGGGGGGTAGCGCTGCGCCTGCGGAGGAGAGAGGGGAAAAGAGGCGTCGCAGGTCTGCGTGCGCAGGTGCGCAGACGGAATCGCGCGTGCCGCAGAAATCAAATCCCAGACGTCTGGAAGGGGTTCCAGACATCCGGTCAGACGACTGGGCCACCTCCCAGACATCTTAAAAGACGTCTTGAAGCTGCGTTCGTAACAATATAATAAACTCAAAGGAAGTTTCGTCCCCGAAACTTACGCTAACTAGGGTGAGAGAAAAAATGTCATAATAACATAACAAACTCAAAGTGGACCGAAGTAGGTCCGAAAAGACGTACCCGCGAAGAGCTCCGGGTACCGCTCCCGCATTACCGCCTCAGGCTCCCAGGTAGCCTCCTCGTACCACTGGCTCCTCCACAAAACCTTCACCAGGGGTACTTGCCTTCGTCTCAAACTGCAGACGGCTCGGTCAAGAATCTGCACTAGCCGCTCGGGGTAGGTCAGGTCGTCGCCCACCTCGACACTCTCGTGACTCAATACGTGACTGGGATCAGTTACGTACTTCCGGAGGTTGGATACGTGGAACACGTCATGCACACTAGAAAGCTGGGGAGGGAGGGCAAGCCTGTAAGCAACGGGTCCAACCCGCTCCAGGACCTCAAAGGGCCCCACAAACCTCGGCGCGAGCTTCCCTCTCACCTCAAACCGCTGCAGGCCCTTCATGGGCGAAACACGAAGGAAGACGTGGTCCCCAACCTTGAACTGCACCTCTCTGCGTTTTCGATCCACGTAGCTCTTCTGTCTGCTCCTGACAGTGCGGAGTCGCCTGTGGATCTGCTCGACTACCTCCTGACTCTACCGGATCAACCTGGGGCCAACCTCCCACTTGGTCCCCACCTCAACCCAACTGAAGGGTGCCGTACACCTCCGTCCGTACAGAGCCTCGTAGGGAGCCATGCCGATGCTCGAGTGATAGCTGTTGTTGTATGCAAACTCCGCCAGGGGCAGGTGCTCCTCCCAAGAGCCCCTCCAGTCCAGAACACATGCACGCAAAAGGTCCTCAAGTGTCTATATCGTGCGCTCAGACTGCCCATCCGTCTGGGGGTGGTAAGCTGTACTAAACCTCAACCGCGTCCCCAGGGCTTGCTGAAACTCAGCCCAAAACTGGGACGTAAAGTGGGTATCCCGGTTGAATACGATCTCCCACGGAACGCCGTGTAGTCGTACCACATCGCAGATATACCTCTCTGCCAACTGTGCTGGTCCCAAAGTGACTCGGATCGGCAAGAATCGTGCCGTCTTCGTCAGTCTATCCACAATTACCCAGACTGCGTCGTGTTTTCGCTGGGTAACAGGTAAGCCCACCACCAAGTCCATGGTGATGCTCTCCCACTTCCACTCTAGGACTGGAAGCGACTGTAGCGGCCATGCAGGCCTTTGATGCTCGGCTTTCACCTGCTGACACACTAAGCATTGCTGCACGAATTCACCCACATCCCGCTTCATCCCCCTCCACCAAAACTCGCGTCTCAAGTCGTGGTACATCTTCGTGTTTCCGGGATGTATGGTGAATCTGGAACCATGTGCCTCAGTCAGGAGCTCTCTCAACAGCTCCTCGTCCCCGGGAACGCACAACCGTCCCCTCAGGTGCAGCACCTGGTCTGTGAAAGAGAAGTCCCCTGGGTCTCCTGACAGTACTCTGTCGTGCAAGGACTGCAAGGACGGATCGGCCATCTGTCCTGTGATGATGCGGTCTATCAGCTCTGGCCTAGTCTGTCATGTCACAGTCACTGCCCCACAGTGCCCCCGTAACTCCAGGAGTCGCCAACTGCCAACCTCCTCCAAGAGGCTCCAACTCTGTAACTGTAAACTGGCCAAGTGTGCAGGCGCCTTCCGGCTCAAGGCGTCAGCCACCACATTGGCCTTTCCTGGGTGGTAGGAAATGCTGCAGTCGTAGTCCTTCAGGAGCTCCAACCAACGTCTCTGTCTCATGTTGAGCTCCTTCTGATCAAAAAGGTATCTGAGGCTCTTGTGATCTGTGAAAATCTTGAAGGTCTCACTGTACAAGTAGTGCCTCCAAGTCTTCAGCGCGAAGACGACAGCTGCCAACTCCAGGTCGTGGGTAGGGTAGGTATGCTCATGGGGCTTCAGCTGCCACGAAGCGTAAGCGACAACGTTACCCCTCTGCATGAACACACCTCCTAACCCCTGTAAGGAGGCGTCTGTGTACACAACGAACCCGCCACTACTGTCAGGGATGGTGAGAACGAGAGCCGAGGTCAACCTCTCCTTCAGCTCCTGAAAACATGACTCACAAGCATCTGTCCAAGTGAAGGGCACGTCCTTCCGGGTCAACTGTGTCATAGGACGCGCAATCTGCGAAAAACCTCTGATGAATCGTCTGTAGTAGCCTGCTGGTCCCAGGAAACTGCGAATCTCAGTGACTAAACCCGGTCTCTCCCACCTGAGCACTGCCTCAACCTTGGCTGGGTCCACCGCCAAGCCGTCTCCAGAGATCACTTGACCTAAGAAGGTCACCTCCCTCAACCAGAACTCGCACTTGCTGTATTTGGCGTACAGCCTACGTCGTCTCAGTGTGTCCAGAACCATCTGCAAGTGCTGTCCGTGCTGCGTCCGATCTCGAGAATAGATGAGTACGTCATCAATGAATACCACCACGAACTGGTCCAAGTACGGTCTAAACACCTGGTTCATCAGGTCCATGGAATCGGCGGGGGCATTGGTCAGCCCAAGCGGCATGACCAAAAACTCGTAGTGTCCGTACCGGGTGCGAAAAGCTATCTTGGAGACATCTGTCTCCCTGATCCTCAACTGGTGGTATCCAGACCTCAAGTCGATCTTGGAGAACACCGTGGCACCCCGCAATTGGTCAAACAAGTCGTCGATCCTCGGCAGCGGATATCTGTTCTTGATGGTGACCCTATTCAGCTATCAGTAGTCCACACAAAGGCGTAGGGTACCATTCTTCTTCTTCACAAACAGTACCAGGGCTCCCTAGGGAGACGCACTGGGCCTCACGAAACCCTTTTCCAAAAGGTCCTGCAACTGAGACTTGAGCTCTCGTAGCTCAAGCGGTGCCATCCTGTACGGCGCGGTGGAGATGGGGCTGGTCCCTGGTACTAGTGAGATCTCAAACTCAATATCACGCTCGAGCGGTAGTCCTGGTAACTCGTCTGGGAACACGTCAGGGTACTCTCTGACCACCGGGATGCTTTGGAAGTCTGCCACAGGGCTAGGCTCTGCCACCACACAAGCTAGGAAGCCCTCACACCCCTGGCTCAAAAGTCTCTCCGCCCGAAGTACCGAAATGCACCTGAAACCTCCGTCCACTGGCTGTCCGGAAAACTCGAAAGAAGGCAACTCCGGCATGGAGAAGACAATCTTTCTCTCAAAACAGTCTACCAAGGCGTGGTAAGCGGACAGCCAGTCCATCCCCAGAATTACGCCAAAGTCCTCCATCTGTATCATAATCAGGTCAGCTGGCAGGCTATGTCCCCCGACGCTGACCTCGCAATCCGTGTACACCTCCTCAGCTACAAACAGCTGACCACTCGGACCTCTGATTACTAACGTATTCTCTAACAGCAAATAATCCTGGCCCAAACTAACTGCGAAACTGGCTGCGACAAACGAGTGAGTAGCGTCGGAATCGGAAAGGTGTGTAAACGAGTCTGCCGGAAATTGAAACCATACATGCCACCACCGAGCCCGATGCTCTGGCATCCTTGTGTGTCAGGGCGTTGATACGCCCCTCAGCTCTAGGTGCGGACGAAGCGGCCACACTTTGCATCGGACGGACAGGTGCTGGCCGGTACCCTCCTCGTGACTGCTGTCCTCCTCCTCGCGCCTGGGAACCGCGGCCTCCTGCGCGCCCTCCAGTGCTCTGCGCGGGAAGTATCTGCTGTCCTCCTGCCCTCGAGGGTAGTCCCTCCTGATGTGGCCCGGCTGGCCACACTGGTAACAGAGGGGAACCCAACTCCCGCCCTCAGTGGGTCCCTACTGTCGGCTGGGCGGGGGTCCTGTGCTGGCGACTGGCCTCTGTCGAGGCCCCCCAAAGGCCACTGATGGCCCTGTAAAACGTGACGGCTCCCCTGCGGATGCCACGTGCCTCCTCTCTCGCCGGCCCTATGAAAAGTCTGGCTGAAAGGGCCTCTTCCGCCCACCGTCAGTGTCTCGCGCGGACGGGTTGGTCTCCTCGTAAGTCATGGCTGCCTCCACCACCCTCGAAAACGTAGGCAGCTTCAGGGGTTTGACATACCCCCGAATCGCAGGCCGGAGCCCCTCGGTGAACCTCCAAATGCGCTCCTCCTCAGTGGCTACCGCTGTCGCTGCAAAGCGGGACAGCTCCAGGAAACGCGTGCGGTACACGCTCACGGTCATTGTCCCTTAGCGGAGAGTGTGGAACTCCCGCCTCCTCTAGTCCTTCCACGTCTGGGAAAAGTACTGCTCGCAGAAGAGGGTGACGAACCGATCCTAAGTCGGCTCGTTCCTCTCCTGTCCCCTGACCGCCCTCCACCACCTGTGTGCCGCACTCTCCAGCTGGTACGTGGCAAAGGCCACGCGGCACTCCACCGGGGGTCGAAGGGTGTCGAAAATCTTCTCCAGCTGCTCGAGCCAGTCCTCTTCCTCGGTCGGGTCCTCATCCCCCTTGAAGGAGGGGGGCTTCAGCTTTCGGAACTGTCCGAAGAGCTCGGAGTGGCGCTGCAGTGGGGATGCTGGTGCACCTCCAGGCAAAGGTGCCTCGTGCACAGAAGTGTCGGAGGAAGGTGGGGGCGGCGGCGGCCCATCCCCTCCCCCGTGTCCAGCACCACGTCCGTCGGGTGGTCCCACAGAGGACTCCCCCTCCGCAGCCCCAGGGGGAGGCGCTCGAGGCGGTGGGTGGAGCTCCTCTCGCACAATATCCCGTATCAGCTGGGCGAGGTCCTGGGCCTAGATGCCCGGGAGTAGTGGCTGGTCCACTAAGGCGTCGGCAACGGCATGCCCACCTCGCCAACCTCGTCCTCGGCCGTGCCCGCGGCCCGCCTCACCAGTCCCGCGACGAGGCATCTCCTGCAAGGAGATGCGAAACAAAACGGAACACGTCAATATGGAACGATACCTAACGGAAACGTCTAAGAGCTCATGTCAAAAGATATGTTGTGGTGGCTACTCTATTTATAGACATGTGAATTGGTTATTTTCCAATCAGTTGATTCACTTCTCGGGACGACCTTGCTCTGATACCATCTTGTAACGACCCGATTCCCAAGTCCCTATGAGACACGAGAACCGGACCGACTCGACTAATCCCAAGACCTAGTTGTCCAATGAGGAAGTAACCAAAAGAGCAGTAAAATAAACCACATTCAACATGAAATATAACTAGCAGTAACAAAATACAGCAGTAAGAAAAAGAACTAGTACAGCATGTACCACCACAACAGTAGAACAACATTTATAACATAACAAGAACTGCGAGTAAAGAAAAGTACAGAGAGTAACAAAAACTACTCACTATAGTGGAACAAAGAGGGCACAAAAGAACAGTGGTAACTCTACTGGATCCTACTTGGCCTAGCGTCCTCTGCAGCCGCTGACCCTGGCTGCTCAACACCTGGTCCTTAAAAGTAACGAGTGTAACACGTCAGCGAAACGCTGAGTAGAGTGGCAGCTAAACTAAAGAAGCAGTAAAGTGTACAGTAGCTGTTTTATTTTCTTTCTTCCTTTATTTACATCTTTCTATTGTTTCATAATTTATATATTTCTCAGATCCTTCACTTGATCTCGAATGTTCCTCGTGGGAATGATCTTGATTGCAGTCTTTTCCGAACAGTAGAAGTAACACGTGGTGCTCTCCTGGCCGGGAGAGTCCCCCGTGGTGATCCTACTCTCAGTCAACCACCCCAAGGTCACTGACAGACGTAACGGTGACTACGGCACGCGCGGTAAACGCACGGGTAGCTACCCCGCACTGGCACGCGGTCAGTCGTTTCCGTTAATGGGTGCGCTCAAAGCACAGCACGGAACCAGTATAGGGCAGAGCCTTCTCAGTAACAGGGGTCCAACCCCTCCACAGTAACCAAACAGGAGCCTTGCCCCTCCACAGTCCGCGCACCCTCGCCTGACTACCCTGGTTTGCCCAGTGGGCCTAACAAGTCGGTGTAGGTGAGCTAGCAAAACCCCGGGGCCCGTGGGATAGCTAGTACTCGCCCTACACTAGTAGCTCTCCTCGGTACTGTGTACACGAGGGCCAACAAGTCGGTACAAATTGGCCAGACCTAACCCCGGGTCCCTGGGGCGGCTGGCTCCGCTCTGCACTAAGCAGGTAACAGGTGCTTCCCCTGGCATTACGTACCCAAGAGACAACGCACCTCCACATCTTTCCTTCTCAGTTCCATTTCATTCTCTTCCTAGGAGTTCTACTCCTAATTCCCCGTAGGGTTCCAGCTCTTTTAACTCAGCACATTCAGGTTTCACCTTTCCAGTTTCACGTTCATACAACCCATATTCTCAATCATGTTCATTTATTCATAACAGGCAGCTGTTAAACCAATTTACAGGCAGCTATTATTTCCTTTCCACATTTTTCAAGACTGCAATATGTATATTCATTTCACTAGTTTTCCAGTCCTAGGATTCATGCCGTACCCTAGGATCTATCATTCAATCTAGTTTTCCCGCCCTAAGATCCATGCAATACCCTAGGATCTATCATTCAATCTGGTTTCTCATTCCTAGGATTCATGCAATGCCCTAGGTTCTATTAATTGTTCCATAATTTTAACAAATTATGTTAATAACTTTAAAGCCACTCTACCAGCTACAACGGAAGTAATGGGGGCGTGGTCGGAAATCCCGCGCGCATCCGCAACTCTCGGGACTGCAATGGAACGAGGTCCTAACACAAGGATCAAACACAAGGAGTTTCTCAGAACAGTATATAATTACTGTAAACGGGTAGAGGATTTTATTCCGAAAAGAACGCAACTCGAAACACGGAAAACGGACTCCGAACGGGCCCTAAACGGGTTGAAAACGACGAAACAGTCCAAAATCAGACGTCTGGAACCTCTTCCAGATGTCTTAAAATGTGGGTCAGATGGTACCTTTGTTCTGCATAGTCTCTTAGACGTCTAGAAGCCTGCGGGGGCATCTGGCCTAGTTCCCAGACGTCCGATGGTCACCCCGGACGTTTGGAAGTCGTTCCCGTCGTCTGGCACTGCGGCCAGACGTCTGATTCGCGTTTGATGCGAATCTCAGAACCTGCACGTACCCACTCCTCGAGCTCAGTACGGACGGTCGCAGAAAAGGAAGGACGAAAATAACTTACTTACCAGACGTCTGGGCAGTCCTCCAGATGTCTTCACCGTCGTGTGGTTGGAATCCCAGACGTATGATTCTGGAAAAATTTCTAGAATCAGAGCTCGACTCGCCCTCCGCCTGCGATGCACGGCCGCGCCGCGTGAAGTGGTTGGTTCAACCGGGTTTTATTGTTATAACGTTGTAGTATAGCCAGTTATTACCAACATTTCAAATATATAAATTTTTTACTCGGAAAATAAAAGAGTTCCCGAGGTCGAACTCAGGGAGCAAGTTGTATTCTAGAGATATACATGTTTCTTTTACAAAATAAAGAAAGAGAGAGGGAAAGAATTTGTTGTTCTCTTTGTTTTCTCCTCGTGATGTTCTTCTTTCTTTCTTTCTTTCTTCAGATCTCCTTCTTCTTCTTTGTTCTGCAGAGGTGATGCTCCTCTTTCTTTCTTCAGATCTCCTTCTTCTTCTTCCTTGGTTTCTGTCTTGGCCTCTCTTCTTCTTTTTCTGCAGTCTCTTCTGTGAAGGTTTCTTCTTCCTTGGCTCTGCTGTACTTCTTCTCTGCAGCCTTTCCTCTTCTTCTGCCTTGCTCAGCCTCTTCTTTAGAGTTTCTTCTTGTTTCTCCTCCCTGCGGCTAAGTGTCAGCTTCTTCTTTTCTTTTTCAGCCAGGGACGTCACCCCTCCTTCTTTCTTCTTTTCCTTTCAGGCCGTCGTCTGATTTCCAAATCAGACGACTTAAACTACCTGTTGCTACAGTCAGCTTCCTTCTTCTTCCGCGGGTCTTCTTCTTCGCCTGTGCCTGCACACTTCAGAGTTTTTCGTCAGAGGCAAAACCTACTCTACCCTCCCCCCCCCCGCGTCTCTCTCTCTCTGAAACCACTCTTGGGAAAGCTCTCCCAGAGCTGCCGGGTAATCGGGTACGGGTCGTGCCCGGGTCCAGGCCCACCGGCGTGAGTGGTGGGTGAGGAGTGCAGGTCAGTCTAAGTCGGGTCGGGTCGGGTCAGGTCCGCGGGGCGTGAGCGCGGACGAGACCGGGTAACCGGGCGGGTGAAGGGGACCTCACCCCGTGTGCTGAGGCAGTAAGGCTAGTGCACAAAATCAATTTAAACAGTGGAAAGTGTGTGAGGCTTACCGATGTGGGACTAAACGCAGACCTTTCCTCGCGTGCGCCTGCTGGGAGACCGCGGCCTGGCTTCTGCAGCTGCGGCTTTGATTTGCGTAGGTTGCTGGCTGGCTGCCTTCGCAAGACTCCCCGTAATCCGCAGCAGCTGGAGACCTGGAGTCCTCAAGCCTGGAGCGCGGGAGAAGCTGCTTCAATGTGCGTTAATGGCGGTCGAACCTCAAAACCTGTCGGACACGAATATGGCCTCTCGGCCTGATCAAACCACTGGGGAACCTTCGCCGTGGCACGGCGAAGGTGAGGAGCTGCGCGGCAGGCCGCAAGGTGGTGTCTGGCGGCAGCCCTAGGTTGGACTGCAACCGGAGGAATGGGTTTGTTCGGGGGAGTGTTACGGAGGTGTGGAGTGGCAGTGGAGGGGTGGGGGGTGCTCAGTGTGATGAGGCGGAGGTTCGGTGAGGGTCGGCGAGGTGTGTGAGGGTGTGGAGCGATGGGAACATCTCGCCGGGGGGTGGCCGGAGTCGAAGGGGGTGACGATGGTCAGGGTCGGTCGAGGGCGTAATTAAACAAATTGGAACCGGGGAAAGAAAGAGGAGAAGAAGGGAAATAGTTCTAACTTACTTGCAGGGACGAAGGGGGAGGAACAGGGCGACAGTCGTATCGACTGTCGCCGGAGAAGACGATGCTCAGGGAAAGGGGCGGCGGCGAGTGGAGAGCCGGAGAGGCGCCAGCTGGGTGCGGCGTGGCGCGGGAAGAGCAGGGGAGGAAGTCTCTGCTGCTGGTATTGCGGCAGAGCGAAGAGGAGAAGGGGGAGGAACCGCCGGAGCTGGTGAGCGTCTGCCGGAGAGAGAAGAGAGGAAAGTTGGGGATTTTCTCCGTCAGATCCAAGCTGCCCCGGTCGGTGGAGCAACGGGGGGTATTTATAGGGATCAAACAGGGAGGAAGGCGGAGGGAGACGACGTGTCTCCCTCGCCGGAGGATGGCCGGAAACAAGAACCCATACCGTCCGTGCGTTCGCACGGCCGGTATGGTGGGTTATAACGACCAGGGGGGTGTCCCTGCGACGGCTGACGACACAGGGCACCCCCGGTTTACTTGCCAGGTCCCCCACCTCACCCTGCGCGGCGCCATGCTCCGCGCAAGGTCGCCGGAGCATGGTGCTGGCAGGTTTTGCAGGGGGGACCTGATCGCAAAGAACGAAGGAGAGTTAGGGGCCAAAATGCGAGGGTTCAAAAGTTGAGGGCCAAAGAGTAAATATATGAGGACCAAAGTGTAAAGTCGGTCAAGGAGGTTTCTTCTTAGGCTCAAGTTTTTATACATGACTAATTAGGACCTAAGGAATCTGATGGTGAATTTCATTTCTATATTAAACCTTGTTTGACCGGTCAATTTACGCAAAAACCCAAATTAAGTTATTAATTGGGCATGGTTCTCAATGTAGGTCAAAATGGGTTCTGAAGGCCAAATTGAAGGTTCTAAACCCTAGAGATTATTTTTCTATGAATTTTAGAGGGTTTATTCTATTTTTACTTTGCCTCGAACCTTGTGAATTGAAGTAGGTTGTTTTAGGGTTACAGATTATCATTTAGTTTCTTGGAATTGCTGTAGCCCTCGCTAGATCATTTCATCCCACTTTTATTCTTATTAAGCTGCTTTGACCTATGTTTGGGCCCTGAATTACCCTGTATGCAGATTATACTGGTAAAATTGCATTTTTACCCCTTATGACTTGTTTTCTTCTTAAACTCAGAATTCTCTGAGTTAAGCCTTTCCTTGAGATATGTAGGAGCTTTTATCCTTTGTATTAGGTCAAAATGAGCTAGTTATGGCTCATGATGAGGTTCTCATCATACCCCCATGCCTAGCTTTTGCTAGTCCCTTAGCAAAAACTTAAGGTTTCAACCCTTGTTCTAGACAATGAAATTTTTAATAGTTTTAGATAAGTGCCTTTTTTATTTGAGCATAGATTAGGTTAGAATGCTGACCATAGGCCTAAAAGGTACTCTAGTACCAATCAAGATCCAAATCTGTCTAGCCTTAGCCTCAGTCTTTTAGCAAAGGTTTTTAAGGCCCACAAGAACTAACCTAAGGTTTATTGGACTTCGTGGTTAAAGCACCCGTGCTTGAAATGATTTTAGCCCTGGCTCAGTTCGCAGTGCGTTTTGTAAGAGAGAGATAGAAAGTTTTTCTGTTTGGAGAGTTTTCTCTCTCTTTTTCTTTTTAGTTCTAGCCTAGGATTGGCTTTTCAACACGGTCTGTATCAGATTCCTTGCTCCCATCATCAATCCTCAAGGGTTCCTGGCGATCGATGCTTCGAGATAGCACCGCCCATGGCAACCCCCGGAACCCTGGCTATTGAGATTTCGAGATAATCCCATCCATGGTATTCCGTGGCCGAATCCAGACCCTGGCAATTGACACTTCGAGATAATGCCATCCATGGAATCTGAACCAGCAGAGTGCTTACATGCCCCCAGTAGGATATGTAAATATCCTAAGAGACAAGCACCGAGGAGATGATATTCTGTTACGCATCTTCGAGGGGATTTCCCGCCTCTCCGCACTGGGAACTCGTCCAAATCAACTTGTGTTGATCGGCCGCTCCTATTCTAGGTGTTCTTTTCAGATTTTTGCGACGCTTCTGCGTGATTCTGATTTTTACGCTTACTGAACCAGGCTGTGTGTGAGATTAGGGTGCTTAGGTTACTGAGTCCCGTAAACCAAAAATTAGTTAACGAGGCCGAATACTCCCTAAGCCTTAGACCTAATACTTCAGCTTTTCATTTTCCTCAACCTCTTGAGGAGTGTCCAAATCTTAATGGGTACTAAGAGTCTATTCAAGAATGCCTAAGGTTTGCATTCTTTACTAATCTTATTGTGCACTTTTCTTGAATGAGGTCTAGAACTTAGGTTAATTCCTTAGTTCCTTACTAATGACGATCACTTTTTCTCATAATTTTGTGCTCCTTTTTCATTTTGTTTCTTTTCTCCTTCGCAAAATTTTCTTCTCTTTTCCTCTTATTCTTTTTCGAATTTTTTTTTTTAATTTTTATGGTGTTTTTGGCATATGTGAATTTTTTTTTTCTTTTTTTTTTTTGAAACCTTTTCTTACAAGTTTTGCACTTTCATACCCCCCCATGCCTAAGATTTGCAATGTCCTCATTGTAACCTAGGGGGTCTTAGTTCATTCCTTAAGACAGAAATTTGGATGAGTGGATGGGTCGGGTTGAATTTTTGCGGACGATTTCAAATCCCAGATGCAAACATCTGAGTTGGGGTCGGCTGTCTACAAGGGTGAACTTCGAGTGCTGAAAGGTGTCAGAACAAGTTTCAGGTTTACAAAGAGAATGACGGGCTGCCTCCCGTCAAGCGCTGAGTTTTACGCCATCGGCTGGGCGCAATAAGCTCAAGGGGAAAGGAGGATATAAGATGCCTCAGCCAAATCAGTAGAAGTTACATCAATGAACGGCTTGAGTCTCTGACCGTTCACGATGAAAGGTTCAGAATCGTGGCTGAGTGGACTGATTTCGATTGCTCCATTTCCAAAAACCTGTCGGACCAAATATGGTCCGACCCACTTAGATCTCAGTTTTCCTGGGAAGAGTTTGAGTCGGGCATCAAAGAGTAGGACCTTTTGACCAGGATGAAAGATCTTTCTCGAGATGTGTTTATCGTGGAAGGCTTTAACCCGCTCCTTGTAGATTTGCGAGTTCTCGTACGCGTCTAGGCGTAATTCATCGATCTCGCTGATTTGGAGTTTTCTGTGGGTCCCAGCCTTGGAAAGATCTAGATTACAGTTCCGTACTGCCCAATAGGCTTTATGCTCCAGTTCTACGGGAAGGTGGCATGCCTTTCCGTACACTAGTCTAAAGGGAGACATGCCCAATTGGGTCTTGTGGGCGGTCCTATAGGCCCACAATGCTTCCGGAAGTCGGGACGACCAGTCCTTCCTGTCAGGTCGAACAGTGACTTGCAGGATTTTCTTGATCTCCCGATTAGACAGCTCAGCTAGACCATTAGTTTGGGGGTGGTAAGGAGTAGAGATTCGGTGAGACACCCCGTATTTGGTCATCAGTGACCTAAACTGAGCATTTGTGAAATGGGTCCCCCCATCAGTGATTATTGCACGAGGAATCCCGAACCTTGAGAAAATGTGTTGATGAATGAATTTGAGAACGATTTTGTGATCACAGGTTCGGGTTGGTATGGCTTCGATCCATTTGGACACGTAGTCCACAGCCAACAGAATGTATTCGAAACCATCCGAAACAGGAAAGGGCCCATAAAATCAATCCCCCAAACATCAAAGATTTCGCATACTAGAATCGGTTGCATAGGCATCATGTCGCGATGGCTCATGTTGCCCAAAGTCTGGCAACGACTGCATGCCTTGCAATGACTGTATGTGTCTTTGAACAGTGTGGGCCAGTAAAAGCCGCACTGGAGGACTTTTGATGCGGTTTTATGTCCGGCAAAATGGCCACCGCATGCCTGGTCATGGCAGAAAGAGAGGATATTGTTGACTTCCCCTTCCGGGACACATCTCCGGATGATCTGATCGGCACCTATGCGGAAGAGGTACGGGTCTTCCCAAATGTAATACTTGGCATCGGAGCGTAATTTGTCTTTCTTGGCCTTCGGCCAATCGGACGGGATCTGATGGGATGCCAAGTAATTTACTATATTAGCAAACCATGGAAGGCTAGTACCAATAGTCAGCAGGTGCTCATCGGGAAAATGCTCAGTGATGGGTCCGGAAGGGTCAATTATTTCAGAAGGAAGACGGGACAAGTGATCAGCTACCACGTTTTGCTTTCCCGCTTTGTCGCGAATCTCAAGGTCAAATTCTTGCAACAGCAAGATCCATCGGATTAATCGAGGTTTCGCGTCCTTCTTCGCAAGGAGATGCCTCACAGCTGTGTGATCCGAGTATATGATGACATGGGAACCCAGAAGGTACGATCTGAACTTCTCTAGGGCAAATACTACAGCTAGCAGCTCTTTCTCAGTCACCGTATAGTTACGCTGAGCCTCATCGAGTGTTTTGCTGGCGTAGTAAATGACCACAGGTTTCTTGTCATTTTTCTGCCCCAAAACCGCTCCTACAGCGAAGTCGGATGCATCACACATGATCTCAAAGGGTTGAGACCAATCAGGGGACTGTAGGATCGGGGCTTGGGTGACTCGGTCACGCAGGATTTCAAATGCTTGAGTGCATTCCTTGGAGATTTCGAAGGGAACATCCTTGGAGAGAAGAGTGGTCAGGGGGCGTGCGATTTTTGAAAAATCAGGGATAAATCGTCGATAAAAACCGACATGCCCTAAAAAGGATCGGATGTCCCTGATTGAGCTAGGCATAGGAAGGTGAGAGATCAGATTAACCTTAGCTCGATCCACTTGGATACCTTTCTCCGAAATTGAGTGTCCCAGGACAATTCCCTCAGGCACCATGAAATGGCTCTTTTCCCAGGAAAGAACCAAATTCACATCGATGCACCGCCTGAGTATCTGGACCAAGTGTTGGAGGCAATCGTCGAATGATGCTCCGAAAACTGAAAAGTCATCCATGAAGACTTCCAGATAATCACCTACCATATCTGAGAATATGGCAAGCATGCATCGCTGAAAAGTAGCGGGTGCATTGCAAAGACCGAAAGGCATCCTTCGGAAAGCGTATGTTCCGAAGGGGTAGGTGAACGTGGTCTTTTCTTGGTCCTCAGGATGGATTGCCACCTGGTTATAACCGGAGTACCCGTCAAGAAAGCAGAAGAACCTATTTCCCGCTAGTTTTTCGAGAATTTGATCAATGAAGGGTAGTGGGAAATGATCCTTCTTCGTGGAGGAATTGAGTCGACGGTAATCTATACAGACTCTCCACGAGTTGGCTAATCGGGTAGGAATGATTTCTCCGGTCTCAGTCGTTATAGTGGTGAGTCCTGCCTTCTTGGGCACGACCTGAATTGGGCTCACCCAACGACTATCGGAGATCGGGTAGATGATTCCGGCATCTAACCATTTGATGATCTCCTTTTTCACGACCTCCTGCAGATTGGGGTTTAAGCGTCTCTGCATTTCACGAGAAGGTCGTGTGCCCTCTTCTGAATAGATATGATGAGTACAATAAGAGGGACTTATTCCAGTCAGATCATCGAGAGTCCATCCGATGGCTCTGCGATGTTGCTGGAGGACAATAATCAGACGGGATTCCTGTTCAGGACTGAGGTTGGAATTGATAATCACAGGAAAGTTCTGATTAGAACCCAAAAATACGTATTTCAAGTGAGCGGGAAGGGGTTTCAGTTCGAGGATGGGGTTTTCAGCAGCAGCGGGTGGTTCAGTATAGATGTGAGGTTCAAGGGTGGGAGTTACTGGGTTGTTCATATCTGGATTCAACTCCTCTGTTTGCGGGTCAAGATCCTTCTGTGGTTGATGAGGCACAATCGAGTCATTCTGGAGGTGTGATTCATCAACCAAAGTCTTGATGTCACAAATTTGTTCGATGACGCCGCAATTAATTCCTTGTTGGGCCTTAAATATATCAATTCTCAATGTTTGATCTCCAAACTTAAGCTCTATTTGGCCCTCCTCACAGCTGATGTTGGCTCTAGCAGTAGCCAAGAAAGGTCTCCCTAGAATGATTGGTGTATCCCTAGGGTTCTCAGGTGCATCCATATCTAAGACTATAAAGTCCACTGGAAAATAGAAATCCCGCACTCTCACGATAACATCTTCGAGAATCCCTTTTGGTGACTTTATAGATCGATCTGCTAATTGTAATGTCACCTCGGTTGGTTTCAGCTCAGATTCTTCTAGATGGTCAAGTAAGGATGTGGGTATCAGGTTTATGGATGCACCCAAGTCTAACAATGCTCTATCAAATTGGGTACCACCTATCTTACAGGAAATCAGGGGAGTTCCAGGATCTTTTGCCTTGGGTGGGAGTCTACTAAGGATTACAGAGCTGGCTTGCTCTGACAGAACAATTGGGCTCCCTCCCTTGGTTCGCGGCTTACGCTGGGGTGTACATATATTTTTTAGAAATCGTGCGTAAGCTGGTACGTGGCGGATTGCATCCATCAAGGGGATGTTTATGTGGACCTGCTCAAAGAGCTTGACCAGGTCCTCCTCAGGGGCCACGGGTTTGGTGGTCTTCTTTCCCTTGGTCAGGGCCTTGGGAAACGGGATCTTGGTTGGTTCTTCTAGGATAGGTCCAGGTTGTGGATCTGGAACAGCGGTACCTTGGATAACTATCCTAGGGTCATGGTTATCCGGCTGGGAGTGGTTTGGATAATGTGGGTCTTGAGTTGTCTTACCACTACGTGTTGTTACAGAATTTAATCCGGCCTGATTTTGGTTTGGGTTTGGTAGGAGGGGTGGCTGTTGCTGAAATCCCGCATAAGAAGTTGAGGCTTCCATCTCGTCTGGAGATGGAGCAGTAGGAGCCTGATAAATCCATTGGGCGTGGCCTAAATTTGGATTCATAACGCGCTTCTGGGTTGGCATGTTATTTGGGTTAGGAAGAGGTTGGGAAGGGAGTGTGCCTGGTTGGCGAGAATTTGCCAACTGGGCCAGTTGAGTTTTAACTTCTGTAAGCTCGTCCTTGTGCTGTTTCTGAATAGCCGCATTCGTTTTTTGAATGTCAACCAGAGTCTGAAGGATTAAGGACATTTGATCTTGATTTGGCCCTGATGGATAAGTAGGGTTGGGCCGAGGCTGAGGCGGCTGGTAGTGACGAGAGGGCTGTGGGCGGGACTGAAAAGGTGGTCTTTGGGTTTGGGAATTTCCCGCCCACTGAAAATTGGGGTGGTTTCGCCATCCAGGGTTGTAAGTGTTGGAGAATGGGTCGTTCTGAATGGCGTTGAGGTCCTCGCAGGTCTGAGGAACCTCCTGAGAATCAGGGAAAGGAGGAATGGAGTTCCCCCGACTGGTGTAGAAAGGATCGGATGATCTTCCAGTCCAAGAATCAGATGGGGATGGATATGGATCCATCCCAGGGGAAGATCGGTGGAGGATGTTTTGCACAGTCTCCTGTGTGGAAGGAGGTTGTGCAAAGGAGTTACGCGCAGAGGTGGCTCGCTGCAAGTGCTGAGTCAGCTCATCCACCTTCTTTTCAATGATTGAGACCTTGTCCAATCGACTGGCCATTAATTCCAGGTCGACTGATGCGGATAGGCCCTGCGTCTCATGTGCTCCCTTAAGATTCGTCGCTGCGCGGGTATTCGTCCTGTCGAATAATCCCATGGAGTCATTGTTGATGGAGTTCTCGCACATGTTTTCGAGAATCTCCCATACGGTGTCTTCATGTTGACCCATGATGTTTCCTCCGCAAGTTGCATTGATGAAAAGGCGGATGTCCTCACGGAGTCCCTGGTAAAAAGATTGGACTTGTTCCCATTTAGGAACTCCGTGATGGGGGCACTTCCTCATGAGATCCTGAAAACGATCCCATGCCTCATGAAGAGGTTCTCCTGATTGTTGAGTGAAGTGTGTAATCTGATGGCGCAAGGCGTTGGTCCGACCAACGGGAAAGAACTTTTTCAAAAACTCGGATTGAAGTTCTTCCCAAGTGTTGATCGGCCGGGTCTGAGTTTGATACCAATGGGCAGCCTTGTCCATAAGAGAAAAGGAGAACATCTTCATGAGAAGAATATCCCGATTTTACGCATCTGATCCAAAAGTGTGGGCCAGATGCTTTAGCTGTTTGATGTGCTGGAAGGGATCTTCAGAATTAAGCCCATGGAATTTAGGTATAGCATGAATCATGTTGGGCTTTAGTTCGGAATCAGGTCCTCCAGTCGGGATTCTGACTCGAGGCTCAATGGCCACCGCAGCAGGATTGTAGTGGTCCCGCATCATAGGACGCTGTGGTGGGTGCACGAAGTTTTGGAAGAGGTCATTGAGTCGCTGGAGCTGGTGTTCCAGATTATTTTCTTCCTCAACTGGCTGAGCCATGATGGGGGAAGAAGAAGAACTTGGTTCTGAATCAGAAGAGAGAATAATGTGAGGGTGTTGCTGCACAAACACGGGCGTCGAGGCTTGGCCTTGACGAGAGCGAATTTCTAAAGGAGGTCTTAAGGGTGGTCTTAGAGACCTCCTTCCGTACATGCACAGTTGGAAGAGGTAAGTTTAGAAGGTGCTGGACCCAATCAAGGCACCCAAAAATGTGTTGGGTGACTATAGAGGTACAGGGCAGATGGACCCCTTGATCAGAAAGATCGTCCACCTGAGAATTACCTGGGCAGCCAGAGAGGGAGAGTCCCGCGAAGACCCCTACACGGTAGAGCGTCCCCACGGGTTACAGGGTTTCCCCCACCCGACCTCTCTTGTCACTGCGGGTCCAGGTAGACCAGAATGGGGATCTTGACCTCTTAAGTCTACCAATTTTAGCTTAATGATCAGGGTGCTTAAAGTTACACTTGAACTCTTAGGTATTTTGAGTGAGAAAGTAACCTAATTTTAAGGTTGGTTGACCCAAGGAGTCAACTTTACCTCTTGTTCCTTTGAGAGCTTTTTGGGTCCTTTCTTTTAGGGTTCAAGTGTTTAGAGAGCCAATTGTTTTAGGTTTCCCTTGAATAGGTATTTTCAGACAAGGGGTTGGGCACACTTCATTTGGTTTTCTCAATTCTTGCTTACGGAGTGTGTCTCTAAATCCCTAGTGTTGGATCCTAGGTTGGCTCTACTTGGTCTAGTTAATTCTTTGTTGGGTAATTAGGGCTCAAGCAAGAATGTGTTAGCCCTTAAATACCCTTAATAGTGTGCAGGAATAATGAGTTGAAAACATGCAACTTTTATGGTTACTAAGTATGGAAGACAGGTTAGCCCTATATTGCTTGTTCTTTTCTTTCTTTTGGGTTTTAGGGGTTAATAGCGAGAGGAAAGAAATTTACCTGTCCTCGGAGTGGTTGTTGTGCGGTTGCTTGTCTTCTTGATTTCCTGTAGTTTTCTGCACAAAAGAGAGGAGATTATCAGAAATTAAAAAGAAACAGGAATGTTTACCTCTAGAATAGCCGTTGCTCCCCGGCAGCGGCGCCAAAATGAAGTGGTTGGTTCAACCGGGTTTTATTGTTATAACGTTGTAGTATAGCCAGTTATTACCAACATTTCAAATATATAAATTTTTTACTCGGAAAATAAAAGAGTTCCCGAGGTCGAACTCAGGGAGCAAGTTGTATTCTAGAGATATACATGTTTCTTTTACAAAATAAAGAAAGAGAGAGGGAAAGAATTTGTTGTTCTCTTTGTTTTCTCCTCGTGATGTTCTTCTTTCTTTCTTTCTTCAGATCTCCTTCTTCTTCTTTGTTCTGCAGAGGTGATGCTCCTCTTTCTTTCTTCAGATCTCCTTCTTCTTCTTCCTTGGTTTCTGTCTTGGCCTCTCTTCTTCTTTTTCTGCAGTCTCTTCTGTGAAGGTTTCTTCTTCCTTGGCTCTGCTGTACTTCTTCTCTGCAGCCTTTCCTCTTCTTCTGCCTTGCTCAGCCTCTTCTTTAGAGTTTCTTCTTGTTTCTCCTCCCTGCGACTAAGTGTCAGCTTCTTCTTTTCTTTTTCAGCCAGGGACGTCACCCCTCCTTCTTTCTTCTTTTCCTTTCAGGCCGTCGTCTGATTTCCAAATCAGACGACTTAAACTACCTGTTGCTACAGTCAGCTTCCTTCTTCTTCCGCGGGTCTTCTTCTTCGCCTGTGCCTGCACACTTCAGAGTTTTTCGTCAGAGGCAAAACCTACTCTACCCTCCCCCCCCCCCGCGTCTCTCTCTCTCTGAAACCACTCTTGGGAAAGCTCTCCCAGAGCTGCCGGGTAATCGGGTACGGGTCGTGCCCGGGTCCAGGCCCACCGGCGTGAGTGGTGGGTGAGGAGTGCAGGTCAGTCTAAGTCGGGTCGGGTCGGGTCAGGTCCGCGGGGCGTGAGCGCGGACGAGACCGGGTAACCGGGCGGGTGAAGGGGACCTCACCCCGTGTGCTGAGGCAGTAAGGCTAGTGCACAAAATCAATTTAAACAGTGGAAAGTGTGTGAGGCTTACCGATGTGGGACTAAACGCAGACCTTTCCTCGCGTGCGCCTGCTGGGAGACCGCGGCCTGGCTTCTGCAGCTGCGGCTTTGATTTGCGTAGGTTGCTGGCTGGCTGCCTTCGCAAGACTCCCCGTAATCCGCAGCAGCTGGAGACCTGGAGTCCTCAAGCCTGGAGCGCGGGAGAAGCTGCTTCAATGTGCGTTAATGGCGGTCGAACCTCAAAACCTGTCGGACACGAATATGGCCTCTCGGCCTGATCAAACCACTGGGGAACCTTCGCCGTGGCACGGCGAAGGTGAGGAGCTGCGCGGCAGGCCGCAAGGTGGTGTCTGGCGGCAGCCCTAGGTTGGACTGCAACCGGAGGAATGGGTTTGTTCGGGGGAGTGTTACGGAGGTGTGGAGTGGCAGTGGAGGGGTGGGGGGTGCTCAGTGTGATGAGGCGGAGGTTCGGTGAGGGTCGGCGAGGTGTGTGAGGGTGTGGAGCGATGGGAACATCTCGCCGGGGGGTGGCCGGAGTCGAAGGGGGGTGACGATGGTCAGGGTCGGTCGAGGGCGTAATTAAACAAATTGGAACCGGGGAAAGAAAGAGGAGAAGAAGGGAAATAGTTCTAACTTACTTGCAGGGACGAAGGGGGAGGAACAGGGCGACCGGAGAAGACGATGCTCAGGGAAAGGGGCGGCGGCCAGTGGAGAGCCGGAGAGGCGCCAGCTGGGTGCGGCGTGGCGCGGGAAGAGCAGGGGAGGAAGTCTCTGCTGCTGGTATTGCGGCAGAGCGAAGAGGAGAAGGGGGAGGAACCGCCGGAGCTGGTGAGCGTCTGCCGGAGAGAGAAGAGAGGAAAGTTGGGGATTTTCTCCGTCAGATCCAAGCTGCCCCAGTCGGTGGAGCAACGGGGGGTATTTATAGGGATCAAATAGGGAGGAAGGCGGAGGGAGACGACGTGTCTCCCTCGCCGGAGGATGGCCGGAAACAAGAACCCATACCGTCCGTGCGTTCGCACGGCCGGTATGGTGGGTTATAACGACCAGGGGGGTGTCCCTGCGACGGCTGACGACACAGGGCACCCCCGGTTTACTTGCCAGGTCCCCCACCTCACCCTGCGCGGCGCCATGCTCCGCGCAAGGTCGCCGGAGCATGGTGCTGGCAGGTTTTGCAGGGGGGACCTGATCGCAAAGAACGAAGGAGAGTTAGGGGCCAAAATGCGAGGGTTCAAAAGTTGAGGGCCAAAGAGTAAATATATGAGGACCAAAGTGTAAAGTCGGTCAAGGAGGTTTCTTCTTAGGCTCAAGTTTTTATACATGACTAATTAGGACCTAAGGAATCTGATGGTGAATTTCATTTCTATATTAAACCTTGTTTGACCGGTCAATTTACGCAAAAACCTAAATTAAGTTATTAATTGGGCATGGTTCTCAATGTAGGTCAAAATGGGTTCTGAAGGCCAAATTGAAGGTTCTAAACCCTAGAGATTATTTTTCTATGAATTTTAGAGGGTTTATTCTATTTTTACTTTGCCTCGAACCTTGTGAATTGAAGTGGGTTGTTTTAGGGTTACAGATTATCATTTAGTTTCTTGGAATTGCTGTAGCCCTCGCTAGATCATTTCATCCCACTTTTATTCTTATTAAGCTGCTTTGACCTATGTTTGGGCCCTGAATTACCCTATATGCAGATTATACTGGTAAAATTGCATTTTTACCCCTTATGACTTGTTTTCTTCTTAAACTCAGAATTCTCTGAGTTAAGCCTTTCCTTGAGATATGTAGGAGCTTTTATCCTTTGTATTAGGTCAAAATGAGCTAGTTATGGCTCATGATGAGGTTCTCATCACCGCGCCTAGTCCGCCTGCTGCTCGAGCTGCTGTAGCCCTCCAGCGATGCTCCATGCCCGCGGCTCCCCCGCCGGTCGGCTCTAGCTGCCCCGGCGAGCTCGAGCCCTCACGGTCGGGCATCTCCTCCCTCGCGTGACACCTCCTCCCACAACTCGCCGTGGCTGCCGCTGCCGCCGCTCGCTTGCGCTCGCACTCTCGCACCGGCTGGAAGAAGAAGAAGGAAGCGGAGGAGATGAGAGTGAGGGAGAGGGCGAGGGCTTTTTAAAGCCGTGTGGGGAGAGAGAGAGAGGGGGGGCAGCGCTGCGCCTGCGGAGGAGAGAGGGGAAAAGGGGCGTCGCAGGTCTGCGCGCGCAGGCGCGAAGACGAAATCGCACGTGCCGCAGAAATCAAATCCCAGACGTCTGGATGGGGTTCCAAACGTCTGGTCAGACGTCTGGGCCACCTCCCAGACGTCTTAAAAGACGTCTTTAAGTCACGTTCGTAACAACACCCGTCTTCGATCTACGTACCCTCGCTCGACTATCTCTGTTTACCCAGTGGCCCTAACAGTAGTTGGTGTAAGGAGGCCACTCCAATCCTTGGGTCCCAACCCAAGGGTGGCTAGCACTCTCCTACACAAAAGTAACCGTAGCTCTCCTCGGTACCACGTACGCAAGGGCCAACCTATTCTCTCTACACAAGGGGTAAATAGCTCTCCTCGGTACGTGCATACATGAGGGCCAACGTATCTTCTGAGGAAGGGTATATAGCTCTCTTCTGTACGTGCATACACGAGGGCCAGCGTATCCTTTGAAGAAGGGTAATTAGCTCTCCTTGGTATGGGTGTACATGAGGGCCAACTCATGCCCAAGTTTAGAGCTTAACTAACTGTCATGCCTCACAGTAAGCGAATTATTCCGTGACCATCAGAGTTTCTAAGTCGCAGTGCTTAAGCTATCTTTCTAGTTCCTCATAGTGTTCGTTCATAATACTCATCTCATTTCCTTACATGATGTGTATTTCTATTCACATTCTAGTCTTAATCGTATAACAAGCAGCTCGTGATTTAATAAATTAAGCAAGCACCAATTACTTAACTATTTAATTGCTAGTAGTAAAGACTTTAACATGCATTTCAGAGTATAACAGTGTGGCTCAAGTAACATACATCCGTTCTTTTCTGTCCTAGTGTTCATTTCATATCTTAGGGTTCAATCAGATCATTCTAATATAGTATGCACTTTAATTATTTAAATCATAGTATTAAAGAAGACCACTCTACCAGGGTATTTGGGTGGAATGGGGGCTCGAATGGTAGATCCCGTTGTCTCTGCGGGTCCTGTATATACTAGGGACTGGAGACCTTGCTTTCCTGCGTCTTTTTTAGACGTCTGAACCCCTTCGCAGCAGTTTGAGGGAGCTTTCAGATGTTTGACACTGCTCCCGGTCGTCTGGAAGAGAGGTCAGATGTTTGACATGGTCTCCAAACGTCCTAAAGTACCTCGAAGGATGTGCCACGTACCTTTCCAATGCCTCGTACCTTAGTACTTTGCACGTTATTAGACGTCCGGTGTCACATTTGGACGCCCTACTACTCATTCAGACGTCTGGAGGGTGTCACAGACGTCTGATATTGCAGAAAATGACTCTGTAGAACGCCTTGCAAAGCTCCTCGCGAGCTCCAACTGCTGCAGCCACAGCAGATCTACCCTCCTTGCGTAGGTCTCCCTCCTGCACAGCTTCTCCTCCCTCTCTAGCTCCTCTCCTCGCATGCACCGCCTCTCTCCTGAGCTCATCTTCTCTCCTCGCACCTCTTACTCCCCTCGCCCACTCTCTCTCTATCTCCCTCTCCTCCATTCTCCTCCCCTCTCCTTCTCCCCCACTCAGGGCTGCAAGGGGATGAGGGAGAAGGTGCTCGTTGGTGGCAAGATGGTGGAGAAGTGGAGGTAGAGGTGGTGGGATTGGAGGTGTGGAGAGGGTGGAGAGGTGAGGGGATCTTTTTAAAGAGGAGGGTGTAAGGTTGGGTTGTGTGTGTGGGTGGGTTGAGAGGGGAAGAAATGAGAGGAAAAGTTGTGGGGTTACCCTCGCAAGATTTCCTGTTTCCCCGCAGAGCCCACAACTTACATTCAGGGAGTTTAAAATTACGTCAACACCCCTAAGGTTCTAAAAAATTCTCAAATGACTCTTGAGAAGGGTCATTTCACAACTCTACATGTATAATATAATAATTGCTCCAATGATCGATCTCAACATTGATGAGGATATCAAATGTCTGGCGTGATAGGAACAAAATTATCTCTTTTGTATAGCTTCATATAAAAAAGTTTTTAAGAAGCAATCTTTCCATCAACATAACATGCAATATCAAGGTAGCCAACAATTATGCTCCTTTTATGATATGCACTTAAAGATTGAAAAAAGTACAAGCCTCGTAAATTTTTGGTCTCGTGCAGTTGCATGCTTAATTAGTTACATATAAAAGTGTTTAGTTTATGATCGATTAATAGAACATTTTATTCGCCTAGATTGAAAATTATTCAAAAATTACTTGTGGAATTTGATCAAAACAAATAGTAGGTGATTTCATTTATCAATTATTATAATAGATGAATATAACGTCCATGACACATACGACGAGACTAATTTGATTCACACATTAATATCAAGAGAGTTATGTTTAACGATTACCTTTATTTATGATGTGTGAAGAAGAATATCGTGTATGATGATGAAGTGGAAGCGAGTTGGAGCACACGCATGATCACGAGCATGTGGATATTTCTCTTTCCCTTCTCCTCTTGAAGAGACATTGAAATCTTTTTAGGGTTTTTTCTTTAACGAAGATTTGTCTGATTAAAAGGTTCCTTTATTCTTTCATAAAGGTAATATTATTGGAAATTCCAATCTGTGATTGAGCTTCCCTACCATATACCAATTCCATCCATCCTACTAACCATCAGTGTTGATCTTTTATTTGATTTAGTTAAATCCATTGAATAAATTAGACCCATTTATTATTCAATCTAGTTCTTATAAACTACTTAACAGGTTAAATCCAACAGCATATTCCTTTTCCAACACAAATTTACCTATAATCTGATGGAGAGATCTAATATGACCCAATTCATAGGATCCAAGGCCCTTCGCTCAAATCTATTGATCCTTTCTTGAGCAATAAAATTACCCTAAACCAAAAAAAGGGGGGTGGGGGGGTGTGGGGGTGGGGAATTTCCCTGATAACAAGTATGCACTTATCATTCTCGATGTACCGGTAGTACAATGTCGATTTTCACCTAGAGCATTGATTGATCCAAGAGCTTCTCTAAACTTTTTTTCAAACCTTACATCTATGTATCCTCCCAGACAACACATATGCTGTATGAGATATGTGGCTTTTTTTTTTTTTGGATAAGGGACTTGAAAAGAACATAAGAAAAGATAATTTTTTTTTTCTTTTACCTACAGGTAATGAAATGACCCGTCGCTTTTTGGTTGGATAAGACGTATGGAGTATTCGCCAAATATCTATCAAGACGTCTGGATAGATGGCAGGACGTCTGAAAGTAAGGAGAGCCGAACGTTCTTTTGCCTTTCGCAGGCATGCGATGCACATGCATTTTCCCCCCCCTTCGACCTCCTCACCCAAAGCCCCAACCCATCTCTACTTAAACCCCTCCACCCCACTCCATCACCACTCCACCATCACTTCCACTACCTCCACCTCCTTCCCTGGTCTGCCGGCGAGCCGCCAACGGCCTCCTCTTCTCCACTTTGGCCGTGCGCGGAGGAGAGGAGCTCGCGTGAGGAGGAGAGCGGGAGAGAGTGTGTGTGCAAGGGAGAGCGTGGGTGTGGGAGAGAGAAGGAAGCTCGGGGACCTTGGGTGCACGACGGGAGAGCTCACGCGAGGGAAGCTTGCGCGGCTGGAGAACGATCGCGGAAGCTCAAGAGCTCGAGCCGGAGGTGCAAGGAGAGGAGTCGTGTGAGGACGAGAAGCTCATGAAGGGGGAGCTTCGCGACCTCTTAAGGATGCTGGTGTAGCAGCTGCAGGCGACGCGGAGGAGTCTGCGCGGAGAATAAGACTCGCGAGAGAGTTCTGCCGGCAGACCTGCCCGATATCAGATGTCTGGAGCATTGGCCAGACGTTCGGAGCAACAGAGGGACATTAGTAGCGGAAGCCGGATGTCTGAAAGCACGCTTGGTGCCGAGGTACGTATTTTCTGCACGGGCTCTGGACAGTGCAGACCTTACCGTAGAATGACTTAGCCGTTTCTGGCTCTGCGCATGCGTATGTAGGTGTAGAGTGTTGGAAAGGCGTATGGTGCACCCTTCGAGGTACTTTTGGACATCTGAGCACATCGCCAGATGTCTGACTGTACTCCCAGATGACCGGAAGGAGAGTCTGACGTTTAGGACTCCCCTCAGACGATCGCGGAAGGATCCAAATGTCCAAGGAAGCCGTAGGAAAAAGAGGGTGACTTCTGATTTCTTTTAAGACGTCTGGGACTAGTCCCAGATGTTTAATTTTGGGCAATATGGGCGTTTTTGTCTCGTTTATGGCCCAAACGGAATCGGATTTTCGCAAATGAAGTACTATTATTTTTCGCTCGAGTTTCTTTACGTGTTAGTGTCGAGTTTATACTATTTTGAACCCGTTTGATGTGACTTAGTCACTGGTGCAAGTCACCAGCCTGTAACGTGTTTGGGGCCAGTGGAGACGGCAGGACTTGCGGTTCTGACCCTCATTCCTCCCGTGTTTCCTGTTAGAGTGGTTTGCTTTAATATCAAGATTTAATCAAACAAAGTGCATGTTTGGAGTAACTTAATGGAACCCTAGGATGTGAAATGAACCCTAGGGCAGAAACGAACGAATGTTGCTTGAGCTACACTGTTTCCTTGAGATGCATGTTAAACCAACTTTCTAGCAAATGTATTAGTTTATTGATGTGATGCTTTCTCAGTTAGAAAAACACGAGCTGCCTGTTATAAGAATGAAACCTGTAATATGAATAGTGAGATCTGAATGTTGGAAAAATGGAATGAAAGGAATACAAGTGTTACGACCTGACATGGCGTGGGGCGCGTATGTTTAAAAGAGACGTTATAGCTTGCACTCGCAACGTCGATTTTAAAATGAAGGAATGGATGTGAGTCCGAGTGTCGATCTTAGGGAGGCGTGAAAATCAGATTTTTCTTATCACTTAATATCACGGAAATAGCGGGTTTTTGCTTGCGAAAAGTCGTGGGTGAAAAGCGAGTGAGAGAGAGAGAATTGGGTTAGGATTCTTTTCATTCACAGCATGCAACTCAAACATAAAAGAGAGCAAGCAATTGAATAGAAAACGACTTCATTTGTCATGCAACTTTAGTTCGTAATTACAACACTAGATGAATGCTTGAACATAAGTAAAGTAAAGCCTAAGATAAAGGAGGAAAGAGAGAGAGAGAGAAGACGGTGAGGTAGCCACCGCGGTGGAGGGGGCTCCGTCGGCGGCTCGTTGTCTCCGACGAGTACAAAGAGGGCTAATGGTAGCTAGGAGGGGGGTAGAACACTTGCAAGTGGAGTGAATGCTTCCCATGGGTGGTTGGAAGGGGTTTAAATAGGAAGAAGGGTTTTCCAAATGAAGAAGGGGTTTTAGCTACGTTCTGGACGTCCAAAACGTTGGTGAAGGCCCCTGCCCATTGGTCGCTCGCGCGCGTATGTTCTTCGCGCCTGATCCGCGTGCGCGTGTTGTAAGCCGTCTGATCGAAGATCGGACGGCTGAGCTTCCGCGCGGGGCGCTGGCGCGGATCGTGTGCATCATCACACGCGTCTGGTCAAGGCGCATCTGCGGGTGCCACGTCTTGCAATTGCACCCGTCCGCTCGCCGATCTACGGTCCAATTTCACCCTCGCGCGCCTTCGCCTTCGATTTGCTGCACAGTGCATTTCGATCCCGCGTCGCGTGAGCGCAGGTGAGCGCTTCGATCGCTGCGCTGCTCTGTACAGATGGTTGCGATCGTGCATCGGTGCTCAGCTGCTACCAACCGTTGGATGAAGATCTGACAATCGTGATCTGCTGCGAGCGAAGAGTGTAGCGATGGTGCTGGCAATGGTGTGGCGTTCTTAGCCGTCCGATCGAAGATCGATGGCTCAGATCGTTCTGCGATTGATGGAGGGGGCTGGGCGAGGCATGCGAGCGCTGATTGGGCGCCACGTGGCACGTTGTGAGTGGTTGATCGTCAGATCAACGGCTATTACTTCCTGGGTTAATTGCGGGAGCTCCGAATGTCAGATTTGGTCGATTTTCAGTCCGTTGGACTCTGTTCGTCGCTTTGAATCCATCTGTGCGATTCAATTGCTCATCAGTGGGCTGTTTTGACTTGTCCTTGTGCACATGGCTGTTGATAATGTATTATAAGCAATCTTGATGTGCAATGCATGTGATGCTCCTATTCCTATTTATGATGTGTCATTTGTATATTTTGCTCTTAAGATAAACCCCAATTGACATATTTATCACCCCAAGATGCAGTGTTATCATACCCCCATGCTTACTCCTTGCTAATCCCTGGCAAGGTTTATTCGAGCCTTTATTTCCAGTCAGAATTTAAGAAGCAACTACTTAGACACTTCGTCACTTGTCAATAGGAGGACGTATAATAAGATCTTAATCTACAGAGACTAAGCAGTCCTTGGGTGCCTGCCAAAATATGAATCTCCTGAATCCTTGCTTTAATGTATGTAAATATATATATATATTTCTTATTTTTAGATTTTTTTAGAATTAAGAGTGTGTTGGTAGCTTTTTACGGCTACCCAACCCACCCAAAACTCGGACAAAACTCTAAGTGCTAAGTACCCTGGTGTGAAGATTGTGATAGACTCACTCAACAGTAATTTAGACAGACTTTGGGTTTCTACGCCCCTAGGTGACCGGGAGAGGAAGTGTTTTGCTTGAAGGTGTATTTGTTCAATCGGTAGCTTTCTCCCTACGTTTGTTTTAATTGGGGTCAACACAAGGATTTTTCCAGTGTATATCTCCCCGGCTTGCTCTACTTCCTCGCTTCTTCCTTAAGTGTTTTGGTCCTTTTTGTGCATTTACTGAGCTGGGCTCTGGACAACCAACCAATGGGCTATTACCCACGATCACTTGCTAGCCATACTCGTGCGGTGAAGTGTGATTTATTTTGTTCTCTTTTTTTTTCTTTTTTTTGGTTGGTGGCTTCCCTGATCTCAAATTTACCTAGAGGCAATGAAGAAGAGGTGGTCCCGTGGCTGGGCTCTAGACAACCTGCCAATGAGCTGTTACCCACGACAACTTGCCAGCTATACCACCCTAGAGAGTTCATTAGCTACCCAATTTCTGTCAGAATCTTTGAGGAGTGAGTCTGTGCAAAAATGTGTGCAGATGCTTAGACTAAAAGTCCTTCTGAGTTAGAGGGTGAGTGGATAAGTCGTATACTTATCACCTTATTTAGTTAGTGGATTAGAGTAGCTTAAGGTTGCAAGTATTTGAAGCTAAATCCGTATTTTAATGTACACCAGGATGATTAAGCCTGAAGGCCTAAAAAGTCTAAGTGTTTAAGTTCTTTTCGTATTATTTTTCACTATTGACAAATTTCTAATGCCTAAGTTTTTCTTCCTAAATTCATTCTTTCTCATTTTTTTTTTAATTTTACTGAGCTTAGGATCATGCAATTTACCACCCTCCCCATGCTTAAGTTGGACAATGTCCTCATTGACAAATACATGGATGCAATAGGGGTTTGAAAAGATATTACTTGAGTGAAATAGAATACCTGATCTGTTTGAATCTTCTGGGTTGCCTCCCAGGAAGCGCTGAGTTTAACGCCTCCAGCTGGGCGGTGCTTCGTGTCATCCCTCAATGAGGGTGACACTCTCCTTTGGGGGAACCTGGGCTAGGAAGTGTTTCAATCTTTGGCCATTGACTGTAAAAGTGTGCCCAGTGTTCGGATCGGTGATTTCAACCGCCCCATTGGAGTGAGGCTTGACCACCCTAAATGGTCCTGTCCACTTGGACCTGAGCTTCCCTGGAAAGAGTTTTAGGCAGGCATCGAAAAGCCATGCTTGCTGGTTAGGCTCAAATGTCTTTCTATGGATGAGTTGGTCGTGGACGACTTTCATCTTCTCCTTATACAGTCGACTGTTCTCAAAGGCGTCCCGATGAATTTCTTCGAGCTCAGAGAGTTGGAGCGTCCTCTGTGCACCGGCTAACTGGGAATCCATGTTACACTGCTTGACGACCCAGTAAGCCCGATGTTCCAATTCGACAGCAAGGTGGCAAGCTTTGCCAAAGACCAGGCGATAAGGCAACATGCCTGTCGAGGTCTTGAAAGCGGTCCTGTATGCCCACAGTACATCATCCAGTCGTGTGGACCAGTCTTCCTGTCAGGTCTCACAGTTTTCTGTAGAATGTTCTTGATTTATCTATTTGAGACCTCGGTCTGCCCATTTGTTTGCGAATTGTAACGACCCGATTCCCGAGTCCTTACGAGACACGAGAACCGGACCGACTCGACAAATCCCAAGACCTAGTCGTCCAACGAGGAAGTAACCAAAAGAGCAGTAAAATAAACCACATTCAGCATGAATATAACTAACAGTAAGAAAATACAGCAGTAAGAAAAGAAATCATTATAGTATATACCACCACAACAGTAGAACAACATTCGTAACATAATATGAATTGCAGGTAAAGAAAGGTACAGCTTAAACAAGAACTACTCACTACAGTGGAACAAAAAGAGGTACAAGAGAACAGTGGTAACTCTACTGGACCCTACTCGGCCCAGCGTCCTATGCAGCCGTTGACCCTGGCTGCTCCACACCTGGTCCTGAAAGGTAACGAGTGTAACACGTCAGCAAAACGCTGAGTAGAGTGCAACTAAAACTAAATAAAATAGTAGGGTGTACAGTAGCTGTTATGTTCTGTTACTTTCTTTATTTACGTCTTTCAATTTTCTCACGATTTCATTTATTTCTCAGATCCTTTACTTGATCTCGAATGTTCCTCGTGGGAACGATCTTGATTGCAGTCTTTTCCGAACAGTAGAAGTAGCACGTGGTGCTCTCCTGGCCGGGAGAGTCCCCCGTGGTGATCCTACCCTCAGTCAACCACCCCAAGGTCACGGACAGGCGTAACGGTGACTACGGCACGCGCGATAAACGCACAGGTAGCTAACCCGCACTGGCACGTGGTCAGTCGTTTCCTTTAACGGGTGCGCGAACCAGTATAGGGCAGAACCCTCTTAGTAACGGGGGTCCACCCCTCCACAGTAACCACATAGGGGCCTTGCCCCTCCACAGTCCGCGCACCCTCGCCTGACTACCCTAGTGATGAGAACCTCATCATGAGCCATAACTAGCTCATTTTGACCTAATACAAAGGATAAAAGCTCCTACATAACTCAAGGAAAGGCTTAACTTAGAGAATTCTGAGGTTAAGAAGAAAACAAGTCATAAGGGGTAAAAATGCAATTTTACTAGCACAATCTGCAAGCAGGGTAATTCAAGGTCCAAACACAGGTCAAACAAATCTAATAAGAAGGGAAGTGGGATGATCTGATCTGATAAGGGCTACAGTAACTCCAAGGAATTAAAAAACCATCTGTAACCATAAAATAAATCTACTTCAATTCACGAGGTTCGAGGCAAAGAAAAAATCGAATAAACCCTCTACAAATCGTAGAAAAATAATCTCTATGGTTTAGAACCTTCAATTTGACCTTAGGAATCCATTTTGACCTACATTGAGAACCATGCCCAATTAATGACTTAATTTGGGTTTTTACGTAAATTGACCAGTCAAACAAGGTCTGATCTAGAAATAAAATTCACCATTAGAATCCTTAGGCCCCATTTAGTCATGCGTAAAAACTTGAGCCTAAGAAGAGACCTTCTTGACCGACTTTGCATTTTGGTCCTCATTCATTACTTTTTGACCCTTCACTTTTGAAACCCTCGCATTTTGGCCCCTAACTCTTCTTCGTTCTTTGCATTTGGGTCCTCCCTGCAAAACCCTGAGCAGCGCCATGCTCTGACGACTTTGCGCGGAGCATGGCGCTGCACAGGGTAAGGGGGACCCTCTGCCAAGTCAACCGGGGGTTCCCTGCGACCTCTGCCGTCGCAGGGACACCTCCTTGGTCTCTGCAACCACCCATACCTCCCGTGCGAACGCGCGGAAGGTATGGGTCTCCATTTCCGGCGTCCTCCGGCGAGGGAGGCACGTCGTCTCCCTCCGCTCTCCTCTCTGATTTCAACTCTATAAAAGCCCTCGACGCTCTGCCCCACTCTCCAGCTCGGATCTGACGGAGAAACCCCCCCTTTTCCTCTCTTCCTACTCTGACAGAAGCCCCCCTGCTCCGACGGTTCTTCCTCCTCCTCCTCGTCGCTCTGCCGCACTACCAGCAGCAGAGCTGCCTTCACCTGCTCTTCCCGCATCGCGCCGTACCCAATGCGCGCTCTCCCGCTCTCTCCTCGTCGCCGCCCTCTCTCTCTGGGCACCTTCTTCTCCGGCGACAGTCGATACGACTGTCGCCCTGCTCTGGCCCCCCTCGTCCCTCCAGGTAGGTACAGTTCTTCCCTTTCCTCCTCTATTTCTTTTCCCTACTTTAATTTGCTCAACCTCCCTTCGACCGCGCTTAATCACCCTCACCTTCTCCATCTCCGGCCACCCTCCAGCGAGACGTTCCCATCGCTCCGCAGCCCCATACGCCTCGCCGATCCTCACAGAACCTCCGCCTCCTCACCCTGATCAACCTCCGCTCACCCATTACCACTCCACACCCCCACCACACTCCACCGAACAAACCCATTCTCGCGGCCACAGTCCGACCTAGCCCCGCCACCAAACGCCATCCCACGACCTGCCACACCCTGCACCACCTTCGCCTTGCCACGGCGAAGGTCCCCCGCGTGTTTGATTAGGCCGAAGGGCCGTATTCCTGTCTAACAGGTTCGCTGCTCCAGCCGCCATTAGCGACGACTGAAGCAGCTTCGAGGCGAGCTCCAGGCCCTGCAGCCCTAGATTCCCAGGTGCTGCAGGCTGGGGCGAAGTCCGCGAAGGCTTCTGCCTCTTCAGTTGGCCCAGACATTGACTGCAGCTGATCAGAGGGTGAGGTGGAGTCGTCCTGTGGGTGCGCGCGAAGGCAGCAGAAGTTAGTCCCACATCGTGGGATTTCGAAGCCGCGCACCCACATAAAGGCAAAAAGTGCCTTAGCCTCTTTGCCTCCTGACCACGGGGTGAGGTCCCTCTCACCCACTCGACTCGGCCTCGTCCGCGACCACCCCACGCGGACTTGGCCCGACCCGTTTACCCGACCTGCACTCCTCGCCCACCATCGCACACCGGTGGGCCTGGACCCGGGCGTGACCCGTACCCGACTACCCGACAGCTCTGGGAGAGCTATCCTACGAGTGAATTCTGAGAGAGAGAGACGCGGGGGAGGGTAGAGTAGGTTTTTGCCCTTGACGAAATTGTGAGTGTGTAGGCACAAGAGAAAAGAAGAAGAAGAGAAGGCAGACCGCAGAGGAAGGAGAAGAAAGAAGGAAGGAGGACGCACTGTAGCAGCAGGTTACTTAAGTCGTCTGATTGAAAAATCAGACGACGCTCCGAGGACGAAGAAGAAGGAGAAGAAAAGAAGGACAGGACCGCAAGGAAAAAGAAAAAGAAGAAGAAGAAGCTCTGAAGAACCCAAGAGAAGAACAAAGGAAGAAGACAAAAGAAGAGAAGCAGAACACGAGAAGAAAAGAAGAAGAAGCTCTGAAGAAAAAGAAAGAAGAAAGCAAGAAAAAGAAGAACAGAGGAAGAACAAGAAGAAGGAAGAAAACTGAAGAACCAAAGAGAAGAGAAAAGAAGAAGAAGCCAACAAGACAAATTTTTCTCTCTCTCTCTCTATTTTTGTAATAGAAACTTTGTATCTCTAGAATACAGTTTGCTCCCTGTGTTCGACCTCGGGAGATCTTTTATTTCCAAGTAAAAATTGTAATAGTGGCAATGACTATCTGTACTACAACGCCATTTCTATAACAAAACAACAAAACGTAGTCATACCGCCATTATTCTTGGCGCCGTTGCTGGGGAGCAACGGCTATTCTAGAAGTAATAAAATTTCTATTTGTAAGTTTCTAATAATCTCTCCTCTCTTTTGTGCAGGTACAGAAAGAAACAAAAAGACGCAGCCGCACCACAGCCACTCCAAGGACAGGTAACTTCCTATTAAACCCTAAAATTTTAAAGAAAAAAGAAAAGAAATAGGCATAACCTGTCTTTTATACATAGTAATAGCTGCATATTCTCAGAAACTATTATTCCTGCACACAGTTTTAAAGGTGATTAGGGGCTAACACATCCTTGCCTGAGCCCTAATTACCCAAACAAAGAGTTAAATGGATCAAGTAGAGCCAACATAAGGTCAAACATTAGGATTTCAGAGACACACCCCTTAATCAAGAATTGAGGAAATCCAAAAGAGGTGTGCCCAAGCCATTGATTGAAAATAATTAACAAGGAAAATCCTAAACAATTGGCTCTCTCTAAACACTTGAACCCTAAAAAAAAAAAAAAAAAAACAAGGCCTAAATTCTCAAGGGAACCACTAGGTGAAGTTGAACCCTAGGGTCAACCAACCTTCAAATTAGGCCACTTTGTTCACAAAAACACCTAAGAGTTCAAGTGAACCCTTAAGCACCCTGATTTTAAACTAAAATTGGTAGACTTAAGAGGTCAAGATCCCCATTCTGGTCTACCTAGAACCGCAGTGACAAGAGAGGTCGGGTGGGGGAAACCCTGTAACTCGTGGGGACGCTCTACCGTGTAGGGGTCTTTGCGGGACTCACCCTCTCTGGCTGCCCAGGTAATTCTCAGGTGGACGATCTTTCTGATCAAGGGGTCCATCTGCCCCGCACCTCTATAGTCACCCAACACATTTTTGGGTGTCTTGATTGGGTCCAGCACCTTCTGAACTCATCTCTTCCAGCAGTGCATGTACGGTAGGAGGTCCTTAAGACCACCCTTAAGACCTCCTTTAGAAATTCACTCTCGTTAAGGCCAAGCCTCGACGCCCGTGTTTGTGCAACAACCCCCTCACATTATTCTCTCTTCTGATTCAGAACCAAGCTCTTCTTCTTCCCCCACCATGGCTCAGCCAGTTGAAGAAGAAAACAATCTGGAGCATCAGCTCCAGCGACTCAATGACCTCTTCCAAAACTTCGTGCACCCACCGCAGCGTCCTATGATGCGGGACCACTACAATCCTGCTGCGGTGGCCATTGAGCCTCGAGTCAGAATCCCGACTGGAGGACCTGATTCCGAATTAAAGCCCAACATGATTCATGCTATACCTAAATTCCATGGGCTTAATTCCGAAGATCCCTTCCAGCATATTAAACAACAAAAGCATCTGACCCAAACTTTTGGGTCAGATGTGCAAAATCAGGAAATTCTTCTCATGAAGATGTTCTTCTTTTCTCTTATGGACAAGGCCGCCCATTGGTATCAGACTCAGACCCAGCCGATCAACACTTGGGAAGAACTTCAATCTGAGTTTTTGAAAAAGTTCTTTCCCGTTGGTCGGACCAACGCCTTACGCCATTAGATTACTCACTTCACTCAGCAATCAGGGGAACCTCTCCATGAGGCATGGGATCATTTTCAGGATCTCATGAGAAAGTGCCCCCATCACGGAGTTCCTAAATGGGAATAGGTTCAATCTTTTTACCAGGGACTCCGTGAGGACATCCGTCTTTTCCTCAATGCAACTTGCGGAGAAAATATCATGGGTCAACATGAAGACATCGTGTGGGAGATTCTCGAAAACATGTGCGAGAACTCCATCAACAATGACTCCATGGGATTATTCAACAGGTCGAATACCCGCGCATCGACGAATCTTAGGGGAGCACATGAGACGCTGGGCCTGTCCGCATCAGTCGACCTGGAGTTAATGGCCAGTCGATTGAATAAGGTCTCAATCATTGAGAAAAGGTGGATGAGCTGACTCAGCACTTGCAGCGAGCCACCTCTGCGCGTAACTCCTTTGCACAACCTCCTTCCACACAGGAGACTGTGCAAAGCATTCTCCACCGATCTTTCCCTAGGTTGGATCCATATCCATCCCCATCTGATTCTTGGACCGGAGGATCATCCGATCCTGTCTACACCAGCCCGGGGAATTCCATTCCCCCTTTCTCTGATTCTCTAGAGGTTCCTCAGACCTGCGAGGACCTCAACGCCATCCAGAACGACCCGTTCTCCAACACCTATAACCCTGGATGGCAAAACCATCCCAACTTTCAGTGGGCAGGAAATTCCCAAACCCAAAGACCACCCTTTCAATCTCGCCCACAACCCCCTCGTCCTTTCCAACCACCTCAGCCTCGGCCCAACCCTACTTATCCATCAAGGCCAAATCAGGATCAAATATCCCTTATCCTTCAGACTTTGGCTGACATTCAAAGAATGAATGCGGCTATTCAAAAGCAACACAAGGACGAAATTACAGAGGTTCGAAACCAATTGGCCCAGTTGGCAAATTCTCGCCAGCCAGGCACACTTCCTTCCCAACCTCTCCCTAATCCAAATAACGTGCCAACCCAGCGGCACGTTATGAACCCAAACCCGGGCCATGCCCATATGATTTATCAGGCCCCTCTGTTCCTTCACCAGACGGGATAAAGGCCTCCACTTCTTTTGCGGGTTACCAGCAGCAACCCATCTTACCCAATCCCAACCAAAACCAGGCAGGACTTAATTTTGTAACAACCCGTAGTGGTAAGGAAACCCAAGACCCACCTCATCCAAACCACTCCAAGCCTGGTAGTGATCCCAAGACTAGGACAGTAATCCAGGACATTCCCACCCCTATCCCAGATCCAAAACCTGGACCTATCCTAGAAAAACCAACCAAGATCCCGTTTCCCGAGGCCTTGACCAAGGGAAAGAAGACCACCAAGCCCGTGGCACCTGAGGAGAACCTGGTCAAGCTCTTTGAGCAGGTCCACATAAACATCCCCTTGATGGATGCAATCCGCCACGTACCAGCTTACGCACTATTCTTAAAGAATGTGTGTACACCCCAGCGTAAGCCGCGAACCAAGAGTGGGAGTATAATTGTTCTGTCAGAGCAAGCCAGCTCTGTAATCCTAAGCAGACTCCCACCCAAGGCTAAAGACCCTGGTACTCCCCTGATTTCCTGCAAGATAGGTGATACCCAATTTGATAGAGCTTTGCTAGACTTGGGTGCATCCATAAATCTGATACCCACATCCTTACTTGACCATCTAGAAGAACCTGAGTTAAAACCAACCGAGGTAACATTACAATTAGAAGATCGATCTATAAAGTCACCAAAAGGGATTCTCGAGGATGTTATTGTGAGAGTGCGGGATTTCTATTTTCCTGTGGACTTCATAGTCTTAGATATGGACGCACCTGAGAACCCTAGGGATACACCAATCATTTTAGGGAGACCTTTCTTGGCTACTGCTAGAGCCAACATTAGCTGTGGGGAGGGCCAAATATAGCTCAAATTTGGGGATCAAACCTTGAAAATTGATATATTTAAGGCCCAACAAGGAATTAATTGCGGTGTCATCGAACAGATTTGTGACATTAGGACTTTGGTTGATGAAACACACTTCCAGAATGACCTGATTATGCCTCATCAACAGAAGGATCTTGACCCGCAAAAAGAGGAGTGGAGTCCGGATATAAACAACCTAATAACTCCTACCCTTGAACCTCACGTCTACACTGAACCACCCGCTGCTACTGATAACCCTATCCTCGAGTTGAAGCCTCTTCCTGCTCACTTGAAATACATCTTTTTGGGTTCTAATCAGACCCTCCCTGTGATTATCAATTCCAACCTCAATCCCGAACAGGAATCCCGTCTGATTGCTATTCTCCAGCAACATCGCAGAGCCATCGGGTGGACTCTCGATGATTTGACTGGAATAAGCCCCTCTTATTGTACTCATCATATCTATTCAGAAGAGGGCGCACGACCTTCTCGTGAGATGTAGAGACGTTTGAACCCTAATCTGCAGGAGGTCGTGAAAAAGGAGATCATCAAGTGGTTAGATGCTGGAATCATCTACCCGATCTCCGATAGTCGTTGGGTGAGCCCAATTTAGGTTGTGCCTAAGAAGGCAGGACTCACCACCATAACGACTGAGACCGGAGAAATCATTCCTACCCGATTAGCCAATGCGTGGAGAGTCTGTATAGATTACCGCCGACTCAATTCCTCCACGAAGAAGGATCATTTCCCACTACCTTTCATTGATCAAATTCTCGAGAAACTAGCGGGAAATAGGTTCTTCAGCTTTCTTGACGGGTACTCCGGTTATAACCAGGTGGCAATCCATCCTGAGGACCAAGAAAAGACCACGTTCACCTGCCCCTTTGAAACATATGCTTTCCGAAGGATGCCTTTCGGTCTTTGCAATGCACCCGCTACCTTTCAGTGGTGCATGCTTGCCATATTCTCAGCTATGGTAAGTGATTTTCTGGAAGTCTTCATGGATGACTTTTCAGTTTTTGGAGAATCTTTTGATGATTGCCTCCAACACTTGGTCCAAATACTCAGGCAATGCATCGAGGTGAATTTGGTTCTTTCCTGGGAAAAGAGCCATTTCATGGTGCCTGAGGGAATTGTCCTGGGACACTTAATTTCAGAAAAAGGCATCCAGGTGGATCAAGCTAAGGTTGATCTGATCTCTCGCCTTCCTATGCCTAGCTCGATCAGGGACATCCGCTCTTTTTTGGGGCACGTCGGCTTTTACCGTCGTTTCATTCTAGATTTCTCGAAAATCGCACGCCCCTTGACTTCTCTTCTCTCTAAGGATGTACCCTTTGAAATCTCCAAGGAATGCACACTAGCCTTTGAAAACCTGCGTGACCGAGTCACCCAGGCACCTATCCTACAATCCCCTGATTGGTCTCAACCCTTTGAGATCATGTGCGATGAGTCTGATTTCGCTGTAGGAGCGGTCCTGGGGCAAAAAGCTGACGGGAAACCCGTGGTCATCTACTACGCTAGCAAGACACTTGACGAGGCTCAGCGTAACTATACAGTTACAGAGAAAGAGCTGCTAGCCGTAGTATTTGCCCTTGAAAAGTTCCGATCGTATCTTCTGGGTTCCCATGTCATCATTTACTCAGATCACACGGCTGTAAGGCATCTCCTTGCCAAGAAGGACGCGAAGCCTCAATTAATTCGATGGATCTTGCTGTTGCAAGAATTTGACCTTGAGATTCGCGACAAAGCGGGAAAGCAAAATGTGGTAGCTGATCACTTGTCCCGCCTTCCTTCTGAAATGATTGACCCTTCCGGACCCATCACAGAGCATTTTCCCGATGAGCACCTGCTGACTATTGGTACTAGCCTTCCATGGTTTGCTAATATAGTAAATTACTTGGCATCTCATCAGATCCCGTCTAATTGGCCGAAGGCCAAGAAAGACAAATTGCGCTCTGATGCCAAGTATTACATTTGGGAAGACCCGTACCTCTTCCGCATAGGTGCTGATCAGATCATCCGAAGATGTGTCCCGGAAGAGGAATTCAACAATATCCTCTCTTTCTGCCATGACCAGGCATGCGGTGGCCATTTCTCTGGGCATAAAACCGCATCAAAAGTCCTCCAGTGTGGCTTCTACTGGCCTACACTATTCAAAGACGCATACAGTTACTGCAAGGCATGCAGTCGTTGCCAGACTTTGGGCAACATGAGCCATCGCGACATGATGCCTATGCAGCCGATTCTCGTATGCGAAATCTTTGATGTTTGGGGGATTGATTTTATGGGCCCCTTTCTTGTTTCGGATGGTTTCGAATACATTCTGCTGGCTGTGGACTACGTGTCCAAATGGATTGAAGCCATATCGACCCGAACCTGTGATCACAAAATCGTTCTCAAATTCATTCATCAAAACATTTTCTCAAGGTTCGGGATTCCTCGTGCTATAATCTCTGATGGGGGGACCCATTTCACAAACGCTCAGTTTAGGTCACTGATGACCAAATATGGGGTGTCTCACCGAATCTCTACTCCTTACCACCCCCAAACCAATGGTCTAGCTGAGCTGTCTAATCGGGAGATCAAGAAAATCCTGCAAGTCACTGTTTGGCCTGACAGGAAGGACTGGTCATCCCGACTTCCGGAAGCATTGTGGGCCTATAGGACCGCCCACAAAAACCAGTTAAGCATGTCTCCCTTTAGACTGGTGTACGGGAAGGCGTGTCACCTTCCTGTAGAACTAGAGCATAAAGCCTATTAGGCAGTACGGAACTGTAATCTAGATTTTTCAAAGGCTGGAACCCAAAGAAAATTTCAAATCAGCGAGATCGATGAATTACGCCTCGACGCGTATGAGAGCTCGCGAATCTACAAGGAGCGGGTTAAAGCCTTCCACGACAAGCATATCTCGAGAAAAATCTTTCATCCTGGCTGAAGCATCTTATATCCTCCATTCCCCTTGAGCTTATTGCGCCCAGCCGATGGCGTAAAACTCAGCGCTTAACGGGATGCAACCTGTCATTTTCCTAAAAATCCAAGACCTTTTTCTGACACCTTTTTGCACTTAAGGTTCACCCTTGTAGACAGCCGACCCCACCTCAGATGCTTGCATCTGGGATTAGAAATCGTCCGCATTCTGTCTTAAAGAATGAACTAAGTAAATAAAAAACCCCCTAAGTCACAATGAGGACATTGCAAACCTTAGGTACGGGGGGGAGTATAAAAGTGCAAAACTTGTAAGAAAGGGTTTTGTAAAAAAAAAAAATCACATATGCCAAAAACACCATTAAAAAAAAAAAATCGAAAAAGAATAAAAGGAGAAGGAAATTTTGTGGAGGAAGGAAAGAAAAAAGATGAAAAAGGAGCACAAAAATATGAGAAAAAAGTAGTCATTAGTAAGAAACTAAGGAATTAACCTAAGTTCTAGACCTCATTCAAGAAAAGAACAGAAAAGTGCACAAAGGGATTAGTAAGAACGCAAACCTTAGGCATTCTTGGATAGACTCTTAGTACCCATTAAGATCTGGACACTCCTCAAGAGGTTGAGGAAAATGAAAAGCTGAAATATTAGGTCTAAGGCTTAGGAAGTATTTGGCCTCGTTAGCTAACTTTTGGTTTACGGGACTCAGAAACCTAAGCACCCTAACCTCACACACAGCCTGGTTCAGTAAGCGTAAAAATCAAAATCACGCAGAAGCGTCGCAAAAAATTCTGAAAAGTACACCTAGAGTAGGAGCGGCCCATCAACACAAGTTGATTTAGACGAGTTCCCAGCGCGGAGAGGCGGGAAATCCCCTCGAAGATGCGTAACAAAATATCATCTCCTCGGTGCTTGTCTCTTAGGATATTTACATATCCTACTGGGGGCATGTAAGCACTCTGCTGGTTCAGATTCCATGGATGGCATTATCACGAAGTGTCAATTGCCAGGGTCTGGATTCGGCCACGGAACACCATGGATGGGATTATCTCGAAATCTCAATAGCCAGGGTTTCGGGGGTTGCCATGGGCGGTGCTATCTCGAAGCATCGATTGCCAGAAACCCTTGAGGATTGATGATGGGGGCAAGGAATCTGATATAGACCGTGTTGAAAAGCCAATCCTAAGTTAGAATTAAAAAGAAAGAGAGAGAAAACTCTCCAAAATAGAAAAATTTTCTATCCTTCTCTCTTACAAAACGCACTGCGAACTGAGCCAGGGCTAAAATCATTCCAAGCACGGGTGCTTTAACTACAAAGTCCAATAGACCTTAAGTTAGTTCTTGTAGGCCTTAAAAACCTTTGCTAAGGACTGAGGCTGAGGCTAGACAGATCTGGATCTTGATTGGTACTAGAGTACCTTTTAGGCCTATGGTCAACATTCTAACCTAATCTGAGTTCAAATGAAAAAGCACTTATCTAAAGCTATTAAGAACTCCATGGTCTAGAACAAAGGTTGAAACCTTAAGTTTTTTGCTAAGGGACTAGCAAAAGCTAGGCATGGGGGTATGATGAGAACCTCATCATGAGCCATAACTAGCTCATTTTGACCTAATACAAAGGATAAAAGCTCCTACATAACTCAAGGAAAGGCTTAACTCAGAGAATTCTGAGTTTAAGAAGAAAACAAGTCATAAGGGGTAAAAATGCAATTTTACTAGCACAATCTGCAAGCAGGGTAATTTAGGGTCCAAACACAGGTCAAACAAACCTAATAATAAGGGAAGTGGGATGATCTGATCTGATAAGGGCTACAGCAACTCCAAGGAATTAAATGACAATCTGTAACCCTAAAACAAATCTACTTCAATTCACGAGGTTCGAGGCAAAGAAAAAATCGAATAAACCCTCTACAAATCGTAGAAAAATAATCTCTAGGGTTTAGAACCTTCAATTTGACCTTAGGAATCCATTTTGACCTACATTGAGAACCATGCCCAATTAATGACTTAATTTGGATTTTTACGTAAATTGACCAGTCAAACAAGGTCTGATCTAGAAATAAAATTCACCATTAGAATCCTTAGGCCCCATTTAGTCATGCATAAAAACTTGAGCCAAAAAAAAGACCTTCTTGACTGACTTTGCATTTTGGTCCTCATTCATTACTTTTTGACCCTCAACTTTTGAAACCCTCGCATTTTGACCCCTAACTCTTCTTCGCTCTTTGCATTTGGGTACTCCCTGCAAAACCTTGAGCAGCGCCATTCTCCGGCGACTTTGCGCGGAGCATGGCGCCGCGCAGGGTAAGGGGGACCCTTTGCCAAGTCAACCAGGGGTTCCCTGCGACCTCAGCCGTCGCAGGGACACCTCCATGGTCTCTGCAACCACCCATACCTCCCGTGCGAACACGCAGAAGGTATGGGTCTCCATCTCCGGCATCCTCCAGCGAGGGAGGCACGTCGTCTCCCTCCGCCCTCTTCTCTGATTTCGACTCTATAAAGGCCCTCGACGCTCTGCTGCACTCTCCAGCTCGAATCTGACGGAGAAACCCCCCCCTTGTCCTCTCTTCCCACTCCAACAGAAGCCCCCCTGCTCCGGCGGTTCTTCCTCCTCCTCCTCGTCGCTCTGCTGCACTACCAGTAGCAGAGCTGCCTTCACTTGCTCTTCCCGCGTCGCGCCGTACCCAGCGCGCGCTCTCCCGCTCTCTCCTCGCCGTCGCCCTCTCTCTCTGGGCACCTTCTTCTCCGGCGACAGTCGATACGACTGTCGCCCTGCTCCGGCCCCCCTCGTCCTTCCAAGTAGGTACAGTTCTTCCCTTTACTCCTCTCTTTCTTTTCCCTACTTTAATTTGCTAAACTGCCCTTCGACCGCGCTTAATCACCCTCACCTTCTCCATCTCCGGTCACCCCCCGGCGAGACGTTCCCATCGCTCCGCAGCCCCATACGCCTCGCAGACCCTCACAGAACCTCCGTCTCCTCACCCTGATCATCCTCCGCTCATCCATTACCACTCCACACCCCCACCATACTCCACCGAACAAACCCATTCTCACGGCCACAGTCCGACCTAGCCCCGCCACCAGACGCCATCCCACGACCTGCCACACCCCGCACCACCTTCGCCTTACCACGGCGAAGGTCCCCCGCGTGTTTGATTAGGCCGAAGGGTCGTATTCCTGTCTAACAGGTTCGCTGCTCCAGCCGCCATTAGCGACAACTGAAGCAGCTTCGAGGCGAGCTCCAGGCCCTGCAGCCCCAGATCCCCAGGTGCTGCAGGTTAGGGCGAAGTCCGCGAAGGCTTCTGCCTCTTCAGTTGGCCCAGACATCGAGTGCAGCTAATCAGAGGGCGAGGTGGAGTCGTCCTGCGGGCGCACGCGAAAGCAGCAGAAGTTAGTCCCACATCGTGGGATTTGGAAGCCGCGCACCCGCATAAAGGCAAAAAGTGCCTTAGCCTCTTTGCCTCCTGACCACGGGGTGAGGTCCCTCTCACCCACTCGACTCGGCCTCGTCCGCGACCACCCCACGCGGACCTGGCCCGACCCGTTTACCCGACCTGCACTCCTCGCCCACCACCGCACACCGGTGGGCCTGGACCCGGGCGTGACCCGTACCCGACTACCCGACAGCTCTGGGAGAGCTATCCTACGAGTGAATTCTGAGAGAGAGAGACGCGGGGGAGGGTAGAGTAGGTTTTTGCCCTTGACGAAACTGTGAGTGTGTAGGCACAAGAGAAAAGAAGAAGAAGAGAAGGCAGACCGCAAAGGAAGGAGAAGAAAGAAGGAAGGAGGACGCACTGTAGCAGCGGGTTATACGCTCCGAGGACGAAGAAGAAGGATAGGACCGCAAGGAAAAAGAAAAAGAAGAAGAAGCTCTGAAGAACCCAAGAGAAGAACAAAGGAAGAAGACAAAAGAAGAGAAGCAGAACACGAGAAGAAAAGAAGAAGAAGCTCTGAAGAAAAAGAAAGAAGAAAGCAAGAAAAAGAAGAACAGAGGAAGAACAAGAAGAAGGAAGAAAACTAAAGAACCAAAGAGAAGAGAAAAGAAGAAGAAGCCAACAAGACAAATTTTTCTCTCTCTCTCTTTATTTTTGTAATAGAAACTTTGTATCTCTAGAATACAGTTTGCTCCCTGAGTTCGACCTCGGGAGATCTTTTATTTCCGAGTAAAAATTATAATAGTGGCAATGACTATCTGTACTACAACGCCATTTCTATAACAAAACAACAAAACCTAGTCATACCGCCATTACCTGGTTTGCCCCAGTGGGCCTAACAAGTCGGTGTAAGAGGCTAGCAGAACCTTGGGGCCCGTGGGGTGGCTAGTACCTCCCTACACTAGTAGCTCTCCTCGGTACTACGTACAGGAGGGCCAGCAAGTCGGTACAGAGTGGCCAGTCCTAACCCCGGGTCCCTGGGGCGGCTAGCTCCGCTCTGCACTAAATAGGGGGACAGTCGCTCTCATTGGTACTCCGTACTCAAGGGCCACCTCACTTTCCCAATTCTATTCCATTCACTTTCCAGGAGTTCTACTCCTAATTCCCCGTAGGGTTCCAGCTCTTTAACTCAGCGCATTCCTGTTTCACCTTTCCAGTTTCACGTTCATACAATCCATGTTCTCAATCACGTTTATTTATTAATAACAGGCAGCTGTTAATTCAAATTACAGGCAGCTTTTTGTCCTTTTCCATTTTTTCAAGACTGCAGTATTCATATATTCCATTAGTTTTCCCGTCCTAGGATTCATGCCGTATCCTAGGATCTATCATATAATCTAGTTTTCCAGCCCTAGGATTCATGCAACACCTAGGATCTATCATTCAATCTATTTCTCATTCCTAAGATTCATGCAATGTCCTAGGTTCTATTTATGGTTCCATAATTTAACAGATTATACTTAAAAGCCACTCTACCGGTTACAACAGGCGAATTGGGGGTGTGGTCGGGAATCCCGCGTGCCTCCGCAACCCCCGAGACTGCAACAGAACGGGGTCCTATCAAAAGGATCAAACACAAGGAATTTCTCAAAATAGTATACAGCTACTGTAGACGGGTAGAGGATGTAATTCCGAAAAGAACGTAACTCGAAACGCGGAAAACGGAACCAGAACGGGCCCTAAACGGGTCGAAAACGACGAAACAGTGCAAAATCAGACGTCTGGAACTTATTCTAGACGTCTTAAAAAGTGGATCAGGAATTACCTTGCTTTGCGTGGGCTCTCAGACGTCCAGAAGCCTACGGGGGCGTCTGGCCTAGTTCCCAGACGTCCGATGGTCACCCCGGACGTCTGAATGTCGCTCCCGTCGTCTGGTACTACAGCCAGACGTCTGATTCGCGTTGGATGGCGAATCACCGAACCTGCGCGTACCCATCTCTCTCTCTCTCTCTCAGTACGGTCAGTCGAAAGGAAGGAAGAAAGACGGAAAAACTCACCTTTCAGACGTCTGGACAGTCTTCCAGACGTCTCCCCCGCCGTCTGGCTATAAGCCCAGACATCTGATTCTGGAAAAGTTTCCAGAACCAGGGCGCGACTCGCCCTCCGCTCGCGACGCCAGGCCGCGCCGCGCCTCGTGCGCCTGCTGCTCGAGTCGCAGCAGTCCCCCCCCCGCGTCGCTCCACGCCCGCTACACCCCCCGCCTGCCGGCCCTAGCTGCCCCGGCAAGCTTGCCCTCACGGCCGAGCACCTCTCCTACGTGCAGCACCTCCTCCCACGCTCACCGCGGCTGTCGCTACCGCTGCACCCTCGCGCTCGCTCTCGCGCACTGGCTGGAAGGAGAAGAGGAAGGAGACGGAGGTGACGGGAGTGAGGGAAAGGGCAGAGAGCGCGACAGAGGGCGCAGGAGGGAGAGGGAAAAAGAGAGAGGGGGAATTTCCGCAGGTCTGCGCGCTCAAGCGCACAGACGAAGCAATCGTGCCAAAATAACCGATTTCCAGACGTCTGGAAATGATCCCAGACGTCTGGTCCGACGTCTGGAGGTGATTCCAGACGTCTGGTCCGACGTCTGGGCCACCTCCCAGACGTCTTAAAAGACGTCTGGAGCGCGCGTTCATAACAATATAATAAACTCAAAGGAAGTTTCGTCCCCGAAACTTGCGCTAACTAGGGTGCGGATAAGACGTCAAAATAACCATAACAAACTCAAAGAGGATCGAAGACGGTCCGAAAAGACGTATCCGCGAAGAGTTCCGGGTACCGCTCCCGCATTGCCGCCTCAGGCTCCCAGGTAGCCTCCTCGTACCGCTGGCTCCTTCACAAAACCTTTACCAGGGGTACTTGCTTTCGTCTCAAACTGCGGACGGCTCGGTCTAGAATCTGCACTGGCCACTCGGGGTAGGTCTGGTCGTCGCCCACCTCGACGCTCTCGTGACCCAGTACGTGACTGGGATCGGCTACGTACTTCCTGAGGTTGGACATGTGGAACACGTCGTGCACACCAGAAAGCTGCGGGGGAAGGGCAAGTCTGTAAGCAACGGGTCCAACCCGCTCCAGGACCTCAAAGGGCCCCACAAACCTCGGCGCGAGCTTCCCTCTCACCCCAAACCACTGTTGGCCCTTCATGGGAGAAACACGAAGGAAGACGTGGTCCCCAACCTCAAACTGCACCTCTCTGCGTCTCCGATCAGCGTAGCTCTTCTATCGGCTCCTGACAGTGCGGAGTCGCCTGTGGATCTGCTCGACTACCTCCTAACTCTGCCGGATCAACCTGGGGCCAACCTCCCACTTAGTCCCCACCTCAACCCAACTCAAGGGTGCCGTACACCTCCATCTGTACAGAGCCTCGTAGGGAGCCATGCCGATGCTCGAGTGATAACTGTTGTTGTATGCAAACTCTGCCAGGGGCAGGTACTCCTCCCAAGAGCCGCTCCAGTCCAGTACACAGGCATGTAAAAGGTCCTCAAGTGTCTGTATCGTGCGCTCAGACTGGCCGTCCGTCTGGGGGTGGTAAGCCGTACTAAACCTCAACCACATCCCCAGGGCCTGCTGAAACTCAGCCCAAAACTGGGATGTAAAGCGGGTATCCCGGTCGGATACGATCTCTCGCGGAACTCCGTGTTGTCGTACCACATCACAGATATACCTCTCTGCCAACTGTGCTGGTCCCAAAGTGACTCAGATCGGCAAGAATCGTGCCGTCTTCGTTAGTCTATCCACTATTACCTAGACTGCGTCGTGTCCTCGCTGGGTAACAGGCAAGCCCACCACTAAGTCCATGGTGATGCTCTCCCACTTCCACTCTGGCACTGGAAGCGGCTGTAGCGGCCCTGCAGGCCTCTGATGATCGGCTTTCACCTGCTGGCACACTAAGCACTGCTGCACGAACTCACCCACATCCCGCTTCATCCCCCTCCACCAAAACTCGCGTGTCAAGTCGTGGTACATCTTCGTGTTTCCGGGATGTATGGTGAATCTGGAACCGTGTGCCTCAGTCAGGAGATCTCTCAACAGCTCCTCGTCTCTTGGAACGCACAACCGTCCCCTCAGGCGCAGCACCTGGTCTGTGAAGGAGAAGTCCCCTTGGTCTCCCGACAGTACTCTTTCACGCAAGGACTGCAAGTACGGATCGGCCATCTGTCCTGTGATGATGCGGTCTATCAGCTCTGGCCTAGTCTGTCGTGTCACAGTACTGCCCCACAGTACCCCCGTAACTCTAGCGGTCGCCAACTGCCCACCTCCTCCAAAAGGCTCCAACTCTGTAACTGTAGACTGGCTAAGTGTGCGGGCGCCTTACGGCTCAAGGCGTCAGCCACCACATTGGCCTTCCCCAGGTGATAGGAGATGCTGCAGTCGTAGTCCTTCAGGAGCTCCAACCAACGTCTCTGTCTCATGTTGAGCTCCTTCTGATCAAAAAGGTATTTGAGGCTCTTGTGATCTGTGAAAATCTCGAAGGTCTCACCGTACAAGTAGTGCCTCCAGGTCTTCAGCGCGAAGACAACAGCTACCAACTCTAGGTCGTGGGTAGGGTAGGTATGCTCATGGGGCTTCAGTTGCCGCGAAGCGTAAGCGACAATGTGACCCCTCTGCATGAGCACACCTCCTAACCCCTGCAACGAGGCGTTCGTGTACACAACGAACTCGCCACTACTGTCAGGGATGGAGAGCACGGGAGCCGAGGTCAACCTCTCCTTCAGCTCTAGAAAACACGCCTCACAGGCGTCTGTCCAAGCGAAGGGCACGTCCTTCCGGGTCAACTGTGTCATAGGATGCGCAATCTGTGAAAATCCTCTGATGAATCGTCTGTAGTAGCCTGCCAGTCCCAGGAAACTGCGAATCTCAGTGACTGAACGCGGTCTCTCCCACCTGGGTACTGCCTCGACCTTTGCTGGGTCCACCGCCAAGCCGTCTCCAGAGATCACATGACCTAAGAAGGTCACCTCCCTCAACCAGAACTCGCACTTGCTGTATTTGGCGTACAGCCTGCGTTATCTCAGAGTGTCCAGAACCATCCACAAGTGTTGTCCGTGCTGCGTCCGATCTCTAGAATAGACGAGTACATCATCTATGAAAACCACCACGAACTGGTCCAAGTAAGGTCTAAACACCCGGTTCATCAGATCCATGAAAGTAGCGGGGGCATTGGTCAGCCCAAACGGCATGACCAAAAACTCGTAGTGTCCGTACCGGGTGCGGAAAGCTGTCTTGGAGACGTCAGTCTCCCTGATCCTCAACTGGTGGTATCCAGATCTCAAGTCGATCTTGGAAAACACCGTGGCACCCCGCAACTGGTCAAATAAGTCGTCGATCCTCGGCAGCGGATATCTGTTCTTGATGGTGACCCTATTCAACTGTCGGTAGTCCACACAAAGGCGTAAGGTCCCATCCTTCTTCTTCACAAACAGTACCGGGGCTCCCTAGGGAGACGCACTGGGCCTCACGAAACCTTTCTCCAAAAGGTCCTGCAACTGGGACTTGAGCTCTCGCAGCTCAAGCGGTGCCATCCTGTATGGTGCGGTGGAGATGGGGCTGGTCCCTGGTACTAGTGAGATCTCAAACTTGATCTCACGCTCGGGCGGTAGTCCTGGTAACTCGTCTGGAAACACGTCGGGGTACTCTCTGACCACCGGGATGCTCTGGAAGTCTGCCACAGGGCTGGGCTCTGCCACTACATAAGCTAGGAAGCCCTCACACCCCTGACTCAAAAGCCTCGCAGCCCGAAGTGTCGAAATGCACCTGAAACCTCCGTCCACTGGCTGTCCGTGAAACTCGAAAGAAGGCAACTCCGGAATGGAGAAGGCGATCTTCCTCTCAAAATAGTCCACTAAGGCGTGGTAAGCGGATAACCAATCCGTCCCCAGATTCACTCCAAAGTCCTCCATCTGTATCATAATCAGGTCAGCTGGCAGGCTATGTCCCCCGACGCTAACCTCGCAATCCGTGTACACCTCCTCAGCTACAAACAGCTGACCACTCGGACCTCTGATTACGAACGGATTCTCTAACAGCGTATAATCCTGGTCCAAACTAACTGCGAAACTAGCTGCGACAAACGAGTGCGTAGCGCCAGAATCGAAAAGCGTGCAAACGAGTCTGCCGGAAACTGAAACTATACCTGCTACCACCGATCCCGAAGCTCTGGCGTCCTTGTGTGTCAGGGCGTTGATACGCCCCTCAGCTCTAGGTGCGGACGAAGCAGCCACACTCTGCGTCGGACGGGTAGGTGCTGGCCGGTACCCTCCTTGCGACTGCTGTCCTCCTCCTCGCGCCTGGGAACCGCGGCCTCTTGCGCGCCCTCCAATGTGCTGCCCCAAATCGACTTGCATCCTAATAATTGCTCTAGTGAATAACTCAAAAAACCTAGATAGGGGATAGGAAAGAAGGGAACTGATCATCAATATCTATCTCTGAGAGGTTCACTAAAATAGAGGTTCACTCAAAACTTGACTATTGGCGGGTCTCTTTGTATGTGTTGTCCGGAAAGAGGAGGACTCAATGATTATTCGTTCGCCGGAACAAGAAGTGAAAATTGTGGTTGATAGGGATCCCGTAAAAACGTCTTTCGAGCAATGGGTCCAAACCGGGACATTTCTCCAGAACAATAGCTAAGGGCCCCGATACTACTACTTGGATCTGGAACTGACATGCTGATGCTCACGATTTCGACAGTCATACCAATGATTTAGAGGAAATCTCTCGAAAAGTCTTTAGTGCTCATTTTGGTCAACTCTCCATTATCTTTCTTTGGCTGAGTGGCATGTACTTCCATGGTGCTCGTTTTTCTAACTATGAAGCATGGCTAAGCGATCCTACTCGCATTCGACCTAGTGCTCAAGTAGTTTGGCCAATCTTGGAGTCAAACAAGAAATCTTGAATGGTGATGTTGGTGGGGGTTTCCGAGGAATACAAATCACCTCCGGTTTGTTTCAGATTTGGCGAGCATCTGGAATCACTAGTGAATTACAACTCTATTGTACCGCAATTGGTGCATTGGTTTTTGCAGTGTTAATGCTTTTTGCCGGTTGGAAATCCAAATCACAAAGCTGCCCCAGTGAAAAGATGTAGAATCCATGTTGAATCACCATTTAGTGGGGTTACTGGGACTTGGATCTCTTTCTTGGGCGGGACACCAAATCCATGTATCTTTACAGATTCACCAATTTCTCGACGCTGGGGTGGACCCTAAAGAGATACCACTTCCTCATGAATGGATCTGAAATCGGGAACTTACCTCACTTAAAGGCTCCACTTTATCCTAGTTTTGCTGAGGGAGCAACCCCATTTTTGACCTTGAATTGGTCGCGGATTTTCTGAGTTTTCGTGGAGGATTCAATCCGGGGTCTATGGCTGAGTGATATTGCTCATCATCATTTAGCTATTGCCGTTCTTTTCCTGATAGCCGGTCATATGTATAGGACCAACTGGGGTATTGGTCATGGCCTGAAAGAGATTTGAGAGGCAGGGTCCGTTGTTGGTAAGTTCAGGGTCATCAGGGCCTTTATGAAATCCTAACAAGGTCATGGCATGCGCAATTATCTCTGAACCTGGCTATGTTAGGTTCTTTAACCATTGTAGTAGCCCACCATATGTATTCCATGCCCCCTTATCCATACCTAGCTATTTACTATGGTACACCACTTTCCTTGTTCACACATCACATGTGGATCGGCGGATTTCTCATAGTTGGTGCTGCTGCACACGCAGCTATTTGTATGGTCAGAGACTACGATCCAACTACTCGATACAACGATCTTTTAGATTGTGTTCTTAGACACCGTGATGCAATTATATCGCATCTCAACTGGGCATGTATATTTCTAGGTTTTCACAGTTTCGGCTTGTATATTCATAATGATACTATGAGTGCTTTAGGGCGTCCTCAAGATATGTTTTCAGATACCGCTATACAATTACAACCCATCTTTGCTTAATGGATGCAAAACACTCATGCTTTAGCACCTGGTACAACAGCTCCTGGTGCAGCAGCAAGCACCAGTTGAACATGGGAAGGTGGTTAGTTAGTAGCAGTAGGCGGCAAAGTAGCTTTGTTACCGATTCTGACCATTAGTAGTTAGGAACTGCAGACTTTGTGGTACGTCACATTCATGCTTTTACGATCCATGTGACTTTATTTATTCTACTGAAAGGTGTCCTATTTGCTCGCAGCTCACGTTTGATACCTGATAAAGCAAATCTTGGTTTTCGTTTCCCTTGCGATGGGCCTGGAAGAGGAGGAACATGTCAAGTATCCGCCCGCCTGGGACCATGTTTTCTTAGGTCTATTCTGGATGTACAATGCAATTTCGGTAGTCTAAGGTAATAGTAATCCCTTAGTAGCTCATAACTCACTGATTCCGGGTTAAGCTCTAGGAGTCAGATACGCATTGGGTGCGAGTCTGCGAGTCAGCAATTCTACGGTGCAAGCGAGTCGTATGTGAAGGTTTTAGTGCAAGTCGTATGAGCGAGGCAGCAAGTCGTATGAGCGAGTCGTAGTCATGAGGGTAGACATAGATGGCGCTATGGAGGAAGAGGAAATGCAGAAAGACTATGCTACAGGTGCAGAAGAAGAGGGCACATGGCCGCGACCTGCAACTCCCCAATCCTTTGTCTGGCGTGTGGAGGATTTGGCCATAAGAAGGATGCTTGCAAGAGAAAAGGAGCCTCCAATCCAGGCAGAGAACCATACCGAACAAATGGAAATAAGCAGAATGCTCGTCCTCCCCCACCGCCTAAGGGTTTGAATCATGCTCTAGATGTGGAGATTCCTTTGTCCAAGGATGTTCGGGACTCGGAAATGATCTTGCGAGGAGCCCTGATCGGTGAAGCCATGACAGGGACGATAACGTTCGCACAAGCCCAGAAACTGGTGAGTTCCTTGTCCCTATCCTCGGCAGGGTTGGAAGATAGCGATGTTAGGTGGTTCGCGTTTTCTGCTGTTTGGATTGGGCATGATGGATGTAGAAACCCTTCGTTTCCGCTGACCTCCTGCCCTAGACGGCCAGTCCCTCCTGATGTGGCCGGCTGGCCACACTGGTAACAGAGGGGAACCCGACTCTCGCCCTCAGTGGGTCCCTGCTGTCGGCTAGGCGAGGGTCCGGTGCTGGCGACTGGCCCCTGTCGAGGGCCCCTAAAGGCCACTGATGGCCCTGCAAAATGTGACGGCTCTCCTGCGGACGCCACGTGTCTCCTCTCTCGTCGGCCCTGAGAAAAGTCTGGCTGGAAGGGCCTCTTCCGCCCGCAATCAGTGTCTCGTGCGGACGGGTTGGTCTCCTCGTAAGTCATAGCTGCCTCTACCACCCTCGAAAACATAGGCAGCTTTAGGGGTTTGACATACCCCCGGATCGCAGGCCGGAGCCTCTTGGTGAACCTCCAAAGGCGCTCCTCCTCAGTGGCTACCGATGTCGCTGCAAAGCGGGACAGCTCCACGAAACGCGTGCGGTACGCGCTAACAGTCATCGTCCCTTGGCAGAGAGTGTGGAACTCCCGCCTCCTCTGGTCTTGCCATGTCTGGGGAAAGTACTGCTCGCAGAAAAGGGTGACGAACTGGTCCCACATCGGCTCATCCCTCTCCTATCCCCGGACTGCCCTCCACCACCTGTGAGCCGCACTCTCTAGCTGGTACGTGGCAAAGGCCACGCGGCACTCCACCGGGGGGCGAAGGGTGTCGAAAATCTTCTCCAGTTGCTCGATCCAGTCCTCTGCCTCGGTTGGGTCCTCATCCCCCTTGAAGGAGGGGGGCTTCAGCTTCCGGAACTGCCCGAAAAGCTTGAAGTGGCACTGTAGGGGAGGTGCTGGTGCACCTCCAGGCGAAGGTGCCTTGTGCACGGAAGTGTCTGAGGAAGGTGGGGGCGGCAGCGGCCCATCCCCTCCCCCGTGTCCAGCACCGCGTCCGTCGTGTGGTCCCACGGAGGACTCCCCCTCTGCAGCCCCAGGAGGAGGTGCTCGGGGCGGTGGGTGGAGCTCCTCTCGTACAATGTCCTGTATCAGCCGGGCGAGGTCCTGGGCCTGGATGCCCAGGAGTGGTGGCTGGTCCACCGAGACGTCAACAACGGCACGTCCACCTCGCCGACCTCGTCCTTGGCCACGCCCGCGGCCAGTCTTGCCAGTCCCGCGATGAGGCATCTCCTGCAAGGAGACGCGAAACAAAACGAAAAACGTCAAAACAGACGGTACCTAACGAAACGTCTAAGAGCTCATGTCAAGAGATATGTTGTGGTGGCTACTCTAGTTATTGACATGTGAATTGGTTATTTTCCAGTCAGTTGATTCACTTCTTGGGACGACCTTGCTCTGATACCATCTTGTAACGACCCGATTTCCGAGTCCCTATGCGACACGAGAACCTGACCGACTCGACTAATCCCAAGACCTAGTCGTCCAACGAGGAAGTAACCAAAAGAGCAGTAAAATAAATCACATTCAGCATGAGTATAACTAACAGTAAGAAAATACAACAATAAGAAAAGAAATCACTACAGTATATACCACCACAACAGTAGAACAACATTTGTAACATAATATGAACTGCAGGTAAAGAAAGGTACAGCGGAAACAAGAACTACTCACTACAGTGGAACAAAAAGAGGTACAAGAGAACAGTGGTAACTCTACTGGACCCTACTCGGCCCAGCGTCCTCTGCAGCCGCTGACCCTGGTTGCTCCACACCTGGTCCTGAAAGGTAATGAGTGTAACACGTCAGCAAAACACTGAGTAGAGTGGCAACTAAAACTAAAGAAAACACTAGGGTGTACAATAGCTGTTATGTTCTGTTACTTTCTTTATTTACGTCTTTCAATTTTCTCACGATTTCATTTATTTCTCAGATCCTTTACTTGATCTCGAATGTTCCTCGTGGGAACGATCTTTATTGCAGTCTTTTCCGAACAGTAGAAGTAGCACGTGGTGCTCTCCTGGCCGGGAGAGTCCCCCGTGGTGATCCTATTCTCAGTTAACCACCCCAAGGTCACGGACAGGCGTAACAGTGACTACGGCATGCGTGATAAACGCACAGGTAGCTAACCCGCACTGGCACGCGTCAGTCGTTTCCATTAACGGGTGCGCCCAAAGCACATCACGGAACCAGTACAGGGCAGAGCCCTCTCAGTAACAGGGGTCCAACCCCTCCACAGTAACCAAACAGGGGTCTTGCCCCTCCACAGTTCGCGCACCCTTGCCTGACTACCCTGGTTTGCCCCAGTGGGCCTAACAAGTCGGTGTAGGAGGCTAGCAGAACCCTGGGGCCCGTGGGGTAGCTAGTACCTCCCTACACTAGTAGCTCTCCTCGGTACTACGTACACGAGGGCCAGCAAGTCGGTACAGAGTGGCCAGTCCTATCCCCGGGTCCCTGGGGCGGCTAGCTCCGCTCTGCACTAAACAGGGGGACAGTCGCTCTCCTTGGTACTCCATACTCAAGGGCCAGCTCACTTTCCCAATTCTATTCCATTCACTTTCCAGGAGTTCTACTCCTAATTCCCCGTAGGGTTCCAGCTCTTTAACTCAGCGCATTCCGGTTTCACCTTTCCAGTTTCACGTTCATACAATCCATGTTCTCAATCACGTTTATCTATTCATAGCAGGCAGCTATTAATTCAAATTACAGGCAGCTTTTTGTCCTTTTCCATTTTTTCAAGACTGCAGTATTCATATATTCCACTAGTTTTCCCGTCCTAGGATTCATGCCGTATCCTAGGATCTATCATACAATCTAGTTTTCTAGCCCTAGAATTCATGCAACACCTAGGATCTATCATTCAATCTATTTCTCATTCCTAGGATTCATGCAATGTCCTAGGTTCTATTTATGGTTCCATAATTTAACAGATTATACTTAAAAGCCACTCTACCGGTTACAATAGGCGAATTGGGGGCGTGGTCGGGAATCCCGCGTGCCTCCGCAACCCTCGAGACTGCAACGGAACGGGGTCCTATCACAAGGAATTTCTCAAAATAGTATACAGCTACTGTAGACGGGTAGGGGATGTAATTCCGAAAAGAACGCAACTCGAAATGCAGAAAACGGAACCCGAACGGACCCTAAACGGGTCGAAAACGACGAAACAGTGCAAAATCAGACGTCTGGAACTTATTCCAGACGTCTTAAAAAGTGGATCAGGAATTACCTTGCTCTACGTGGGCTCTCAGACGTCCAGAAGCCTGCGGGGGCGTCTGGCCTAGTTCCCAGACGTCCGATGGTCACCCCAGACGTCTGGATGTCGCTCCCATCGTCTGGTACTGCAGCCAAACGTCTGATTCGCGTTGGATGGCGAATCACCGAACCTGCGCGTACCCATCTCTCTCTCTCTCAGTACGGTCAGTCGAAAGGAAGGAAGAAAGACGAAAAAACTCACCTTTTAGACGTCTGGACAGTCTTTCAGACGTCTCTCCCGCAGTCTGGCTATAAGCCCAGACGTCTGATTCTGGAAAAGTTTCCAGAACTAGGGCGCGACTCGCCCTCCGCTCGCGACGCCCGGCCGCGCCGTGCCTCGTGCGCCTCCTGCTCGAGCAGCAGCAGTCCCCCCCCGCGTCGCTCCGCGCCCGCTGCGCCCCCTGCCGGTCGGCCCTAGCAGCCCCAGCGAGCTCGCCCTCACGGCCGAGCGCCTCTCCCACGCGCAGCACCTCCTCCCACGCTCACCGCGGCTATCGCTGCCGCTGCACCCTCGCGCTCGCTCTCGCGCACTGGCTGGAAGGAGAAGAGGAAGGAGATGGAGGTGATGGGAGTGAGGGAGAGGGCGTGGCCTTTTAAGGCCGCGCAAGGAGGAGAGAGAGAGCGCAACAGAGGGCGCAGGAGGGAGAGGGAAAAATAGAGAGAGGGAATTTCCGCAGGTCTGCGCGCTCAGGCACGCAGACGAAACAATCGTGCCAAAATAACCGATTTCCAGACGTCTGGAAATGATCCCAGACGTTTGGTCCGACGTCTGGGCCACCTCCCAGACGTCTTAAAAGACGTCTGGAGCGCGCGTTCATAACACGAATGATACGGGGTAGCAATGCGGTGGTTAACCCCGTATTTTCTATGTAGGGCACGGAATTGGGAGTGAATAAAATAACTTCCATCATCACTGATCATGGCCTTTGGTATTCCAAACCGGGAAAAGATGTTCTGCTTAACAAAGTCCATGACAGTCTTATAATCGCATCGGTGCGTGGCGACGGCTTCAATCCATTTAGAAACATAGTCTACCGAGACTAGGATGTACTCAAAGCTGTTGGATGGTGGAAATGGGCCCATAAAATCAATACCCCAAAGGTCGAAGGTTTCGACAATCAAAATGGGTTGGAGGGGCATCATATCTTTTCTGGTCATGGTCCCAAGTGTTTGACAGCGCGAACAAGTCTTGGCAAAGTTGTGTGCATCCTTCAATAAGGAAGGACAGTAAAATCTAAACTGCAGAACCTTCGCAGCCGTTTTCTTTCTTGAGAAGTGGCCACCACAATCTTGGTCATGACAAAAAGATAGCACACTCTGAACTTCATCCTCAGGGATACACCTCCTGATGATTTGGTCGGCACAGAGGCGAAACAACATGGGATCATCCTAGAAATAATGCTTGGCCTCGGCCAAGAACTTGTCCCATTGCTGTCTGGACCAGCTGTGCGGGGTCTGTCCTACAACCAGGTAGTTGACATAGTCAGCATACCAAGGCAATTTTTTGTCTTGCACAGCCAAAATGTGTTCATCGGGAAAGGTGTCAGATAAAGGTAGGGAGGGTCTAATGTGGTCTCGGTGAAGTCTGGACAAGTGGTTAGCCACCACATTCTTTGATCCGGCTTTGTCGCGGATTTGCAGGTCAAATTCCTGCGAGAGCAGGATCCATGTGATGAGCCTGGGCTTCGCGTCCTTTTTAGCCAACACGTGCCGGATGGCTAAATAGTCAGTATAGATGGTCACGTGGGATCCCAGTAGGTAAGGTCGGAACTTCTCAAATCCGAAAATTATAGCGAGCAATTTTTTCTCTGTGACGGTATAATTTCGTTGGGCCTCGTCAACGTCTTGCCCGCGTAGTAGATCACCACGGGTTTCTTGTCTTGTCTTTGTCCCATGACAGTGCCTATGGTAAAATCTGATGCATCACACATAATCTCAAAGTCCTAGGACCAATCCGGGGGTTGAAATACAGGTGCTGTGGAAACTAAGTCCCGAAGGGTGTGATAAGCCTGGATGCAGTTAGAGGTCATGTGGAATATGGCGTCGTTGGCCAAAAGGTCGGTTAAGGGTTTGGAAAGCTTGGAGAAGCCTTTGATGAACCTTCGGTAGAAGCCAACATGTCCCAGGAATGAACGGATCCGCCAGACCAAGCTAGGTGGAGGAAGTTTGGAAACCAAATCAACCTTAGCCCGATTCACCTCAATGCCCTTATGCGATATGATGTGAGCGAGGACGATTCCTTCTTGAATCATAAAACGACTCTTTTCCCAGCTTAACACCAGATTAACCTTGATACATCGTTTCAGGATTTTCTCCAAGTTGCTCAAACAGTGGTCGAATGAATTCCCATATACAGAGAAATCATCCATAAAGACCTCCAGGTATTCACCCACCATTTCTGAAAAAATGGCTAGCATGCAACGCTGAAAGGTAGCAGGTGCGTTGCATAACCCGAACAGCATACGACGGAATGCAAACGTGCCGTACGGGCAAGTGAATGTGGTCATCTCTTGATCTTCAGGAGCAATTGCGACTTGGTTATATCCTGAATATCCATCCAGAAAGCAGAAATACTTTTGCCCTGCCAATCTTTCAAGGATCTGGTCAATGAATGGCAAGGGGAAATGATCCATCTTTGTTGCTTCATTGAGCTTCCTATAATCCAAACACACCCGCCATGCGGTGGTGGTGCGGGTGGGGATGGATTCACCATGCTCATTGGTAACCACGGTGAGCCCGGCTTTCTTTGGAACCATTTGAGTGGGGCTCACTCAGGGGCTGTCAGAGATGGGATAGATGATGTCGGCGTCAAGCCACTTGATAATTTCTTTCTTAACGACCTCATGCATATTTGGGTTTAACCATCTCTGCATCTGGCAGGAGGGTCGTGCCCCGTCTTCTAGATAAATCTTATGAGTGCAATAGGTAGGGCTAATTCCTCTCAAGTTTGAAATGGTCCATCCAATGGCGGCCCGATGTTCCGAAAGGGTTGCGATCAACCTGAGTTCCTGATCCTTGGTTAGATGAGAGTTAATAATCATAGGGAAGGTCTGGTCAGGTCCCAGGAAGACATACTTAAGATTCTTAGGTAGTGGCTTTAGTTCGGGTGCGGATGGAACAACAGTCGAAGGGAAAGGGAAAGGCAGGAGTTGATCAACATCGATCTCCTCAAATGGTGTTGTTTGATAGTAACCAGCCCTACAGAGGTCCACAGGCAGCGATGGTGATGGGTCAGAATAGTCGTTACAGGATTGGTTGTCTGAGACAGAATTAAGGGTGAGGCATTCCTTGACCAAAGGTTCCACAGGATCATGTTCCTCAACACAATCACAATCAAAAGACCTAGTCGCCCGGAAGATATCCAACTGCATTTTCTTGTCTCTGAAGGTGATTTCCATACATCCCGCGTCATAATCGATGTTCGCCTTAGCCGTAGCTAAGAAAGGTCTGCCTAAGATTATGGGTGCGTTCTGTTGTTTGTCAGGGACTTCCATGTCGAGCACCAAGAAGTCGACCGGAAAATAGAAGTCCTTGACCCGCACAATCACGTCCTCGACAACCCCCTTCGGGGTCTTCACAGATCTATTAGCCAGCTAGATGGTGACAGGTATGGGTGTCGACTCTCCGAAACCAAATTGGTGGTACAGGATTGTTGGAATCAGATTGATGAAAGCACCTAAGTCCAGGAGCGCTCAATTAAATGTCATGTCCCTGATATTACAGGATATCAGGGGTGCTTCTGGGTCAGTTCGCTTGAGCGGAAGGTTGCTTGATATTACAGAACTTGCTTCCTCGGAGAGAACAACCTTTCTAGGTGCTTGAGGTCTTGGCTTACATTGGGTTGTACATGCATCCTTTAAAAACTTGGTGTAAGCTGGGATGTACTTGACGGCTTCAAGGAGCGGAATATTAATCTGAACCTGCTTAAAGATCTCCAAAAGCTCCTCAGTTTCCACGACACTTTTCTTCTTCTTGATTGTCTCCAAGGCCTCAGGGTAGGGTGTCTGAATATGGATAGGATCTATTTCTAGGTCCTTGGATTTTTCCAATGCCTCTTCTGAGTCGGGTATTTCAGCTGGTGAAGTCTCGGGAAGAGTCGGCCATTTGGGATCCTGGGTTTTGGTGCCGCTTCTCAAGGTTACCGCATTCGCAGAGGCATTGGGACCATGGGTTGATCCTTGAGAAGACGAGGATGAAGAAGCACCAAAGTCAGGGGGTGTTTGTGGGGCAGGCTGGACCATGTAAGCCTGCCCGGGATTGCCCTGGAACCCTTGCGAATTGGGGCCTCTGTTAATCATGTTTCGCGGGTTCAGTTGTGGCTGGGAAGGTAGGGATCCTTGTTGTTTACAGTCCAATAGTTGGCTTAACTGTCCCTTTACTAAGGCCATTTCCTCCTGATGTTTCTGGTTCATTTCAACCATCATCTTTATCAAGGTGTCCATTTGATTCTGCGGGGGAGGGGCCGCTCTGTTCTGATTGTATGGGGGTCTAATTGGTGGTCCTTACTGATAGGGGGCAAGTTTGGTTGCTGGTTTGGCCTAGGCTGGCTCTGGAATTGAGGTGGTTTCTGGTTTGTCCAACCTAAGTTGGGGTGATTACGCCAGCTAGTGTTTTAAGTGTTGGAGAAAGGGTCAGGTTTAGCATAACCTTGGACAGCCTGTACATCTTCAAGGATAGTAGATGTTGATGGGGAGGGAAGAGAGTAATCAAGGGTTGAGGGAGTAAAGGTCCCTCCCTGGAATGTGGTTAGGGGTTGTTTCAGGTTCATTTGGCTTAAGGGCTGGACCGGGTCAACATTGTGAGCTCCCTTTGCTAGGGAGAAGGTCTGTAACAGGTTCCTGGTCTAGTTCAGTAGCTCATCAATCTTTTTATCCAGCAATTCCACTCGATCTAATTTCTTGGCAATGATGTCCATGTCAACCATTCCAGAATTTGCTTGTACCTCATAAATCCCACCACAGGGTTGGTTGGATCAGTTAAACTGGGTCATGGAGGAATTGTTGAGTGAATTTTCGCTCATAGACTCAAAGAGCTCAAACGCGCTCTCCTCGTCTTTGTTCAGGAAGCTCCCCCCGCATGAGGCATCGACGAAGTTCCGTAGGTTGCCGTCCAGACCATGGTAGAGGATCTAGGCCAATTGCCACCTTGGTACTTTGTGTTGTGGGCATTTCCTTAATAGTTCATTAAATCTTTCCCCCGCCTCATGGAACTGTTCTCCGCCCTGGGGTGTAAAGGTAGTAATGGCTCTTCTGAGGGCATTGGTCTTTCCTATGGGGAAGAATTTCTTTAAGAATGCATGCCTCAGTTCTTCCCAGGTGGTGATGGGTCTACCTAGGGTTCTAAGCCAGTGAGATGCCTTGTCTCTCAACGAGAAAGGGAACATCTTAATCAAAATAATGTCAAGGCTAATGTTCCTAGGTTTCACAGTTCGGGTTATCCGGTTAAGATCCTCTAGGTGCTGGAAGGGGTCTTCATTTGAGCTTCCATGGAAGTGGCTCTGAATCAGACTCAAGACATTTGGTTTTAGCTCAAAATCATCTCCCCCTTCAGGGATCCTAAGGTGTGGCTCAACTTGAATAGCGGAAGGATTGTAGAAGTCGCAGAGGGGCCTAGGTTGGTCCTGGAATGGTGGTAGATCAGGTGGCGGTTGCCCCTGTGGGTCCTAGAAAGGTGGTGGTGGTTTCCCTTGTGGGTTCGGCAACCAGTGTGTGGCTTGCGTGATAGTGTGGATTTATTGCTGCTAAAGCCGGTGGTTTGCGTTAATCTGGGCTTAGATGATGGCCATTGTGTCTGGTGGGGGTTGGTCCTCAACCTCATCTACCCTAGGTTCAGCCATGTTTCTAGCAGAATCAAGTCGCCTGGATTCCTGTCCCAAAACAAACAACTCGGGATGCAGTGAGAGCCTCCCATGCATACACTAGAGAAGAACAGGAGGGGATGCGGAGAGCGACAGATGCGAGAAGTTGTGTTCAATCAAGCAAACAAGCCCAGTCCTTATGGTGTGTTCCTTAGATGATCTAGAAATCTCCAAAAGGGTGATTAAGTTCGTAAGCATTAGACTCCCCTTCCCAAAGCTAATCTGGCCAGGTTGATTACGAGGGGATTGCAGGGAAGGTTCTTTCTTTGGCTTGCGCCGTCGGTTCCATAGACCCCACAATCGCGGTCGTTTGACGTTGTCCCGCAGCCTAGTCACTAGATTCTACTAAGGGAATGAAAGCCAAGTGCCCAGTGAACAAAACCCCGCCTCTCGAGACTTAACCCAGTCCTGCCTAGGGCACGTCTACTCTGTTTTAAAAGGGTTAGAATAGTGATTGTGCTAGGGTTATGTGATGAGATGTTGATTGGGTAGTGCCTCTTAATTTTCCGATTTCAGTGTGTGTGCTTCCATCAAAACATGATTTTCAAGCATGGATTTTTTTAAGATGTGGTGTCTTTTAATGTTTCATCCTTACTTTTGTATTTTTTAGGATTGACGTGTCTTAACGCTTTCAGACAAATTTCAGTGGGCATGTCAAGTTTTGCTCACAATTCGATGAAAGTAGATTTCCTTTTGTTGTGTAGAGGCTTTAAAACCCTAATGTACTCATCCTTGTGATCATGCAGATTTTATTAGATGAGTCGATCTTAAGGTTGAGTGGTGCGGCCCAAGTCAATTTAAGGTGGCTTCGCAAACACCACTAAAAAAGAAAAAAGAACACTCCAAGAATCTTAGATTATTTAGAATGTTAGAGTGTATTTCTTTTTGCTGGGTGATGTATTAAGGATGTGGATCAAGCAAACATGCACCATGCCAATTTTTTTCAGTTTTACAATTTTTTTAGATTTTTAAGCAAGTAAACAACCATGGGTGAAGAAATACTCACGACCGGTCCTTGTTGCGCTTACTCCCTTGTTACAGTCATGAGTTGCGCTGCTTTGCTGTCCAAGCGTCGAATTCTTGCAACTATCAAGTAGGAGACAAGGCATTAGACGATGTGAGCATGGATGTAAAATGGAAGTGACAAAACAAATCCGTTGCTCCCCGGCAACGGCACCAAAAACCGATGTGGCATGGGGCGCATATGTTTAAAAGAGTCGTAATAGCTTACACTCGCAACGTAGATTTTAAAATGAAGGAATGGACGTGAGTACGAGTGTCTATCTTAGGGAGGCGTGAAAATCGGATTTTTCTTGTCACTTAATGTCACAAAAATAGCGGGTTTTTGCTTGCGAAAAGTCGTGGGTGAAAAGTAAGTGAGAGAGAGAGAATAGGGTTAGGATTCTTTTCATTCACAGCATGCAACTCAAACAGAAAAGAGAGCAAGCAATTGAATAGAAAACAACTTCATTTGTCATGCAACTTTAGTTCATAATTACAGCACTAGATGAATACTTGAACATAAGTAAAGTAAAGCTTAAGATAAAGAAGGAAAGAGAGAGAGAAGATGGCGAGGCAGCCATGGCAGTGGAAGGGGCTCCATCGGCGGCTCGTCGTCTTTGGCGATTACAAAGAGGGCTAATGGTAGCTAGGAGGGGGGTAGAACACTTGCAAGTGGAATGAATGCTTCCCATGAGTGGTTGGAAGGGGTTTAAATAGGAAGAAGGGCTTTCCAAATGAAGAAGGGGTTTTAGTGACGTCTGGGACGTGGCTAAAACCCCTCCCAAAACGTCAGTGAAGGCCCCTGCCCACCGGTTGCTCGGGCGTGTCTGTTCTTCTTCGCACCTGATCTGCGTGTGCGCGTCGTAAGCCGTCCGATCGAAGCTTGGACGGTTGAGCTTCCACATGGGGCGCTAGCGCGGATCGTGTGTGTCATCACGTGCATTTGGTCAAGGCGCATCTGCGGGCGCCACGTCTCGCAATCGCACCCGTTCGCTCGCCGATCTACGGTCAAATTTCGCCCACGCGTGCTTTCTCCTTCGATTTGCTGCGCGGTGCATTTCGATCCCGCATCGCGTGAGCACTTCGACCGCTGTGCTGCTTTGTATGGATGGATGCGATCGTGCATCGGTGCTCGGCTGCTGTCGACCGTTGGATGGAGATCCGACGATCGTGGTCTGCTGCGGGCGAAGAGTGTAGCGGTGGTGCTGGCAATGGTGTGGCGTTCTCGACCGTCCGATCGAAGATCGGATGGCTCAGATTGTTCTGTGATTGATGGAGGGGGCTGGGCGAGGCGTACGGGTGTTGATCGGGTGCCACGTGGCACCTTGTGAGCCGTTGATCGTCAAATCAACGGTCATAACTTCCTAGGTTAATTGCGGGAGCTCCAGACGTCGGATTTGGTCAATTTTGAGTATGTTGGACTCCGTTCGACGCTCTAAATCCATCCGTGCGGTTTGATTGCTCATCAGAGGCCTATTTTGACATGTCCTTGTACACATGGCCGTTAGTAATGTATTATAAGCAATCTTGATGTGCAATGCATGTAATGCTCCTATTTCTATTTATGATGTGTTATTTGTGCATTTTTCTCTTAAGATAAACCTCAATTGACAGATTTATCACCCCAAGATGTAGTGTTATCACGACCTGGTTCCCAAATCCCTTCAGGACTCGACACCGGCTCGGCTCGAATAATCCCAAGACCTAGTCGTCCAACAAGAAATAACCAAAAGTAGGAAAATAAACCACTTTCACACATGCAATGTAACTAAGTAGAAGAAACGTACAAAGTAGTAAAGAAATATAACAGCTGTCTCAGTACATACCACCACAACAACGACAATAATAACGGAAAGTGGAAAGGAAATAGAAGCAGCAGAACAATAGCTAAATGTCCATTACTTACTATAATAGTAGAGAAAAAGAAAGTGGTGAAGAAAACTACGGCTGGACTCGACTGGGCCCAGCACCCTCTGTAGCCGGACACTTAGGTTGCTTAACTCCTGATCCTGAACAGTGTTATGAAAAGACATAGTCAGCGAATGCTGAGTAGAGTAGTGTTTATATTATCTAAGTACAAAACAGTAAAAGCAACAGGTTTAATTCTCATTTCTATTTATCTGTTTTATATGTTTCCGTTTCACCTATTTCTCAAAATAGCTAGATATTTTTTGATCTTGCATGTTCCTCATGGGAACGATCTTAATTGCAGTCTTTTCCATAGAGTAGAAGGTACACGTGGTGCTCTCCTGGCCGGGAGAGTCACCTGTGGTAGTCCTACACCCAGTTAACCATCTCAAGGTCACTGTCAAGATGTAGCGGTGACTACGGCACGCGTGATAAGTGCACGGGTAGCTACCTCGCACTGACACGCGGTCAGTTGTTTCCGCTAGCTGGTACGCCCAAAGTACAGCATGGAACTGTGTAGGGTCTTGCCCTCTCAGAACAGGGGTCTTGTCCTTGAAAACCAAACAGGGGTCTCGCCCCTCTACAGTCTGCGAACCCTCGTCTGACTACCTCGATTTTCCTAGAGGGCCTAACAAGTCAATGTAGGGTGGCTAGCTGAACCCCGGACCCCGTGGGGTGGTTAGGTCCCTCCTTACACTAGTAGCTCACCTCGGTACCACGTACGCGAGGGCCAGCAGGAGTCAGTGTAAAGTGGTCAATCCTAACCCTAGGTCTCAATCCAAGGGAGGTTAGCTCCGCTCTACACAATAAGAGACAGTTTCTCTCCTTGGTACCACGTACTCAGGGGCTAGCACACTTCCCGTCTACATTCCAGATTTCCGTTTATCCACAGGAGTTCTACTCCTAACTCCCCGTAGGGTTCGCGCTCATGTTCACCTCATTTATCCAGATCCAGATCTCATTTTTCATAATTCATTTCTCATCCATATTCAGGTAGCTTGTGTTTTATAATTCCATTCTCAATAACATGCAACTGGTGATTTCACAGGTAATTGTTTCTTAAATACAGGCAGCTCATATTTTAACAGGCAACTCATAATTATAATACAGTATTTGCTAGCAATTTATCTTAACCACGCATGCAGGTAAATCATACAGTACAAACGGGCTCATTCATTTCTCTACCCTAGGGTTTATTCCACATCCTAGGGTTCCATTCGGCTATTTTCACAAGCACATTCTTATTGAAATATTATTAATGGAATTAAACCACTCTACCAGGAAACACGAGAGTAATGGGGGCTCGAACCGCAGACCCAGACGTCTCTGCGAGCCCCAAATGCGTAGCAGGTTGAAACCCTATACCAGGGAATACATCACAAAAGAAGAGTTCAGAACAGTGTATAATAGACTCTACTACGTAGAGGAACTTGAGAGAAAAGTACAAGTATTTCATTTGCGTAAAACGGACCTCGATTGGACCCTAAACAGGTCAAAAACGTGCCTACTGTTCAAAATCAGACGTCTGGAAATAATCCCAGACGTCTTAAAAGGCATCAGATCTTACCTTATGTTCCCTGCGGTGTCCTCAGACGTCCAGACCTTCTCTGCGACAGTCTGAAGACGGTTCTAGACGTTGGACAATGTCTCCGGTCGTTTGGACGCACCTCCGGACGTTTGGTGATGTGATCAGATATCCAAAAGTGCGTAGAAAAGCGTTCCACTCTCCTTCCCAAGGCTGCACCTGCATACGCAAACGCAGACACGGTCAGCCGACAACAACCCCTGCACTGCGATATGCATGGCGCAGGGCGATACATACCTTGCGATATAAGTGCTTTCAGATGTCTGGCCTTAGCTCCGACGTCCAAGTATCCTGCTAGTCATCTGGACTCCACTCCAGACGTCTGATACTGGAAAACTTCCAATATCAGGAGCTCCTCGCAGCTCGCTCCACTTGCTCCTCCTGCAATGGTAGCTCCAGCTGCTGCTGGAGCTTGAGCAGCTCCTCACCGGCTCCTCCTCGAGCTCCACCGAGCTCCCATGGTTATCTTCCTCCTCCCCGTTCTCACTTCCACGCGCTCTCTAGCTCACGCTCCTCCCCACTCTCACTCCCTCGCCGGAGTGTCCCCTTCCTTGCCGCGGCTGTAACAGAGGCAGAGGAAAGGTAACGGTTGTAGGAGAAGGTGGAGGTGGCGGTGGCTGTGGTGTGAGGAGGAGAGGAGAGGGGAAGGGAGGGCTTTATATAGGAGAGGGTTTAGGATTTGGGTAAGGGTGCAAGGAGAGAGAAGAGCCTCTATGCGCCGCTCGCGCGCAGAGCGTAAAGCACAGTACGAAAAGTTTCACTTTCAGATGTTCGGGAACGAGTCCATATGTCTGGACAGACGTCTAACTAAAACTCTAGATGTCTTAAATAGCTAAAAATGTAACGGATCATTACAACAAGCATGAACCCTATGAGGAATTAGGAAAAGAACTTAGTAAGTAGATGGGAAGTGAGCCCTTGTGTACCTGGTACCAAGGAGAGCAACTGTCCATTTAGTGTAGAGGGGAGCTAGCTGCCCTTTTGGGTTGAGACCTGGGGCTAGACTTAGTCACTCTACACTGACTTCTATTTAGCTCTCGTGTACGTGGTACCGGAGTAAGTTACGTAGTTTAGGGAGGGAGCTAGCTACCTTTGGGACCTAGGGTTAGGATTGATCACCCAACACCGACACTTGTTAGGTCCACTAGGCAAACTAGGAGAGTCGGACGAGGGTATGTGGACTGTGGTGGGGCGAGACCTCTGTTCTGAGAGGGCAAGGTCCTGTGCTGTTCCATGCTGTACCTTTAGGTGTACCCATTAGCGGAAACGACTGACCGCGTGTCAGTGCAGGGTAGCTAGCCGTGCGTTTATCGCACGTGCCGTAGTCACCGCTACGTCGCGACCGTGACCTCGGGGTGGTTGATTGGGTGTAAGACTACCACGGGGGACTCTCCCGACTAGAAGAGCGCCACGTATACATCTTACATCACGGGAAGGACTGCAATCAAGATCGTCCTCTTGAGGGACAATCAAGATCAAAAAATGACTGGTTTCTTAAGAGAATGAACAAATCAGAACTACCTAGTTGAGCTAAATGAGAAATAAATAAATAAATTAGTTACTTGTCTTATGATAATTGTATGTAAATGGCTTAATTACCACTCTACTCAATGTTAGCTGACTACGGATTTTATAACGTTGTTCAAATCAGGGAGTTGAACAGCTAAGATTACTTATAAGCGTATTTTTCTCTCCATATATAAAGCACCAAGCTAAGATGTAAGCAGTCTTAATCGAAAATAATATTTTAACCACTTAATCAAATATTAAATTATTCAAATATCAATAGATCACATGCATTGTCGATTCACCGACTAGTCATCTCCTCTGAAATACAAACGTCTAGCTAGGCTGTATATATTGCACTTGAAAAGCACATTTTCCTAATTTAACGAAGAAAAAACCTCCAATTTTCATAAAAAAATGAGGGAAACTTACATACCCCTTCACTAAACACTCGTCGATTTTCTTATTTTTCATTGCAATACTAGATCACCTCCATGTAATTGACTAAATTATTACTTTTTATAGGTAGTCGACGTGCATAAGTGTCTTGTCCTCTCTACCACCATGTATAGGCCCTTGATGAAATCAATATTAGGCTACCAATCGTAACCAAAGTCAAGTTTGACGACCTACAAACAACCCTTCTTGTTAGCTTATTAAAAATTAGGGACATTCCATCTCTCATCTAAATTAATCCAACTTTGATGTCAGCCATCTATCTCACTTCATGACATGAAGAGCGAGATGGTTAGAAAGTGAACTTAATTTAGTTACTTTACCTTAACATGTTCCCAAATCCATCATTCTAGATGTTGCTACTATAAATGGTGTGATCTTTCTTAGTGGATCTTGATGTATACACATGCACGTTCGGCATTCGCATACCGTAGTTCCGATTGCCTGCTCTGAACAATGCAGCACATCAACTGAGTGCTCGTTGCCTGGGCCAACAAAAGGCTCTTCAATTAGTTCCAATCAATCTAATCGAATCCCCTCGAGCGTATACCTTAAATGATTTAACCAAGGTAGCTCAAGATGCAGTTGTCGGAAAGGCAACAATCACAAAGAGGAAAGGAAGAAGGAAAAGAGTAGGCATGCATGTGATGGGGGAGGAGGCACAGGTGGCTAAGATGCTAAAAGAGATGTCATAGATTGGTAGGGCATTAACTGAAGTCCCTCAACGAGAGGGGGAATCAATCTTTAGAAAGTGGACACTTCGCTTGTGGCTTGATTTCACTTGTTGGGGGTATCTGCATTTGGCACTTGTAGTGCTGTCTGGGGGTAGAAGAGGACCTGTTTGCTCCATGTTTGTGTGGGGGGTAAGTTTAAGTGGATATGCTGAGAAAGGTGCCAAACCACCAGAGCACGGAGGGTAGAGGACTGTGCTGTGGTCAAATCAACAAAGCTGTTGTGGGTTAAAAGTGAAGAGGGGTGGGGGAAGGAAAAACAGAGGGGGGGTGCATTTGCATGTTGGATGGAGTTTTTATTTATTTGTTTATTTATTTATTTTTGTCGTTGTTTCTTTCTGTTCCCATCTATCAATATCAAATTGCCATCACGGCAACTAGCGATGGTAACATCAAGTAGAGGACTTCCATATTACCAAAGGGGAAGGAGTTGGTTTCCCAATGTCACCCAGTTATGGACAAAAATAACAGCTCATCACGCATGCGTGTGTTTCCGTGCTCTCCTCGTTGTCTCACACTGCTGTTTCCCAAAGGAAATTGTGTATATATTTACCTATTTCAAATTATGACCCTTCCACCATCGTATCAGGGAAGTCGTAGTTTAGATGGAGCTTGTACCTACTCATGCAATTAATTTCAACGATTTGTTTCACATGATTTCTTTTCCTGGTCTCCCTGCGTTTTTCTGCCCCTCGGAACGCCTTATATCTTAGAATTAATTTTTAACTGGCAATTTTTGCCGTAGAATTAAGACTTGATGAAATTTATTTTCATCTCTATTGGACTTTTGTGGATGAATATTATGGAACTAAAAGGGAATGCATTTTTCTCTTTTACCGTTTGCACGCCGCATGTAAATGTGATTCTCACTTTACGATCGATGTTTAATGTAAATTGTAAAATGGTAAATGTAAATTTTATTAGGTGATGAATTTTACGTCACTTTAAAATTTTTTTATCATTTTGAATCAAAATATATCAATATAAAATGATTTTATATTAATTTAATTTTACTTTATGTCAATATAAAATTATTACTAAGTGACCACCACTTTTAACAAAATTGTACTGACGAGTATAAAATAATCTTAAATATAATGATTATTCTTTATCTTACGTCGATGTAAAAATGATTCCACTGACGTGATGTTACTTTACTTGAATGTAAAATAGAGATGCACGAGGTGTTCTCCACTTAAAGTTTATTCTTTTAAAATAAATATTTCAACTTGTAAATTTTTATTTCCTTCCCCGTCTCCTCAACCTTTCTCGACGCCGATTGACGTGTTCAGCGATCCGTCGAAATTATTATTTCCCTCATTTCATTTCTTCCACGCCTCTTCTATATTCCCCACGCTACCCGCTCCTTTTCTAACAAGGCAGAGAGACGGGCTCCATCTTTGTGACATTAACCTCTACTCCCTTTGCCAGGTTGCTACAGTCATTGCAACAATAACCGTATCTCGCAGCTTCGTTTATATTGTTGATTTTTATTTCGGATGTTGCTGCGAGACCGTAAAGAATCAATTACCGAAGAATTGTAAAAGTTAATTATACGTAGGTTTAATATAATTTTTAATTAATGTATTTTGATTTTCGATCGATGGATATCAGTATATTGTACGTTGTAAAGTATATTGCCTAGTGTATCATGATTTTTGATATGTGAAAAATAAAAAAATATTGATAAAAAATCAAAAAACATCACGTATTGAAAATATTTCACCATGTATTTTAATTTTTAATCGGTGTCTTAGATTATGTTTATACTATTTGGTTTTATATATATATATTATTTCATTCTTTTATAGGAACGTACTTGAAATGACTCTTCCCAGAGGTCGTTCTAGAATTAACCCCTTGGGTTTTAAATTTTGGATTTTGTCAGAATAAGAGGTTTACGTGAGGTTGACTTTTCAAAAACCCTCATGCCCATATCCCTAAACTTCATGTCCATGCCCCTAAACCCCACTATACCTCACCCCTCACCCCCATACCCACGACACCCACGCAATCTCCCCCATTCCTCCCCACTCCTCCCCATTTCCCCCATTCCTCACGCCATCCCTCCCCCCACGCCTCCCACATCCATAAAAATCCCCCCTCCTCCATTCGCACATCACACAGCAACCGAGCGAGAAGAGGAGAGGGAGAGTGGAGGATCGGAGGAGCATGGGGGAGACGAGTGCATGCGGGAGAGGAGGGGGAACGGCAGAAGCTACTGTTGCGGGGGTCGCTGTTGTTGCAGCGGGATGCAGGGGAGGGAGAGAGCTCGCAAACGGTTCTACGGAGTCATTTTTCCACATAATCAAATGTCTGGAAAAACCATCCAGAGGTAATACCAGACGTCTGATAGTGCATAATTTTCAATTATTATTCCCTCCCGAGTTCTAACCTTGTATGCATGTGTCAGAGGTTGGAAAAGCGCGCTGGTGCGACGATCAAGGTGGTTTCAGACGTCAGGGAGGGTTGCTAGATGTTTGAAGACACCCTCAGAAATCTGCATAAAATTCAAGACGTCCGAAAAAGGCGTCCTGAGTAAGGTGTCTTTGAGTTCATTTAAGACGTCTGATTTTGGTCAGAGTTCGTGTTTTTGGGCCTATTTGAGACCCAAATGGAGTCGATTTTCCGCAAACAAAATGTCGTTGGATTCCGTTCGAGTTTCTCTATGTAATGATATAGTGTCTTTGTAGTTTTCAACTCGATTAACCTGTCGGTCTATGTTGTAGGTCTCTAGTCCGTAGAGTACACGGGACCTGCGGAGACATTGGGAGCTATCGTACGAGCCCCCATTCCACCCTGTTACCCTAGTAGAGTAGTTTTCACCTTAATCCCAGAGTTAATAATTAAATTGCATGTGTAGAATTATTTGAATCGTAGGTTGTGAGATGAACCTTAAGACTGAAAAGAGACAAATGCATGCTACTTTAGAATATATTCGATTGAACCCCAAGTTATGAAATGACCACTGGGGCAGAAAGAAATGCAAGTATAGTTAATAAATGATTGAGTTACCATGATGCTTCCTGAAAAAGAATAAATCATGAGCTGTCTGTACTACATGTAATGAAAACCATGTCATGAATGGAAATACATACATCTACTGAGTAATCAATGGTGAAAATGAGTTGCCTATTCTACATATAATGAACCAGATATGAAATAAGAAATTCCTTGTACGAACCTGAAACGACCACCACCCCCCTTTGGTCATTTAAGACGTCTGGGATGTTCACTAGACGTCTGAAAATGCTTTTCAGCGTGGAAAGTACGTACGCCATATTTCTTCCCTCACCACACCTCTTTTTGCAATGCCATTCCACCCATGCTTCGCCTTTCCGCCCCCCTCACCTCCTCTTCCTTTATAAACCTCTCCCCTGAAAGTTCCTACTTGTACTAGGAGGGGTGAGATCAGCGTGACGAAAAAAAATGCGGAATTGAAATATATAAAGCAATCTCACACAAAAAGACAATCGCACAATGTACACAATTGTTTTTAGGTGGAAACCCAAGCCGGGTGAAAACCACCACCTAACCCTCTCGAGTTAGGATTTTCCGATCAACCTAGTTGATCAAATCCACTAACCGAATCACTTTAAAACGAGGGTGATTCAACCTCAGTACAACCACGCTACAAGTACGAGGGTAGCGTTCCTCAACCCCTTCTCTCCACGAGAAGGATTTTGTCCCACGAAGGAGACGGGAATTCACAAAGCGAATACCCAACCAAATAACAAAGGTAAAATAAACAACAAACCTATAGAGCCAACAAAGTAATAAACCTAAGCTTCTATAGGATTTAGGAAACTCCCCTTTGCAAGGAGTGCATCGACGATGACGCGGTGCGTGAGCCACGCGACGGCGCAACTTCGCTCTCGTGAACTACGGCGGGAGAGCGGGTGCGCAACAGCTTGATGCTCTCAAGAGAATGGTGCTTGAGCTTGGAGAGCAACAGCTAGCTAGGACACAAGAGAGTGGAAAGTGTAATACAAATTGTTTCTTGTGTATCTTGGTCTCTCTGGGTGTGTCTCTTGTGTGTAAAGGCTCCCCTCTATTTATAGAGGCCTTAGGAAGGCTTTGGAAGGCTTGGAAAAGCTTCCATAGCCGTTGGGTGCAAAGCCCAAGAGAATCAGGCCGAAATCAGGACAATGATTACATTTGACAGGGTTATCAGACGTCTAACTCTGGTATCAGACGTCTAGAAGGCCACTTTAAGACGTCTGATTTCAAGGTCAGACGTCTGATTCTATGTGGGTTTCTCCCTGACTTGAATCAGATCTAAACAGGGTTTTTGTGCAAGTCCATCAGACGACATACAGGACGTCTGACACTATGTCTGGACGTCTGGAAACCTACTTTTACTGTGGGAATTGATTTCCAAACGTTGTAACGGCTAGAAAATCTCTGAGAAGAGATTTTGGGTCAGCTGAGGCAAAACGGTCATTTATCAAACGTCTGTAAAGGCCTAAGGACGTCTGATAAGGCTCTAACGGTCATAATCTTGAGCGCCTGCTAAGCTAGCCAACGGTCCACTATCTGGACGTCTGGCAAGTCCATCAGACGTCTTCTAAGATGTCTGGACTAAGGTCTGGACGTCTGATTTCATCAGACAGAACTAGCTATGTCCAGCCTAACAGTTATCAGACGTCTGAAACAACAGTCAGACGTCTTAAAATGCTTTATCAGATGTCTGATTTGGTAATTAGACGTCTGGAAGTGCTAACCCTATATTGGTTTTCTAAGTATTCTACAGAAAACCTAAGTATCCTAGGGTTGTGCTGGTGTTCCTAGGACTACTGTTAGGGTTCTTTGAGGCTCTTTAACATGAAATATCTAAGGAAATAAAGAGAAACAAAAGAAACGAAAAATACAACAAGTACAAAAGAAGGAAATCTATCCTATTCTTCTTGTCTTCTATCTTCAATCTGTCGCTACACGCGAACCTCCTCTGTTTTCCGTCAAGCTCCTCCAATCTGTCCTGGATGCGAGCTCGAACTCTGTTTAAGCACGTCTACATTTGCAATTGACCTGAATCTAGGACTCAAATTGCAAATGTTAAATAACACGTGTTTTGTTATCATCAAAACAAATGATCGTGATGCTCTAGCACCAACAATCTCCCCCTTTTTGATGATAACAAAACCTTAAATAATAATGCAGAAAAAACCTCCCCCTTTTTGACATTATCAAAAAGGTTTAATTGGTTTTACATTTCATATAACTCCCCTTTAAAACATGCTCTTCTATAAATTTATTTTAACAAAGGTGATATTCTCCCCCTTTTTGTAACAACAAGATAGCTATTATTTTTCTCCCCCTTACTAAAGGAAATTTAGCTAACTTGCATCTCCCCCTTAAAAATTGACAATTAGCTCATCATTTTTTTAACTCCCCCTATCTAAATGCTTATGATAATAAGATAGGGTTAAGAATTTTTACCTCACCTACCATGGCCAATAAAATGGCCCGAATGGTGGTGGTGGATGCCACATCGGATGGGGCTCCCATCCGTAGCTTGGAGGCCCGGGCATTGGCGCCGGTCTCTAATCTGGTGGTCTACGTGCGGCGGGTCCGTCGTTTGTTCGCCGTCTCGTCGGTCTTCTTGTTCTCCTCCTTGGTCTACTCCTTGGTTCTCCCAACTCGAGTTGACCAGCCTTTAGTTTGTAGGTCCAGTCCTTTGTGTTGTAGTTATCCCTAAACCCTACAAAACAAGATTCCAAATTTTTCTTCGGTATCCAAGTGAGCTTGGATCCGGATCTGTTAGCGGGTCTCCTTGATGGAGATCCTTTCTCAATCTTAGGGCTATATAAATCATCTACTTTGTTGATTAGTTTGTTAGAGCTTTCCCTAAGACATGCAATTTCTTTTTCTATAGTATTTATCTTAGTCTTTAAATCAGAAATTTCTATTTTTAGACTAACATTTTCCTCAATCAATTTATTATTTTCATTGATGAGGTCTTGATTTTCTAATAATAGGTTATCAATTCTAGGATTAGCTTCTATGTCCTTAAGTTATTTTTCTAACCTATCATTTTCAGATTTAAGAAAACTAAGGTTCTTTTTAATACTTTTGTTTTCTATTTTAAGTGATTTACTAATCTCAAATAGTTTATTAAAAGCTTCTTGTAAATCGAAATTTACCTCGTCGTCGGAGTCGCTTCCGCTGTCACTTTCTCCGATTGCCATGAAACCAAGGCACACGGTTTCCTTCTCCCCGAGATCTTCTTCCGAGCTCGTCTCCTCATGAGTGCCTTCCAACCTCCTCCATATCTCGTGGGCGGTGGTGCACTTTTGGATTCGTTCGAATTCCTTCGGACTCAATGCGCAATACAAGGCATTCATTACCTTTGCGTTGAGGTTGAGATTCCGAACCTGATCTTTTGAGTAAACTTTCGCGGGTTTCTTGGGAATCACAAATGTGGATTCGCATTTTTCCCACACCCGGAAGTCGTAGGCCTGCATCCACATAGTCATACGATTTTTCCAATAAATGAAATCGATACCTGCAAAGTATGGTGGTCGCGAGGTATCGTGTCCTTCTGTGCACACGAATGCTTTTCCCTCCATATTTAGATCCTCGCCGGTTTGTAACGCCGATAACGCGAGACCTGCTCTGATACCAATTGAAAGTTCCTACTTGTACTAGGAGGGGTGAGATCAGCGTGACGAAAAAAAATGCGGAATTGAAATATATAAAGCAATCTCACACAAAAAGACAATCGCACAATGTACACAATTATTTTTAGGTGGAAACCCAAACCGGGTGAAAACCACCACCTAACCCTCTCGAGTTAGGATTTTTCGATCAACCTAGTTGATCAAATCCATTAACCGAATCACTTTAAAACGAGGGTGATTCAACCTCAGTACAACCACGCTACAAGTACGAGGGTAGCGTTCCTCAACCCCTTCTCTCCACGAGAAGGATTTTGTCCCACGAAGGAGACGGGAATTCGCAAAGCGAATACCCAACCAAATAACAAAGGTAAAATAAACAACAAACCTATAGAGCCAACAAAGTAATAAACCTAAGCTTCTATAGGATTTAGGAAACTCCCCTTTGCAAGGAGTGCATCGACGATGACGCGGTGCGTGAGCCACGCGACGGCGCAACTTCGCTCTCGTGAACTACGGCGGGAGAGCGGGTGCGCAACAGCTTGATGCTCTCAAGAGAATGGTGCTTGAGCTTGGAGAGTAAGAGCTAGCTAGGACACAAGAGAGTGGAAAGTGTAATACAAATTGTTTCTTGTGTATCTTGGTCTCTCTGGGTGTGTCTCTTGTGTGTAAAGGCTCCCCTCTATTTATAGAGGCCTTAGGAAGGCTTTGGAAGGCTTGGAAAAGCTTCCATAGCCGTTGGGTGCAAAGCCCAAGAGAATCAGGCCGAAATCAGGACAATGATTACATTTGACAGGGTTATCAGACGTCTAACTCTGGTATCAGACGTCTGGAAGGCCACTTTAAGACGTCTGATTTCAAGGTCAGACGTCTGATTCTATGTGGGTTTCTCCCTGACTTGAATCAGATCTAAACAGGGTTTTTGTGCAAGTCCATCAGACGACATACAGGACGTCTGACACTATATCTGGACGTCTGGAAACCTACTTTTACTGTGGGAATTGATTTCCAAACGTTGCAACGGCTAGAAAATCTCTGAGAAGAGATTTTTGGTCAGCTGAGGCAAAACGGTCATTTATCAGACGTCTGTAAAGGCCTAAGGACGTCTGATAAGGCTCTAACGGTCATAATCTTGAGCGCCTGCTAAGCTAGCCAACGGTCCACTATCTGGACGTCTGGCAAGTCCATCAGACGTCTTCTAAGACGTCTGGACTAAGGTCTGGACGTCTGATTTCATCAGACAGAACTAGCTATGTCCAGCCTAACAGTTATCAGACGTCTGAAACAACAGTCAGACGTCTTAAAATGCTTTATCAGATGTCTGATTTGGTAATTAGACGTCTGGAAGTGCTAACCCTATATTGGTTTTCTAAGTATTCTACAGAAAACCTAAGTATCATAGGGTTGTGCCGGTGTTCCTAGGACTACTGTTAGGGTTCTTTGAGGCTCTTTAACATGAAATATCTAAGGAAATAAAGAGAAACAAAAGAAACGAAAAATACAACAAGTACAAAAGAAGGAAATCTATCCTATTCTTCATTTCCTTCCATCTTCAATCTTTCGCTCCACGCGAACCTCCTCTGTTTTCCGTCAAGCTCCTCCAATCCGTCCTGGATGCGAGCTCGAGTTCCGTCTAAACACGTCCACATTTACAATTGACCTGAAATCTAGGACTCAAATTGCAAATGTTAAATAACACGTGTTTTGTTATCATCAAAACAAATGATCGTGGTGCTCTAGCACCAACATCCCCCTCCTCTTCGTTGCCCACCCGTAGCCGAGAGCAGAGCGAGGGCAAGAGCGAGTGAAGAGCAGAGAGCCCAAGCGAGAGGAAGTGCGAGAACGGAGGGTGGAGCACCGTTCTGCTGCAGCACCTGCAAGCAAAGGGAGCCAGAGCAGTTCTGCGGAAGTCATTTTTCCGTGGAATCAGACCACCGGAGAGACACCCAGATGTCTTGCCGGACGTCCGAAGGTAGAGCAAGACGTCTGGTAGAGATTTACTTTCCGTACCTTTTCTCTCTGACAAGTCTTGACAACGTACGTGTATATGTCAGAAGAGCGAGGGTAGCCGAGGCAGTTTCAAACGTCCGGGAGCACCCCCAAACGTCTGACGGAGTGTTTAGACGTCGGCATTGAGTTCCAGACGTCTGATGGCGAAACACCGAGAGAGGTATCCCTAAGAAATGTTTTAAGACGTTTGGGACCTTTCCCAGACGTCTAATTTTCATCTAACAGCATGTTTTGGGCCGTGCAAGGCCCTATTATTATCGCTTTTCCGCAAACAAACCATCTCTCTTTTCCGTATGAGTTTCTCTGTATAATGATACCTTATTTATATCCTTCTGAACCTTTTGGCCCATCAATCTATGTTTTAGGTCTCTAGTCCGTCGAACATACGGGACCTATGGAGACATCGGGAGCCACTGTACGAGCCCCCATTCCACCCGGTTACCCAGGTAGAGTGGTTACAACCTTAAATCTCTAATTTAATACATGCAAGTAAGTAATCCTATGACTTGAGATGAACCCTAGGAAGGAATAAACGATACTCGAAAATAAATTCTTGAACTCTAGGTCTTGGCATGAACACTAGGGTTAGAAGAAACTGCATGTGAATGATTGAGTAATCAAAAGCTACCTATTGTATCTAAAATGAACCCCTACTGCAATAAAATGGAAATTGAACTGTTGTTTCGAACATTCCAACCCGGATGTGAAAAAGAAACTCCTGTACGAATCCCACGGGGAATGTAAACAAGAACACCGTACTACGGAGAGCCGAATGATTCTGGAAATTTGCTGCCTATGGGAAGCTGTTAAGGGAGGTAGGCTAACCTTCGTGTACGTGGCACTGAAGAGAGCAACTATCCCTTGTAGTGTAAAGGGGAGCTTGCCACCCTTGGGTTGGGATCTGGGGTGGGTTTGGCCACTCTACGACGACTCTTACTGGCCCACGTGTACGTGGTACCGAGGTGAGCTACTTAGTGTAGGGGGGAGCTATCCGCCCAAGGGGCCTCGAGGCTAGGTATGGCTACCCTACACCGACTCTCGTCAACCCATTAGGTAAACCGGGGTTTTCGTACGAGGGTACACGAACTGAGGAGGGGTGATACCCCTGAGGGGTAAGACCCCTGTTCTGTTCTGAGATGGCAAGGCCCTTTACTGTTCCGCACTGTACATTGAGGCGTACCCGCTAGCGGAAACGACTGACCGCGTGCCAGTGCGGGGTAGCTACCCGCATGCTTATCATGTGTGTTGTAGTTACCGGTACGTCACGACAGTGACCTCGGGGTAGTAGACCGAGCATAGGATTACCACGGTTGGACTCCCCCGGCCAGGAGAGTGCCACGTGGGCATCCTATATCACGGAAAGCTGCAAGAAAAATCGTTCCTATAGGAAACAAGAAGATTAATTAACAAATCATAATTAGAGATCTCTACGCACTCACATGTATAATATAAGTGGAAACTGGAAAATTTTATTTTAACTACTTGTTAAATGCATGTTACTTCTTAGCCATCACTCTACTCAGCGTTAGTTGACTCCACTTAAATAAATTCTGTACAGGTTAGGGATTTGAGCAGACTGAGCCACCGGCTGCTGAGGACGTTGGAAAGAAAGTAAGAATACTCTAGTATGGAAAACCTGATGGTTTTGGAAAATGTTACCTACGAGCGGTTGTTTGGACTTGGTTAAGGGAAGTGCGTTGGCCCTTGTATATCGATGAGAGCAACTGTCCCTTTAATGTGGAAAGTGAGCTGACCCCTGTGTACATGGTACTGAGGAGAGCGACTGTCTTGCGTACACGGTACCAAGGGAGCCACTGTCTGTTACGAACGCACTCCAAGACATTTTTTTTAAGACGTCTGGCCAGACGTCTGGGATCTATTTTCGGTGGCACGCGGGACTACGTCTGCGTGCAGGCGCGCGTAGACCCGCAACCGCCTTCCTCTCTCTTTTTCCCTCTCTCCTGCGACCGCAGTTTGCGTTCTGTCTCTCTTCCTCTCCCCACGCGGCTTTAAAAAGCCTCACCCTCTCCCTCACTCTCATCACCTCCGCTCCTCCTTCTTCTTCCAGAGAGTGCGAGCGTGAGCGAGCGGTGGCGGCGGCAGCTGCGGCGAGTGCGGGAGGAGGTGTTGCGCGAGGGAGGAGGCGCTCGACCGTGAGGGTTCGAGCTTGCCGGGGCTGCTAGAGCTGGCCGGCGGGGGCGCAGCGGGCGCAGAGTGACACGGGAGGTCTGCTGCAGCTTGAGCAGCAGGCGGACGAGACGCGACGCGGTCGTGCGTCGCGGGCGGAGGGCGAGTCGCGCTCTAATTCTGGAAGTTTTTCCAGAATCAGACGTCTGAGTTTCCAACCAGACGACGGGGAAGACGTCAGGAGGACTGTCCAGACGTCTGAAAGGTAAGTTATTTTCGTACTTCCTCCTTCTCTTCGACCGTCCGTACTGAGAGCGAGGAATGGGTACGCGCAGGTTCTGAGATTCGCATCCAACGCGAATCAGACGTCTGGCAGCGGTGCCAGACGACTGGAGAGACTTCCAGACGTCCAGGGTGACCATCGGACGTCTGGGAACTAGGCTAGATGCCCCCGCAGGCTTCTGGACGTCTGAGAAACTACGCAGGACAAGGTACCATCTGATCCCCATTTTTAAGACGTCTGGAAGAAGTTCCAGACGTCTGATTTTGCACTGTTTCGTCGTTTTCGACCCGTTTAGGGTCCGTTCGGAGTCCGTTTTCCACATTTCGAGTTGCGTTCTTTTTGGGATAAAATCCTCTACCCGTTTACAGTAATTATATACTGTTTTGAGAAACTTCTTGTGTTTGATCCTTGTGCTAGGACCCCGTTCCATTTCAGTCTCGGGGGTTGCAGAGGTGCGCGGGATTTCCGACCACGCACCCATTACTTCCGTTGTAGCTGGTAGAGTGGCTTTTAAGTTTATTAGTATAATCTGTTAAATTATGGAACCATAAATAGAACCTAGGACATTGAATGAATCCTAGGAATGAGAAACTAGAATGAATGGTAGATCCTAAGGTGTTGCATGAATCCTAGGGCTGGAAAACTAGATTGTATGATAGATCCTAGGGTATGGCATGAATCCTAGGATGGAAAAACTAGTGGAATATACGAATACTGCAGTCTTGGAAAAATGGAAAGGAACAAATAGCTGCCTGTAAATTAATTTGACAGCTGCCTGTTATGAATAAATACACGTGATTGAGAACATGGATCGTAAGAACGTGAAACTGGAAAGTGAAACCTAGATGTTCTGAGTTAAAAGAGTTGGAACCCTACGGGGAATTAGGAGTGGATCTCCTGGAAAGAGAAAGGAATGGATCTGAGAAAGAAAAACGTGGTAGTGTGCTGTCTCTTGGGTACGTGGTACCATGGGAAGTACCTGCTACCTGTTTACTGCAGAGCGGAGCTAGCCGCCCCAGGGACCCGGAGTTAGGTCTGGCCACTTTGTACTGACTTGCTGGCCCTCGTGTACGCAGTACCGAGGAGAGCTACTAGTATAGGGCGAGTATTAGCTACCCCACGGGCCCCGAGGTTCTGCTAGCTCACCTACACCGACTTGTTAAGCCCACTGGGAAAACCAGGGTAGTCAGGCGAGGGTGCGCGGACTGTGGAGGGGCAAGGCCCCTGTTTGGTTACTGTGGAGGGGTCGGACCCCTGTTACTGAGAGGACTCTGCCCTGTACTGGTTCCGTGCTGTGCTTTGGGCACACCCGTTAATGGAAACGACTGACTGCGTGCCAGTGCGGGTTAGCTACCTGTGCGTTTATCACATGTGCTGTAGTCACCGTTACGTCTGTCCGTGACCTTGGGGTGGTTGACTGAGAGTAGGATCACAACGGGGGATTCTCCCGGCCAGGAGAGCACCACGTGCTACTTCTACTGTTGGGAAAAGACTGCAATCAAGATCGTTCCCATGAGGAACATTTGAGATCAAGTGAAGGATCTGAGGAATAGATAAATTGTGAAACAATAGAAAGACGTAAATAAAGGAAGAAAGAAATTAAAACAGCCACTATACACCTTACTGCTTCTTTAGTTTAGCTGCCACTCTACTCAGCGTTTCGCTGACGTGTTACACTCGTTACTTTTCAGGACCAGGTGTTGAGCAGCCAGGGTCAGTGGCTGCAGAGGACCCTGGGCCGAGTAGGGTCTAGTAGAGTTACCATTGCTCTTTTGTGCCCTTTTGTTTCCACTGTAGTGAGTAGTCTTTGTTAGTCTCTGTACTTTTCTTTACTCGTAGTTCTTGTTATGTTAAATGTTGTTCTTCTGTTGTGGTGGTACATGCTGTAGTAGTTTTTTTCTTACTGCTGTATTTTGTTACTGCTAGTTATACTTCATGTTGAATGTGGTTTATTTTACTGCTCTTTTGGTTACTTCCTCGTTGGACGACTAGGTCTTGGGATTAGTCGAGTCGGTCCGGTCCTCGTGTCTTGTAGGGACTCGGGAATCGGGTCGTTACATTTGTAGGTTTGGCCCTACCAGGAGGGGTGACGTAATAAAATGCGGAAATAAAATATAAAGCAATCTCACAAAAAAATCAATCGCACAAGTACACAAAGATTTTTAGGTGGAAACCCAAACCGGGTGAAAACCACCACCTAACCCTCTCGAGTTAAGGACGTCTGATAAAGCTCTAACGGTCATATTCTGTAGTGCCTGCTAAGCTAGCCAACGGTCCACTATCTGGACGTCTGGCAAGTCCATCAGACGTCTCCTAAGACGTCTGGTCTAAGGTCTGGACGTCTGATTTCATCAGACAGAACTAGCTATGTCCAGCCTAACAAATATCAGACGTCTGAAACAACAGTCAGACATCTTAAAATACTTTATCAGACGTCTGATTTGGGAATTAGACGTCTGGAAGTGCTGTTTGAACCCTATATTGGTTTTCTAAGTGTTCTACAGAAAACCTAAGTATCCTAGGGTTGTGAAGGTGTTCCTAGGACTACTGTTAGGGTACTTTGAGGCTCTTTAATAATATTCTAAGAAAAATAAAAAGAGTAAGAAAATAAAGACAAGAGATATAAGAAAGGATTAAAAAGAATCTATCCTATTCTTCTTGTCTTCTATCTTCAATCTGTCGCTACACGCGAACCTCCTCTGTTTTCCGTCAAGCTCCTCCAATCTGTCCTGGATGCGAGCTCGAACTCTGTTTAAGCACGTTTACATTTGCAATTGACCTGAAATCTAGGACTCAAATTGCAAATGTTAAATAACACGTGTTTTGTTATCATCAAAACAAATGATCGTGATGCTCTAGCACCAACAATCTCCCCCTTTTTGATGATAACAAAACCTTAAATAATAATGCAGAAAAAACCTCCCCCTTTTTGACATTATCAAAAAGGTTTAATTGGTTTTACATTTCATATAACTCCCCTTTAAAACATGCTCTTCTATAAATTTATTTTAACAAAGGTGATATTCTCCCCCTTTTTGTAACAACAAGATAGCTATTATTTTTCTCCCCCTTACTAAAGGAAATTTAGCTAACTTGCATCTCCCCCTTAAAAATTGACAATTAGCTCATCATTTTTTTAACTCCCCCTATCTAAATGCTTATGATAATAAGATAGGGTTAAGAATTTTTACCTCACCTACCATGGCCAATAAAATGGCCCGAATGGTGGTGGTGGATGCCACATCGGATGGGGCTCCCATCCGTAGCTTGGAGGCCCGGGCATTGGCGCCGGTCTCTAATCTGGTTGTTGACGTGCGGCGGGTCCGTCGTTTGTTCGCCGTCTCGTCGGTCTTCTTGTTCTCCTCCTTGGTCTACTCCTTGGTTCTCCCAACTTGAGTTGACCAGCTTTGAGCTTGTAGGTCCAGTCCTTTATGTTGTAATTATCCCTGAACCCTACAAAACAAGATTCTAATTCTTTTTTTGGTATCCAAGTGGGCTTGGATCCGGATCTGTTAGCAGGTCTCCTTGATGGAGATCTTTTCTCAATCTTAGGGCTATAAAAATTATCTACTTTATTGATTAATTTGTTAGAGTTTTCTCTAAGACATGCAATTTCTTTTTCTATAATACTCATCTTAGTCTTTAAATTAGAGATTTCTAACTTTAGACTATCATTTTCCTCAATCAATTTATTATTTTCATTGATGAGGTCTTGATTTTCTAATAATAGGTTATCAATTCTAAGACTAGCTTTTATGTCCTTAAGTTGTTTTTCTAACCTATTAGTTTCATTTTTAAGAAAACTAAGATTCTTTTTAATACTTTTGTTTTCTATTTTAAGTGATTTACTAATCTCAAATAGTTCATTAAAAGCTTCTTGTAAATCGAAATTTACCTCGTTGTCGCTGTCGTCGCTTCCGCTTTCGCTGTCGCTGTTGCTTCCTCTGGCCATGAAACCATAGCAAGCGGTTTCTTCTTTTTCTTCTCCTTCTTCCTCCGAGCTGGAATCGTCCCAAGTGGCGTGGAACGCCTTCTTCTTAGAATTCTTTTCCTTTTCCTTTTTCTTCTCCTTTTTGAGAAGAGGGTATTCTGGTCGTAGGTGCCATTTCTCGTTGAAATGGTAGCAACGTCTCGGGCTTTCCTTCTTCTCCTTTTTCTCTTTCTTTAATTCCCTACAAAACTTGGAATAATTTTTAAGTAAAATTCTAAAGTCTTCGTCGTCGGAACTTACCTCGCTATCCGACGCGGCTCTGAAGGCAAGAGTCTTCTTCAGTTTGGGCTCCGGTGTATCCTTCTTCTTCTACTTCAAGTTTGTCTCGTAGGCCATTAGATTGCCTAGGAGATCTTCCATGTTGAACTCCTCTACTTCGTTCGCCTCCTCGATGGCGGTGACTTTCTGTTCCCACTCCGGTCCAAGGGAACGAAGAAGCTTCCCTTGAAGCTCCCCCTTGATGAAGGTCTTCCCTAAAGCTTTTAAATTGTTTACTATGAGAGTGAACCTAGTGTTCATCTCACTTAAAGTTTCGTTAGATTTCATAGAAAAAGCCTCAAATTCTTGTGAAAGTAAATTGAGTTTAGAAGTTTTACCTTAGAGGTGCCTTCGTGAGTTACCTCAAGTGTGTGCCACATCTCGTATGCGGTGGCGCATTGCGAGATTCTGTTGAACTCTTCCAAGCTGAGCGCGCAGTAAAGGGCATTCATGGTCTTTGCGTTTAAAGAGAGCTCACGGATTTGTTGCTGCGAGTAGCCTCCCGTGGGTTTTTCTGGGATCTCAAATGGCGTCTCGCATCTGGCCAGATCGTGAAGTCGGTGGCTTGAAGCCAGGTCTTCATCCGCAACTTCCAGTAGGGGTAGTTGTTCCCGTCGAAGAACGGCAGACGGGTTGTGGACTGCCCCTCGGAAATCTTGCTTGTGGAACAGCTTCCCTCCATGATCTTCTTGCCGGGTGTTACTCCGATCTTGCAAGAACCTGCTCTGATACCAATTGTAGGTTTGGCCCTACCAGGAGGGGTGACGTAATAAAATGCGGAAATAAAATATAAAGCAATCTCACAAAAAATCAATCGCACAAGTACACAAAGATTTTTAGGTGGAAACCCAAACCGGGTGAAAACCACCACCTAACCCTCTCGAGTTAGGATTTTTTGATCAACCTAGTTGATCAAATCCACTAAACGAATCACTTTAAAACGAGGGTGATTCAACCTCAGTACAACCACGCTACAAGTACGAGGGTAGCGTTCCTCAACCCCTTCTCTCCACGAGAAGGATTTTGTCCCACGAGGGAGACGGGAATTCGCAAAGCGAATACCCAACCAAAAGACAAAGATAAAATAAAACAAGTAATCCTATAGAGCCAACAAAGTAATTTAAACCTAGCTTCTATAGGAAATAGGAAACTCCCCTTTGCAAGGAGTGCGTCGAGTTGATGACGCGGTGCGTGTGCCACGCGATGGCACAATGTCGCTCTCGTGAACAACGGCGGGAGAGCAGGTGCGCGAAGGCTTGATGCTCTCAAGAGAATGGAACTAGAGCTTGGAGAGCAAGGGCTTCTCTTGGACACAAAAGAGTGGAACTAAGTTGCTTAGGTGTGTCTCTTGTTTCTCTTAGTGTGTATCTTGTGTATCTAGGTGTGTAAAGGCTCCCCTCTATTTATAGAGGCCTTAGGAAGGCTTGGAAATGCTTCCATAGCCGTTGGGTGCAAAGCCCAAGAGAATCAGGCTGAAATCAGGACAATGATTACATTTGACAGGGTAATCAAACGTCTAACTCTTGCATCAGACATCTGGAAGGCCACTTTAAGATGTCTGATTTAAAGGTCAGACGTCTGATTCTATGCAGGTTTCCTCCTGACTTGAATCAGATCTAAACAGGGTTTTTGCGCAAGTCCATCAGACGGCATACAGGACGTCTGGCACTATGTATGGACGTCTGGAAACCTACTTTTACTGTGGGAATTGATTTCCAAACGTTGCAACGGCTAGAAAATCTCTGAGAAGAGATTTTGGGTCAGCCGAGGCAAAACGGTCATCTATCAGACGTCTGGAAAGGCCTAAGGACGTCTGATAAGGCTCTAACGGTCATATTCTGTAGTGCCTGCTAAGCTAGCCAACGGTCCACTCTCTGGACGTCTGGCAAGTCCATCAGACGTCTCCTAAGACGTCTGGTCTAAGGTCTGGACGTATGATTTCATCAGACAGAACTAGCTATGTCCAGCCTAACAGATATCAGATGTCTGAAACAACAGTCAGACGTCTTTAAATACTTTATCAGACGTCTGATTTGGGAATTAGATGTCTGGAAGTGCTGTTTGAACACTATATTGATTTTCTAAGTGTTCTACAGAAAACCTAAGTATCCTAGGGTTGTGCAGGTGTTCCTAGGACTACTGTTAGGGTACTTTGAGGCTCTTTAACAATATTCTAAGAAAAATAAAAAAGAGCAAGAAAATAAAGACAAGAGATACAAGAAAGGATTAAAAAGAATCTATCCTATTCTTCTTATCTTTTATCTTCAATCTGTCGCTCCACGCGAACCTCCTCTGTTTTCCGTCAAGCTCCTCCAATCCGTCCTGGATGCGAGCTCGAAATCCGTTTAAGCACGTCTACATTTGCAATTGACCTGAAATCTAGGACTCAAATTGCAAATGTTAAATAACACGTGTTTTGTTATCATCAAAACAAATGATCGTGGTGCTCTAGCACCAACAACATTGTCCCTTTAGTATAGAGGGCAGCTAGCCACCCTCGGGTTGAGACCTGGGATTAAGACTAGTCACTCTACACCGACTCTTGTTTAGCCCTCGCATATGTGGTACCGAGGTGAGTTACTTAGTGTAGGGAGGGATCTAGCTCTCCCATGAGGCCCGGGGTTAGGATTAACCACCCGACACCGACTCTTGTTAGGCCCACTAGGTGAACCGGGATAATCGAACGAGGGTACGTGGACTGTGGAGGGGCGAGACCCTTGCTCTGTTCTAAGGGACGAGACCCCTGTTCTGAAAGGGCAAGGCCCTGTGCTGTTATGTGCTGTACTTTTAGGCGTACCCACTAACGGAAACGACTGACCGCGTGCTAGTGCGGGGTAGCTACCCGTGCGCTTATCGCATGTGCTGTAGTCACCGCTATGTCGCGATCGTGACCTCCGGGTAGTAGACCAGGTGTAAGACTATCATGGGGGACTCTCTTGGTTAGGAGAGTGCCATGTGTACATTCTGCATCACGGGAAAACTACAAGTGAGATCTTAATTGAGATCGTTCCCTTAGGGAACAAGAAGATTTAGTAATGTTATGGATCCTGATTAGAATACTCGACTCAAAAATGCATAAATGAGATAAACGAAAATGAATGATAATGAATAACATGCAAAGTATAATTAGCTAGTTGCTTGCTTAAATATGTTTAGTTGCATGTAAATGACTTAATCATCACTCTACTCAGCGTTAGCTGACCGCGAATTTGTATAACCATGTTCAGGTGAGGGATTTGAGCAGTGAGCGCCACTTGCCGCTGAGGGCACTGGACCCAGTCGAGCCCAGCCGTAGTCCTTCCTTCTTTTCTGCTGCAAAGTTTTGTTAGTAGTGAGTAGCCTGTAGACTGCTCTGTTATGTTCGGTTATATTTTTACAAGTTTCTGTTGTAATGGTTATATTCGTAACTGTACTTTTCCGCTTATGCATTGTTATATCCTCGAGATATACTATTCGATTTCCTTTACTGTCTACCATGTACTTTCTGCTTAATTACATTACACGTGTGGTTGTGGAATAATATGCATTTGGTTGTTTTTCATTGGACGACTGGATCTTAAGGTTAGTCGAGGTGAGCCGCTCTTGGATTCTGTAGGGAGTTGGGAATGGATCATGACAGTACTCAATGTTGGCCTCTAATGAAATAACACAAATGAGGAGATCGACAGTGAAGATGAAATTCAAATTAAATAAAAACAAATAAATAAAGTAACAGATGATGAACAATAATTGAATTGATGTGAACACTAACATGAACACACAAGTTCAGATAAATTAAGGTTTCGTTTGACTCTGATATTAGAGGTGGGATATGGGATTTTGGGTGGGATGAGGGAGGGTGGATGCAGGTTACGAAGTGGGGATGGGAGGGAGGCAATCGAGGAGATGGAGGAAATTGAGGTAGGTAGAGAAAAAAAAAATAAATCTAATTTTTTAAATTAAAAAATATTTAATAATTATCTCATTAAAATTTATTATAACAATTATCTCATCAAAATACATTAATTTTTTCACTTTTATCACAAAATCAATATATAAATTATTAATAATTTTACTAATTATTATAATCTCATCATCAAATATCTTTTTATATTGATTTCATTTTAATTTTATTCGGATATAATAGTATCGCCTACCAAACTTATCCTAAGGATAAATTGCAAAGGAATTCAGATGAAACAATTAATTGGACATGATTTATTTTAATATCCTATTTATGTTCTTTGGATCGATACAAATTATAAGTAGTTAGGGAAAATCTTTTACCTCCACCGAAAATTTTCACGATTCCAAGGTAGGTTAGCTGTTTGATAGATGAAAGGATATATAATTATGATATGGACACAAGTATAAAAATAAAAAATTGATGTATTTTATAATGTAAAGATGTATAAATTATTTTACTCTAACACATTGTGTTTATGTATTGCAAAATATGATGTAGTTTTATACATCAACTCTTATGATATTATGTATAGGAGGATCTATTTGAAAAATCTTCCCATACCCGATTAGTTTGCTCTCAGGTAGAATATATTGATAGATGTTCTCAAGCCAAAGTCATCGACAAAGATGCACTTCTTCTCTTTAAAACAACTGGTGCAAGCAACTTTGAAGTAGGAAAACTTCTTAAAACAAATCAATAAATTGGAGAAGGATTTAAAAGATGTAACTCCATCCAAATTAGTCTATAAAGATATAATTATGATACCCAAATTAGACATTTAGGATCCATTTCGACATGGGGTTAGGAGGATTTTTTCCCTATCACGAGTTTTTATTGAGGTTCTTTTCATTATTTTAACATAAATTTTTACATAATTACTTACAATTATTACAATAAAATTATAATAATCTTCACTTTCACTTATATTATTAAATAAATATTTGTTACATCTTTCACTTTTATTTTTAATATTAAACAAATATCTATTACATTCATCACTTTCACTTTTAATATTAAATAAATATACGTTAACATTACATTAATATACGAATCATTTTACCATATCCTTTAACTCTCTACTCATACTAATACTCAAAGAAACATTGATTTCAACTTATTTCCTATTAACCTCACTCTTACGATATTTTATCCCCATCCAAACGATATCCAAATATAAAAGTAGCCCAAATGCGATAAAATAGACCCACATTGCTAACCCAAGTCATGTTCCCTATTTGCATAGTCAATTTCGCAAATCCCCATGACATTTATATATATTTATATAGATTCTTTGCTTTACTAACCCGTTAATCTATAGCATCTCCGCCACCACTCTCTGCAGTCATATGAATATTCGTCAATGAGGTTTATTGGTGATTGGATCTAAAAAGGATTTTTTTTTTTTTATTGATTTTATATCATTGTCGATGCATGAGCAGAAACTTGTGAATGTTCAAATCTAAGATTTGAGAGCATCTCTTGCGAGGTGCGTGCGATTACCGAGGCACATGTTAATTTTACTTATCCGTTTATAATAGAATTAAATGTTTATGGCAATTGGGAGGTTGATTTCTAGTAAAAGTTTAACTTCATTCTCAAGTCATGGAAGTCTTGTTGGAAGGAGCACGGTCTTTGAGACAATGGCATCCAAAGGGACAAGGCACATTGACATTGGCAAGGATTTAGGGTAGGCCCAAGGAATGATTCAACCTTTTAAATGAAAAATTAATCCGTACGGTAAAATTTTAAGTTAGGAGAAATCTTTAACATCAGTATCAAAAGATGTTAGTCAAATTAGATGTTAATATCGGTCTAAGTAAATATTATAAAAATTAATATCATAATTTAATATAAATAAATAGAAAATGATGTGAACATAAATCTACAAATTTAATATTAATTTAATATTTTTTAATATCAATTTTCTAGATTCACAAGTAAACTACTCAGCGAAGTTGGTGAGAAGAGTGATAGGTATGATTTTTTGAGCTTGACGCATAGATGTATGAGGTCAATTTAGGTGTTGGAAGAGTTCAAATGTGATTGTCGATGTGGATTGGTATAAGGTTCCAAACTCTAAGTAGCAGATAAGCATTCGGTACTTAAAGATGGTTGCAGGGGATCAAAGGTCGGTCTGGTGGAAGAAGCCAGTGATGGGCATTTGAAGGCACAGATGTGATGATGACTAGACTGCTTTGATATGTGACGATAAATGGAGGCCTGTCGTGTCCCAGTGAGAAATGCATGATGGACCAGTGTGCTGGATGAGGGAGAACAGCTGCATGGAAGTCTTGAATCAAATCAATGACCTAGTGATGCTGACTTGGTGATTTGAAGTTATTAGGGCAGCTCACTGGATCTATGATGCAACAAGGAACACATAGGGGGTGAAAATTTAAAAAAAAAAAATTTACATAAAATTATGAATCTGTGAAATAGATAAAGGAATCAGGTGTTTTTTTTAATATTTAGGTGAAAAGTAATAACTAAAATAGTTACTTGAGATAAAAAAGAGAGTCACGTCCTGAAATTAGTAAAGATAAAAAGAAATAATTAAGCAAGTTCACCTTATATTTTATTTTAAAATTAGGTTACGTTTGTTTTGGGATAATTAAGGGTTATCCTTTGATTAAAGATTACAAAGTAAGTTATTTTGAAAGTTAAAGAATATAATTTATTTCAATTTATTAATCAACATCAACATCAAATTATTCTATTACATTACATTAACATCAATATACAGTAAAATATATCTATTTCGATATAATATATATATTAAAATATATTTATTATATCATATCAACCCACTCATACCTTTATCATAATATTAAAAAATTATCAACAAACATCACATCACACTACCAATCATTTTATCCAACTACTTATTTTTATACCACCAACCAAACACCCATCAACTTATCTCTACAGTACTTTATCCCAACATAAACCTTATCCTCGTACCAAACGCCACCTTAATGAGGGGTTTAATTTCAACTTTATTTATTTTTGAAATTTCGATATCCAAGCAAGTAATAAGACATGTTATTCTTGTAACCAACGGGCCCATCAGAAGGAAGTGGTACATCTCTTGATTATTAGTTACGTTAAACCATGACCTGCACATTTAAGGTGGAGGTGCTAATGGGTTTAAATGGCATGGATGAAGATTGATGGAGATGACACATAGGTTAAGAGAGGTGTGATGAGCTCCCAAAGAATCAAATAATGAAAGTGTGGTTACTAGATAGGTTACTCATGATAAGAGTGCATACTCAATATCAGGTGGAGTACGTGGATGGCTGTTCTAATTAAAGTAGAATGCCCAAGCTAATGGGTCATGTAGGTTGATTAGATGCTAATTAAAGATGGGCGTCGTTGATAGGAGGTGGCTCTTCATGGTGATGTGCACTCTGAGGAGCTGAGGGGATTAGTGATTGATTAGGTTGATGAGATGGTGACCATATCAAAAGATGCTATCGATCTCCCTCATGACGACAATTGATGCAATGTTTCACACATATCTCCTAGGATGCTAATAGCGACAATTTATTTTTCTTTTGGGCCTCATGCCATTAGTTGCGAAATTTTCCACGATGGATGGAGCAAATAGAAATATATAAAGCTTGTAAAGAAGATGCTTATTAATTATTTAGAATACACAAATTTTGCTTATGGTAAAACGTTACTTGATTAATTTGTCTTATTGATGTTTTCGTCGAAAAGGTCCATCAATGTTCTCATCTAGTTGGAAAATGAAAGGAGTACAAGAATGAGAGTAATCACAATTAAGTTCCTTGTCAACAAATTTAAGGAAGAGCGAAAGGAGATGGATGTTAATTAAATTCTTCAAATGAACTTGTACATTATGAGACGAAGACAATCAAAAGGCTATAGATGAAAGTGTTGTAGCTTTGTAACATCAATGCTATTACACTCATGACCATCAATATGTTGCACTTGTGACAATTGCTTATAGCATCATAGTTGTTGATCAGAGCTTGTGTAGCTCTCCTAGGTTTGAATGGAGGATAGCTCGACTCTAAGATCGAAAAAGCACAATGCAAATTTGAAAACCAAGTTCCATTGTGATTATACTTCGAGGGGGATGATCTTACCTTCAATAGTGCACTATGAGTAGTTAGTAGTAGTAGGAAAATAATTGCCATGATCGAATTGGAGGATTCCATGATGGACTCTCTTGCAGACCATGCTTCATTTAAGATTTTCGTCTCAATCAATCATTGCTTGGACCTTCCATATTATGGTTGTTGTGCAAATCTTGGTGGGAAGATTGTTATTCATTATAGCCAAGGTGATTTTGTGCTCTGGTGGACAATTTGCTTTGCTCGAGTGGTAGGTTGCCCTTAGTAGAGGGTCCTCTTTTGGTGGATTCACTAAGGTCGTTTGACCTCAAATTGGACCCTTCGGCGGGTGTTTTGGTAGGTAAAATTGCCCATGTAGTTCGGCCATAGCTGTATGTAGATCTAGCTTATGGGATCCTTAGGCAAGTTAGGGATCCTTTTAGATTCATACATATCTTTAGATTTTCCTTCTAGGCACGTAGGCCTCTTGGGTGGATGGATGGGTCACATGGTCTTGTTACTTCATAGCACATTTCCTCCCTCATAAGTTGTGTTGTGTGCAAAGTATTTTAACATTAAGGTTGATGTTAATGATAAAGTGAAGAGTAGCTTGTGTTTATAGAAATGCATGTGTATGCGAGTCTTCTTTTACCCTCCTATTTTATGTATTTTCCTTTTGCTTGAGGAGTGACTTTTATGATTGAGCTACTTCTTGAACATGCTTATATGTCTTTATGTTGGATTCAATCTATTACATCATTTGATCATACTTGCATTTTACAGTTATCTTGTGCAAAGTGAATTGATTAACTCAATTTTTTTACGATAATTTAAAAAGTGATTTTCATTTTTCACATTTTATCCATATAATTTTCTAAGGACCAATTATGACCTATTTGTACGTGCACCTCTTTACACGTAGCTCTTTACCTGTCTTACGCATCACTTCTCAGGGTAGTGTATAAGCCATTGCTTTGTGGAAAATCCTAGTTTTGGGCGGGAAAGGGAGATTGGGTAATGGGTGGAGGGAGGTAGAGAATGCGAGAAGTGTTGGATACTCAAAATCTACCTACATGTAGATAAAGGACTATAATATTCAAGTGCTATATGTAGCATTGACTCTATATTTAAGTGCTAAGTTCTTCAGGTAGTTTAGTTGGTGGAGTAGATTTATACTCACCTGCGAAATCATTCGTGATGATCGAGACATTTTTAATTTCTTGCTGTCTGATGACCTTGTAAGGTCTATTAATTTTCAAGAGCGGGAAAACGGTGATCTTTATTGGGGTTTTAGGACATCAAAAACCTTACCCTTCGTTCCAACCTCCTTAATTTTGCCTAAAGGACAACTATATAAATAATAAAAAGTCCAAGATATTTATGTGATTGCAGATGATACTAAAGGTACGGATGCAAAGATCCCAAAATAATTTAGACACCTTAGAGAGAGAGAGAGAGAGAGAGAGAGGGAGTCTGTGAACTTAAATATCTAACGCCAATCACGACTCATGTCGGTAAATGCTCCAGAGTTACTGCGATTTTTGAAATCGGGGGAAGAAACCTTTAGTTACGTTACTAAATAATAAATAAAAGGGGTGTGGGAGGGGGGTTGTCCCGCATAAACGGCACAATTCCCAAGGGGGACATTAGTTTAACGACGGGAATTATACGGAACAATGCGATTTCTCAATAAAATAGTTCATGAAGCCCCGCCGGCATTTTCTTGAAATCTAAGGTATATTATGACCCTACAAAGGGATCCGTGAATGGCTTTGGGCTATTCTTCACTGGACTCGGATGGCTATAATTAATCGCAGCAGCGAGGGACAATTGGGCATCCATTGATAAAAGATCGCATGACGTAAAGAAACCCTCTTTTTTACTCACCGTGTGTTTTACGACGTGCATTGCAAAAAGCTACGGTGTATTATGACTCGATTCTTAAATTTTGATAGGATATGAGATTGATTTATTTTGATTAATTTTAAGAATTAGTTGTTCAATAAAAAATAATTAATTAGTATAAAAGTAAATCACATTCACATATGTAATATAATTAAGTATAAGAAAAATACAAAGTAATAAAGAAAAATAAATTTGTTGTTCCATTACATGCCATCATAATAAAAAAAATAACGAAAAGTGAAAGTAAACAGTAGGGTCAAATAGTAACTAGCAGTCCAATATTTACTACAACAGTAAGGGAATGAAAAAGAAGTGCTGAAAACTACGACTAGGCTCTACTGAGCCCAGCACCCTCCGCATTCGGAAGCTCGGGCTGCTCAACTCTTGGTCCTGAACAATATTATGAAAAGACAGAGTCAGCAAACACTGAGTAGAGTGATATCTATACTATCTAAGACAGTAAAAGCAATATGTTTAATTCTCTTTTCTATTTATGTGTTTTATGTGTATTTCCTTTTCACCCATTTTCTCAAACATCCAGATATTCTTGATCTTGCATGTTCCTCGTGGGAACGATCTTGATTGCAGTATTTTCTGTAGAGTAGAAGGTACACGTGGTGCCTCCTGGTCGGGAGAGTCTCCTGTGGTAATTCTACACCCAGTCAACCACCCCGAGGTCACTGTCAAGACGTAGTGGTGACTACGGCACGCATGATAAGCGCACGGGTAGCTACCCCGCACTAACACGCAGTCAGTCGTTTTTGCTAGCGGGTACGTCCAAAGTACAGCACGGAACAGTATAGGGCCTTGCCCTCTTAGAACAGGGGTCTTGCCCCTCCACAGTCTATGCACCCTCGTCTGACTACCCCGGTTTACCCAGAGGGCCTAACAAGTCGGTGTAGGGTGGCTAGCTCTCTCTCTACACTAGTAGCTCGCCTTGGTACCGCGTACATAAGGGCCAATAGGAGTCGGTGTAGAGTGGCCAATCCAAACCCCAGGTCTCAACCGAAGGGCGGCAAGCTCCGCTCTACACGAAAAGGGGATAGTTGCTCTCCTTGGTACCATGTATTCAAGGGCCAGCACACTTTCCGTCTACATTCCAAGTTTCCATCTATCCATAGGAGTTCTACTCCTAATTCCCCGTAGGGTTCATGCTCATGTTCACCCCATTTATTCCAATCCAGATTTCACCATTTACAATTCATTTCTCGTCCATATACAGGCAGCTTGTGTTTCCATAATTCGATACATGCAACTGATGATTTCACAGGTAATTGCTCATTAATTACAGGCAGCTCATATTCTAATGGCAGCTCACAACTATATTACAGGCAAATGCTAGCAGTTTAACTTAATCATGCATGCAAATACATCGTACAGTTCCAACGATTCATTCATTCCTCTATCCTAGGGTTCATGCCACATCCTAGGGTTTCATTCGACTATTTCCACAAGCACATTCTTATTAAATATTATTAACAGAATTAAACCACTCTACCAGGCAATTCGGGAGTAATGGGGGCTCGAACCGCAAACCCAGGCATCTCTGCAAGCCCCAAACATGTAGTAGGCTGAAATCCTATACCAGGAAATACATCACAAAAGGAGGGTTCAGAACAGTGTATAAAGGTCTCTAGTACGTAGAGAAACTTGCAAGGAAAATGCAGGTACCTCGTTTGCATAAAACGGACATCGATCGGACCCCAAACGAGTAAAAAACGTACCTACTGTTCAAAATCAGACGTCTGGGAATAAGTCCAGACGTCTTAAAAGGTACCAGATCCTTACCTTAAGTCCCTGCGGTGTCCTCAGACGTCCAGGCCTTCTTTGTGATCATCTGAAGGTAGTTTCAGACGTTGGACAATGCCTCCGGTCGTCTAGACGCACCTCCAGACGTCTGGTGATCTGGTCAGACGTCCAAAAGTGCGGCGTTCGCGCTCCTTCCCAAGGCTGCACCAACGTACGACAACGCAGGCATAGTCAGCCTACACATATCCCTACGCTGCGATATGCATGGTGCAAGAAGATTACATACCTTGGATATAAATGAGCTTTCAGACGTCTGGCCTTAACTCTAAACGTCCAGGTACTCCGTCAGCCGTCTGGACTCCACTCCAGACATCTGATATTGGAAAACTTCCAGTATCAGGACCTCCTCCCAACGCTCTCCGCTGCACTCCGCCTCGTGCGCACCGCAGCTCCAGCCGCTGCAGATGGTCTAGAGGCCGCCTCTCCGAGTTCTCTCCTCCTCTCGCATGCGCCAAAGGTAGCCGTGTGGGCTCCGCCGAGCTTCCACCGAAGCTCCTCAACCTCGGCCTCCTCCTCCTCCTGTACTCTCCTCCTCCCTCTCGCTCTCCCTCGCTCGCCTCCTCTGGCCACTCCCGCACAGCTCTGAAGGTGGTGGTGGTGGTGTGTGGAGTGGAGAGGAGGGGGGGCCTTATATAGATGGCATGGGGGGGGGGGGGGGGGAGGGGTTTAGGGTTCGGGAAAGAAAAGGAAAGGAGAGAGAAGAAGAGGGTCATGCACGCCGCCCCCACGCAGGGCACAGTGTATGTACAAAAATTTCATTTTCACACGTCCGGGAAATGGTTCAGATGTCTGGACAGACATCTGATCAAGATTTCAGACATCTTAAAAGGCTAAAAGTATAAAGGTCTTTACATAGGATGTTAGCAGAGAAACACGCGCTGCAAATGTGCTTTGTAACTTATGTTTCTTGCTTAAACAAATTATGTTTGTTCATGAGAAGTGATTATTTATTTAAAAAATAAATTTTCAAATTCAGAATTTAAAGGTAAAAACTTAATTTTTATAAATCCTAAATAATAAGAAATCACCGCATATTTAATCGATGTATTTTCATTTTAACATCATCATACATTTTAAATATGTCAATTAAAATATCATATTTTAACACCGTTTATGAGTGGAACGTTAAAATATATCGGTGTATTTTTATTTTTAATCGATGTATTGTGATTTTCAATAAATATATTTTGATTTTCCATCGAAATACATTAAGTAAAAATCAAAACATACTGATATATTTCATTGAGTGGATAATATATGTTGCATAGTTCAGTGCAACATGTGTTTTTTTACCTTTTAAGAATCACTCCGTAAGACCTCAATGCAATTTGCTACATTTTCTTCCTCTAAATGCTATTAAGAGGATTTGAATAGTTGAGTCGTAAACTTTTCGGACCTTCTACTCAAGTCCCCTTTTGCCCAAGCCCCAAATCCCTAGTAGTTACTGGGGCTCTTGCCGACCATTGCATTGGTTAGAGCCCCCCCCCCTCCGCATCTTGTTCACCTCTCAGCTCCGCCCTACCTCCCCTTCCTCCTCCCGAGTGAGTTTCCTTGAAACCCTACTTTCTCCACCTCTACTTCTTCATCGATGTGGTGCCTGCAGCGACGGCCTGACGCTTGGTGTGTGGTTGCCGGAGCTATGTGTCTGGCCAGGGTGGTGGCTGTAGGTTGCGAGGATATGTGGCAGTGATGGCTTCTGATGGGAGGCGGTCCGACTGCAGGAGCAACTTCTGATGGTGGAGGTTTTCCTGTGATCTTACTTGGTGTGAGGGCCCACTTTAGATGTCCATTCTTCGTCTTCGATCCACTTTCACTTGGATCGGCGTTATCTTTTATGTTTGGGGTCACATGGAACCCAGGTTCATCACGATCGGGTGCTTGGTCAGCTTCCTTTGACCGTTCCTCACCTATTAGCACAGCTCGTCGATGATGTTGACGATGCTTTTGTCATTTTTACTATGTGGCACGGGTTCCTTCCCGCATCGAAATTGATGTTTATGGCGGTTCTTTTTTATTTTTTTCTTTTTTATTTCTTTGTATGATTGATTTGGAATTTCTCCCTCTTCGGGGGGAGTTACTTTCCCCCTCTCTTAGACACGTAGTATATCTTTTTTTCTTATCCATGAGGTTGCAACATTATATCATTTTTTTTCCTTTAGTGAAAAATTTATCTTAAAAAAGAAAAAAACAAAACAGTCGCACTTGGATATGATCAGAGACCAAAACTATTATTTTATCCCAAGAACATCCCCGCAAAAGTTTAGATTTGCATTCAAGTCTCTCTTATTGCAATGAGTGCATGAGTATTGCAACGCATATGACATCATCAAGATGCGAGCTTACTTGTTCTTATTTGCGTTTAGTACCTTGATGTATATGTATTTAATTTTGTAAGGATGTCGCTTTGCTTCGCATCAGTCGTGACATCACTCACTTTTGTTAAAGTCATGAGATAAGCGTAATTAACAAGTCCAGACCTTTCGGGCCCCTCGTTTCTTGATCGGTGACCACTCCTTCCTCACCCTCTCTTTCTGCATGTGGGCCTCGGGTTGCGGCTTTCGGCTCCTCTATTTGTCTTTGACACTGGGGGCTTTGGTCGCGGTGGCCTCGATTGTCTCTGACCGTAGGGTGGTCGTGACAGCATGATCATCTCCGACTGGGGGCTCTCGTCGCGGCAATGTCGACTGTGGTGATAGTGTTCTATACGATGTCCTTGCCATGTCTGGCTATCGTGGTTGTTGTAGAACTTTATCCGTGTTGCAATCTTGTGGCCTCACGATGGTAAATGGATTTCACTTAATGTCGATTCTTTATCTCCATTCCACCTTCACATCGATTGACATCATTTTTGATGTTGAGGTCATATTGAAGTTAGACTCATCACAATCAGGTGGATAATCAACTTTGATCCAATCACTCATTATTTATTAGTGTAATTCATCAATGATGTCAGCGATACTTTATCATATTCAATATATGATGGAGGATTTATAAGCAATTTCTTTCTTGTGTTTTTTCCTTTCTTATTTTATTCCATGGTGACTAATTTTGAAATTCTCCCCTCTAGAGGGGATGCTACTTTTTCTCTCTCTAAGGGGGATGGAGGACGTTCTTCTTCTTTGCCCAATGGAATTACATCATTGTATAATTTTTGTTCTTTTAATGAATTTTTTTAAAGAAAAAGTACGTCTAGACCTTTCTCCATGTGCCTTTATTTATCATTTTCCAAACATGCCGGATCGATCTGATGAAATTCACTTAATATATAGTTTGATGCCTTAGCGGTAAAGGGCATCGAGCATAATCTTCGGAGTATGTAAAAGTTCCTAATCTCCAGAGTATTGGGGATCGATGTACGAGAACTTTTGGAGATGCGTGAGATTTAGAAGGTAAAGTTACTAATCGTAAAGTTTCAAGGAAGATGCATAGCAAAATTTTAATTGAACTTGGGGTCTTGATTTTGGAGCTTGACAAAATAATTTGGCTTAGTACAATATTAAATGCTTGGCTCGAGTCATGAGATCTCAGCATGAGTATGTACCTTTTCGTTTGGTAGGGACGGTGGTAAATTTTTAGGTGAAATTTCTCTCGTGAAAAAGTGAGACAAGGGTGAGAACACAAGAGATGTGTAAAACAGTAGGCATACACTTCACATATATACCTAAGTAGGAACATGTGTTGTAACATGTTTAAAGATAATCTCATATTATAAATTTATGAAAGTGAATATTGAGATATAAGTATTTAAAATTATTACTTAATAATTTAAGTTTAAGTTTATGAAACTCATATCTAATAAATTATCAAAAATAATTATTTTTTATTAAACTCAATTCTAAACATAAGTCATTACATGTGCACATGTCAAATCACATGCATGTATGATACACACCAAATAAGTACATTTCCAAATAAAATTCGTAGGAACAAGATACAATCAAAAATATTAGGTCAACTAGATCAATTTAGATAGGCATAAAATAACAAGTCAGAATGAAACATAGATTGGTATAAAACAATGACATTCAAAATGGAACATAGAATTGGCAGCACAATTATATCGTTGAGTATGTTACAGTGATTCAATTCTTGATTATTGTTTGAAGTCTATGTTAACAATACTTCTTTTCTGTTTCTGTTAAACTTAAATCAAAGTTTTGTTACTCATGTAGGTGAAGGCTTTTCCTTTGTTCTTACGTCACTTATATGGGTTCAACCTTATTAATGAAAGGAAATCCCTTTAAAAAAAATAAGAATGGAACATAGAACAATCGAAGAAATTAAAGAGATTCCGGATAAAAGAGATTCTTGTGTCAAATCCAAGGACTCAAATTACATAGCTAAATCAATTAAATTAAATCTCAAAATCAAAGAATTTTACATAATAAAAATATTTAAATTTCAAATTAATTCTTACTCACATGAGATGGGTTGCAGGCGTGCATACGTTGGTTCTTATATGCTCCCTTAGCCTTTTGCTAGTTACATGATCCTTAGGAACCAAAATCCTTATATATGTCTCCTAGGATTTGCCCACTTATTATGTTACATTGAAAAGTTTCATCCATTTTTTCTTGATTTCAACACTAATTCTCCAAAGCCATCATCGTATACATGCACCCTAATTGATGCACATAATTTCCTAGGATTTACGGTACATACATATGTACGTTGTTTATGTATGTAGAGCAATTCTTAGTCGTGGAGAATGTGGAACGTTGAAGGTATATACATGTGTGTGAAAAAGTAAATGAATACATATTACAACGTATTTTACAATGTATAATGTGAGAGTAGTGATTTCAACTGATGTATTTTAATTTTTATCTGTGAAAATGACTTTCCATGTGTGAAAAATTATTTTTTTATTAAAAAATTATTTATCATAGGTGAAAAATCACATTTCAAGTAAAAAATTATTTGCTATAAATAAAAAGAAAAAATATACCAATGTATTTTCATTTTCAATCGTTATGATTTGATTTTGACTTTCTACTTGTGAAAGATTTTCACTTGAAAAGTGAAAAATTATTTTCAGTTATGAATTTTGAATTTAAGATTTATGATTAACCTTAAACACTAAATTCAAAATACAAACGTGAAAAATCAACTTTCATTAGTGAAAAATTAATTTACATAAATGTAAAACTTGCTGATATCCCTTACGTTATCCTCTGGTCAAACGAAACCTTAGTGGGTGTGAGCAGAATATGAGGGTCAATCCATTGCTTTCGGGGACCCTTCTCTTGTACTTTTGATGTATCTCAAAGAATGGCGCCCACAAGGCCAACTTGAAATCGCTATCCAAATGAACTTGACACGTCAATTTCCCCTTAGTTAAGGTTCAAGAGAGATTTTGTGACTAAAAAAGATCGGAAGTCATAAAAACGAGTAGACTTCCCCCAATAAAGTATATATTTTCTAGCCGTCTTTGCATCAGGTTTGGTGGGAAATTGTCCTATTTTGTAGGAGAGAGAGAGAGAGAGAGAGAGAGAGAGAGAGAGAGAGAGAGAGAGAGAGGAGTTTGGTGGGAAACTTAATTCCAATAAGGCAATAACTACGATGCATGCCTAAAGTGAATTAATAGTCATACGTCACAAGTTATTAAATCTTAGAAAAAAAAAAGAATAATCCATTCAGCACAGGCTCTTTCTTTCACCATCCACCTTCTATACTCTTGGAATCAACGTCGTCGTTCATTTACTATAATACCAAGAAACAAAAAGTATGGAACATAGTAATTAAGGTTGAATTCTTCGTTCCAGTTCTTATCGTAACCATATAAGAGGTTTGAGATGCTACCAAATTACTTTTAGGTGTAGTACGTTAATGTACTTTATAATGTAGAAATAAAAATCATATCATGTGCATCTCGTTCGTTGATGCTCCACTCACCTAAGTGGAACCTTTTAACAAAATATATTGATATGTTAAAAATATCATTGATACTATTTATCTCTTAAAATGTGTACAGATCCACCATCCATCAAAGAACAATAAATTATCTACAAGTTTCACCTATAATTAAAAATCGTTGGTGTTTTTAAATGTATCACGACTGATATTTCAAAATAATCGATAATATTTAATTTGAAAGTAAAAAATCACGGATGATATTTTAATTTAAATATAAAATTATTAGTAATATTTTAAATATTATCGAAAATATTTAATTTAAAATAAGTGTAAAAATACATAATAAAACATGCTATCATAAAATTAAATTATATTGATGGTATTTCTTACATTATATATTTTAATTAAGGATAAAAAATCACCTATATATTTTACTCTCAAGTTGCGGTGAATGTTTCAATTGCCGTAAATCCCATCATATAATGATATCATTTTTTATCTATGGGATCCACTTGATAAATTTAAACATTAAATGCTATCATCTACGGACAAAGCACGTTGTTTTCGAAATTTTTATATATTTTCACTTTTCAGTGCATGAAAGGGCACGTGGCCACCCTCCGTTTGGAAAGATTGCTTGCTGCCAAATTCTCATCTTGCATTAATGATGCAAGGTTAACTTACGTAATTGTGCTCACATCTTGGTTAAATTTGATTATTGCAGGATCTGTTAAGATACTTACGAGAAATAGCCTTAATTACTTTCATGCCCAAAATCTTCGAAAATCATATTTAATATCAAACCTTGTTAAGAACTTACCATTTGCAATTGTACGTATGTTTTACTAATATAGTTGCTAATTAAGAACGAATAGATAAGTAATATATGAAGAATAAAAAGTATCCCCTCGAATTGTACATACCGTAAGAAATAGAACATATATTCAAGGTAGAAGGAGAGACAAATCTAACCTCTCCACGATAGTCATCACTCCATGATATTAATGGAAGAACTACTTCTGTCATCAACTCTCCACGTATGTCATCAATGCATGAATGGTTCAATAAATGTGTTGTCACTTTTCCATTGCAAATAAAAGTATAAATGAATATTTAGTGAGTTTTAATATTTTATCGATGTCAATTAATGTATTTAAGTTTGTATATATTTTAATTTTTTTATTGATTTCAATTGATATATTTTAAATTTTTATGTAAAAAATAAAAAACATCAATTAAAATCTTTAACTAATATTTTAATTTTTCACTTTCTCATGTCAAACGAAAGTTAAAAATTAAATTATAATAATAATAATAATAATAATAATAATAATAATAATTAGAATAGATTGTATATTATAAAATATATTATCTAATATATTTTATTTTTCAATTGATATTTTAGATTATATTTATATAATTTTATTATATATATTATTTTACATTTTCGTAAAAATATATTTAATATAAATTTTTAATAAAAAAATAGAGGATGAAAAAATTGATGATTGAGATAAAATTTGAATTGAACAAGTACATTAAACAGAATGCAACATAAAAAAAATAAAAAAAAGAAAAATAAATGAGAGCAGACACTTAAAAGAAAACGAGCAGTGCTCAATTAACGTGCATGTAAATATATAAATATTTGCACCTGAGAAACTAGAAACTTTTTTGTTGCCGGTTATTGAAATCGGATGCTTATTTGTATTATTAGAAAAGTAATATTGTGCCTAAATATTATATCTGAAATTATTTATTTCATATCCCCATCTTAATATGTACTGCTTTAAAAATCGAATAGAATCATTCGATTCAAGCGGAAGTTGATTGAATTAAAGTCGAGTTGAATCGGATGCATCGTTGAAAAAGGGTTAAATTATAAAATAAAAAAGAAAAATGCACGTAACTTCACATACTATACCTGCACTCTTATAATCTATATATTTTTTAATGTTGAGATTCTTACTTTCGGTTATGCCTTCTATTTTTATTTAATATTTATTAAAAATATATCAATTTAAATTTAATTAAAATTATAAAATAAAATTTCGTATTACACATCTTCATTTTTTTTTAATTTAATACTAATTTAATTTAATTGAACCTGATTAAACTAATACAAATTATATCCTTATTATTTAAAATTTTCACGTGTTGATATTATGGTGACATCATCACCATATCCACCAATATAAATCATCTATTGAAATACTGAACATCAAACTAATATTAGACTGATTCAATGATCTATACGACTATCAAAACATTGCTCACATATATTTTCTGCTCCATAGCTACGGAAAGGAAACTGGTAGTATACCCACCGGGTATGTATTCCTCCTCGTCCCACGTAAAAGAGGGACACATTGGAGCCCCCAACCGCACACCAAACCGCAATACGAATTGTTGCATGCAAGAACATTTTTTTTTAGAAGTTATTTTCATCGAAGAAAAAAAATCTCATACAAGTTGATGCACAGTGGGAGAGAATATCTCACTCACAGGAGGGAAAGTATGTCTCGTAGATAACATAAAATATAAAAATAAGATAACAAATAAAGAAAAAAACAAAAAGGAAACAAAATACATCACAAGATTGGGAATCGTTTAATCTTTCAAAGGAAGATAAACTTATGATAAAATATTAAGAAGATAAATCTTAAAAATCATGTCAACACAAAATCAAAATCAAAATACAACAAATGCCATGTAACTTGATCATATAAATCCAAGGCCACATGTGATTCCCGTTGCACATAAGAATTGAAAATAGTAGAATTAGGGAGTCACATGGTTGCTGGAATTTTTTTTTGGCTTTACTCCATAAATCGTTGGATCCACAATTGAGTTTTCTCTTAAAATAAGAAATGAAATCTTGGTAACGGAGGATTTTTTAAAATCACTTGAATATATATTTTAAGATGTTAAAACATATAAAAATATATTATGCAATGTGTTTTGCAATACATTGATATGATAAACCAGTGTAAAAAAATTATATATGATTTTGCATTGGGTTAAAATGATTTTAAATTGATGTAAAGTGATTATATGTGATTTTATATCAGTGTAAAGTGATTTTATATCGATGTAAAATAAGTGGAAAATCAATTTTTATGAACTTAGGATTTAAGGTTTAGAATTTGAGGTTTAGGACTTGTGAAAAATGATTATTAATCTTTAGGTTTATGGTTAAACGAACCTAAATCTTAAATATTAAATATTAAATACTAAATTTAAAAGTAAAAAAATACTTTTTATATGTAAATAATCAATTTTCATAAGTGAAAAATCAATTAAATGTCAAAATATATGTGCCGATGTATTTTCATTATCAACTTATATATTTTGATTTTTGTATTCTACACCGATGTAAAATGATTATAGAGTAAATTTACATCGATGTAAAGTGATTCTACACTGATATAAAATAATTATACGTGATTTTACATGGATATAAAAATATTTTACATTGTGTCACGTTAACTTATTGCAAGATATATCAATGTTTATATTTTTATACCCATGCCCTTTTAAATAAAGCTTTGTGATGTCCTCTGATCATGGGAATGGATGCTCTTGGATCTTGATTGTACAATTGTGCCGCCGGAGGCAATCATCAACTTTGGAGTACCAGGTACATCCATTAATGCCTCGTTGGTGTTCCCTTCAAAAGTAATCGTAATTCCATTGTCCCACATTTCACCGGCGGTTGTTTTTCGAAGGCATAGTGGTTCTTTAAGCATTCGAGTGAAGGTCAAGGATTAATGCCAAAGATTTGAGTTTGAGAATCGACCACTTTGTTATTTCATGTGATCCTCCAGGTGGCATTTGATAAGGGAATAGATTTCGAAATAAATAGAAGAATAAGAAAAAAAGTAAAATAAGTTAGTTTTGATATTTAAAAGTTTAGATGGATTAAACTTATTTTATGGAGGGGATGGAATAAATTTTTGTTGGATTAAGTTATCTTAATTCGATGCAAATAGATGAAAAGTTAAGTGGTGGCCAGATGGAGGTTAAATACTTTAATTTACCTATCAAACATCATCCTAATAAACATATGAGTGAAGTGAGGGGGAGGTTAGTCGAGGGTAGTCACCCTCTCAACGTTCAAGCTTTTCTAAGAAGGGCAAACCACAGTCACTAAGTTCAGTTCTATCTTCATGTTCGTTTTTACCTAACTATTAAGTTTCTACTGATGACTATTTTCTCTTTTGACTTTGGGGTTTCCAACCTAAGGTTCCTAGCTTCTACATAAATGTAGAATCTTCACTGAGAAAGTAGGCTAAAACCTCATTTTCGTTCCTATCTCTAATTTTCTAGTCTTGAACTGCTCTTTCGTGACTTTTAATTGAACTGCTCTTTCGTGACTTTTAATTGAATCATCTTTTTAGCCCTTATGAAAGCCTCTAGGGACGGTTAGAAATACATTCTAAAACTTCTAAATCTCCACTAGGAATGGTTGAGTTTACCAAATTATACCATGCAAACCACGACTGATCACGAGAGATCAAGTATTATTAGACTTTGAATTTTTTACGGTAATCTCTCTAATTGTAAATTGATCACAATGGGTCTCTAACTCATTTTTGTTGAAAGCTCACATAGACGAAAAGGGAGGGGCTAGGGGAAATAACAGGAATGGGAGAGAGAGTTGGCCTGTTGGATGTAACTTTGACCATCATAGCGAGATCTGATGATGTGGTAGATGTTTCTAAAATCTTTTATTTGAGAATCTTCTCATAGAAGATTCTTCTAATCAAAAGGGTATTGATAACATGGTACATCTGTTGTTGTCAATCTAGACATATTCATGTCTAAATTCGTTTTACCCAACTGTTGAATTATCACATAGCTTGTCTTTATACTTACAATTCACTTCTTCAAGTATTGGTCAAATATATTGTCTGGCTAGGTTTGTGAGAATCTAACACATGAACTTTGATATACACGTGCATATAGCTCGAGTTTTTATGTTATTGGACGCATTATACATGATATGCTCCTTTGATGTCGAAGCTCTTGCCAGAGGCTCCAGGAAGAAGTAAGAAAAGTCTTCTTGGGAAATGTGGACATCTGCTCCTATAATATCCATCCATCTTTACTACTGTTGCTTTCACCCTGTCCAGAGGATCGAGTTTCTTATCCCAAACTTTTGGTTATTCAACAAATTCTTCTCGCATTGAACTCGAAAGGGTTACGTCCCTCGTCTCCGTAATTTTGAGGATGTACCATAATATTACCTTCCCTCCCGTTTCCTGAGATCATCGAACATCTTCTCTGTCTTTTATCTCCTTAAATAGGATACCCAAACGTTGTCTTCCCTCTCTGCTACATAAGAATTCAAATGTAGTCATCCATCAAGGTATAAGAAAAGTTGCAGACATCCTGACCACCAGGATATGAAGAATTAGCGTGTGTGCGGATACCAAATTTATTGGAATGGGATTACAGATCATCAAGGAAAGAAGAAATTGTGGACGTCTTAACATCGTCCGTGGCCTAATTCGACGATTAGAGTTAGTGCAGCAGATCAAAAAGAAGGTGCGATGCAGAACGAAGCTTAATTGGGGAAAAACCAAAGTGATGAGGTGGTCAACAAACCTAACTCAACCCAAACCTAAGCGTCCATGGGACGTGCCCCCATGATCGTTGGAAACGTTTCCATTGTGCCCCTACAGTTATTTCTTCTTAAGCATCCAACCCTACGGTTCGGTACGGTGGGAATTTAAAGTACCGGAGAGCACTGCAGCTTCTGCCCACAGGGTACGCGTGGTAATACTGCGTGGGCTACCTGTGTCCCCCTCCTTCCACCCACTCGCCTCAAATCAACAGTTTGACCAAAGGGTAAAAGAATTGATAAAAAAACTCAATAGCAAATAAAAGTTAAATGTAAGGGGGACAAAGCTATGTACAAAAAAATCCCACCCTTCCTCCATCAACAGGAGATGTAGGTCTCAAGGTTTGAGTAGTCTCGGGACCCACACCAGGGATGGAGTCCTGTGTATACTGCTACCTACATAGGGATGTTCACGAATGAGAGCACTAGATAAAAAGACTCTCTCTCTTTTTTTTTTTTTTTTTTTTAATGTTAACGCCACCAAGACATTTCATTTTGGAAAATTATCATCAAGATTTTTATATTTAAACAAATGTCACCGTGAAATGATTGCCTTTGTATATAAAAAAGTATTATTAAAATTAAGTTCCGACGGAAAGACGTTGGTAAATGGCTCTTTCGGCTTCTGGATCGTATCGCAATCGTAAGCAAAATGCAGTCTTAATGACATTTTCGTGAAGATAATAGATAATCAACTCTATGGTTTCATCTATATAAATACCAAAATTACGGTAATAGTCATGTAATATTAAAGGATCGTTTTTTTTTTTTTTTCAATCGTGATTATGCGGAAGGAAACAAGTCAAAATGGACAAAAATGTATGAATAATTATTCCTGTACGTGCGTGTGTCACACAATCTTTTCGACACCCTCTCTCTAAGTAGGCGTTGAGTATGTGGATGCTTTGTTGTGTCTCGTTGTGGACTCAGGGTTTTGGTAGAGGACGGTGTTGATTTTATTCTTGATTACCATTAGTTCAAAATGTATTATGAGATGTGTTTTACAGTATGTTGATGAGGTATATTTTATAATATCGGTGTAAAATAATCTTGAATAATTATATATTAGTATAAAGTATCCAATGTAAAATCAATAAAAAATAAATTTATACTTATAAAGTAAAAAGTGATTTTCATGGATTGATTTTAAATTTATAATTTAAAATTTAAGATTTAAGATTTATAATTAAAGTTTAGAATTGATGAGAAATAATTTTACGTGTGAAAATTAAATTTTTACCTTTAAATTTAAGGTCTAGATTTTAACTTTAAAGATAAAAAAATAATTTTAAAGTAAAAATTCACTTTAAATGGATAAAATTATTTTGTAGAGATAAAAAATTAATAAAAAATTAAAATGCATCTATTTTTTTTCAATTGATATATATATAGTTTTTTCGATGGATATATTTTAATTTTCACACCCTATGTTAATATAAAATATTAATAGAATAATTTTATAATAATATAAAATTATTCTACGTCGTTACAAGATGATTACAAGTGATTTCACACGAATGCAACCTCTCCGGAACGCGTTAACTTTTTACGTTTCTTTTTAACACACATCCTGCGCAAAAAAAAAAAAAAAAAAATGCCTACCATGTACGTAGAGGAATAGCGGGTAGAGAGAGAGCAAAGGAAATAGAGGGGGTGTGAGTTTCTCAAGACGGAAGGCTCAGGTGATACCCACTACCTGCAGTCCCCCCCACCTCCCGGGTCTACTTCCCTCTCCTCCACCCTCTCCGTGTGTGGGTATATATAGACAAACACTCCACACATTCCCTCACCTCCATCTCCTCCTCCTTCACACTCTCACATCACCACCACCACCACCATTGACAGATAGATAGATCTCATCTCATCTGAGCAATGGGTGACTCCTCCTCAGAGCCGCCATACGTGGACGAGAAGTGGAAGCTCACCAAGCGTGGCAGCGTCAACGCGAGGATGACCGGTTCCTCCTGCACCGCCTCCTCGTCTTCTTCTACTTCGAAGGCCAACGAGGCCTTCCTGAGGAGATCGGACTCCGTGCCCCACCGCAGCTCCTTCTCCAGGAAGTGCACCTCCGTGGTCAAGGAGCAGAGGGCCAAGTTCTACATCGTCCGCCGCTGCGTCACCATGCTCATGTGCTGGAAGGACTACCGTGACCCTTGAACAGCAAGGGAGAAGAGGAAACAAACCGAAAAGGTGCGAGCTTTGTGGGTCCCCCGGCCCAAAACAGAGCAGCAAACCAGAGGAAGTGAGTGAGTCGGAGAGAGAGAGGGAGAGGCAGAGGTGAAGAACGAGTTTGGTTCCTCCTGTGAATAGATCGCTTTTCGTCACTTGGGTCGCCTTATTTTGTCCAGATTTTTTGTTGGTTCCCATCAAAATGAGATTTTTGAAGGTGGATCTGTGTGCGCTGCAAAATCTCCCACCTCCCATAGAAGCAGAGTTCTTTCTTCTGTTTTTTTTTTTTCTTTCTTTTTTTGGTATATCTTTCATTCTCTTGCATTGTTGGTGTAATGTTGGAATCGTGGTGATGCCTTCTTTCTGTCTATTTGCTTTTTGATGCGGATTTTTGAGGGTGTGCCCTTCCTCGGATGAAGATTGTTGTGAAGAGGGGTGCAGATTGAAGGTCAGGGGGAAAGGGGCATTCCATGTGCTTCAGTCTGGTCAAGTGGAGAGAGAGAGAGAGAGAGACAGGGAGTGATAATGGGTCTGTTTTGTTTTGTTTTGATCTGTTTCCGTGTTTCTTCCCATTTGTTTAATCCCCCCACCTCTCGTATTCTTCCGCCCCTTGAAAAAATAAAAGGAGAGAGAGAGAGAGATTCTGCCCCCCTTTGAATAGCTGCTGCTCCGAATTGACTCTGACTGCAAGAAAAAAAAGGTGGGATAATAATAATGTGGGTGGTGATTGGGAAGAATATGCAGCAGCACATTCTCATCAAGAGAGGGAGGGAAGGAGGAGATTGGAAAGACCATGGAGAGAGATCCATGGGGAGAGGATCTAAGCTTTGGATCCTTGTTCTTTCTGCTCTGCACTTCAGATCAGGCAGGGGGTAAGAAAAGTTATGCTGCTTCTAAATCCCCATGGGTTTCCTTTTTTTTTTAAAAAAAAACTTTGGATTTGGCATTTAGGAGTAGTACTGTGGGTATCAGAGGAAATTTTCATGGCAAAGGAAAAGGAGGGGGGTGGGAAGTACAATGTGACAACTGTGGGGGTTCCATTTTAAGTCAAGAATGGGAGACGGCCGTTTGGAATTTGTGCAGGATAGATAGGATTCTCATCAAGGTCTCCTCATTCCATGGGATGTTTTGTGTCTGGATCTAAATTTGTTGACATAGATCTCAGTAGCCCACATCATATGGGTGTCAATCAAAGATTTATGGGTAGATTGGGAAATCATCATGTGTGGTTTAGGCTTTAATGTAAAGGGATATTGGAATCAGGAGGGATCATATATATCTTTTGACATTGGTGGAGCCACCATTTAGCTTATGATTTGATTGCTACCGAACTGATAGTTTAAGGATTGAGAAGAGATTTATGATGATCAGCCGTGATATCATGATTTCTACTAGGATTGACCGTGTGATAGCGCGATGGTAAGTGGGGAAGAAAGGGGGGCATTTTGAGTAGGTTGTCTTCTTTGTAGTTTCTTTGGGTTGATGGAGTTTTGTTCAAGCATTCCCCATTATTAGGAATCACTATTGTTGGAATTGATAAGGAAGTTTCGAACATCATGGCTTCTTAATTAGATTAGAAGTGAATTTTGGATATAGTTATATAGGTCAAGTATTTTTGGCCAATATGAAAGTGGGCTCCAAGGAAAATAAGAAGAGGTGTAAGAGTTTTGAGATAGGATGCATGGTTGAATTGAAAAGGCTTTTATGATGAGATTTAGATATGAAGCGTTCTTTGTTTTCTTTTGTTTTTTTTCATAGTTCAAATGGCAACAAAAAGCAAAAGTGCAATAGGAAAAATGTAGCGCTTGTTTTCTTCTTTGATGTTTTAAAATGCAGTTAGTTGAATTATGTGTGTGCCATTATCAGATGGAAAATATGAAATGTGGGTAAGGGCAGCCGATCTGATCTTTTGAGAAGATTTGTGTTCAAATTGCCATAAGTACCATGGAGGATATTTGATGTAAAAATACATGGTAAGCCCAAAGTCTCCTGGTAGAGGAGAATTAAACGAGTTTAAATCATAAAAAAAAATGCAACTTGTCAACCGGAATCTTCTTTGCCCATTATCTCTATTCTTATTCTTGACCTTGTGACCTTGTTCCTTTCTCTCCATCTAACTCTCTGCTCATTGCCATTGGAGACTTTAATACCCTTTATGTTGCCTCATGGTCACAACCCTTGGCATTGGATGTTGCCTTCCTATCATTTTCATGCTTAAGGAGAGGATTTAACACTAGCAATGCATGGAGATATGTGCCTTAGATTGTAGTACCCTAATTGGTTATGGTTAAGTGTAACAAAGGAACCTTGTTCTCAAGGAAAGAAGATAGATTAATCGAGGTGATACTATCTTGGCTGACCAAAGGCCAAGCTTGATTGATAAAAAGCAGGGACAAGAAACCTTGAGAAGGCGAATCAAGGTAGGATTACATGTATTTTCAACCTATCATTTGTGGTTGACTAAAGTTAAATTTGATCGACCAAACTTGTATCCTTGTGCAGGACCTAGTTGAATCTCATGACGAATTTAGTGGCACTAACGTAGATGATTCAGATCAATTAGAAACCAGTTCTCTTGGTCATTCGAGGATCTATAAAAGCCCCTCAAGCATCATTAAGAATTCATGTGAACCTTGAATTTAAAGCTCTATGGAAGAACATGGGATTATGTGGTTGACTAGGTGATGGTAACACTATCATCTTTCATATTTAACTTAATTTGGCTGAGTTTTAAGGTTAAATTCACTTTATTAATTAACAAAAGAGTATAACATAATAATATGAAGAATTAGGAAGAATGATATTCAAATTAGTTAATTCTACTCTTTTAACAGGTTAACACTAACATAAATGCAGATTAACTAAAGGGCAAATGTACACTTAATTGAAGGTCAAATGAATTCAAATTCTCAATAAGTAGGCTCGCATTGACTAATTTAGGGTTTCTGTTAAGATTAAAAGATATTACTTAATTAAAAATCCTAATTTTAGCTTTACTTAAATTAATAGGATTCTAATGGAAATAAATATAATATAAACATTCTAAAAATTATTAAAAAATATTTCATGACATTTAAATCAATCGATTTGACAAAATGAACCTAATTTGACCTAAATCAAAGACCAAAGCTAATAAATAATACACTTTTGGGTTAAATTATAAATTGACTACTCAAACTTCATCAAAATCGAAAATTAAGGTCACAATTAGATTTCTTAAGTCGTAATTAGGTTACCCTAAAAAGTTAAGACTATTTGGACTTCATCTTCACTCATTTTGCAAAACAGACCTTAACTTTTGAATTTCTTACATTTTGATCCAATTTTCTTGTTTCTCAGTCGTTGGCTGACGTCAGCATGACATCAGCTGTCTCCTTCCTCCCAGCGACACACACAGCTGCAGCAACAGCTCTTCCACGCGAGTTTAGCTACGAAATTCCTTAAGAACATTTTGATCAAATCCTACCCAATTTGGTGGAATTAATCGTCGCGACAAGCCCAATTAGGCCATCCCCTTGCCAGCATCTCTTGCCATCTATGGAGCTTGCAATCTTCACTCAAAAATCGTGTGATTTTGCTCCTTAAATCAACCAAATCATTGTTGATATCGTGCCTAATTTGTGGCTACCTAATTCCCATACGAGTCGCTAAGGTCCACTGATTCTTTTTGTCCAGAAATCGTGCATCAATCACCTCCTCCCCTTCTTCCCAGACGTGTCGCCATTGATGGACCTGGAGCTCCTTCGACCTCACTCATCAGCAACTCCCATGTACAATAGGGAGAGGGCTTCTCTTCCTCGCTTCGTTGCTATCCTTCTTGCCAAAGTAGACGGCCCAATTCCTCTTCTTCGAGCTCCATCCTCAACCTCTTTCTTTGACTGAAGGCATGCCACCACCCCAAGTTTCTCCTCTTTTTTTCGTCCAATTAGCTTAGGGTTTTTGTTTGTTGTAGTTAACTTTAGGTGTAGGATAGCTTAATTGGGTCGTTTATCACCTCTATCACACGTACCAACCTTCGCCATTGGGGGCTTCAAGAAGCTCCTCCGCCACGCACCCACACATGCTAGCACGACCAATAGCCTTAGGGTTTTGCTTCAAGGTGATCCCCTGAAGCTTTTGCTAGTGACCTGAGGTTGAAAGATCTCGTTTTGTGCTTCCAAGTCATCGTTGGAGTCCACCTTCTTCCCTAGCTCCGGCAACCAACGCCACCGTGCTTCGTAGCTCTGATCTCTAATCAAAGGACACTGCCACCTCGACAAGACTTACGCCTACGCCCTCCACCCTCCATCAGACACAGCTGCTAGTCGGATCTGACCTCCGATCATCCTCCGACATTCCTCCAATGTCAGAGAAGACAACCCATATAGGGCATAAAAGACAGCAACTCAATTGCATCGAGTTCATATCCTAGGGGTCTTTTTATAATTTTTTCTTGAACCGTTAATGGTATAATTACAAATATTATTTCTTTGAGGGTTTTATTGTAATTCGTGGATGAAAGTTTTAATGTCTAAATAATCATTAATTAATGATGATGGATGGAAAAACGGTTTGTATATAAGAAAGAAATGTCGTTGTTGTAGTATGTGTCACAAATATAAACCGTTATCGCATCAATTTTATTTAATTACATAATTTTTACTGGTTTATTCTAGGTCGTTCACTGGGAGGCAGTTATTGATATACATCACTCTCTAAGTTCAAGATTATTCTTTAATTCCAAAAAGATCAGTTTTGTGTATAATAAAGAATGAATGAATTAATTAATGGTTTAATTATGTACAAAAAGAATCAATTAAAATGCTTGCAAAAACTAATTATAAACAAGCATCAAACACTTTATAAACATACTCTATATTATCTACTTATAGGTTATATTACTAATACTTACATATATATACAATACTAACTAATAATACATATCATACTAACTTAATTTAATATACTAACATATACAGTAACATATATAGGATCTACAGCGACAGATACAAGCGTCACTAAACCCCAGAAAAATTATAAACAAACTCTAAAGTAGAAACTAGGGTCTATAGCATCATTTATTTTACCTTTAGTAATTTTTGATTCTATCAGTAATGATATGTAGTTATTTATATATATAAATAGCTATACTGCTTATACATATTTATTTATATACACTTATACACTATCCATTATACGAATACATTTCTTCTCTTCTTTTACTTCCTAAGTTCTTTTGTGTTCTTTCTTCTTCTCTTCTTTTACACTTAGCTTTCTCTACGGTTAACACTTAGTTTTTCTTCCGCTTACCCTCTTCTTCTCTGTTTTTAATGAGTCGTTAGGACTTTAATAAAAATGTGTTTAATTGGTGGGCACGTCTTTCAAGGGATACACAGCACCCTACGAGAGTGGGACCAGACCTCTACTAAGCGTGCCTTAATTTCTTACTTAGGCCGCTTAATTACATTTTAAGCTTAGTTTTGGCCTTAACAAGCCCTCTCACACACTCCGGCCCCCAGCCCACACACACAATGCTCAGTATAAGGTCAGATGTTCGGTTGTTTCGAGCGCCCGGCACTCGTGACAGCTGAACATCCCAGGTGAATTTTTCAACTTATAGCGCTACGAACGCTTTACAGTTCACGATGTGGTGCTATTTGATCACCGCATATGCGGTGAAATTGAGCTGCGATTGTATTGAATTAAGGATTTTGACCCTCAATTCTAGGGTCATAATTTATTATAAAATAAAAATAAATTATGGGAGGATAAAGTATTTACATAGTACTACTTAACTGTATAATTAATATAGATTTTTAATTATATTTACTATATAAATAAATTAGTTAAAGTATACAGTTTATATATACTTAATTTTAGGGTTTATTCCTTAATTACGTATAAATTAGTTATTATATGGTCTAATTAGTTGGCAAACATTTTTATTGTATTTTACAAGTTTGACATTTATTTTATTTACATTGAATTAGCATAATTTTAGACCGTTTAAGTTGTAAATTAGGTTTAAATAATATAAAAAATATAAATATACTTAAATTAGCTTAAATTACTTAAAATATAGTAATATACATATACAATATAAGTTAGCTTAGTTTTAACTTAATCTACTAATTTATTTTAATTTAACCTAATAACTTAACTACCAATTTAATAAATTAATTATTTATTCTGTAAATATAATTAAATTAGGGTACAAGGTTTAATATGTTTATAATATACATATAAATATGTCTATACAGCATTATAACTTAATATGATTATTTATAGAGGTCTATTTAGTACATATAAATTAGTTTACTTAATAATTAGTTATATAATTTAGTTATATACAGTACCATCTAACTTAAATACTTAATTTACATTATACAATGTATACATAAGTTATTTTTATTATAAATATATATAATTTACATTATAGATTAATAAGCTTACTATATAGCTTATATATACACTTATATACATTTATACAAAGGAATTTTCGTATTTTTTTAGGGTTTTTTCACTTTTTATGATTTTTGTATTTGTTATGGAGGTAGGAGAAGAGATGGAAAGAGATAGATGAGAAGAAAGAGATATTTTTGATATTTTTAAGTTTTGTTCCTTTTATTGAATTCCATGGTATACAGAATCGTCGACTGGTAAATTCTATCAAGTTGGGGGTTCTGATTACCATGAAACTTGGTAAGCATTCAAAGAAATACCTAATTTTCAATCAGATAGGTTTATTTTAATTTTTTATATTTTTAAATGATTTTTATTTAATTTCAAAATTCACATATTCTAGACCTTTAAAAGGTTTCCTAAGGTTTCCTCAAGCTAGAATGGAACATAAAGTGTCTAAACAAGCAGTAAACTGCCTTGAATAGTTCAACATAATATAAAGGAAAGGATATAAGCATTAAGCACACAATTCATTGTGGATTTTAATTAATTTTACTTGATGGACAGTTTAGCTTAAAACTAGATGACAAGGGATTAAAAACAAGATTACAAACATTCTAGACAAGCTAAAAAAAATTATTGAGTTTACATGAATGCTTATATATAGTTCAGACACACTTTTATACATCAGGAAGCTATTTTAATAGGACTAAAACCTAAGCTACTGTCCACAGAATTTATCCAGACAGAAGTCTTTTACTGAAACAGCAGAAGGAAGGTAACAACAAATGCAGCAACAAACAGCCGTAGAAGCTGCTGAACTTTACTCACTTAGCAAACCAAATTCTTCTTCAGACGGCTTAACTGCTGCTGCAGTTAATTCATCTAAAGAAGAACAGGTCTGCAGCAGGAAAAGGGCTAATTCCAACTTCTATATCCTGATTTAACCCTTTATATCCCAGATCAGATTCAGGATAGCCTGATCAAGGATTTAAAGAGCTAATCTAGGGAACACTTAGCTGGAATTGAGGAGGGGATTGTAGATGCTTCTGCAGTAGTTTGCTATAAATTTGGGATTTAAAACAAAAGTAGAAATCAACCTAAAGACAAAATCTGACAAGGGTTTAAATTCTCATAAAAATCACTTAGGAATACAACTCAAACTCAAGATCCCTTGTCGCTAAAATCTCATCAATCAAAGCTGAAAGAGATCTGATCTAGCTCTTTCTAATGCTATAGACAACATGTAGAAGGAGTTAGATCAGTCAATTTAAAATATAAACTTAAATCCCAGATATCTGAAACCTTAAGGAGTATTGAGACTCCTTAGGTTGAAAATCAGAATTATATTTTACAAACAACTCCTGAATGCAAGATAGAACCTCATATCACCAAAGTGATTTTCCTTAGCTCTATCATGCATTCAAAGCATTAAAATCCTCATGAAAATCCAGATCATATTATGGCTCATCTAAGGTGAATTCTGACTTCAGAATCACCTCAGATTCCGAGCCAAACAATGAATCCAATCAAAGATATCTTAGTTTGCTAGATCAAAACATTCAAAGCTCAAAATGGATAAAAATCCTTGAAATCTGAATTCATAAAACATCTGGCAAACTGATTCAATTTTTAAATTCAAATTAGGAGCTTTTGTGACAAAATGGAATGAATGGAAAGCCCCTAAAAATGGATTTTGACGCTAATTTCATATCGGAGGTTGGAAACCATTCAGATTTGAAATTAGATCTAATGAGTGGGTGCATTGTGAGAAAAATCGAGGAAATCTGAAGTGATATGACAATGCGTAGAGGGAGAAAATCATGAACAGTGACTGGGGAAAATTGTCCCCTCTGATCTGGGATGATTAGAGGAGGTGAAGGGGAAAAATTTTAATCTAAATCTACTCCTAATGCGAAACTAACATGCACAGCAGATTAACACTAATTCTACATCTAATTCTATTGCTAAGTTATCTAACTAACACTACTGCTAAACTACACAACAATAAATCTACTTTAATTGGAAGAATGGGACCTGTGGGTCTCCACTCGAAGGATGGAGAGGAAGAAGGGAGGGGGAGCTCCAGGGACTGAAAAGCTTGCTTGTGAAGCTTATGGGTCATCCTCAGTCATACGTCATCCCTAGCGACGAGGAGGAAAGGGAGGTAAAGAACTACACCTCTGTCACAGGTGCAGTGTGTGAAGGGATAAGGGGAACTGGAGGGGAAGAAGGGATCGCTCTCAGGGATGTAGGAGAGGAGGCGATTCTTTGCACACGTGACCACTGAGGTGCTTAAATAGCAATCTTAGTGGCTAAGATCACCGCGCGGGTGAGGATAGTTGACAAGGGCACCAGCGGCACGGATGAGAGGTGAGGAGCGTGCAGGCTGCCGAATTGAAAACTGATCGTAGGATAGGATCTGGGGGATTGGGTGAGCATATGCGCCACTTCGCACGAAGCTTTGATTGAGATCGGGCTGCAGATCAAGATCAAGGGAGAATGGACGGTCGAGATCCTCCGTGTTCTACGCACACATAATGCGCGCACGGAGGTTGCAGGTGGGGATTATTTTGGGTAATTTGCAGGGAGATTATCCATAAGTGGTAATTTGCAGGTGGGGATTATTTGGGATTATTTTGGGTAATTTGCGCGAAGATCAGGGCAGGACATTTATAGGCGAGCTCATAAGTGGTAGGAAATCATAACTGAATGGTCCTTAAGGGCTTTCAAGGAGGTCCCTGCAGGTTACAAAAAGCTCCGAGAAGCTTTTCTAATGAAGGAAATGTGATGCACAAAGGACCTAAATGTAAAATCTAAGTTTCAAGGCCTTAATGATGTCCAAATGTCTTCAAATTTTTATCTGTGCTTAATTGAACTTTTAAGAAGTTAATTATACTTTTGATTTGAACTTTTAAGCTTGTTTGTGTGTTCAATTAACACTTGGATCACCATTTGACCTTTTTCTCAAGAATATCTTGTTTTATGACCTAATCATGCAATTTTAACACAGAATTAAGGTTTTAGGTCTTTTTCTTTGATTCCCACACTTAACCCTTTTTATGTGTTAATTTGGTATTGTTTAACCCAGTTTCTAGCTTACCTTTAGCCTTTTAGCTACGATGAGTAGCCACTCATCATTAATCCACGATTAATTAATTTAATTGCTTGATTAGTGATTAGTTAATTGTGATTAGCATCCAATAAGCATGCACAACTGTTGTTGATTTCACGTCAATTTTGCCTCCTTCCTTTAGTCCCATCTCGTTGGGGTTAGAGCTACTCACGCGGCACATAAGGTTTTGCTTCACCCAATTGCCCGGCCTAGAGGCACGCGGTCGACTCCCACCCCACACGCACATGCACGCACAGACGTGCACACACCTAGGCTTGCTTGGGTGTGAGAGAATTTGGGCCCATTAAGGCATTGTTGGGTCGTTGGGCTCGTCTTAGAATAAAGAGAAAGAGAAAAGAGTGAAGAGACTTGGATGGAAAAAGAAGTGCTAGGCTGAGAAGAGAAAGTAGCTTATTTCTTAAAATCAAGTGAGAACTTTGTCCCACATAGTGGAGACACGAAGCTGAGGAGTGCCTTATAAGGGATTGTGCGTGTAGGCTTATCAGCCTAAATAGGAAGGGCTTCCCACAGGGCATATATAAGCCCATTGAGCCCACTATACATATATATTCAGAAATAGAGAGGGAGAGAGATCCCGCTGAGGGGCGGCCCATTGTGGGCGTGCTTGGGCCTAGCAGTGTGGGGTCATTTTTGCTGACCTAAAGGAGTTTCTAAGTGTTAAAGGATTCAAGCCAGTTTTTTTTAAACACCAAGTCTTCTTTTTCCATTTTGAACTAGAGTGTTTGCACTTAAAGATAGAATTTTGTGCACCTAGTTCCAGAGCTTTGAAATCATGTAAATAAGTTAGATAATGGTTTTCACGCAAATCATTTGCTCTCTGCGAACGACATTGAAACTCACATTTCGAGATTTATAAATTTAAATGTTGATTCACTTTTGTTGTCTATACTATGACTCATTTTTAAACTTCAATTAAAGCTATTCAACATTAGGGTTTGTTCCATCAAGAGTTACCAGCACCACAAAGACGTGACTAATGAGAAGGGGTAGATATTGAGTCAAATGAATTGAGCCTGGCCTAATGTTATGACCCAACGTTGTTTAAGACGTCTGGGAGTTGGTCCAGACGTCTGGAATTTAATTTTTTCGGTGTACAGTTTCGCGTTTGCACGCATGCGCGCGCAGACTGAACCGCCGCCCTCCTTTCTTCTTTCTCTTTCCTTCCCGTCCTGCAGGCGCAGCTTTCCTCCTCTCTATCTCCCCACGGCTCCTTCAAATACACCCCCCCTCCTCTCCCTCACCATCACTCCACCGCCTTCTTCTTCTTCTCCTTCTTCCTGTTAGCGTGAGAGTGAGTGGGCGAGGGCAGCAGCTGCTGCCGTGGGTGCGCAGAGAGGAGGAGTTGCAGCGAGAGGGAGAAGGGTTAGAGCGTGAGGGTGCGAGCTCGCTGGAGCAGCCAGGGCCGGCCGGCGGGTGCGCAGCAAGAGCATGGCGCTGGGGAGGAGCTGCTGTAGCACAGGCAGCAGGCGAGCGCGGCGCGACACGGCCATGCGCAGCATGCGGAGGGAGAGGAGGTCCTGATTCTGGGAAAATTTTCCAGAATCAGACGTCTGAACCTATGTCCAGACGACGTGGGAGACGTCTGGAGGAAGGTTCAGACTTTTGAAAGGTACGATATTTTCCTTTCCTTCTTCTTTCGCATGTATAGCCATGCAGCCGTTCCGCTGAAGGGTTCTGGCTCATTTCGCGTTGACGGTCACGTATGCGTGAAGGTCTCGTTCGGGAAGGCGTAAGGGCACGCCCTCCCACACAGATCGGACGTCTGGGCACAGCACCAGATGGCGGAGAGGGTCTCCAAACGTTCGGAGTGACAGTTGGACATCTGGAAACTAAGTCCAGACGGTTCAGTGGGATTCTGGACGTCTGAAGGACCGCGCAGGAACAAGCTATGCCCTGAACTGTCGTTTAGAGGTCTAGAAGATGTTCCAGACGTCTGATTTTGGGCAGACTTGTCATTTTTGACCCGTTTAGGGTCCGTTCGAAGTCCGTTTTCCACGTTTCAAGTTTTGTTCTCAGAATTAGTTCCTCTACCTGTTTACAGTATTTGTTTCATGCTCTGAGAAGCTCCTTGTAATTGATCCTTGTATTAGGACCCCATTCCATTGTGGCTCTGGGGGTTGCGGAGGCGCGCGGGCTTGCCGATCACGCCCCTAGTACTCCTGATTTTGCGGGTAGAGTGGCTCCCTTTAAATATCTATCAACATTTATGCACTCGTGAGATAATTAATAGATTCTAAGGTATGGCATGAACCCTAAGATTGGAAAACTAGATTGAATGATAGATCCTAGGGTATGGCATGAATTCTAAGACTGGAAAACTAGATTGCATGATAGATCTTAGGGTGTGGCATGGATCCTAGGAACAGAAAATACCGAAACGAATGCCGTGAATATATGAATTGCAGTCTTGAAAAAGTAGAAATAAAAATGATAATTGCCTGTAATTGGATAATAGTTGCTTGTTTATGAATGGATATTAACTGTTGAGAACATGGGCTATATGAGAATAAAGTTGAAATGATGAAACCTAAATTGGCTTAGTTAAAGAAATATGAGCATGAACCCTACAGGGAATTAGGAGTAGAACTCCTGAGAGGTGAATGGAATAGAATTGGGGAAGTGAGGTGGCCCTTGAGTACGGAGTACCAAGGAGAGCGACTGTTTCCCCCTGTTTAGTGTAGAGCGGAGCTAGCCGCCCCAGGGACCCAGGGTTAGTTCTAGCCACTTTGTACCGACTTTTGGCCCTCGCGTACACAGTACCGGGGAGAGCTACTAGTGTAGAGAGAGCACTAGCCACCCCACGGGCCCCGGGGTTTTGCTAGCCCTCCTACACCGACTTGTTAGGCCCACTGGGCAAACCAGGGTAGTCAGGCGAGGGTGCGCAGACTGTGAAGGGACAAGACCCTTGTTTGGTTACTGTGGAGGGGCTGGACCCCTGTTACTGAGAGGGCTCTGCCCTATATTGGTTCTGTGCTGTGCTTTGGGGCACACCCATTAACGGAAACGACTGACCGCGTGCCAGTGCGGGGTAGCTACCCGTGCATTTATCGCGTGTGCCGTAGTCACCGTTACGTCTATCAGTGACCTTGGAGTGGTTGACTGAGGGTAGGACCACCACGGGGGACTCTCCCGACCAGGAGAGCACCATGTGTTACTTCTACTTTTCGGAAAAGACTGCAATCAAGATTGTTCCCACGAGGAGCATTCTAGATCAAGAGAAAGATCTGAGGAACACTTCAATAATGAGTAAATGGAAAAATAAAGAAAGAGATTAAAAATATAACAGCTACTGTCCACCTTACTGTTTTTCTTAGCTTTTGGATGTCACTCTACTCAGCGTTTCGCTGACGTGTCACCTTTTCAGGATCAGGTGTTGAGCAGCCAGAGCCGACGGCTACAGAGGGTGCTGGGCCTAATAGAGCCCAGTAGTTTTACTTATGTAGTACCCATTGTACCTTACCTTCTGTTGTAGTGAGTATTTTCTGTTACCACTGTACTCTTTTATTGTAAGCATCATGTTTATGTACCTGTTTATTTCTCTACTGTTGTGGTGGTGTGTACTGTAGTAGTTCTTTTCTTTACTGCATATAACAGACGGAGGTGCACGGCACCCTTGAGTTGGGTTGAGGTGGAGACCAAGTGGGAGGTTGGCCCCAGGCTGATCCGACAAAGTCAGGAGGTAGCCGAGTAGATTCACAAGCGACTTCGCACTGTCAGGAGCAGACAAAAGAACTATGCAGATCGGAAACGCAGAGAGGTGCAGTTTGAGGTTGGGGACCATGTCTTCCTTCGCATTTCGCCCATGAAGGGCCTACAACAGTTTGGGGTGAGGGGGAAGCTCGCGCCAAGGTTTGTGGGACCCTTTGAGGTCCTGGAGCGGGTTGGACCCATTACTTACAGGCTTGCCCTTCCTCCCTAGCTTTTTGGTGTGCACGACATGTTCCACGTGTCCAACCTTAGGAAGTACGTCGCCGATCTCAGTCACGTCCTGAGTCACGAGAGCGTCGAGGTGGGTGACGACCTGACCTACCCCAAGCGGCCAGTGTAGATTCTCGATAGAGCCGTCCGCAGTCTGAGACGGAAGCAAGTACCCCTGGTGAAGGTTTTGTGGAGGAGCCAGCGGTACTAGGAGGCTACCTGGGAGCTTGACGTGACGATGCGGGAGTGGTACCCGGAGCTTTTTGAGGGTACATCTTTTCGGACCAGCTTCGGTTCTCTTTGAGTTTGTTATGCATATATCGTTCTTTTCCGTACCCTAGTTAGCACAAGTTTCGGGGACGAAACTTCCTTTGAGTTTGTTATGTTGTTATGACCCCGGCATCAAACGTCATTTAAGATGTCTGGGAGTTGGTCCAGACGTCTGGTCAGTCGTCTGGAAGCCTTCCCAGATGTCTAGAATTTAATTTTTTCGGCGTACGGTTTCACGTCTGCGCGCATGCGCACGCAGACTGAACCGCCGCCCTCCTTTCTTCTTTCTCTTTCCTTCCCGTCCTGCAGGTGCAGCTTTCCTCTTCTCTCTCTCCCCACGACGCCTTCAAATACACCCCCTCTCCTCTCCCTCACCATCACTCCACCGCCTTCTACTTCTTCTCCTTTTTCCTGTTAGCGTGAGAGTGAGCGAGCGAGGGCAGTAGCTGCCGTGGGTGCGTGGGGAGGAGTTGCAGCGAGAGTGAGAAGGGTTAGAGCGCGAGGGTGCGAGCTCGCCGGAGCAGCCAGGGTCGGTCGGCGGGTGCGCAGCAGGAGCATGGAGTTGGGGAGGAGCTGCTGCAGCACAGGCAGCAGGAGCGGGAGGCGCAGCATGGCTGTGCGCAGCAGGAGGAGAGCGAGGAGGTCCTAATTCTGGGAAAATTTTCCTGAATCAGACGTCTGGACCTACGTCCAGACGACGCAGGAGACGTCTGGAGGAAGGTCTAGACGTCTAAAAGGTACGATATTTTCCTTTCCTTCTTCTGCGTGTACGACCATCCAGCCGTTCCGCTGAAGGGTTCTGCCTCATTTCGTGTTGACGGTCGCGTATGCGTGCAGGTCTCGTTCGGGAAGGCGCAAGGGCACGCCCTCCCACACAGATCGGACGTCTGGGCATAGCACCAGACGGCGGAGAGGGTCTCCAGATGTTCGGAGTGACAGTCAGACATCTGGAAACTAAGTCTAGACAGTTCAGCAGGATTCTGACATCTGAAGGACTACGCAGGAACAAGGTATGCCCTGAACTGTCGTTTAAGACGTCTGGAAGATGTTCCAGACATCTGATTTTGGGCAGACTTGTCATTTTTGACCCATTTAGGGTCCGTTCGAAGTCCGTTTTCCACGTTTCAAGTTTCGTTCTTCTCAGAATTAGTTACTCTGCCTATTTACAGTATTTGTATCCTGTTCTGAGTAGCTCCTTGTAATTGATCATTGTATTATGATCCCGTTCCGTCGTGGCTCTGGGGGTTGCAGAGGCGTGGGCTTGCCGATCACGCTCCTTTTAAATACCTACCAACATTTATGCACTCGTGAGATAATTAATAGATTCTAAGGTATGGCATGAACCCTAGGATTGGAAAACTAGATTGAATGATAGATCCTAGGGTATGGCATGAATCCTAGGATTGGAAAACTAGATTGAATGATAGATCCTAGGGTATGGCATGAATCCTTGGACTGGAAAACTAGATTGAGTGATAGATCCTAGGGTGTGGCATGGATCCTAGGAACAGAAAACACCGAAACGAATGTCGTGAATATATGAATTGCAGTCTTGGAAAAGTAGAAAGAAAAATGATAACTGCCTGTAATTGGATAATAGTTACTTGTTTATGAATGGATATTAACTGTTAAGAACATGTGCTATATGAGAATAAAGCTGAAATGATGAAACCTAAATTGGCTTAGTTAAAGAAATATGAGCATGAACCCTACGGGGAATTAGGAGTAGAACTCCTGAGAGGTGAATGGAATAGAATTGGGGAAGTGAGGTGGCCCTTGAGTACGGAGTACCAAGGAGAGCGACTGTTTCCCCCTATTTAGTGTAGAGCGGAGCTAGCCGCCCCAGGGACCCGGGGTTAGGTCTAACCACTTTGTACCGACTTTTGGCCCTCCGTACACAGTACCGGGGAGAGCTACCAGTGTAAGGAGAGCACTAGCCACCCCACGGGCCCCGAGGTTCTGCTAGCCCTCCTACACCGACTTGTTAGGCCCACTGGGCAAACTAGGGTAGTCAGGCGAGAGTATGTGGACTGTGAAGGGGTAAGACCCCTGTTTGGTTACTGTGGAGGGGCTAGACCTCTGTTACTGAGAGGGTTCTGCCCTATATTGGTTCCGTACTGTGCTTTGGGGCGCACCCGTTAACGAAAAGGACTGACCACGTGCCAGTGCGGGGTAGCTACCCGTGTGTTTATCGCATGTGCCGTAGTCACCGTTACGTCTGTCAGTGACCTTGGGGAGGTTGATTGAGGGTAGGACCACCACGGGGGACTCTCTCGGCCAGGAGAGCACCACATGTTACTTCTACTTTTCGGAAAACGCTGCAATTAAGATCGTTCCCACGAGGAACATTCGAGATCAAGAGAAAGATCTGAGGAATAATTCAATAATGAGTAAATGGAAAAATAAAGAAAGAGATTAAAAATATAATAGCTACTGTCCACCTTACTGTTTTTCTTAGCTTTTGGTTGCCACTCTACTCAACGTTTCGTTGACATGTCACCTTTTCAGGACCAGGTGTTGAGCAGCCAGAGCCGGCGGCTACAGAGGGTGTTGAGCCTAGTAGAGCCCAGTAGTTTTACTTGTGTAGTAACCACTGTACCTTACCTTCTGTTGTAGTGAGTATTTTCTATTACCACTGTACCCTTTTATTGTAAGCATCATGTTTATGTACCTGTTTATTTCTCTACTATTGTGGTGATGTGTACTGTAGTAGTTCTTTTCTTTACTGCTAGTTATATACATGGTAAATGTAGTTTATTTTACTGCTCTTTTGGTTACTTTCTCGTTGGACGACTGAGTCTTGGGATCAGTCGAGTTGGTCTGATTCTCATGTCTCGTAGGGATTCGGGAATCGGGTCGTAACACCTAATTTGAACTTAAACTTGACAAGCTAAAATACGCACAAGCTTGAACTCGAACTAAATTGATCTTCGATGAGCCAACTTGAGCTTAACCCATTTGAGTTTGTAATGACCCGTTACTTTTTAGTCTTTTAAGACGTCTGGAGTTTCAGTCAGACGTCTGTCCAGACATCTGGACCCGTTCCCGGACGTTTGAAAGTGAATTTTTCGTATTGCGTTTTGCGTTCTACGCGCGGGCGACGCGCAAAGGCCGCTTCCTCTCTCTCTCCCTCACCCCCGGACCCTAACCCTCACTTATATAAACCCCCTTCCTTCTCCTCTCCTCTCCTCCTCACATCACTCAATCACCGCCACCCCTACCTTCTCCTGCCAGCTAAGTTCCTCTCCACCTCTGCTCCAGCCACAGCAAGGAAGGAGATCCATCGGCGAGGGGAGAGCGAGGAGGAGCGAGAGCGAGAGAGTGAGAGGGAGTGACTGTGGGGGAGGAGGAAGGCAACCGCGGGAGCTCGTAGAGCTCAAGGAGGAGCTCGTAGGAGAGGAGAAGATGTCGGCGACGTGCTGTCCAAGCTCCTGCAGCGGACGGAGCTGCCGCTACGGGTGGAGGCGCAAGTGGAGCGAGTTGTGAGGAGGTTCTGATATTGGAAGTTCTCCAGCATCAGACATCTAGCGTGACGTCCGGTCGACTGGCGAGGGACCTGGACGTCCGGAGCTATGGCTGGACATCTGAGAGCACGTATCACGCGAGGTACGTACGTTCCTATGCTGATTTCTCCCATGCAGAAGATCTCAGCATAGGAGTTGTTGTCGGTTGACCGCGCCTGCATTTGCGTACACAGGTACAGCTTTGGGAAGGCACGCGGAACGCTTTCCCAGGCACTTTTGGACGTCTGAACACATCACCAGACGTCCAGAGGTGCTTCTAGATGATCGGAGACCTTGTTCGACGTCTGGAACAATCCTCAGACAGTCGTAGAGGAGGTATGGACGTCTGATCAGTAGCAGGAGACACAAGGTGAGTTTCGACGTCTTTTAAGACGTTTGGGATTAGTCTCAGACGTCTGATTTTGATCAGAAACCACGTTTTTAGCCTGTTTAAGGCACAAACGGAATCGAATTTCCGCAAACGAAGTACCGTTGTTTTCTTCTCAAGTTCCTCAATGTATTATTGTTACGAACGCGTGACTTCAGATGTCTGGGAGGTGGCCCAGACGTCAGACCAGACGTCTGGAACCCCTTCCAGCGTCTGGGATTCGGTTTTTTGCAGCACGCGCGGTTTCGTCTGCGCGCCTGAGCGCGTAGACTTGCGAAAGCACCCCCTCTCTCTTTTTCCCTCTCCCTCCTGCGGGTGCAGGCGACGCCCCTCTCTCTCGTTCTCTCTCTCTCTCTCCTCCCCGTGCGGCTTTAAAAAGCCACGCCCTCTCCCGCACTCTCATCACCTCCGCCCCCTTCCTCTTCTCGTTCCAGCCGGTGCGCGAGTGCGAGCGCGAGTGAGCGGCGGCAACAACAGCCGCGGTGAGTGCGGGAGGAGGTGCTGGGCAAGGGAGGAGGCGCTCGGTCGTGAGGGCGAGCTTGCCGAGGCTGCTAGAGCCAGCCGACGGAGGGAGCAGCAGACGCGGGGTGACACGGGAGGCCTGCTGCAGCTCGAGCAGCAGGCAGACGAGGAGCGGCGCGACTGTGCGTCGCGAGCGGAGGGTAAGTCGTGCCCTGATTCTGGAAAATTTTCCAGAATCAGACGTGTGGGATTCCAACCAGACGACGGGGAGGACGTCTGCAGGACTGTCCAGACGTCTAAAAGGTGAGTTATTTCCATCTTTCTTCCTTTCCTTTGACTGTCCGTACTGAGAGAGAGGAATGGGTACACGCAGGTTCTGTGATTCGCCATCCAACGCGAATCAAACATCTGGCTGCAGTGCCAGACGACGGGAGCGACTTCCAGACGACTGGGGTGACCATCGGACGTCTGGGAACAAGGCCAGATGCCCCTGCAGGCTTCTGGATGTCTGAGAGACCACACAGAGCAAAGGTAACCTCTGATCCACTTTTTAAGACGTCTGGAAGAGGTTCCAGACGTCTGATTTTGCACTGTTTCGTCGTTTTCGACCCGTTTAGGGCCCGTTCGGAGTCCTTTTTCCGCGTTTCGAGTTGCGTGCTTCTCGGAATTTAATCCTCTATCCGTCTACAGTAGTTACATACTATTTTGAGAAACTCCTTGTGTTTGATCCTTGTGATAGGACCCTATTCCGTTGCAGTCTCGGGGTTTGCGGAGGCACGCGGGATTCCCGACCACGCCCCCAGTACGCCTGTTGTAACCGGTAGAGTGGCTTTTAAGTTTATTAGTGTACTCTGTTAAATTATGGAACCATAAATAGAACCTAGGATATTGCATGAATCCTAGGAATGAGAACTAGATTGTATGATAGATCCTAGGATATGGCATGAATCCTAGGACGTGAAAACTAGTGGAATGTATGTATACTGCAGTCTTGGAAAAATGGAAAGGAACAAATAGCTGCCTGTAAATTGAATTAACAGCTGCCTGTTATGAATAAATAAACGTGAACATGGATTGTAAGAACGTGAAACTGGAAAGTGAAACTTAGATGTTCTGAGTTAAAAGAGCTGGAACCCTATGGGGAATTAGGAGTGGAACTCCTGGAAAGAGAAAGGAATGGAATTGAGAAAGAAAGACGTGGTAGTGTGCTGTCTCTTCGGTACGTAGTACCAAGGGAAGTACCTGTACCTGTTTAGTGCAGAGCGGAGCCAGCCGCCCCAGGGACCCGGGGTTAGGACTGGCCACTTTGTACCGACTTGCTGGCCCTCGTGTACGTAGTACCGAGGAGAGCTACTAGTGTAGGGAGGGCACTAGCTACCCCACAGGCCCCGGGGTTCTGCTAGCCTCCTACACCGACTTGTTAGGCCCACTGGGCAAACCAGAGTAGTCAGGCGAGGGTTCGCGGACTATGGAGGGGCAAGGCCCCTGTTTGGTTACTGTGGAGGGGTTGGACCACTGTTACTAAGAGGGCTCTGCCCTGTACTGGTTCCGTGCTGTGCTTTGGGCGCACCCGTTAACGGAAACTACTGACCGCATGCCAGTGCGGGTTAGCTACCTGTGCGTTTATCGCGCGTGCCGTAGTCACCGTTACGTCTGTCTGTGACCTTGGGGTGGTTGACTGAGAGTAGGATCACCACGGGGGACTCTCCCGGCCAGGAGAGCACCACGTGCTACTTCTACTTTTTGGAAAAGACTGCAATTAATATCGTTCCCACGAGGAACATTCGAGATCAAGTGAAGGATCTGAGAAATAAATGAAATCGTGAGACAATTGAAAGACGTAAATAATGAAAGTAACAGAACATAACAGCTACTGTACACTCTACTGTTTCTTTAGTTTTAGTTGCCACTCTACTCAGCGTTTCGCTGACGTGTTACACTCGTTACGTTTCAGGACCAGGTGTTGAGCAGCCAGGGTCAGCGGCTGCAGAGGACGCTGGGCCGAGTAGGGTCCAGTAGAGTTACCACTGTTCTCTTGTACCTCTTTTTATCCCACTGTAGTGAGTAGTTCTTGTTACCGCTGTACTTTTCTTTACCTGCAGTTCATATTATGTTATGAATGTTGTTCTACTGTTGTGGTGGTATATACTGTAGTGGTTTCTTTCCTTACTGCTGTATTTTCTTACTGTTAGTTATATTTCATGCTGAATGTGGTTTATTTGACTGCTCTTTTGGTTACTTCCTCGTTGGACGACTAGGTCTTGGGATTAGTCGAGTCGGTCCGGTTCTCGTGTCTCGTAGGGACTCGGGAATCGGGTCATTACAATTCGTGTTGAGTACCTACTGTTTTGAGCTTGTCTAATGTACATTGGTCGCTGGTACAGGTTACCAGCCAGTGGTGTGTTTGGGAACTGCAGAGACGACGAGATCTGCAGCACAGGCCCCCATTCCTCCCATGATACCCTATAGAGTGGTTTAATTCAGTTATTAATATTTAAATAAGAATGTGCTTGGTTGAAATAGCCGAATGGAACTCTAGGATGTGGAATGAACCCTAGGGTAGAAAATGGATGAGCTTGTTTGAGCTGTACTGTTTACTTGAATGCATGATTAAGATAAATTGCTAGCAAATGTCTGTATTATAATTACAAGTTGTATGTTAGAATACGAGTTTCCTGTATTCAATTGAGAAATTGCCTGTGAAACCACCAGTTGCATGTTATTGAGAATTGAATTATGAAAACACGAGCTGCTTGTATATGGATGAGGAATGAATTATGAAACATGAGATCTGGATCTAGATAAGTGAGGTGAACATGAGCATGAACCCTACGGGGAATTAGGAATAGAACTCCTATGGATAAACGGAATCTGGAATGTAGACGAGAAGTGTGTTGGCCCTTGAGTACGTGGTACCAAGGAGAGCAACTGTCCCCTTTTAGTGTAGAGCAGAGCTAGCCTCCCTTGGGTTGAGACCCGAGGTTAGGATTGGCCACTCTACATTGACTCCTGTTGGCCCTCGCATACGTGGTACCGAGGCGAGCAACTAGTGTAGGGAGGGAGCTAGCCACCCCACGGAGCCCAAGGTTCAGCTAGCCACCCTACACCGACTTTTTTAGGCTCTCTGGGAAAACTAAGGTAGTCAGACGAGGGTGCGCGGACTATGGAAGGGCAAGACCCCTATTTTGAGAGAGCAAGGCCCTATACTGTTCCGTGCTGTACTTTGGGCGTATCTGCTAGCGGAAACGACTGACAACATGTCAGTGCAGGGTAGCTATCCGTACGCTTATCACACGTGCCGTAGTCACCGCTACGTCTTGACAGTGACCTCGGGGTGGTTGACTAGGTGTAAGACTACCACGGGGGGCTTTTCCAGCCAAGAGAGCACCATGTGTACCTTCTACTCTACGAAAAACACTGCAATCAAGATCGTTCCCACGAGGAACATGCAAGATCAGGAAATATCTGGATACCTTGAGAAATGGATGAAACAAAAACATATAAATGAGATAAATAGAAATGAGAATTAAATCTGTTATTTTTACTGTCCTTGTACTTAAATAATATAAACACCATTTTACTCAGCGTTCGCTGACTCTATCTTTTCATAACTCTGTTCAGGATCAGGAGTTGAGCAGCCCGAGTTTCCGGCTGCAGAGGGTGCTGGGCCCAGCCAAGCCCAGCCGTAGTCGTTCTTTCAGCACTTTAGTTTTCTCTACTATTGTAGTAAGTAATGAATACCTAGTTTACTATTTCTGCTATTCCTGTTTCATTTTTGCTTTCAGTTGTTGTTGTTGTGGTGGCATGTACGGAGACAGTTGTTCTACTTTCTTTACTACTTTGTACGTTTCTTCTACTTAGTTATATTGCATGTGTGAATGTGGTTTATTTTTTTTACTTTTGGTTATTTCTTGTTGGACGACTAGGTCTTGGGATTAGTTGAGGTGAGTCAGTCTCGGATCTTGTAGGAATCCAGGAACCGGGTCGTAATAGAGTTCGAGGTGGCTCACAAGCCAACTCAAGTTTAAATAGTAATAAGCCCGAACGCGACTCATTTGAGATCAAATGAGTCAAGCTGGCTCATGAACCAAATGAGCTCATTTAACTTAAAATGAGCTGAAACTCGAGTGCACTTGGGTTGGAACTTGAACCTAGGATGCAATGTGGGGGCTATTTTGCATAGGTAGTCTTGGATTTTATGGAGTTTAGTTATTACTCCAAATACTATATATATATGATAAATTATAAACAACTCTAGAACCCATGTTAATGACTTGAGTCAAGCTCAACTCAAAAAAAAAAAAAAAGAGGTAGGATCTCCAACTCGAGCTCAACTCATTTAAAGTTCAAATGAGTCAGGTCTCTTGGATGTGATAACCTATAACATAGCTGCTAGAGTTTAAGAATGACAATTGTGAAGGCTTCTAAGGCAACAACAAACCTAAAACTTGTTGACCCCTATAATCAACTACTTAGAAGATGCCTCAACATTGCATGTATTGTGAATGTGAAATTGGGCTAGAGAATTGATTGACAAGATTGACCATATGGCCAATGACCTATATAGGACAATCTCTAGTTTTGGACCTCGCATGCTAGCTGGAAGATCTAGGTTGGTTGAAGGACCTAGGAGGTCCAAGTGGTGCTCTTGGGATTTTCTAAAGATACATCTGTGTCATGTACCTAGGAAAGCTTAGTAACCTTTTGGATTAAGGAGCTTGATTTACTTAGTATACAAAAAAAGGTAAAGAAAGGTGCTATTAACTTGTCAATGGATAGGAACTAATTAGTAAATCATAATATGAGGGATGGTAGACCGTAGAAAAGAATTAAAATGTTGGGTCAAGGAAATAGGTCACAAGAAAAGACATTCATATTAGAAATAGATGTCTCAATATGAATTATATTAGTAGGATGGAAATGGATTGGAGTCAAAACTTGGGTATTTAGTATGAACTTATAATGATACAAATTAGAAAGGTTAATTATAAAATTAGATTATAGGATGATTGGTTAAATAACTTGCTATAGTTGGTTACATAGCTAGTCTAGTACTTTTTCCAATTATTCCATACCGAGCAATTCCTCAGTTCTTGCTTTCTTCCTTCTACTCAAGTTAAGAGGGAAGGTATTGTATTGACAAATGTATTAAATTTATAAAGCTAAAATTTGGTTAAGAAAATTTCAAGTATTATTTATTTATTTATTTTCCATTTATGCGTAACATTTACAATAAATAGTAATCATAACTTGGATCTGTTATGCCTACAATCTGAATTAGGAAAACATAATTTTGTGGCTTGATTCAAGTTTCTAACATAAACCCTTTGTCACAAGATTAAACTTGATCTTATAAACCATTTTGCTGCTTTCCTTGACACAACTAATCAATGAAAATAAATTAGAGGCACAAGAGTTTGATATAAAAATATATAAGCTCAAGTTATTGCAATATCAAAACTCAAAAACAAATCCAAGTGTTTGAGTGACAAAAATATACTTCAAATAACTCAACTCAACACTGAATACTCTGATCAGACATTTGGAACTAATGTCAAACGACTTAAAGTTAGTATTCAACCATCTGACATAAAGTCAGACCAAGCGAAAACCCCCTTCTCCTGTCAGCCAAAACCCCTTTCCTTCTCTCTCTTTTCTCTCTAATCGGACCCTAAACGAATCTGGATCTGGTCCTAGGCCCGCACAGGCGTGAATGTATGAGCAAGGGTGAGTGCAATGGACGTGTGTGGGGGACACGACTCCCCATGACTTGGGTAATCGGGTAATGAGCATGAAGGGTTGTGAACTCGTTTCATAGTCAATGCTCCGCAATGTGGCACTATCCTTGGGGCTCCTTTGTCACCATGAGGGAGTTGGCATGCAATTCATGCTCGATTAGTCATGGGATTAGAAATCCACGGCCTAGGTATACTACTGGGATGATTTGGCACGAGGAGAAGAGATGGCCGCTGTTAATCGCTCGTCGGAGGTAGCCGCTCGATGCCAGAGAAGGAGGTGAAGCTCGTGAAGTCTTACACAGACAAATATAGGTTTTTGGCCCTAATTAAATACCTGAGAAGCTCCGCTGTGGTGAGGCTAAGCAAAGCCCTCAACCTATCCCAAGCGAGGGCAGCTAGAGTGAGCTATCGAAGAGGCTCCTTCGGCCGTTAATGGTGAAAGGGGAGAAGGTGAAGAAGACGATGGAATGTCAAATTAACCTATCCTAATGCTACAACTAATTGCCTAGAACAAAAGCCCTAAGCTAATTGAGTGAATTAGGCAGAGATAACCTGTAGCAGTGGCATGCGTATAGGCGACGAAGGGTGTTGGTGGTTATAGCGATCAACGGAGGGAGAAGACCTGAAGCTTTGCATGAAGCTTCGCCAGACGACGAGGAAGAAAACCCCCCTATCAATTGTGTGAATAGAGTGGCGACTGAATGGGGTAGAGGAGCTCCAAGGTGGTCATTGGTGCTAGAGAAGAAGAAGAGGAGGGGATTTTCGACCCAATTTCTCACAAATTATGCTTGGAAAAGGAGGCTTTATGTAGAGGTGAATTCCAACTCAAATGCCTCAATTTCGTAAGTTTTGACTTGTGAAATTTGGAAACTTAAATCCCATAAAAATCAAGCTTTCCAACAACGATTTTGTCGACAATTGGGTTCATGAAGTTGCTCAAGTGATTTAGCAAGATCTCCCAATCAATCTCACCAAATTTGGAGAGATTTGATTGAGATTTCCTCAATAAATTCGACGATTGATTGAAGTTAGTTTATGGGTTCTATTCTTGCTTGCTACTGCTTTTGGAAACAAGGAGGAAGAATGTAGCAGGGGCCTCTTTGCAAGGGTGATGAAAATTTAGGGACCAGAATGTAAGAAGAATCAAAACTTAGGGGTCTCTATGTGATAAATAGAGAATCTTGGACTAAAATGTAAACTAGGTCATGGTGGACTCTGATTGGACTCAAATTTTGGGGTTAACCTAATTTGGACCCAAAGGATCTAATGGTTATCTCAAATTTAGGTTTTAACCAGATTTGACTAGATAATTTACATAGAAGTCCCAAAACAAGGTAAATTCTTGCCTAAGCCTCTATTTTTTGTCAAAATGCATTCCTTGGGTCAAAGTGAAGGTGCTAAACCTCATAGAATATTTTTCAATGATGTTTACGAGATTTGGATTATATTTATTTTCACCAGAACCCATTTAATTGAAGTGAGACTGAAATTAGAGTTTTTCTATAATAAATTAATCAAAACTCAAAAAATCATGATTCAGTTAGCTTAAACCCACTTCTTGGGAAATCAAACTCATTTGACCTTAGATTAAGCTCTGATTAGCCCCTTAATTAATCTGCATTTGTGATTGGATGTTAAAATGGCAGAATTAACCTGTTTTCTTATCTTCTTCTCAAATTCAATTCAAAATGGAATTACGACCTTCATATGATCATTAAGAAGCATTTATTACTTAATTCTAGCTAATTTAAGCTAGTTATGATGAATGATAATTTTACCATCACCTATCCCTATTATAGACTTGTACTCAAATGGAAATGCCTACTTCCTTAACCCACTCTCCATTATTGCCACCCCTTAACTCTCCCCTTTCTTGATGCCCTTGCTTCTTGACCACCATTGCCTCCTTCTTTGTTATGTCATGTAAAGGCACTAATGCCATAGGTGGTCAACTCTTTCTCATTTCACATGGGAATTGGTGCAATGAAAGAGGCTTTTGACACATCAAACAAGGGGATAAGTTTTAGGGAAGTCTTTGATAATCATTTTAATCTTCTAATCCATATAGATAAGGTAGTAATTGAGGATGATGAAAGAGCTAGGTAGTCTTTTAGGTTAAATTAACTTCGTAGGTTAAATTGTGAAAAGTAACCTATAATCATCTTAGGTTAATTGAGTGAATAATAAATAGTATTTTTTGTTAACAAGTGTACTATGAAGTCAATTGAATGGACACAAAACTTGTATAACGGATTCAAAATCATAAACCAAAATACAAAAAAGTGAATTCAAGTTAGAGAATCTAAGAACATAGGGAAAGATTCCAACTAATCAACTAGACTCAGAACAAGTTAACTAGGGAAGGGTCAAATCAATTAGGATTGAGAATAGAGGGTCTACTAGGATTGACTAGTCTAATCAACCGGCTACGGTCTAGTTGGCCAGGATATAATTGTGACCCAGAAAATGATTTAGTTATACCTTGTGTTGAAGACAACTAGAAAACCCTAAAGGAAAATAAATTAAGGGTGAACTCTCTAAGGTACTAGCGCTATGTGTAGTCAACTAAAGCATAGAGGTGCAATCCACCTTTTTGGACGAGCATAACCTATGAATCTAACTCCATATTAGATTTTTATGGCATGCCAAACTGCTTACTATAGTTAGAGTGATGACTTTCTAGACCACCGAATTGGCTTTAGTGAGGTGCTATGGAAGTGGGAGTGAAGGTTTTGTAAGTTTGTTTCTATGGAGGTGTTAAGGTTGATTGCCTCAAGTTCCTGTCATCTACTAAATGATAAAAATCTTTCACTCATTCTATGATCTCGAAAGAGTTGACCATTAGAAATTTATGGTCACGAGCTCATTTATGAAACCATGACTAGTGTTGACTACCAATGAGCTACCAAACTTGGAAAATTATAATGTAGGTAATTTATAATCTCACGTAGGATCAAGAAAGTTGGTTGATTGTATAGTTGTTTTGAAAATCGAATTGAAATTTAAATCGAAAATATGATGGTTTCAACTAAGGTTAGGCTTAAGTTCAATTGATCCTGAGGTAAACATGACATCATTATTTTTTGAACCATAATTAAACAAGGCAGATCAAGATTCTGTTGTAACCGAAATACTTACAACAAAATTACATTTCCCACATGCTTTAAAAAAGAGTAAAAAAAATAATCAAATATCTTTGCCGAGTAACATTGGTCATCATGCAAGTTTTCTATGGTTTCCTAGGATGGGTCGAGTATATTTCATCACGTTCAATAGAAGTGTGCTAAATAACTCTTTAGCAATGAAAGGCATTGCCAACTTATATGTTCAATGAGGTATCCTCGAGTAATCCAATCAGTAATTGTTATGATTTCCAAGTAGCTAAAATCATGATGTAAATCACTTTCATAGAGAAGGTTAGTCATTGACTTGCAAAGTAAGAGAAGTGAACTGATCATCGATGATGATGACCCATCCTAACTGCTAAACCAAAGTTTAAACAAATCAAAAAGGGAAATTTGACTTGGTTAAAGGTGAATATATTCATCTAGATACATCCAAGGAGGTGATACATCTACTTGAGCAATGATTGAAACCTAATTTCTGTGGCCAAGTTCAAGCCTTCGAGGAATCTATAAATACTTGAGATTGAAATACATCCTAAAATTTCAATAGGTAAATGTAGGGGAATTTCTTTTTCAATTCCTTTGACAACTCCTTCCGTGGAGATCACATGCCCACCCCTCCCTAAATGAAGCACCGCTTAAGTCGGTGATATTTGGCCGTGAACCAAATATCATCGCATTGCAACTCATTTTGCAACTTTTTCGATGGAATCACATGTCCACCCTTTCCAAAATGAAAAATCAACCATCGATGTTTAGCTTTGAATTAAATATCAACATTGAGTTTTGGTTCCAAATCAAATGTGTCATTGGTGATTTTTAGTTGCATGTAAAAATCGCGGATGATTCTTAGTTCTAATCCAAATGACAATAATGATATTTGAAATATCACCCATTACTTTTAGTTGTATGCAAAAGAACAACGATGATTTCTTAATTTTGGTTGGATCTTTTTGCATGACTTTTTGTGGGGATACAAGTAAATATCACTCCTTGAACAAAAAATCACTGGTGATATTTAAAGTATCACTCATGATTTCTAGTTGTATGAAAAAATAGATCACCACCGATTTTTGGTTCTATACTAGATATCACTAGTGATATTTGAAATATCATTGGTGACTTTTAATTTTATTTAAAAATATCAGTGATTTCTTTATTTTTGATGAGTCTCACCATGTATGTTGTGAGTGTGTATGCAACATTTTACGTGATACCTAAATATCTTTTCTTAAAAAAAATTAAAAATTATCGATGATCTTTTTTTATTTTAAATGAAATATCTCAAATAATATTTAAAATATTGTCGATGATTTTTAACTATTTACAAAAATCACTTTTATGTTGAATATCACATGTGATATTTAAAATTTTATTAATGACTTTTAATTATATGTAAAAAGACACCGTTGATTTTTTTATTTTTCTTGCATGACTTTTTATGTGATATAAATAAATATTACTTTATAAATTAAAAATTATTGATGATATTTAACCTTATTAATTTTTAATTATTGTAAAAATCATCAATAATTTTTTTAAAAAATTAAATATCATCGATGAATTCATTCTTTACATGAATCTCATATGTATGACTTTTTATATAATAAAAGTAAATATCAAAAGTGTTGTACTTACAAGCAACCAGATCATCCTTTGCACGTAGTAATTTTGTATTTAAGATCTTACAAGCAACCAGACCATCCTTTGCACGTAGTAATTTTGTATTTAAGATGCCCTTACAAGCAACGAGAACATCCTTTGTATGTAGTAATTTTGTATTTAAGATGCCAAACCATCCTTTGCATGTAGTAATTTTGCATTTAAGATGCCAGACTATCCTTTGCATGTAGTAATTTTGTATTTAAGATGCAACCAGACTATCCTTTGCATGTAGTAATTTTGTATTTAAGATGCAACCAGACTATCCTTTGCATGTAGTCAAATTACTACATGCAAAGGATAGTCTGGTTGCATCTTAAATACAAAATTACTACATGCAAAGGATGGTCTGGTTGCTTGTAAGTACAACACTTTTGATATTTACTTTTATTATATAAAAAGTCATACATACATAACATACCTCAAATTTTTAGTTTCACAACCACCTCAAGTTATTTGCTCCAATATATATATATATATATATATATATATATATATATATATATATATATATATATATATATATGTTTGTACAGGATACCACGAGTAAGGCTGGATGCATTCCATTTTTCATCCCCAACATTATTGTTCTAAGTATCATGCATTTGGAAAACATGTGGGCGGCATACTTAGTGCCCAATGTTGCCTTGGCCAACAAAAAAAATGCTATTTTGGTTTTGTCTTCTTGCATACATTTGTATATTTTTTTAAACTAAATCTAGCTATAACACATGCTTGCGCATCGGTGCCCATTGTTTCGGCAAACAAGAAACTCCATTGTTCTTTTGTCCTCAAATAATTGGTTCTCTGTTACCCGCAATTTAGAAGTGTTTGAAGATGAATGTATTCATTACATGCATGATTCGACGAACTTGATACTGAAGTCTCGTTTGAATTGTTACTTCTTTGGAATGTTACATGAGGAAAAGGGCAAAAGCTAATTAATTAGAGGCACGTATTTAGAAACACACAGACACGATAAAAAAAAGAAAATTAAAAAATAAATAAATGTATTTTGTACTTTACTTTGAAATAAAGTAAAGATAAAATTTTAGTTGAAAAATGAAAAGTAATTTTTATGTATGAATTTTAAGTTTATAGTTTAAGATTTAAAGTTTACGAAAAGTGATGTTATCTATTAAAAATAATTTTTTACTTGAAAAAGTAAATTTTCACCTTTAAATTGAGGGTTTAATGTATAAGATTTTAAGATGAAAAATTACTTTTCAAATAAAAAATCTCTATTCGTGGATGAAGAACGGCTTTGCATAGGTGAAAAATTTGTGAAAAATCGAAATATATTGATGTGTTTTTTTATTTTTAATTAATGTATTTTAATTTTTAACATGCATATTTAGGTGGTAAATTAAAAAATATATATACAGATATATTTTATTAAATAAAAATTATATACCATAAAATACGTTACAACTCAGGCCCTCACCCAAAAATAGGAGAAAAAAGGACCGACTAATGGAGGCATCTCTTTCTTGCAGTTACAATGCCTGACGATCATAATTGAAACTTTAGATCCATTTCTAAATCTCACTCACGGGATCGGCACTGTATCCATCTAGAATTTACTCTATAAAGAATAATTATTTATTAACACAGCCTAACGACGTTTTTCATTTCCAACCACTCTGCAGAGAAAGAACTGTTTCTTCTTGACAAACAGAAATTACCATTTAGCAAAAAGAGGGGCAAAGTCAAGTGTACTTACGCATAGACATATATTCGACCCTTTGTGTTATGATTACTTGTTAATATTGTCGAGATGGCTCAGTTCGATTTATTTACTCATCAATAAGATAACGTGCAACTGATATTAGAAGATTCATTTACATGTGAATGTTCGTCGTCTCACGCAACGAAATTAATTCCACTGCGCTGTCTGAATCCGGTTGCTTTGCATTTTAGTTTCATATGCTGTTACCTCACATTGAGTGAGACAAATTAACCATTCAAAAGTTTACTGCCCTTGTCCGTTAAGCAATCATCTCCAGAAGCACTTTCTTCGTAGGAACTCTTCTCTACAAGGAAAAGCAGAGATTTTCTTATCAGAAACAAGAAAAATATTTTTCCTAACAAAGAAGGAAAAGTTTTCTCGTAAATTTACCAAAAAAATAAGTGGTCTATAGAGGTCCACGGATCACAAGTCCTCGAAGGAAATTAAGATCCAAGGCAAACAATAAATGTCAACTGTCCCATTCGAGGCAGGTGGATTGGTTGCCCGATGGAAAGATTCAACAATCTTGATCTCCCACGTGTGGCAGTCGGATCTCCTACCTGATAGGGGGATTTGGCAATATCGACTACTTGGTAGAGGTTGACAAATATGGTCCCCGGCAAAGGGACCTAACAAAAGGACCAGCCAGAACATTGGTAGGAAGGTTAGGCAAGAGGGCTTTGCCAGACGATAAGGCAGACAATGCCTCACTGCCATAATCCCTATTGAACTTGGATGGCATGTCAAATTTAGTCGTTGCCGGATCTTAGCAACAAGCAGATCGCTCACCAGAAATCTTGAGGTTGTTGTGGAAGGATAATCCCGAAGATGTTCCAAGTTGGAAATACCAAGATTGTTATGAAAAGATAAGTTTTATGACCCAACGACTTCTTCATTTTTTGAGATCATAAATGCTCACTTCTTTGAGGATGTTGGTTTGGGGGGTAATGGTTGCCACATTACATTTGGGACCAGATCCTGCTCATAAGGAAACTATTGAACATAATCAAGTTCTTATTTCAAATGTTGTTCCAACAACAACAATGGAAGAAAGTAATGTGGATAGTCTTCCCATTAATCAAACCGAACAACCTCAAAACATTTCAGATCTTGCACCGATTAGAAGATCCAGTAGAGAAAGGAGAAGCACAATATCAAGTAATTATGTTATCTTTCTCCAGGAACTAGAGGTATACCAAATGGATACGGATCCCATTTCGGTCACTCATGCCATGAGGGGTTCCAACTTTCAGGATTTGATCAATGCCATAAATGAGGAGATGAAATCCATGAGTAACAACGAGGTTTAGGTTGTTGTCCCATTGTCTAAAGGTGTGAAGCCCATTGGTTGTAAATGAATATTTAAAACTAAATGGGATTCACAAGGCAATGTGAACAAGTATAAGGCTCATCTTATTGTTAATGAATTTAATAAAAAAGAAGGCATTGATTATGAAGAGACATTTTCACTAATTTCATCTAAAGATTCATTTAAAATCATAATGAGTTTGGTATCTCATTTTGATTTAGACCTACATCAGATGAATGTAAAGACGACATGTCTTAATGGAGATATTATTGAAATAATTTACATGGTGCATCCAGAAAACTTTGAATTAGGAGACACAAAGCAAATGGTTTACAAATTAAAAAAAGCTATTTATGGATTAAAGCAAGCTTCAAGACAATGGTATTATAAATTTCATCAAGTAATTATGTTATTTAGTTTTGAGACAAATCTAGTTGATGATTGTGTATACTATAAATTCTGTAGGGGAAGATATATCTTCTTGGTATTATATGTGGATGACATTCTCCTTAACTGTAATGATAATGGTTTGTTTCAAAAAACTAAGACATTTCTCTCAAGTAATTTTGAAATGAAGGATCTTGGTGAGGCATCCTTTGTATTAGGAATTCAGAAACAACGAGATCGTTCTCGAGGTATTCTTGGATTATCGCAAAAGAGATACATTGATACCATTCTAAGACGTTTTAGCATGGAGAATTTCAAACCAGGAGATATTCCAGTGACTAAAGAAGATAAATTCTCTCTTAACCAATACCATAAGAATGATTTTGAAGCAAAAGAGATAGAAAACATTCCCTATGAGTCGACAGTTGGAAGTTTGATGTATGCCCAAGTTTGCATGTGGTCAGACCTAGTATACATTGTTAGCATGTTAGGAAGGTATTTAAGCAAGCCTAGACTCGATTACTGGAAGGCAGCAAAATGAGTCATGCGATATTTACAAAGAACAAAGGATTTCATACTCACATACAAGAGATCTGATCATTTGGAGGTCGTCAGATATTCTAACTTCGTAGGATGTCAGGATACTTGAAGATCTACTTCAGGATGTACTTCTCTGCTAGCTGGAGGAGCTATCTTGTGGAGGAGTGCTAAGCAAACCTTGATAGCTACTTCAACTATGGAAGCATAATTTATAGTGTGCTTTGAGGCCTCAAATCATAGGGTATGGCATAGGAATTTTGTCACAGCACTATGAATTATCAATTATGTTAAAAGACTTATGACAATAATTCGGCGATATTGTACCCCAACAGCAACAAAGTTCTTCAAGGTCAAAGCACATTGATATCAAGTTTCTATCAATCAGGGAACGAGTTCAAAGTAGACAAATGTCTATTGAACACATTGAGACCCACTCCATAGTTGTAGACCCACTTACTAAAGGGTTAACGCTAAATGTATTTCGTTAGCATGTTGTTTGTATGGGTGTTGTATGCATTTTATGATATAACAATTCAGTGGGAGTTTGTTCCATTTTGGTGTTCGATATATGGAAATATATTTCAGTTATGCACATAATAAATTTCTTTTACACTTTGAAACTCATTTGTCATTGCCATGTGATCTCTTGTATGATAGAGTTTTAGACCAGTTGAAAATAGACATACATAGATCACATTAACATACAATTTTCATACTATATACCTATATCAAATCTATGTCATTACTTGTGTTAATTTATGTGATCATTGCTTGGTCTAGTTGACTTCATAATGACAAAAACTAACTTAATCATATGTTAACAGAGAATGGATAAGATTGGTTGAGATGTGGTTTATTGTGATGTTACACAATTGAACTCATTCAGGCATATGAAAGCATATGATTATAAAGATAATATGTGGTTTAACTGAGAGGTTGTTAGAATTATAATGCGAAACATATTATATTATTATTACGAAATCATATACTATAATATTCATTCGTATTTAAGATCATATATATGGTAATTAATGTGATCTAATTGGGTTAGTTAACAACTTACATCTCATAAGGATGTAGGAATTTTATACATAGACACCATAAGGAAATGCAATTCTATGATGGGTAGAATTATCATTTCATATTAAGCGGTTGTGGTCCCTGGAGGGATAAGAGTGAAGTGGGCAATTACGGTTCTATGCATCCCATCGCAGAGAAAGTTATATATAGACCCCAGGACAAAACCATAGGGGTATGATTTTTATCTCCTCAGTTTCATCGGCGCTATCTCTTTGTTCTCTTTGGAAGTACCATCACTCCCTCTTTGGAGATGGAACCATAGGGGTATGGTTTTTATCTCCTCAGTTTCATCGGCGCTATCTCTTTGTTCTCTTTGGAAGTACCATCACTCCCTCTTTGGAGATGAACTCCGCAACTCCAGAGAATCTGCACGTGATTCTCCGTTAAATCACCATAGCAGTGAATTCAGGTATACTTCCATTTCTCATCTTCCATTTCGTTTTGGGTTAATGATACAATGATTATATTATTTTTAAAATTATAGAAAAATCGATTTCAAAACTTATTTAATTAGAATTTTCATGCGATTTATTTAAATCCATCAAAAGGTTCATTTGAAGGATCTAAATGTTGCAGATTAAACACTGATCTCCACCTATATGTATATGTTTGCTCGTTGGAATCATTTAGCACATTTAAAATGTAAATTTCATGGAGAATTTGGAAGCAAATCCACTCCTTATATCCTTTTCCAGAGGATAGAAAAAATTAACTAAATTACACCTTTAGCAGTACCCATATATATCCTAATTGCCAACTGGAACTGATATTTTCCAATGATCGATATATATATATATATACCCATGCACGCACGCACGCATAGGATCCTATTAATTAGGACCTAGATATAGCTTCTATCTAGTGGACTTGTCGATACTCACCTTATTAAAGGAGATGAGTGAATGATTAGGTGACATGCATATGGTTATACCAAACTCTTGTATGACTCCATTCTACGCAGAGACAACTGCGCAGGTGCATAATTAAAAGCCACTATTCATTAACAGTACTGGGAGCTAAGCTTGGAAAGAGCTTGCCTACTTGTCCTTTGTCCAGTTGGTTCATTTGTTCGTTCACATGTTTCCAACAATATTATTTCCCTATTGTTGAGGATCAAGTGCTAAATGCTATAGAGCTATGAAAATGACAGAAAAAGTGGGAAGTTTAAAGAGTTCCCACCTTATCTCATCTCTCATTTGCTAAATACACACATGTGTGGTGGGATATGCTTTATATATCACTATCAAGGTAAGCCATTAATTTTTCACTGGACATACAACATTTGTCCCTTGCTTCACTTGTTAATAATTCCAATGGATAATGTATCATAATTGTTGGTCCATTCATGAATATGAAGATCTCACAAGTTAATACACTAGGTATATAGACATCTCAACTAAGAACACTTGGAACAACTTTAATTAGCACAAAATAACACACATAACAAGGCTAATGTTTCGAGTAAAAGTTGATCGTCATACAATCTTATCTAGATGTAATTCGATGGTTGTGGTAGATCTTATAAGATAACTTCTATACAGCTAGGTTAATCTGTGTTTCTATTTTATATGTATGCAAAAGGGATAACCTACTGGGTTAATTTGTAATGATTTATCATGTCATAGGATGAACTAGTGGTTTTATTTTGTGATGTGACATGTTGCAGGAGGGACATTTTGTGGGCTATGTTAATTGATCCTAGCTTATTCCACCTCAGCCCTAGGATAAGTTAACATAGGTTAATTAAGTAGCATTATCTTGAGGCATGCTAATTAACCTAGCTTGATTTCACAAAGGAATAACCCCAATTTTTATGGTTACCATCTGAACGGGACCTCGAGGATTTGGGATATCTGACTCAAGGATCACAGCGATCGAACCTCCTATGTGAATGGAGGGTCCGATCTCAGGATTTAAGCAATCGAACATGGGGCAAGAGGGTTTGATGACCTAGTTCCACCGCAAGAGGCATACATTTGGGGGGAGGATGATACTCTCAACTATGCACTAGAACTCGCTAGATTATAAGATTTACAATCTCTTCCTTTCTCTCGAGTTTCTTAGGAGAGGGCCTCGACGTCCTCTCTCCGCTATTTATAGTGCTAGAGTTGGGCCTCTAGCGAGATCTTCTAAGCAGATACACTGCCTAACCAGGTACATATTTTTTCAGATTATTAATTGCGGTGACCATGTCAGCATGTATTGAGGGTGTGGCTGTGCTGTACTTTCGCCATCTCTTTTAATGGATAAGGTCCTTTGGGTCTGGCTGTATCTGGGCTTTTCTAGGTGCAGGCAGGTTGGGTTTTCTGACCCGTCTACGCAGAGGACTTTTCTTGGATGTAGGTGGATTGGATCTCCAGGTCCGCCTGTATTCAAGTCTTTCTGAGTCGGATCTTTCGCAGAGTTTCGAGTTCGGAGGCATTTTTTACCCCTCATCATATGCCCCTTACTCTCGAGTTAGCGAATTCTTGTTGAGAGAATAATGTTTAAAGTAGAAACTTCACGATAGATAATGCCCCCAATGTTGCCCCAGCTATTTATTTAAGGGAGGGAGCATTTGTCATGTAGCGAGGTTTTAAGGACGCATGCTTGTGATTGTACTGACCTTAAGAGGTGGTATAAGGCAGATTGGCTTGCTATACCACCTGCCTTAAGAGGTGGCATGAGGCGTGCCCGTCTACTTTATTATCGACCTTAAGAGGCGACGTGTGGCTCATCTGCTTGCTTTATTACCTGCCTTAAGAGGTGGCATGAGGAGCGTACGTCAGTTCCGCTTCTGTGAGTGATGGGGACGTCGGTTCGACCGGTTTCGGTGTTATATCGTTGTAGTAAAGCCGGTTGTTACCAACGTATCATATAAAATTTTTATTACTCGGAAAACTGAAAGAGTTCCCGAGGTCGAACTCAGGGAGCAAGTTGTATTCTAGAGATATACAAGTTCTATTACAAAAATAAAGAGAGAGAGAGAGAGAGAGATGAAAAATTGGGTTCTTGTTCTGTTCTTCTTTCTTCCTCTTTGTCTTTGGTTCTTCCTGTTCTTCTTCTTCTTCTTCTTCTTCTTCTTTTTCTGCTTTCTTCAGATTTTCCCCTCGTGCTCTTCTTCTTCTGTTCTTCCTTGTTTCCTTTCTTTTTTTTTCGTCAGATCGTCTTCTTCTTTTCTTGCTTCTTGCTTCTCTTCATTCCTTCTTCTTCTTTGTCTTCACCTGCCTTGACTTCTCTTTTTCTTCTTTCGCGATGGCCGTTGCTCTTCCTTCTTCTTCAGCGGGTCTTCTTCTTCTTTGGCTGCTGACCTTCCGTCGTCTGCCCCGGTGCTGAGACGACTTAACAATGCCTTCGCTACAGTGCAGCAGCTCCTTCTTCTTCTTTGGGTCTGCTTCTTCTTCTTTGGCCTGCACACTTCAGAGTTTATTCGTCAAGAGGCAAAAACCTACTCTACCCCCCTCCCCCGCGTATCTCTCTCTCTGAAATCACTCTTCGGAAGCTCTCCCAGAGCGCTACCGGGTAATCGGGTTCGGGTCAAGCCCGGGTCCAGGCCCACCGGCGTGCGTGGTGGGCGAGGAGTGCAGGTCAGTCTAATCGGGTCGGGCCAGGTCCGCGGAGCGTGGTCACGGACGAGGCCGAGTCGGGTCGGGTCGGGTGAGAGGGACCTCACCCCGTGGTAACTGAGGCAAACAGCATACGGCAGTTTTTCAATTTATGCATCCGCGCGCCTTTGAGAGATTCCGAGGTGGGACTAAATGTCCCACCCCAATTCTCTTACGCCTGCAGCAGGGACGGTGCTCCCAATTGCATCGGCTGTTGAGGCGTACAGCTCCAATCGAGGGCCAGGGTGTGTGCGTGAGACTCTTCCGCGCTGGCCGTGGCTATTCAATCTGGGATATCTCGGCTTGGAGCAACCTCGAGCAGGCTTCGAGCTTCCTCGCCAATGGCGGTCAAGGCCTGGAACCTGAAACCAATGGCACGGCCTCTCGGCCAAATCAGACAGGCGGGGGACCTTCGCCGTGGCACGGCGAAGGTGGTCAGGGGGTCTGCAGGGGGCGAGATGGAGCTGTCGGGTCGTCCTAGGTCAAACTGTGAGCGAGGGAGTGGGTGTGTTCGGTGGTTCTGCAGAGGGTGTTTGGTGGGAAGTGGAGGGGCGGAAGAGGATCAGGGTGAGGAGGCGGAAGTTCTGCGGTGGTCGGCGAGCCGTGTGGGTCGCTGAGGTGATGGGAGCGGCTCGCCGGAGGGTGGTCGGAGGCGGAGAGGATGAGGGTGAACAGGGTCGGTAGAGGGCTTAATTGACTAAATCGAAAGCGGGGAAAGAAAGAGGAGGAGAAGGGGAGTAAGTCTAACTTAACTGCAGGGACGAAGGGGGAGGAACAGGGCGACAGTCGTATCGACTGTCGCCGGAGAAGATGATGCTCAGGGAGAGGGGCGGCGGCGAGCAGAAGGCTGGAGAGGCGCCAGCTGGGTGCGGCGTGGCGCGGGAAGAGCAGGGGAGGAGGTCTCTGCTACTGGTAGTGCGGCAGAGCGAAGAGGTGGAGGGAGAGGAAGTCGCCGGAGCTGGTGAGCGTCTGCCGGAGAAAGAAGAGACGAAAGCTGGGGGTTTTCTCCGTCAGATCCAGGCTGCTTTCGTCGGTGGAGCGGCGGGGGGTATTTGTAGGGTTGAAGCAGGGAGGAAGGCGGAGGGAGACGACGTGTCTCCCTCGCCGGAGCATGGTCGGAATTCGAACCCATACCGTCCGTGCGTTCGCACGGCCGGTATGGGGGGCTACAGTGACCATGGGGGTGCTCCTGCGACGGCTGACGACGCAGGGCACCCCCGGTACACTTGCCAGGTCCTCCACCTCACCCTGCGCGGCGCCATGCTCCGCGCAAGGTCGCCGGAGCATGGTGCTGGCAGGGTTTTGCAGGAGGGACCTGCTTGCAAAGAACGAAGGAGAGTTAGGGGCCAAAATGCGAGGGTTCAAAAGTCGAGGGCCAAAGAGTAAATATATGAGGACCAAAGTGTGAAGTCGGTCAAGGAGGTTTCTTCTTAGGCTCAAGTTTTTATACATGACTAATTAGGACCTAAGGAATCTGATGGTGAATTTTATTTTCATATTAAACCTTGTTTGACCGGTCAATTTGCGCAAAAACCCAAATTAAGTTATTAATTGGGCATGGTTCTCAATGTAGGTCAAAATGGGTTCTAAAGGCCAAATTGAAGGTTCTAAACCCTAGAGATTATTTTTCTATGAATTTTAGAGGGTTTATTCTATTTTTACTTTTCCTCGAACCTTGTGAATTGAAGTGGGTTGTTTTAGGGTTACAGATTATCATTTGGTTCCTTGGAAGTGCTGTAGCCCTTGCTAGATCATCTCATCCCACTTTTATTCTTTTTAAGCTGTTTTGACCTATGTTTGGGCCCTGACTTACCCTGTATGCAGATTATACTGGTAAAATTGCACTTTTACCCCTTATGACTTGTTTTCTTCTCAAACTCAGAATTCTCTGAGTTAAGCTTTTCCTTGAGATATGTAGGAGCTTTTATCCTTTGTATTGGGTCAAAATGAGCTAGTTATGGCTCATGATGAGGTTCTCATCATACCCCCATGCCTAGCTTTTGCTAGTCCCTTAGCAAAAAAAACTTAAGGTTTCAACCCTTGTTCTAGACCATGAAGTTTTCAATGGTTTTAGATAAGTGCCTTTTTATTTGAGCATAGATTAGGTTAGAATGCTGACCATAGGCCTAAAAGATACTCTAGTACCAATCAAGATCCAAATCTGTCTAGCCTTAGCCTCAGTCTTTTAGCAAAGGTTTTTAAGGCCCACAAGAACTAACCTAAGGTTTATTGGACTTCGTGGTTAAAGCACCCGTGCTTGAAATGATTTTAGCCCTGGCTCAGTTCGCAGTGCGTTTTGTAAGAGAGAGATAGAAAGTTTTTTTCTGTTTGGAGTGTTTTCTCTCTCTTTTTCTTTTTAATTCTAGCCTAGGATTAGCTTTTCAACACGGTATGTATCAGATTCCTTGCTCCCATCATCAATCCTCAAAGGTTCCTGGCGATCGATGCTTCGAGATAGCACCGCCCATGGCAACCCCCGGAACCCTGGCTATTGAGATTTCGAGATAATCCCATCCATGGTATTCCGTGGCCGAATCCAGACCCTGGCAATTGACACTTCGAGATAATGCCATCCATGGAATCTGAACCAGCAGAGTGCTTACATGCCCCCCGTAGGATATGTAAATATCCTAAGAGACAAGCACCGAGGAGATGATATTTTGTTACGCATCTTCGAGGGGATTTCCCGCCTCTCCGCGCTGGGAACTTGTCCAAATCAACTTGTGTTGATCGGCCATTCCTATTCTAGGTGTTCTTTTCAGATTTTGCGACGCTTCTGCGTGATTCTGATTTTTACGCTTACTGAACCAGGCTGTGTGTGAGATTAGGGTGCTTAGGTTACTGAGTCCCGTAAACCAAAAATTAGTTAACGAGGCCGAATACTTCCTAAGCCTTAGACCTAATACTTCAGCTTTTCATTTTCCTCAACCTCTTGAGGAGTGTCCAGATCTTAATGAGTACTAAGAGTCTATTCAAGAATGCCTAAGGTTTGCATTCTTACTAATCTTATTGTGCACTTTTCAGTTATTTTCTTGAATGAGGTCTAGAACTTAGGTTAATTCCTTAGTTCCTTACTAATGACTATCAACTTTTCTTATAATTTTTGTGCTCCTTTTTCATTTTGTTTCTTCTCTCCTTCACAAAATTTTTCTTCTCCTCTTTTCCTCTTATTCTTTTTCGAAAAAATTTTTTAATTTTTATGGTATTTTTGGCATATGTGAATTTTTTTGTTTGAAACCTTTTCTTACAAGTTTTTGCACTTTCCTACCCCCCCATGCCTAAGATTTGCAATGTCCTCATTGTAACCTAGGGAGTCTTAGTTCAGGGTGAACTTCGAGTGCTGAAAGGTGTCAGAACAAGTTTCAGGTTTTCAAAGAGAATGACGGGCTGCCTCCCGTTAAGCGCTGAGTTTTACGCCATCGGCTGGGCGCAATAAGCTCAAGGGGAACGGAGGATATAAGATGCCTCAGCCAAATCAGTAGAAGTTACATCAATGAACGGCTTGAGTCTTTGACCATTCACGATGAAAGGTTCAGAATCGTGGCTGAGTGGACTGATTTCGATTGCTCCATTTCCAAAAACCTGTCGGACCAAATATGGTCCGACCCACTTAGATCTCAGTTTTCCTGGGAAGAGTTTGAGTCGGGCATCAAAGAGTAGGACCTTTTGACCAGGATGGAAGATCTTTCTTGAGATGTGTTTGTCGTGGAAGGCTTTAACCCGCTCCTTGTAGATTTGCGAGTTCTCGTACGCGTCTGTGCGTAATTCATCGATCTCGCTGATTTGGAGTTTTCTGTGGGTCCCAGCCTTGGAAAGATCTAGATTACAGTTCCGTACTGCCCAATAGGCTTTATGCTCCAGTTCGACGGGAAGGTGGCATGCCTTTCCGTACACCAATCTAAAGGGAGACATGCCCAATTGGGTCTTGTGGGCGGTCCTATAGGCCCACAATGCTTCCGGAAGTCGGGACGACCAGTCCTTCCTGTCAGGTCGAACAGTGACCTGTAGGATTTTCTTGATCTCCCGATTCGACAGCTCAGCTAGACCATTAGTTTGGGGGTGGTAAGGAGTAGAGATTCGGTGAGACACCCCGTATTTGGTCATCAGTGACCTAAACTGAGCATTTGTGAAATGGGTCCCCCCATCAGAGATTATTGCACGAGGAATCCCGAACCTTGAGAAAATGTGTTGATGAATGAATTTGAGAACGATTTTGTGATCACAGGTTCGGGTCGGTATGGCTTCGATCCATTTGGACACGTAGTCCACAGCCAACAGAATGTATTCGAAACCATCCGAAACAGGAAAGGGGCCCATAAAATCAATCCCCCAAACATCAAAGATTTCGCATACTAAAATCGGTTGCATAGGCATCATGTCGCGATGGCTCATGTTGCCCAAAGTCTGGCAACGACTGCATGCCTTGCAATGACTGTATGCGTCTTTGAACAGTGTGGGCCAGTAGAAGCCGCACTGGAGGACTTTTGATGCGGTTTTATGCCCGGCAAAATGGCCACCGCATGCCTGGTCATGGCAGAAAGAGAGGATATTGTTGACTTCCCCTTCCGGGATACATCTCCGGATGATCTGATCGGCACCTATGCGGAAGAGGTACGGGTCTTCCCAAATGTAATACTTGGCATCGGAGCGTAATTTGTCTTTCTTGGCCTTCGGCCAATCGGACGGGGTCTGATGAGATGCCAAGTAATTTACAATATTAGCAAACCATGGAAGGCTAGTACCAATAGTCAGCAGGTGCCCATCGGGAAAATGCTCAGTGATGGGTCCGGAAGGATCTATCATTTCAGAAGGAAGACGGGACAAGTGATCAGCTACCACGTTTTGTTTTCCCGCTTTATCACGAATCTCGAGGTCAAATTCTTGTAACAGCAAGATCCATCGGATCAATCGAGGTTTCGCGTCCTTCTTTGCAAGGAGATGCCTCACAGCCGTGTGATCCGAGTATATGATGACATGGGAACCCAGAAGGTATGATCTGAATTTCTCTAGGGCAAATACTACAGCTAGCAGCTCCTTCTCAGTAACTGTATAGTTACGCTGAGCCTCATCGAGTGTTTTGCTGGCGTAGTAAATGACCACAGGTTTCTTGTCATTTTTCTGCCCCAAAACCGCTCCTACAGCGAAGTCGGATGCATCACACATGATCTCAAAGGGTTGAGACCAATCAGGGGACTGTAGGATCGGGGCTTGGGAGACTCGGTCACGCAGGATTTCAAATGCTTGAGTGCATTCCTTGGAGATTTCGAAGGGAACATCCTTGGAGAGAAGAGTGGTCAGGGGGCGTGCGATTTTTGAAAAATCAGGGATAAATCGTCGATAAAAACCGACATGCCCTAAAAAGGATCGGATGTCCCTGATCGAGCTAGGCATAGGAAGGCGAGAAATCAGATTAACCTTAGCTCGATCCACTTGGATACCTTTCTCCGAAATTGAGTGTCCCAGGACAATTCCCTCAGGCACCATGAAATGGCTCTTTTCCCAGGAAAGAACCAAATTCACGTCGATGCACCGCCTGAGTATCTGGACCAAGTGCTGGAGGCAATCGTCGAATGATGCTCCGAAAACTGAAAAGTCATCCATGAAGACTTCCAGATAATCACCTACCATATCTGAGAATATGGCAAGCATGCATCGCTGAAAAGTAGCGGGTGCATTGCAAAGACCAAAAGGCATCCTTCGGAAAGCGTATGTTCCGAAGGGGCAGGTGAATGTGGTCTTTTCTTGGTCCTCAGGATGGATTGCCACCTGGTTGTAACCGGAGTACCCGTCAAGAAAGCAGAAGAACCTATTTCCCGCTAGTTTTTCGAGAATTTGATCAATGAAGGGTAGTGGGAAATGATCCTTCTTCGTGGAGGAATTGAGTCGACGGTAATCTATACAGACTCTCCACGAGTTGGCTAATCGGGTAGGAATGATTTCTCCGGTCTCAGTCGTTATGGTGGTGAGTCCTGCCTTTTTAGGCACGACCTGAATCGGGCTCACCCAACGACTATCGGAGATCGGGTAGATGATCCCGGCATCTAACCACTTGATGATCTCCTTTTTCACGACCTCCTGCAGATTGGGGTTTAAGCGTCTCTGCATTTCACGAGAAGGTCGTGTGCCCTCTTCTGAATAGATATGATGAGTACAATAAGAGGGACTTATTCCAGTCAAATCATCGAGGGTCCATCCGATGGCTCTGCGATGTTGCTGGAGGACAACAATCAGACGGGATTCCTGTTCAGGATTAAGGTTGGAATTGATGATCACAGGAAGGGTCTGATTAGAACCCAAAAAGATGTATTTCAAATGAGCAGGAAGGGGTTTCAGTTCGAGGATGGGGTTTTCAGCAGCAGCGGGTGGTTCAGTATAGATGTGAGGTTCAAGGGTGGGAGTTATTGGGTTGTTCACATCTGGATTTGACTCCTCTATTTGCGGGTCGAGATCCTTCTGTGGTTGATGAGGAATACTCAAGTCATTCTGGAGGTGTGATTCATCAACCAAAGTCTTGATGTCACAAATTTGCTCGATGACGCCGCAATTAATTCCTTGTTGGGCCTTAAATATATCAATTTTCAGTGTTTGATCTCCAAACTTAAGCTCTATTTGGCCCTCCTCACAGCTGATGTTGGCTCTAGCAGTAGCCAAGAAAGGTCTCCCTAGAATGATTGGTGTATCCCTAGGGTTCTCAGGTGCATCCATGTCTAAGACTATAAAGTCCACTGGAAAATAGAAATCCCGCACTCTTACGATAACATCCTCGAGAATCCCTTTTGGTGACTTTATAGATCGATCTGCTAATTGTAATGTCACCTCAGTTGGTTTCAGCTCAGATTCTTCCAGATGGTCAAGTAAGGATGTGGGTATCAGATTTATAGATGCACCTAAGTCTAACAATGCTCTGTCAAATTGGGTACCACCTATCTTACAGGAGATCAGGGGAGTTCCAGGATCTTTTGCCTTGGGTGGGAGTCTACTAAGGATTACAGAGCTGGCTTGCTCTGACAGAACAATTGGGCTCCCTCCCTTGGTTCGCGGCTTACGCTGGGGTGTACATATATTCTTTAGAAATCGTGCGTAAGCTGGTACGTGGTGGATTGCATCCATCAAGGGGATGTTTATGTGGACCTGCTCAAAGAGCTTGACCAGGTCCTCCTCAGGGGCCACGGGTTTGGTGGTCTTCTTTCCCTTGGTCAGGGCCTCGGGAAACGGGATCTTGGTTGGTTCCTCTAGGATAGGTCCTGGTTGTGGGTCTGGAACAGCGGTACCTTGGATAACTATCCTAGGGTCATGATTATCAGGCTGGGAGTGGTTTGGATAACGCGGGTCCTGAGTTGTCTTACCACTACGTGTTGTTACAGCATTTAATCCGGCCTGATTTTGGTTTGGATTTGGTAGGAGGGGTGGCTGCTGCTGAAATCCCGTACGAGAAGTAGAGGCTTCCATCTCGTCTGGAGATGGGGCAGTAGGGGCCTGATAAATCCATTGAGCGTGGCCTAAATTTGGATTCATAACGCGCTTCTGGGTTGGCACGTTATTTGGGTTAGGAAGGGGTTGGGAAGGGAGTGTGCCTGGCTGGCGAGAATTTGCCAACTGGGCCAGCTGAGTTTTAACTTCAGTAAGCTCGTCCTTGTGCTGTTTTTGAATGGCCGCATTCGATTTTTGAATGTCAGCCAGAGTCTGAAGGATTAAGGACATTTGATCTTGATTTGGCCCTGATGGATAAGTAGGGTTGGGCCGAGGCTGAGGCGGCTGGTAGTGATGAGAGGGCTGTGGGCGGGACTGAAAAGGTGGTCTTTGGGTTTGAGAATTCCCCGCCCACTGAAAATTTGGATGGTTTCGCCATCCAGGGTTGTAAGTGTTGGAGAATGGGTCGTTCTGGATGGCGTTGAGGTCCTCGCAGGTCTGAGGAACCTCCTGAGAATCAGGGAAAGGGGGAATGGAGTTCCCCCGGCTGGTGAAGAAAGGATCGGATGATCTTCCAGTCCAAGAATCAGATGGGGATGGATATGGATCCATCCCAGGGGAGGATCGGTGTAGGATGTTTTGCACAGTCTCCTGTGTGGAAAGAGGTTGTGCAAAGGAGTTACGCGCAGAGGTGGCTCGCTGCAAGTGCTGAGTCAGCTCATCCACCTTCTTTTCAATAATTGAGACCTTGTCCAATCGACTGGCCATTAATTCCAGGTCGACTGATGCGGACAGGCCCTGCGTCTCATGTGCTCCCTTAAGATTCGTCGCTGCGCGGGTATTCGTCCTGTCGAATAATCCCATGGAGTCATTGTTGATGGAGTTCTCGCACATGTTTTCGAGAATCTCCCATACGGTGTCTTCATGTTGACCCATGATGTTTCCTCCGCAGGTTGCATTGACGAAAAGGCGGATGTCCTCACGGAGTCCCTGGTAAAAAGATTGGACTTGTTCCCATTTAGGAACTCCGTGATGGGGGCACTTCCTCATGAGATCCTGAAAACGATCCCATGCCTCATGGAGAGGTTCTCCTGATTGCTGAGTGAAGTGTGTAATCTGATGGCGCAAGGCGTTGGTCCGACCAACGGGAAAGAACTTTTTCAAAAACTCGGATTGAAGTTCTTCCCAAGTGTTGATCGGCCGGGTCTGAGTTTGATACCAATGGGCGGCCTTGTCCATAAGAGAAAAGGAGAACATCTTCATGAGAAGAATATCCCGATTTTGCGCATCTGATCCAAAAGTGTGGGCCAGATGCTTTAGCTGTTTGATGTGCTGGAAAGGATCTTCAGAATTAAGCCCATGGAATTTAGGTATAGCGTGAATCATGTTGGGCTTTAGTTCGGAATCAGGTCCTCCAATCGGGATTCTAACTCGAGGCTCAATTGCCACCGCAGCAGGATTGTAGTGGTCCCGCATCATAGGACGCTGTGGTGGGTGCACGAAGTTTTGGAAGAGGTCATTGAGTCGCTGGAGCTGGTGTTCCAGATTATTTTCTTCCTCAACTGGCTGAGCCATGATGGGGGAAGAAGAAGAACTTGGTTCCGAATCAGAAGAGAGAATAATGTGAGGGTGTTGCTGCACAAACACGGGCGTCGAGGCTTGGCCTTGACGAGAGTGAATTTCTAAAGGAGGTCTTAAGGGTGGTCTTAGAGACCTCCTTCCGTACATGCACAGTTGGGAGAGGTAAGTTCAGAAGGTGCTGGACCCAATCAAGACACCCACAAATGTGTTGGGTGACTATAGAGGTGCGGGGCAGATGGACCCCTTGATCAGAAAGATCGTCCACCTGAGAATTACCTGGGCAGCCAGAGAGGGAGAGTCCCGCGAAGACCCCTACACGGTAGAGCGTCCCCACGGGTTACAGGGTTTCCCCCACCCGACCTCTCTTGTCACTGCGGTTCCAGGTAGACCAGAATGGGGATCTTGACCTCTTAAGTCTACCAATTTTAAGATCAGGGTGCTTAAGGTTTCACTTGAACTTTAGTCTTTTTAAGTGCAAAGAGTGACCGAATTTAAGGTTGGTTAACCCAAGGGGTCAACTTTACCTATTGTTTTCTTTAAGAGCTTTTAGGTCCTGTCTTTTAGGGTTCAAGTGTTTAGAGAGCCAATTGTTTTAGATTTTCTTTGAATAGGTATTTTCAGACAAGGGCTTGGGCACACTTCATTTGGTTTTCTCAATTCTTGCTTAAGGAGTGTGTCTCTAAATCCCTAGTGTTGGATCCTAGGTTGGCTCTACTTGGTCCAGTTAATTCTTTGTTGGGTAATTAGGGCTCAAGCAAGAATGTGTTAGCCCTTAAGTACCCTTAATAGTGTGCAGAAATAATGAGTTGAAAACATGCAACTTTTATGGTTACTAAATATGGAAGACAGGTTAGTCCTATATTGCTTGTTCTTTTCTTTTCTTCCTCTTTAGAGTGTAGGGGTTAATAGTGAGAGAAAAGATTTTACCTGTCTTTGGAGTAGTTGTGTGGTTGCTTGTCTTCTTGAGTTCCTATGGCTGCACAAAAGAGAGGAGATTATTAGAACTTAAAAGATACAGGAATGTTTACCTCTAGAATAGCCGTTGCTCCCCGGCAGCGGCGCCAAAATGATGGGGACGTCGGTTCGACCGGTTTCGGTGTTATATCGTTGTAGTAAAGCCGGTTGTTACCAACGTATCATATAAAATTTTTATTACTCGGAAAACTGAAAGAGTTCCCGAGGTCGAACTCAGGGAGCAAGTTGTATTCTAGAGATATACAAGTTCTATTACAAAAATAAAGAGAGAGAGAGAGAGAGAGATGAAAAATTGGGTTCTTGTTCTGTTCTTCTTTCTTCCTCTTTGTCTTTGGTTCTTCCTGTTCTTCTTCTTCTTCTTCTTCTTCTTCTTTTTCTGCTTTCTTCAGATTTTCCCCTCGTGCTCTTCTTCTTCTGTTCTTCCTTGTTTCCTTTCTTTTTTTTTCGTCAGATCGTCTTCTTCTTTTCTTGCTTCTTGCTTCTCTTCATTCCTTCTTCTTCTTTGTCTTCACCTGCCTTGACTTCTCTTTTTCTTCTTTCGCGATGGCCGTTGCTCTTCCTTCTTCTTCAGCGGGTCTTCTTCTTCTTTGGCTGCTGACCTTCCGTCGTCTGCCCCGGTGCTGAGACGACTTAACAATGCCTTCGCTACAGTGCAGCAGCTCCTTCTTCTTCTTTGGGTCTGCTTCTTCTTCTTTGGCCTGCACACTTCAGAGTTTATTCGTCAAGACCTACTCTACCCCCCTCCCCCGCGTATCTCTCTCTCTGAAATCACTCTTCGGAAGCTCTCCCAGAGCGCTACCGGGTAATCGGGTTCGGGTCAAGCCCGGGTCCAGGCCCACCGGCGTGCGTGGTGGGCGAGGAGTGCAGGTCAGTCTAATCGGGTCGGGCCAGGTCCGCGGAGCGTGGTCACGGACGAGGCCGAGTCGGGTCGGGTCGGGTGAGAGGGACCTCACCCCGTGGTAACTGAGGCAAACAGCATACGGCAGTTTTTCAATTTATGCATCCGCGCGCCTTTGAGAGATTCCGAGGTGGGACTAAATGTCCCACCCCAATTCTCTTACGCCTGCAGCAGGGACGGTGCTCCCAATTGCATCGGCTGTTGAGGCGTACAGCTCCAATCGAGGGCCAGGGTGTGTGCGTGAGACTCTTCCGCGCTGGCCGTGGCTATTCAATCTGGGATATCTCGGCTTGGAGCAACCTCGAGCAGGCTTCGAGCTTCCTCGCCAATGGCGGTCAAGGCCTGGAACCTGAAACCAATGGCACGGCCTCTCGGCCAAATCAGACAGGCGGGGGACCTTCGCCGTGGCACGGCGAAGGTGGTCAGGGGGTCTGCAGGGGGCGAGATGGAGCTGTCGGGTCGTCCTAGGTCAAACTGTGAGCGAGGGAGTGGGTGTGTTCGGTGGTTCTGCAGAGGGTGTTTGGTGGGAAGTGGAGGGGCGGAAGAGGATCAGGGTGAGGAGGCGGAAGTTCTGCGGTGGTCGGCGAGCCGTGTGGGTCGCTGAGGTGATGGGAGCGGCTCGCCGGAGGGTGGTCGGAGGCGGAGAGGATGAGGGTGAACAGGGTCGGTAGAGGGCTTAATTGACTAAATCGAAAGCGGGGAAAGAAAGAGGAGGAGAAGGGGAGTAAGTCTAACTTAACTGCAGGGACGAAGGGGGAGGAACAGGGCGACAGTCGTATCGACTGTCGCCGGAGAAGATGATGCTCAGGGAGAGGGGCGGCGGCGAGCAGAAGGCTGGAGAGGCGCCAGCTGGGTGCGGCGTGGCGCGGGAAGAGCAGGGGAGGAGGTCTCTGCTACTGGTAGTGCGGCAGAGCGAAGAGGTGGAGGGAGAGGAAGTCGCCGGAGCTGGTGAGCGTCTGCCGGAGAAAGAAGAGACGAAAGCTGGGGGTTTTCTCCGTCAGATCCAGGCTGCTTTCGTCGGTGGAGCGGCGGGGGGTATTTGTAGGGTTGAAGCAGGGAGGAAGGCGGAGGGAGACGACGTGTCTCCCTCGCCGGAGCATGGTCGGAATTCGAACCCATACCGTCCGTGCGTTCGCACGGCCGGTATGGGGGGCTACAGTGACCATGGGGGTGCTCCTGCGACGGCTGACGACGCAGGGCACCCCCGGTACACTTGCCAGGTCCTCCACCTCACCCTGCGCGGCGCCATGCTCCGCGCAAGGTCGCCGGAGCATGGTGCTGGCAGGGTTTTGCAGGAGGGACCTGCTTGCAAAGAACGAAGGAGAGTTAGGGGCCAAAATGCGAGGGTTCAAAAGTCGAGGGCCAAAGAGTAAATATATGAGGACCAAAGTGTGAAGTCGGTCAAGGAGGTTTCTTCTTAGGCTCAAGTTTTTATACATGACTAATTAGGACCTAAGGAATCTGATGGTGAATTTTATTTTCATATTAAACCTTGTTTGACCGGTCAATTTGCGCAAAAACCCAAATTAAGTTATTAATTGGGCATGGTTCTCAATGTAGGTCAAAATGGGTTCTAAAGGCCAAATTGAAGGTTCTAAACCCTAGAGATTATTTTTCTATGAATTTTAGAGGGTTTATTCTATTTTTACTTTGCCTCGAACCTTGTGAATTGAAGTGGGTTGTTTTAGGGTTACAGATTATCATTTGGTTCCTTGGAAGTGCTGTAGCCCTTGCTAGATCATCTCATCCCACTTTTATTCTTTTTAAGCTGTTTTGACCTATGTTTGGGCCCTGACTTACCCTGTATGCAGATTATACTGGTAAAATTGCACTTTTACCCCTTATGACTTGTTTTCTTCTCAAACTCAGAATTCTCTGAGTTAAGCTTTTCCTTGAGATATGTAGGAGCTTTTATCCTTTGTATTGGGTCAAAATGAGCTAGTTATGGCTCATGATGAGGTTCTCATCAGTGAGTAATGGCCAATTACATTGGGATTGGTATTTTGCCCTGTTATTTGATAAGGCCAGCATTAATTGCTATTATGATGAGGTGAAGGACTTAGGTGTCGTGCCTTATCATTGATGGGACTACCCTATTTGTGGCGGTGGAAATGCACGCAGGGGTATTAAATACCTGTAATGATAGCTGAGGTTTTCTTCGCAGTTGGTTGTATATTTGGAATCGGCGTCGGATGCGGTGGGATTTGACTTTTTCGAAAGTTACACCCCGCAAGGAGGGAACTGCCTCCGTGGGGGTTATATATAGGGGTGGTGGGTCATGGTTAATGTCCCACCTACCTCAGAGAGCATTGCTTGGGGAGCTTTTACTCTTAGTAGAGTGCTATGAGGAGGCACCCTTTATTGAAGAGTCACTGTGTCGAGGTCTCTTAAAGGGAGGACCGTCATGTCGGGTTTTATGAGCAAAGGTAAGTCTGTTGTTTCTTCTTCTAGAGTCTCTGTCGAGACCAGGGCTTTATATAGATTTTCGTTGGATTTCTATAGTCGGTTCACGATTTTGTCTTTCTTGGGGAAATATGGACTTGGTGGTGTACCGTTTCAGGCTTGCAGGTTCGAAACCCGCCTTTGTTCAGACGGGACTAAGGACATGTTTATCGTCTGTAAATACACCATAGGGCATGGTTTCGGGTACCTTCGAACCCTTTTTTGTCTTCCTTCCTTTCCTTCTATAGCATCGCCCCTTCTCAACTCAACCTTAATTGCTAGCTGGTTTTGAATACTTTTACCGCTCTCTCCCTTCATTTGGGGATTACTCCCCACCTCGTTCTATTCCACCTACTTTTTGGGATGATGCCCCTGAAGGCAAAGAAGGGTAAGCCTCTGTCAGGAACTTACACGTTGTATAGCCAGCAGACTAGATACCTTATAGTGGACCTCCTCGATAGTTTGAAGAGGTAAGATCACCATTTCTTTTTTCTTTCCAATATTGAAGAGTTCGGAGTCCCATTCACTTGGCAATGTCCGCCTGAGAGGGACCAACCGCCCCGACTCGAAGAGTTTGACCCATCTGCTCGAGCGGACGTGGAAAAATTAGTTAAGTTTGGTTCGATTGCTCAGTCGAACCTTAGGTGGAAGGACGTCTAGGAGGCGATATCATGGGTGGCGGACTCGTTGCCTATGCCATGTAAGTGGAGTGGGGTAAATAGCGTTCGTGTCGCATATTGTACCTGTTAGTTTTTATTAACCCAGAATTTTTTGGTTGTTGTGGGTACAGCTTTTGAGCGGTTTGCTTGGTCGATTGCGCCCAAGCATCGAGGTGGTAGCTCGACTCATCGTAGGTCGTCGCAAGGTGAGGAGGGGCCCACAGAGCAGGGGGAAAGGAGTCAGCCTGTTTATCGGAAATGGCTGAAGCGAAAGTAGGAAGAGGCCCTTGATGATGTCATGGAGGAGCCAGAGGTTCCTTTGAGGTAGGCCAAGAAGGGTCCTCGTGCAGAGCTTCCGCAAGAGGAGTCAACAACATCCTCTCCGTGGAACCGTGATGAGGTTGAGGGGGAAGGTGTACCCTCCACCCCCGTGGAGCCATCCGGGCTGCCTGAGGCGATTACCTTCAGTGACTCCTTCGGAGGCACCTCTGGAAGTCACTCATACAGGGGGTACTTCTAGCTTTTTAGTTTCACTGACTTCGCTGGGAGCTTTCGTCCTGTTGGCGCAAAAGGCAGCTGGTGCAGCTAGCATTTTTGGTCAGTCGTACTAATGGTAAAGCTCTACACGTGCCTAGGTTTAGGTGAATCCCCTTGGCCGGGGGGCTTGGGGATAATCGACCGAACCATCGGGTCCATTGCTGGATCCGTACTAGAGGGCGCCCCTAGTGGGCCTGCATGCGGGTGTGTGGTGCCAGTACAGCCAGGGGCATCAAGCAGTGCCCCTAACTTGGAACAACAGGTGCTAAGGTACCTAAATGATTCCGTGTCCTGGGCCACCTCTGGGCCTTGGGGCATGAATTTTAACCACGTTTTCTTCTACTACATGCGCGTGGGAAGCTCGTGGGGTCTGTCTTTTGTTGATTAACTGTTATAACCCGGGGCAGCAAACGTCGTTTAAGACATCTGGGAAGTGGTTCAAACGTTTGGTCAGACGTCTGGAAGCCTTCCCAGACGTCTGGAATTAAATTTGTTCGACGTATGGGTTCGTGTCTGCGTGCATGCGTGCGCATACTGCACCCGCCGCCCTCCTTCTTCTCTTTCCTTCCTCCCTACAGACGCAGCTTTTTCTCTCTCTCCCCTCGGCAGCCTTCAAATACCCCTCTCCTCCCCCTCACCCTCACTCCATCGCCTTCATCTTCTTCTTCCTGTCAGCGAGAGCTTGAGCGGGCGAGGGCAGCCGCAACGGCTGCTGTGAGTGTGTGGGGAGGAGGAGTTGCTGTGGGGGAGAGAGAGCTCAGTCGCGAGGTTGCGAGCTCGCCGGAGCAGCCAAGGCCGGCCGGCGATTGCATAACAGGTGTGTGGTGCTGGGGAGGAGCTGCTGCAGCTCAGGCAGCAGGCGGGCGTGGCACGGCACAGCCGTGCGCTGCGGGCGGAGGGAGAGGTCCTGATTGTAGGAAAATTTCCCAGAATCAGACGTCTGGACATACGTCCAGACGATGCAGGAGACGTCTGGAGGAAGGTCCAGACGTCTGAAAGGTACGATATTTTACCTTCCTCCTTTTGCGTGTACAGCCATGCAGCCGTTCCGCCGAAGTCTTCTGCATCCTTTCGTGTTGAGAACGAGCACGTGTGTGTGCAGGACCCGTTCGGGAAGGCGTAAGGGCACGCCATCCCACACAGATCTGACGTCTGGGCACAGCACCAGATGACGGAGAGGGTCTCCACACGTCCGGGGTGACAGTCAGACGTCTGGAAACTAGGTCCAGACGGTTCAGCGGGCTTCTGGACGTCTGAAGAACTGCGCAGATCAATGTATGACTTGAGCTATCATTTAAGACGTCTGGAAGAAGTTCCAGACGTCTGATTTTGGGCAGACTTGTCGTTTTTGACCCGTTTAGGGTCCGTTCGGAGTCCATTTTCCTCGTTTCAAGTCTCGTTCTTCTCAGATTTAGTTCCTCTACCTATTTACAGTAATTGTATACTGTTCTGAGTAGCTCCTTGTATTTGATCCTTGTGTTAGGACCCCGTTCCGTTGCTGCTCTGGGGGTTGTGGAGGCGCGTGGGCTTGCCGATTACGCCCCCAGTACTCCCGATTTGCGGGTAGAGTGGCCCTTTTAATTATTTATCAAAAATTATGCACTTGTGAAATAATTAATAGAGTCTAGGGTATTGCATGAACCCTAGGGTTGAAAAACTAGATTGAATGATAGATCCTAGGGTAATGCATGAATCCTAGGACTGGAAAACTAGATTGAATGATAGATCCTAGGGTAATGCATGAATCCTAGGACTGGAAAACTAGCTTGAATGCAATATACATTGCAGTCTTGGAAAAGTAGAAAGGAAGCGACAACTGCCTGTAATTGGTTAACAGTTGCCTGATTATGAATGAATAATTACGGTTGGGAACATGGGCTATATAAATATAAAGTTGAAATGATGAAACCTAAATTGGCTGAGTTGAAAGAGCACGAACCCTACGGGGAATTAGGAGTAGAACTCTTGGAAAGTGAATGGAATAGAATTGGGGAAGTGAGCTAGCCCTTGAGTACAGAGTACCAAGGAGAGCGACTGTCCCCCTATTTAGTGCAGAGCGAAGCTAGCCGCCCCAGGGACTTGGGGTTAGGTCTGGTCACTTTGTACCGACTTTTGGCCCTCGTGTACACAGTACCAAGGAGAGCTACTAGTGTAGGGAGAGTACTAACTACCCCACAGGCCCCGGAGTTCTGCTAGCCCTCCTACACCGACTTGTTAGGCCCACTGGGCAAACCAAGGTAGTCAGGCGAGGGTGCGTGGACTGTGGAGGGGCAAGACCCCTGTTTGGTTACTGTGGAGGGGCTGGACCCCAGTTACTGAGAGGGCTCTGCCCTATACTGGTTCCATGCCGTGCTTTGGGCGCACCTATTAGTGGAAACGACTGACCGCGTGCCAGTGCGGGGTAGCTACCCGTGCGTTTATCACGCGTGCCGTAGTCACCGTTACGTCTGTCAGCGACCTTAGGGTGGTTTAATGAGGGTAGGACCACCACGGGGGACTCTCCCGGCCGGGAGAGCACCACGTGTTACTTCTACTTTTCGGAAAGGACGGCAATCAAGATCATTCTCAAGAGGAACATTCAAGATCAAGAGAAGAATCTGAGGGATAATTCAATAACGAGTAAACACAAAATATAAAGAAAGAAATTAAAAATATAACAGCTACTGTCCACCTTACTGTTTCTTAGCTTTTAGTTGCCACTCTACTCAGCGTTTCGCTGACGTGTCACCTTTTCAGGACCAGGTGTTGAGTAGCCAGAGCCGGCGGCTGCAGAGGGTGCTGGGCCTAGTAGAGCCCAGTAGTTCCTACTTGTGTAGTGCCCACTGTACTTTTCCTTCTGTTGTAGTGAGTAGTTTCTGTTACCCCTGTACTCTTTTGTTGTAAGCATCATATTTTGTACATGTTTATTTCTTTACTGTTGTGGTGGTGTATACTGTAGTAGTTCTTTTCTTTACTGCTGTATTTTGTTACTGCTAGTTATATGCATGGTGAATGTGGTTTATTTTACTGCTCTTTTGGTTACTTTCTTGTTGGACGACTGGGTCATGGGATTAGTCGAGTCGGTCCGATTCTCGTGTCTCGTAGAAATTTAGGAATTGGGTCGTAACATTAACTGTCCCCTTGGCCAGAGCTGTTTGTATTCTAACGCGTTCATGGTTTACAGGCAGAGACGCTTGGGTCTTCCTTTATTTCATGCGACAACTCTCCTCCGGTCCTCCATAGCCCGGTCGGTCATGCTAACATGGCGAACCTGGACGCTTAGTGGGTCGTCACGACCAAGGCGAAGCATTGGCAGTTGCTTCGCTAAGTGACAGAGGTCGTTGTCGCCCAAGAGAAGGTAGAGAAGGTTGTGGAGGAGGCCATGCGGAATCTCTTCTCCCTTCAACAAGCGGCCATCTATGTAGGCCAGTTGGAGGGAGAGCTGAAGAAGGCTTGTTCAACTCTACGGGGGGCCTCTTGTGCTAGCAAGGAGAGGCTCATGAGGGCACATAGTTCCCATCTGGAGGCTCTAGGGGACTTGTATGGTCGCCTCTCGACCACCTGCACTAGCATCCTTTCCTTGAAGGAGGAGGTGCAAGTGCTTAGGGCTGAACACTCCTCGTTGGTGGAGGTGTATGAGAAGGCTATTGAGGAAGACTGCGTCAGCTTGATCGCCTTGATTGATGGACTTGCTTCTATGCAGGCAAGTCTGGAGAAAGCGGAGGCCACTACAGAGGACCTGAGGGCAACCTCGGCAAGGCCCGACGACTTGCGACGGAGAGGGGCCAACAGGTGGTGGAATTAGAGGAGGCAGAGGAGTTAGAGTTGAATGGAGAGATGGTGATGACTTTTTATGCCACACATCTGTCGATGGGATCGATATGGGAGGAAGTTTCGCAGGAGATCGGGAAGCAAACTTTGGCTGTCGTGCAGGCCCTTATTAAGGCGAAGCATGCCTCTGCTAAAGAGTTGCGCAACTAGTCTATTGACTAGTTGATGTCGGAATACAATCGTCTAAAAGCCGCTGGTCTTATTACCAACGACAAGCCCGTGAAGCCACTGCGGATCAGTTGGCTGATAGGGAGGTAGCCCAGCCGATTATCGAGGACGTAGCCAATCCGTCTGCAGGGGTTATCAACCCACTTCGCCTTTTTCCTATGGGAGATGGGGATATGTTTGAGTTGAGGGTACAAAGCCCCTGAGATTCCACCAGTGTTATCCTTTTCTTGTTTTTTCTTTTTTACGAGAAGAGATGTAATGGGAAACCCTCCTTTTTTGAATGAACATTTGTTTTTTATTACTCATCAGCATTCATACCTGGTACATTCGTAGGTTGCTCACATGCCAGGTGCAGGGGATGTCTTTACCGCCTAGGGATTGTAATTCATAGAAGACTTTTGGACTGTCTTTTCGAATCTTGTAAGGCCCTTCCCATGATGTGTCTAGTTTTCTGCCTAACTAGCTTGGCATGGAGACCTTGCATTTGCATAGGACTGGGTCCCCTTGGGAGAATGTCTGTTTACAGATGTGCTTGTTGTCGGAGGTGGCTGTGGCTTCTTTATGCTTGAGTGCCGTCTTTGATGCCTTATCCTTTAGCTCATCCAAGAGGTTTAGAGATAGGCGGATTTGATCATCATTGCTGGTCAAGTCATAGGGTTGTGTTCTGTAGGTGGGGAGGACGGTTTCGATAGGCAACCAAGCTTCCATGCCATATACTAGGTTGAATAGTGTATGACCTGTGAAAGTCCTCTGGCAAGTCCTATATCCCCAAAGAACGTCTAGAATCTTGTCTACCCATTTCCATTTGGATGAATCCAGCTGGCGTTTGAGCACTAAGATGATGATGCTGTTGGCCACTTCGTCTTGCCCGTTCACCTAGGGATGACCCACTGTCGTGAAGCACAAGTGGATGTCCCAGCTAATGCAAAATTCTTCAAATTTTTTGCAAGCGAACTGTGTTCCGTTGTCCATGAGGATGTAGTGGGGTATCCCCTATTGAGTTATAATGCACTTGCAGATGAAGGATATAACCCTATCAACTATGAGGCTAGCCATGGCTTCAACTTTGACCCACTTGGAAAAGTAATCGACGGCCACCAGAATAAACCACTTCTGGGCCGTGGCTGCTGGGAAGGGGCCAACGAAGTCCATATCCTATTTTGCAAAAGGGATGGGCAACATTACAGGTACTAACTTTCCACGCAGCAAGTGGTGTAGGGTAGTGTTGGCCGGGCTAGATTGAGGGGAATTAAAAGATGCATTCGTTGTAGTAATGATTCCTCAAAAATAGCTCAAACAACAGACAAATATGGAATTCATGCACTAATCTCAACAATTAATGTAAATGAGCACAATTAATTACTCAAAATCTAAGATGCAATGTATGGCATGAGTTATATGATGAGTCAAAAATTAATATAGACAAAATAATGGTGATTTGGATCTCCAATTATTAGTCTAACACAAATAGCAATTACTCAAATATAACTAAGTGAACAACTGATGAATCAAATGTCTTAAAAGTGCATTTCTACAGTGATTCTCCTTTCTTTTTCTTCTGCTGTTGTTCTGTTTGCTTGCCTTCTCTTTCTCTTCTTCTTTCTTTTTGATGTCCTCTTCTTTCTTCTTCTTCTTTCTCTACGTGCACAGGCCCTCTTCCTTCTCCTTTCTTTCTTCCTTAGCTTCTTTACCTCGCCTCTTCTTTCCTTAGCTCTATCTCTTATGCAAAGGGGGGCACCTTCGATTTTTGGCTAAGTGTTAGCCAATACACAATAGAGTAAAACCCCCCTTAATATCGTGCTCTCTCTCTTTCCTTTCTGTGCTTCTCTTCTCAGGGATAACCGGGTAGTCAGGTATCAGATCAAAGTGCACCCGAGACTAGGGTTGCGGGCGTGGTCGCAGCCAAGGTGTGGGCTTAGGTAGGTATACGGGTCGAACCAGGCCTGCATGGAGAGTGTCACGGGCAAGGCATGTGTGAGGTGTGGGGGACCTCACCCCCCTATGTCGCTTGAGGCGAAGAGCCTATTGCAGAAAAACACTTTATTTGGTTGCAGCAGCTTCTCATCCCACGATGTGGGACTAAAGTTGGTCCCTTTTCTCTGTGTGTTGTAGCAGTAGCAGGTAGCTTTGATTCAGAGTGGGGAAGCGGTCAATGCTCCTAATTGACCTACTGCGTGTGTTGTTGAGAGGGTTCCACAGCGCCTGGGACTTTCACCTGGGGCTTGTAGGTCCTGAAGCGAGCTTGAAGCTTCCTTGAAGCTCTTCGGTAATGGCGGTGGCGACCTAGAATCTGAAAACACAAATAAGTCCTTTCGACCACATCACAAGCACTCAGGAGCTTCGCCGGATGTCATGGAATGTAATTGTGGTGGTGGCATGTTGCGAGGATGAGTATAGGTGGTGGGCGAAGGCAGAATAGGTCGGAGATGATGGGTTTGTTTGGTGGAGAGTTCGGGTGGATGGGAAGGCGAATAGAGATGGGGGTTTTGTTCGCGGAGGGATGGCGGTGCTTGTGGGTGTGTCGGCGAGGCGGATGAAGTTGTGTAGCGGTGGAAACGCCTCACCGGAGTGGTCGTTGAACGCGGAGAAGACGAGGGTAATCAGTGGAGTTGAGGGGTTATTTTTGAGATTTTTGGGTAGGAAACTAACCTAAAGATCTAAAGAAGCTAAACTAACCCTAATCTGATGGACAATGGGGGAGAACGACATCGGTGTTGGTAGGCCAGAGCCGAGGAAGAAAGTACTCCGGTAGGTGGTAATGGTGACGACGGAGGTTAGGAAGCTCCTGCTGGTACGGCCAAGAGCGGAAGAAGTCGAGGGAAAGGAATCCACCGTTGGTATTGCGAACGAACGACGAAAGGAGATCAGGAGGAGTTGTAGGAGCTTGCGGAGTTTCTTGGCCGGAGTTGAGAGAGGAAGGGGGGGTTTCACGATCGGAATTCAAGCTTGGGGTGGATGGCATGCGCTGGGGTTCCTTTTATAGGTCCCTAGAGGGTGATTAGAGCTCGAGAAGCTTGATCTTGGGAAGCAAGCTTCCCAAGCTTGGAAGGCCGTCGGAGTTGGAAGCTCAAGAGATACCCAAATCTCTCATGCGTTCGCATGAGAGATTGGGAAGGTCTTGGATGGCAAGATCTGATTTGTTGAAAAGGGAATTCTATAAGGAGTCTCTAGTTCTAATTTGAGACTGTGTCATCAATCAATCAAGGAGAAATCCTTGGTTGATTGTCGCCGGAGCTTTAGGATTAGGAGTTCATGTGCGGCGTGGACCTTTATGTGAAGAAGAAAAATAAGTTGGGGGGCTTTTTGTGAGAAATTCAAAAGCTAAGGGGCTATTGGAGATAAAGAAAGTCAGACCTGGACCAAAGTGCAAAATAGGTCAAAACAATCTCAGATTGTGCCTAAATTTTGATACAAATCTAATTTAGACCTAAGGAATCCAATGATGAAGTTGAATTTTGGTTTTGACCTCGTTTGATTAGTAATTTATACAGAAATCTAAATTAATGCAAAGGTGTGGCTCCGTTTTGGTTCAAGACTGGTTCTGATGATCAAATTCAAGGTACCAAACTCTAAAGAATATTTTTATATGAATTTTAGAGGGTTTATGTGAATTTTATCCTTACGAAAACCTCAGTTAATTAAGCAGGTCTGTTTTTATGATTTCAAAAGTCATTTAATTCCTGTAACGCGCGAAAACCCATTTTTATCTACATGGACCTACTTGTTAGATCATTAAGGTCATTTGACCTTTAATTAACCCCTGAGAAAACCTGTAATTATTTTGCAATTGAGATATGCTGTTAAAACTGCAATTTTACTCATTTTCTTGTTATTCTCTCAGAATGGATTTGCAGTGAATTATGGTCCTCAGACTATTATGTAGGAGCATATAATGTTGGAATATGACTAAATAAAGCTAAATATGGCTGATGATGACGTTATCATCAGGTAGCGAACCTATGGCACTTGTCGTACTTGTGTACGAAGTTTTTGCAATGTTGCTTCATTTAGGACCAGAAGTAGCCCGCTTAGAATAGTTAGGCTAGGAGTGCCTTGTACCCTTCATGGTTCCCACATATGCCTCTGTGGGCTTCTTGGAGGGCTTGGGCCGCCCCTTCTTGAGTTAGGCAGTGTAGCAGGGGGTGGAATACCCTCGCTTGTTTAGTTGCCCTTTTATCAAAGTATACCTTGAGGCTTTAAGGCTGAAGGCTTTGGGTAGAGGTTTCCTCTAAGGTAGCTCGCCAGAGTTTAGATAAGTAACGATAGGCATCATCCAATAGGTGGACCACTCTATCGCGAATGTTTTAGGGAAAGGCTAGTTGGCTCTCTCAAAGTCTAGAGGCAAATGTCCTCTTCTTATCCCTGAGGGATGGCAACAGTGAGTTTGGCCAACGCATCTGTCAGGGGGTTGTCCGCTCGAGGCACCCACCTGATAAAGATGGTTTTAAAATATGCCAGCTCCTCCTTAACCTTGTCGGCATACAAGATCATGTTCGGATCCTGAGCTTGGTACTCGCCATTTATTCGGTTAGCGACTAGCTGGGAGTTCGTGTAAACCTTTAGCAAGGTGATTTCCATGGATTTTGCTACCTAGGTACCTGCCATTATGGTCTCGTACTCCGCCTGGTTATTAGATGCAGGGAAGTTCAATTTTATGGCGTACTTATGAGTAATGCCATTTGGGGCAATTAAAGCTATCCCGGCTCTGGACCTGACTGTCATAGTCGAGCCATTGACATATAGCCGTCAGGGGAGTGTGAGGGAGGCATCAGGATCTGTGAATTCGGTGATGAAATCCGTCAGGACTTGTGCTTTGATTGCTCTCCTTGGCTGATATTTTACATCAAATTCGACCAACTTTATAGCCCATTTGATCTGTCATGCAAACCTTATGGGTTTGTGTAGCATTCGCCGAAGGGGGTTGTTTGACAAGACTATTATCGTGTGGGCTTGGAAGTATGGGAATAGCTTTCGAGTTGCGGTTACGAGAGGTAGCCCCAACTTTTTAATGACTGTGTACTTGGCTTTCGTGCCTTGTTAGTGTTGGTGCTAGAGCACCACGATCATTTATTTTGATGATAACAAAACACGTGTTATTTAACATTTGCAATTTGAGTCCTAGATTTCAGGTCAATTGCAAATGTAGGAGTGTTTAGACGGAACTCGAGCTCGCATCCAGGATGGATTGGAGGAGCTTAATGAAGAACAGAGGAGGTTCGCGTGGAGCGACAGATTGAAGATAGAAGACAAGAAGAATAGGATAGATTCTTTTTAATCCTTTCTTGTATCTCTTGTCTTTATTTTCTTACTCTTATTTTCCTTAGAACATTATGTTAAAGCGCCTCAAAGTACCCTAACAGTAGTCCTAGGAACACCGGCACAACCCTAGGATACTTAGGTTTTCTGTAGAATACTTAGAAAACCAATATAGGATTCAAACAGCACTTCCAGACGTCTAATTCCCAAATCAGACGTCTGATAAAGTATTTTAAGACGTCTGACTGTTGTTTCAGACATCTGATAACTATTAGGCTGGAGTTAGTATTCTGTCTGATGAAATCAGACGTCCAGACCTTAGTCCAGACGTCTTAGAAGACGTCTGATGGATTTGCCAGACGTCCAATTAGTGGACCGTTGCTGGCTTTGCAAACACTCAAGAATATGACCGTTAGAGCCTTATCATACGTCCTTAGGCCTTTCCAGACGTCTGATAATTGACCGTTTTGCCTCGGCTGACCCAAAATCTCTTCTCAGAGATTTTCTAGCCGTTGCAACGTTTGGAAATCAATTCCCACAGTAAAAGTAGGTTTCCAGACGTCCATACATAGTGCCAGACGTCCTGTATGTCATCTGATGGACTTGCGCAAAAACCCTGTTTAGATCTGATGCAAGTCAGGAAGAGACCTGCACAAAATCAGACGTCTGACCTTTAAATCAAACGTCTTAAAGTGGCCTTCCAGACGTCTGATGCAAGAGTTAGACGTCTGATTACCCTGTCAAGCGCAATCATTGTCCTGATTTCGGCCTGATTCTCTTAGGCTTTGTTCCCAACGGCTATGGAAGCATTTCCAAGCCTTCCAAAGCCTTCCTAAGGCCTCTATAAATAGAGGGAAACCTTTGCAACACAAATACACACTTGGATACACCTAAGCAACATACTTTCTACCCTTTTATGTCCAAGAAAAGATCTTGCTCTCCAAGCTTAAGTTCCATCACCTAGAGAGCTAAATTACCTTTGCGCACTCGCTCTCCCGCCGTTGTTCACGAGAGCGACATTGCGCCATCGCGTGGCACACGCACCGCGTCATCAACTCGACGCAATCCTTGCAAAGGGGAGTTTCCTATTTTCTATAGAAGCTAGGTTTAAATTCCTTTGTTGGCTCTATAGGATTACTTGTTTTATTTTATCTTTGTCTTTTGGTTGGGTATTCGCTTTGCGAATTCCCGTCTCCTTCGTGGGACAAAATCCTTCTCGTGGAGAGAAGGGGTTGAGGAACGCTACCCTCGTACTTGTAGCGTGGTTGTAATTGAGGTTGAATCACCCTCGTTTAAAGTGATTCGGTTAGTGGATTTGATCAACTAGGTTGATCAGAAAATCCTAACTCGAGAGGGTTAGGTGGTGGTTTTCACCCGGTTTGGGTTTCCACCTAAAAATAATTGTGTACTCGTGTGATTGTCTTTTTGTGAGATTGCTTTATATTTTATTTCCGCATTTATTACGTCACCCCCTCTTCGAAGGGAGAACCTACAATTGGTATCAGAGCGGGTTCTTGCAAGATCGGAGTAACACCCGGCAAGAAGATCATGGAGGGAAGCTGTTCCACAAGCAAGATTTTCGAGGGGCAGTTGTTTGTCGACGGTTTTGTGCGGATTTAAAGCGTATCACGTTGTAGTATAACCGACAAAACGTCCAAACAAATACAAAGAATTTTTATTACTCGAAAATCGGAGTATCCGAGGTCGAACACAGGGAGCAAATGGAATTTACTACTAGTCAAAATATAATTGAACACTCCAATTTACTCAGAATATCAATTCAAATGTGAATATATGCAATTAAAAGTAATTAGGACAAAAATATGAAATTGGACGTCTGATCACAAGATCAGACATCTTAAAAGTATTTCTCCATTTCTTCTTCTTCTGCAGTCTCTCATTTTCTTCTTCGTTTTGCTTCTCTCTACTTTCTTGTCTTGCGAAGCCTTCTTCTTCTGCTTTCCTTCTTTCTTTCTTCTTCTTCTCTGTCTTGCTCCTTCTTTCTTTTCTTCTTCGCCTTGCCTTTCCTTCTTCTGTAGCGGCCAAGTCCTTCTTCTCCTGCGTTCAGCCTGGCCTGCACAGGAGCAAAACCTAACCCTTCTCCCTCTACCCACGCGTCTCTCTCTCTCTCTCAAGCAATTCACTCAGGGACGCTCTCCCAGAGCCACAACCATAATCGGGTCAGATCGTACCCGGGACCAGGCGCACCTGCAGGTGACGATGCACGAGGGTGCATAGGTATAGATCGGGTCGGATGCGCCAGATCCGCGTGGTCAAGCCGCGGACGAGGCGGGTGTGGGTCAGTGAGGGACCTCACCCCTGTGCTTACGGAGGCAACCAGCCTAATGCACAAATACAATTTATACCATACCTGAGTGCTGCAATCCCACGATGTGGGACTAAACGTTCCGCCCTGATTTCACGTGCGCCTGCTGACTCTCGTATGCAATTGCCCAAGCGGATGGCTCTGCTGGAGCTCCGTGCTGGGCTCACTCACCTCGCGACACTCGCGTGAGTCTCCTGCATCTGCAACCTGGGAAGCCCGATGCCTGGAGCTTCGTTGGAGCTTCACCGGAGGTCGTTCATGGCGGTAGCGGCTCAAACACTGTCATACACAAAACGAGCCTCACGGCCCAATCAGATCAGCTAGAGACCTTCGCCGTGGCACGGCGAAGGCGGTGGACGATGCTGCAGGTTGCCGGTCGGCCTAGACGTGCGTGCCTAGGTCAACCTGTGGCCGGAGATGGTGGGTTATTCGGGGGGTGATTATGGAGGTTTGGAGTGGCAGTTGTGGGGTGGAGCGAGTTCCTGGTGGTGAGGCAGAGCTCCCGAAGTGGTTGGCGAGCCGTGTGGGGGGCTGGAATGGTGGAAGTGGCTCACCGGAGGTCGGTCGGTGATGTGGAAGATGAGGGTGGTCAGCGTCGGTCGAGGGGTAATCAGATGAGATAACAGGGGGAAAAGAGAGAGGAGAGGATGGAGAGGAGTTCTAACCTAATTGTAAGGACGAAAGGGGACGGAAGGCGGACAGCAGTACCTGTTGTCGCCAGAGAAGATGACGCCCAGTGGGGGAGAACGGCGGCGACGACGAGGCTGAGGCGGCGTGCGCGGGTACTGCGCGACGCGGAGGGAAGTCAAGAAGCTAACTCTGCCACTGGTTTTGTGGCAGAGCGAAGAGGGAGGGGAGGGGGGCTCGCCGGAGCTAGCTGGGACATTTGGCCGGGCAGGAGGAGAGGAATTGAATGGGGAAACTCGGCCAAATCAAGCTCGAGTCCTGCGGCAGGGTCTGGGGGATGTTTTATAGGTGCTGGCCGCTCCTATCAGCGCCTGGAGAGCGCGCAATTAGGTCTGCCGGCTTGCCGGAGTTGGAAGGAAGGTGGATACCCAAATCTCTCGCGCGTTCGCACGAGAGATTGGGTTCACACCAGCGATTGTAATTGGATTTATAAGGAAGGGAATTCCTCAGAGAATCCTCCTTCCATTTCTGGGAGGGAATCTCTGAGGGATTAGAGAGCAATCCCTCTCCGAACCTCGCCGGAGCTCGGTTCTGCCCTAGCAATGGCGGCAGGACCGGTTTGCAAAGGAGGCGAGGAACCTAGGGGGTTCTCTGCAACGGCATTCAAAAGATAGGGACCAATTTGTGATTTTGGTGTACTAAATTGCAAAGTAGGTCAAGATGACCTCTCCTTGGGTCCAAATTTTGGTATAAACCTAATTTGGACCTAAGGAATCCAATGGCGAAGTTGGATTTCAGGTTTGACCTCATTTGACTGGATATTTTGCGTAAAAACCTAAATTAGGTTAATTGAAGAGCTAGGACCCTAATCTAGGTCAAACTAGGTTCCAAAGGCCAAATTAAGTGTTCTAAACCCTAGAGTATGTTTTTCCATGATTTGTAGAGGGTTTACTTGCTTTTTATTCTAACCGGAACCTTGTTAATTTAAGCAGGTCTATTTTAGGGTTACCAAGTGTCATTTAGTTCTTAGATTGCACATGAACCCATTTCCGATTGACTCAACCCTCTTTTTATCTCATTTATACCATTTGACCTATGTTTTGCCTCTGAGAAATCCCGTTTACGTACTGCAATGGTAAAATTGCTGTTTTAACCTTTATTTCATGTTTTCTTCTCAGAGCACTTGTTCCTTCAGTTAGGCCTTCTTCTAGGTTATGTAGGAGCCTTTATCTTCTTTATTGGGTCAAAATGAGCTAGTTATGGCTCATGATGAGGCTCTCATCATACCCCCATGCCTAGCTTTTGCTAGTCCCTTAGCAAAATTTCAAAGTTTTAACTTCCGTTCTAGATCCTGAATGTCTGTCAACAATGATAAGTGCTTCTCTTTTTCTTTTGTGATTAGGTGGGAATGCCGACAATAGGCCTAGAGGTACTCAGGCACCAACCAAAATCCGGACCTGTTCCGCTTTAGCCTCAATCTTCTGCAAAGGTTTCTATGGCCCACAGAAGCTAACCTAGGGTTTGTTGGACTCCGCGGTTAAAGCACCCGTGCTTGAGACATTTTTAGCCTAAGTTCAGTTTGCAGTGCGTTTTTTGTAAGAGAGAGATAGAAGATTTATTTGTTTGGAGAGCTTTTCTCTCTCTTTTTCTTTTTTTTATTTCTAGCTTCGGATTAGCTTCTCAACACGGTCTGTATCGGATTCCTCGTCCCCATCATCAATCCTCAAAGGTCCCTGGCTTTCGAGATTTCGAGATAATCCCGCCCATGGCAACCCCCAGAACCCTGGCTTTCGAGATTTCGAGATAATCCCGCCCATGGCGTTCCGTGGCCGAATCCAGACCCTGGCGATCGACATTTCGTGATAATGCCGCCCATGGTATCTGAACCAGCAGAGTGCTTACATGCCCCCGGTAGGATATTTAAATATCCTAAGAGACAAGCACCGAGGAGACGATATGTTGTTACGCATCTTCGAGGGGAATTTCCCACCTCTCCGCGCTGGGAACTCGTCCAAATCAATTTGTGTTGATTGACCGTTCCTAATCTAGGTGACTTTTTCAAAACATTAAACGCTTTTCGCGTGATTTGGATGTTTATGCGTACTGAACCAGACTGTGTGTGAATTTGGGTGCTTAGGTTACCGAATCCCGCAAACCGGAGGTCAGTTAACGAGGCCGAATACTTCCTAAGTCTTAGACCTAATACTCAAGCTTCGCATTTTTCTCAACCTCTTGAGGATTATCCAGATTTTAACGGATACGTGAATTTTTAAGCTAAAGGTACTAGCCCAAAAAGCCTAAGACCAGCGTTCCCGCTAATCTCTTGTTATATCTCCGTAGCATTTTTCTTTTCTTTTTCTTGATTCGGTCTAGAACTTCAGTTAACCCCTTAATCTTTTACTAATGACTATTTCTTTTCATTTTCATTTTGTGCTCCTTTTTGTGATTTTTCTTCTTTTTCTCCTCCTTATGCTTAAGTGGCTCACAAAATTTCCTCCCTCGCCCCATTCTTTTTTTGTTCTTTTTCTTAATTTTTTTCATTTTTTTTTTGACATATGCAAATTTTTTTGTGTGTGAGACTCCTGATTTTTTCTTGGTTCTGTATGTATGCACTTTATCACCCCCCCATGCCTAAGTTTTGCAATGTCCTCATTGTAAATAGAGGGTGGGAATTAGTGTTGAGGTCAGGGGCTTAGAACAGGATACATCGGGTGGGTGAATGGGTCGGAATTGACTGATGCAAATGATTTCAAGCACTGATACGTGTACCAGAGGTGGGATCAACTGTCTAAGGTTGAACTCAAGGTGCAGTAGACGTGGAGTCCAGATGGATAATCAGACGGGTCTCTGTGTTTGGGATGACGGGTTGCCTCCCGTTAAGCGCTAAATTTAATGCCTTCAGGCGAGCAGAAAATGGGGTGGAGAGGGAGTGGTCAAATCAATGGAGTTTTGGAAAACAAGCACCTTGATTAAGAGCCTGGTTGGTCCAACCAGGTGCTTGTTGAGATCAGCGGGCTGATGATGCAGCCCGAACCCAATAAGTCTGGTGGGTTGATAGTTGTAGATCAGCAGATGCGGAACCCACCATATGCAGTGACGTTCTGATGGATATGGAAGTGAAAACTCAGGTTCAAGCTGAGTCGAATCAGCCTGGTCAAAGTAGGGTTCCGAAAAATTATCCATGTAAGGTGTGGAATCCCTACAGAGGTGATCAAAGGATGGAGGCTCCTGATTTGTGGTCTGATCAATACCCGATACCTGGTCTAGATATGGAGTTGAATCATCTGCAAACGGCTCAGTGAGAGGTGAATCGGAATAGAACTTGAGTCCGGTTGCGGGTCGGGGTGGGGAACGGGTTTTGATTGGTTCTGTATATGTGGAGCAGGTGGCTTCAAAGAAGATTGACATGTTATAATCAGGAGGCAGATTTTCTCCGATGTTATGGTCAGATTCGAGATCGTCGGAGAGTTTTAGAAAATCAAAGTTTGAATGAGATTCTAAATCATGAGTTCCACCATAGAATAAATCATATGTTGTATATTCAGCAGCCTGACTGGGATCTAGCCTAAATGTTAATTCTGAGCTTAAAAGGGTATCCTTATCTGGTAGAGGCTCAGATTCTAAGCTAGTAGGGCAGACCCAATTGAAACCCTGCTCGTCCAACTCCTCGGTTTCTGTGTCGTAGATTGGCATGACTTCCACAAAATCGATTCGTTCCTCTGCGGAGGTTGACAAGGGATATTCATCAAATCGAGGCCCAAAATCATATTCTTCATTAAGAGATTGATTTTCTTCATCTGGGGCCTTGAAATCTTCAAAATATGTTTCAGATCTAGGTTCTAGGCTTAGGATGTGGGTTGAATTACTAGAATTTAGGTCTGAATAACCTTCGAGGGCCACCTTATCAGAATAAGGGACGGAATTTACACCCTCGAGAGGTTCAGTTCTACTCTCATACTTGCAGGAGTCTTGGGATTCTAAAATGGGCTCATCATGGTCTTTTCCTGCATTTGGAGCTTCCCAACTTTCTTCAATATCAGGTGCATTATATTCCATCTAGGTTGGGAATCCACAACCATTTTGTGCCTCAGACCCGAGGTCAGATTTATCCTCGATGTTGTTCCAAGATAGCTCATCCTCTGTTGGCGGTATGTACGGGTATTTCTGATCAATAACTTGTTTTACTAATCTCATTATCTCTTCCAGTTTTTCAAGACTATCTTGGTGTTGCTTCTAAAGTCGAGGATTTGTCATACATTGAAGGTATTCACTATTATGCAATTTTTCTATCTCAATGTATGCAGTAATGAGCAAGTCATGAGTTGATCCTTTGTTGGCTTCTGCTAATAGTACTTGGGCACAAGTTATGACAAAGGTTGTGGTTGTTGGGACATCAACCTGAACGTTTCCTTCTGTTGTTGAGGTTTCTTCATTTTCATAGAATTTCATGGCATCCTCAATCATTTTATCTCTCATGGATCTCTGATATTCAGGTTTCTTGAATGGTAGTCCTAGGTGGTTCGGCTGCATATTTGGATCAGGTGGTGGAGTCAAGATGTAGAATCAATTTGGAATCAAGATGTGTTATGAAGCGATCAGATCTGAATAACGAGTCCCACTGAAAATGTGTGTGTGCTAAAGAGAAAAGATGAGGGACTGGAGATGTTTTTGACCCAATCAAGACACCCAAAGATGTTTGGATGACTATGGAGGTTCGGGGCAGATGGACCCCTGGATCAGAAAATCATCCACCTGAGAATTACCTGGGCAGCCAGAGAGGGAGAGTCCCGCAAAGACCCCTACACGGTAAAGCGTCCCTACGGGTTACAGGGTTTCCCCCACCCGACCTCTCTTGTCACTGAGAATCCAGGTAGACCAGAATGGGGACCTTGACCTCTTAAGTCTATCACTTTTTATTTCAAAGGTACTTTTAGGGTTCTCACTTGAACTTTAGATGTTTTGGGTATTGTGATTCACCTGACCTGTCCTATAGATGGCAGAATGATTCTAAGCTCGGAGCCTAGAGATCACCCTGATTTGACTCCCAGGTTATTAGGTCAAAAAAAATTTTAAGATTCAAGTGATTTTAGAGCTCAATTTTAGGGTTTGTCTTATTTAGCTTTCTTCAATCAAGGGCTTGGGTAGCACACTGATGCGGGGGGGTTTATTTCCTTTTATACAGGCATGTGTGACTAGCGCTTCAAGAACCTAATGTGGAAACCCTAATTTGGTTCTATTTCCAATCCTCTTTTTCTTTTTCAAAAGTTCTCTTTGGACTTATAAACAAGAAGTGTGTGGTCCGCCGAGATTAAGCGTTATTTCAATTAGGCACAAGAATTTGTGGGATGGGAAAAAAAAATCACTCCAACTTCAAGAATATTTGCAGAAATTTTCGCAAAATCAGGAAATGTTTTGCCTTAGAGATGGTGATTACTATATAAAGAAGGCAATTGATTCCTAAATTGATTTTCTTCCTCTTGTCTTTCAAAGATTAGGGGATGATTAAGGAAGAAAAGAAATTACCTGCCTTGGAGTGGTTGACTTGCGGGATAGATTTTCTCATGAAGTACCTTCCCTGGAGTGGTTGACTTGCGGGATAAATTTTCTCATGAAGTACCTGCAAGATCATATCAAAGCAAAGTAGGGCAAGTTAGTATTCAATATGATAAAAAGAATGTAGAGACTAGTGGTAAAGTGCGCATTGCTCCCCGGCAACGGCGCCAAAATGTTTGTCGACGGTTTTATGCGGATTTAAAGCGTATCACGTTGTAGTATAACCGACAAAACGTCCAAACAAATACAAAGAATTTTTATTACTCGAAAATCGGAGTATCCGAGGTCGAACACAGGGAGCAAATGGAATTTACTACTAGTCAAAATATAATTGAACACTCCAATTTACTCAGAATATCAATTCAAATGTGAATAGATGCAATTAAAAGTAATTAGGACAAAAATATGAAATTGGACGTCTGATCACAAGATCAGACGTCTTAAAAGTATTTCTCATTTTCTTCTTCTTCTGCAGTCTCTCATTTTCTTCTTCGTTTTGCTTCTCTCTACTTTCTTTCTTGTCTTGCGAAGCCTTCTTCTTCTGCTTTCTTTCTTTCTTCTTCTTCTCTGTCTTGCTCCTTCTTTCTTTTCTTCTTCGCCTTGCCTTTCCTTCTTCTCCTGCGTTCAGCCTGGCCTGCACAGGAGCAAAACCTAACCCTTCTCCCTCTAGCCACGCGTCTCTCTCTCTCTCAAGCAATTCACTCAGGGACGCTCTCCCAGAGCCACAACCATAATCGGGTCAGATCGTACCCGGGACCAGGCGCACCTGCAGGTGACGATGCGCGAGGAGTGCATAGGTATAGATCGGGTCGGATGCGCCAGATCCGCGTGGTCAAGCCGCGGACGAGGCGGGTGTGGGGTCAGTGAGGGACCTCACCCCTGTGCTTACGGAGGCAACCAGCCTAATGCACAAATACAATTTATACCATACCTGAGTGCTGCAATCCCACGATGTGGGACTAAACGTTCCGCCCTGATTTCACGCGTGCTTCTGACTCTCGTATGCAATTGCCCAAGCGGATGGCTCTGCTGGCGCTCCGTGATGGGCTCACTCACCTCGCGACACTCGCGTGAGTCTCCTGCATCTGCAGCCTGGGAAGCCTGATGCCTGGAGCTTCGTTGGAGCTTCACCGGAGGTCGTTCATGGCGGTAGCGGCTCAAACACTGTCATACACAAAACGAGCCTCACGGCCCAATCAGATCAGCTAGAGACCTTCGCCGTGGCACGACGAAGGCGGTGGACGATGCTGCAGGTTGCCGGTCGGCCTAGGCGTGCGTGCCTAGGTAAACCTGTGGCCGGAGATGGTGGGTTGTTCGGGGGGTGATTATGGAGGTCTGGAGTGGCAGTTGTGGGGTGGAGCGAGTTCCTGGTGGTGAGGCAGAGCTCCCGAAGTGGTTGGCGAGTCGTGTGGGGGGCTGGAATGGTGGAAGCGGCTCACCGGAGGTCGATCGGTGATGTGGAAGATGAGGGTGGTCAGCGTCGGTCGAGGGGTAATCAGATGAGATAACAGGGGGAAAAGAGAGAGGAGAGGATGGAGAGGAGTTCTAACCTAATTGTAAGGACGAAAGGGGATGGAAGGCGGACAGCAGTACCTGCTGTCGCCGGAGAAGATGACGCCCAGTGGGGGAGAACGGCGACGACGACGAGGCTGAGGCAGCGTGCGCGGGTACTGTGCGACGCGGAGGGAAGTCAGGAAGCTAACTCTGCCACTGGTTTTGTGGCAGAGCGAAGAGGGAGGGGAGGGGGGCTCGCCGGAGCTAGCTGGGACATTTGGCTGGGCAGGAGGAGAGGAATTGAAGGGGGAAACTCGGCCAAATCAAGCTCGAGTCCTGCGGCAGGGTCTGGGGAATGTTTTATAGGTGCTGGCCGCTCCTATCAGCGCGTGGAGAGCGCGTAATTAGGTCTGCTGGCTTGCCGGAGTTGGAAGGAAGGTGGATACCCAAATCTCTCGCGCGTTCGCACGAGAGATTGGGTTCGCACCAGCGATTGTAATTGGATTTATAAGGAAGGGAATTCCCCAGAGAATCCTCCTTCCATTTCTGGGAGGGAATCTCTGAGGGATTAGAGAGAAATCCCTCTCCGAACCTCGCCGGAGCTCGGTTCTGCCCTAGCAATGGCGGCAGGACCGGTTTGCAAAGGAGGCGAAGAACCTAGGGGGTTCTCTGCAACGGTATTCAAAAGATAGGGACCAATTTGTGATTTGGGTGTACTAAATTGCAAAGTAGGTCAAGATGACCTCTCCTTAGGTCCAAATTTTGGTATAAACCTAATTTGGACCTAAGGAATCCAATGGCGAAGTTGGATTTCAGGTTTGACCTCGTTTGACTGGATATTTTGCGTAAAAACCTAAATTAGGTTAATTGAAGAGCTAGGACCCTAATCTAGGTCAAACTAGGTTCCAAAGGCCAAATTAAGTGTTCTAAACCCTAGAGTATGTTTTTCCATGATTTGTAGAGGGTTTACTTGCTTTTTGTTCTGACCGGAACCTTGTTAATTTAAGCGGGTCTGTTTTAGGGTTACCAAGTGTCATTTAGTTCTTAGATTGCACATGAACCCATTTCTGATTGACTCAACCCTCTTTTTATCTCATTTATACCATTTGACCTATGTTTTGCCTCTGAGAAATCCCGTTTACGTACTGCAATGGTAAAATTACAGTTTTAACCTTTATTTCATGTTTTCTTCTCAGAGCACTTATTTCTTCAGTTAGGCCTTCTTCTAGGATATGTAGGAGCTTTTATCTTCTTTATTGGGTCAAAATGAGCTAGTTATGGCTCATGATGAGGCTCTCATCAGCAGTCCACAACCAGTCCGCCGTTCTTCGACGGGAGCAAGTACCCCTACTCGAAGTTGCGGATGAAGACTTGGCTTCAAGCCACCGACTTCACGATCTGGGCCAGATGCGAGACGCCATTTGAGATCCCAGAAAAGCCCGCGGGAGGCTACTCACAGCAATAAATCCGTGAGCTCTCTTTAAACGCAAAGACCATGAACGCCTTTTACTGCACGCTCAGCTCGGAGGAGTTCAACAGAATTTCGCAATGCGCCACCGCATACGAGATCTGGCACACTTGAGGTAACTCACGAAAGTACCTCTAAGGTAAAAAATTCTAAACTCAATTTACTTTCACAAGAATTTGAGGCTTTTTCTATGAAATCTAACGAAACTTTAAGTGAGATGAACACTAGGTTCACTCTCATAGTAAATAATTTAAAAGCTTTAGGGAAGACCTTCATCAAGGGGGAGCTTCAAGGGAAGCTTCTTCGTTCCCTTGGACCGGAGTGGGAACAGAAAGTCACCGCCATCGAGGAGGCGAACGAAGTAGAGGAGCTCAACATGGAAGATCTCCTAGGCAATCTAATGGCCTATGAGACAAAGTTGAAGCAGGAGAAGAAGGATACACCGGAGCCCAAACTAAAGAAGACTCTTGCCTTCAGAGCCGCGTAAGATAGCGAGGTAAGTTCCGACGACGAAGACTTTAGAATTTTACTTAAAAATTTTTCCAAGTTTTGTAGGGAATTAAAGAAAGAGAAAAAGGAGAAGAAGGAAAGCCCGAGACGTTGCTACCACTGCAACGAGAAGGGGCACCTACGACCAGAGTGCCCTCTTCTCAAAACGGAGAAGAAAAAGGAAAAGGAAAAGAAATCTAAGAAGAAGGCGTTCCAAGCCACTTGGGACGATTCCAGCTCGGAGGAAGAAGAAGAAGAAAAGGAAGAAACCGCTTGCTTTAGTTTCATGGCCGGAGGAAGCAACAGCGACAGCGAAAGCGGAAGCGACGACAGCGACAACGAGGTAAATTTCGATTTACAAGAAGCTTTTAATGAACTATTTGAGATTAGTAAATCACTTAAAATAGAAAACAAAAGTATTAAAAAGAACCTTACTTTTCTTAAAAATGAAAATGATAGGTTAGAAAAATAACTTAAGGACATAGAAGCTAGTCCTAGAATTGATAACCTATTATTAGAAAATCAAGACCTCATCAATGAAAATAATAAATTGATTGAGGAAAATGATAGTCTAAAGTTAGAAATCTCTAATTTAAAGACTAAGATGAGTATTATAGAAAAAGAAATTGCATGTCTTAGGGAAAACTCCAACAAATTAATCAATAAAGTAGATAATTTTTATAGCCCTAAGGTTGAGAAAGGATCTCCATCAAGGAGACCCGCTAACAGATTCGGATCCAAGCCCACTTGGATACCGAAGAAAGAATTAGAATCTTGTTTTGTAGGATTCAAGGATAATTACAACACAAAGGACTGGACCTACAAACTCAAGGCTGGTCAACTCAAGTTGGGAGAACCAAGGAGTAGACCAAGGAGGAGAACAAGAAGACCGACGAGACGGCGAACAAACGACGGACCCGCAGCACGTCGACCACCAGATTGGAGACCGGCGCCAATGCCTGGGCCTCCAAGCTACGGATGGGAGCCACATCCGATGTGGCATCCACCACCACCATTCGGGCCATTTTATTGGCCATGGTAGGTGAGGTAAAAATTCTTAACCCTATCTTTTTATAAGCATTTAGATAGGGGGAGTTAAAATTTATGAGCTAATTGTCAATTTTTAAGGGGGAGATATAAGGTAGCTAAATTTCCTTTAGTAAGGGGGAGAAAAATAATAGCTATCTTGTTGTTACAAAAAGGGAGAGAATATCACCTTTGTTAAAATAAATTCATAGAAGAGCATGTCTTAAGGTGGAGTTATAAGAAATTTAAAACCAATCAAACCTTTTTGATAATGTCAAAAAGGGGGAGGATTTTTATGCATTACTATTTACAGTTTTGTCATCATCAAAAAGGGGGAGATTGTTGGTGCTAGAGCACCACGATCGTTTGTTTTGATGATAACAAAACACGTGTTATTTAACATTTGCAATTTGAGTCCTAGATTTCAGGTCAATTGCAAATGTGGGCGTGTTTACACGGAACTCGAGCTCGCATCCAGGATGGATTTGAGGAGCTTAATGAAGAACAGAGGAGGTTCGCGTGGAGCGACAGATTGAAGATAGAAGACAAGAAGAATAGGATAGATTCTTTTTAATCCTTTCTTGTATCTCTTGTCTTTATTTTCTTGCTCTTATTTTCCTTAGAACATTATGTTAAGGAGCCTCAAAGTACCCTAACAGTAGTCCTAGGAACACCGGCACAACCATAGGATACTTAGGTTTTCTGTAGAATACTTAGAAAACCAATATAGGGTTCAAACAGCACTTCCAGACGTCTAATTCCCAAATCAGATGTCTGATAAAGTATTTTAAGACGTCTAACTATTGTTTCAGACGTCTGATAACTATTAGGCTAGAGTTAGTATTATGTCTGATGAAATCAGACGTCCAGACCTTAGTCCAGACATCTTAGAAGATGTCTGATGGATTTGCCAGATGTCCAATTAGTGGACCGTTGCTGGCTTTGCAAACACTCAAGAATATGACCGTTAGAGCCTTATCAGACGTCCTTAGGCCTTTCCAGACGTCTGATAATTGACCATTTTTCCTCGGCTGACCCAAAATCTCTTCTCAGAGATTTTCTAGCCATTGCAACGTTTGGAAATCAATTCCCACGGTAAAAGTAGGTTTCCAGACGTCCATACATAGTGCCAGACGTCCTGTATGTCGTCTGATGGACTTGCGCAAAAAACCCTGTTTAGATCTGATGCAAGTCAGGAAGAGACCCGCCCAAAATCAGACGTCTGACCTTTAAATCAGACATCTTAAAGTGGCCTTCCAGACGTCTGATGCAGGAGTTAGACGTTTGATTACCCTGTCAAGCGCAATCATTGTCCTGATTTCGGCCTGATTCTCTTAGGCTTTGTTCCCAACGGCTATGGAAGCATTTCCAAGCCTTCCAAAGCCTTCCTAAGGCCTCTATAAATAGAGGGAAACCTTTGCAACACAAATACACACTTGGATACACCTAAGCAACATACTTTCTACCCTTTTATGTCCAAGAAAAGATCTTGCTCTCCAAGCTTAAGTTCCATCACCTAGAGAGCTAAATTACCTTTGCGCACTCGCTCTCCCGCCGTTGTTCACGAGAGCGACATTGCGCCATCGCGTGGCACACGCACCGCGTCATCAACTCGACGCACTCCTTGCAAAGGGGAGTTTCCTATTTTCTATAGAAGCTAGGTTTAAATTCCTTTGTTGGCTCTATAGGATTACTTGTTTTATTTTATCTTTGTCTTTTGGTTGGGTATTCGCTTTGCGAATTCCCGTCTCCTTCGTGGGACAAAATCCTTCTCGTAGAGAGAAGGGGTTGGGAACGCTACCCTCGTACTTGTAGCGTGGTTGTAATTGAGGTTGAATCACCCTCGTTTAAAGTGATTCGATTAGTGGATTTGATCAACTAGGTTGATCAGAAAATCCTAACTCGAGAGGGTTAGGTGGTGGTTTTCACCCGGTTTGGGTTTCCACCTAAAAATAATTGTGTACTCGTGTGATTGTATTTTTGTGAGGTTGCTTTATATTTTATTTCCGCATTTATTACGTCACCCCCTCTTCGAAGGGAGAACCTACAGTTAGTTCTTGTTGACAAACTACACAGGTAGCTGAATTCCTCCTCGATCGCGAACTAATACAGTATTGACGACGGATACAGAGGCAGCTAAATATAATGAATAAACTTCCCCAGGATGGGGGGCTGTTAGAACGGGGGGACTTCGAAGTGCATCCCCGACTTCCTCCAAGGCCTTCTGGCAGTGAGGAGTCCAATGGGCGGCATTATAGTCTTTGCCCTTCTTTATGCACTCGAAGGAGAGAAGACATTTTTTCGGAGGATCGAGACAAGAATCATCCTAATGAGGCAATTTTGTCGACTAGCGATTGTAGCCCTTTCAGTTTACTTGGTGGTTGTAGGTGTTCAATAGCCTGGATCTTGTCAGGGTTGGCTTCGATTCCCCAATTAGAGACTAGGAACCTTAGAAACTTGCCAGCTGAGACCCCAAAGGTACACATGTCGGGGTTTAGGTGAAGGCGAGTGTTCCTTTAAATCTGGAACACCTCTACCAAGTACTCTAGGTGTTGTGGAACATTTGACTCGTTCACAAGCATATCGTCGATATACACTTCAAATGATTTTCCTATTATTTTTGCAAAAACTATACTGGCATGGCATTGGTAAATTGCCGTAGCTTTTTCCAAGCCGAAGGGCATGACTCTATATTGAAACAGGCCCCTTTTAGTGATGAAGGAGGTGTGAGGCCTATCCGCTGGGGCGAAGCTGATCTAGTGGTACCCATTGTAGACGTCCAAGAAGGACATATGGGTTCGTCCACTATAGGAGTCAACCAGGGAGTCCACCCTTGGTAGGGGGAACTCATCCTTTGGGATGGCTTTGTTTAAATTGGTGAGGTCAACGCACATGCGCCACTAACCGTTGGCCTTCTTCACCATTACAATGTTTGGGAGCCGCGTCGGGTATAGGGATTCTTCAATTAATCCTGCTTCCAAGAGTTTCTAGACTTTAGCCTCAGCTGCCTACCATTGTTCGGTCGACTTTTGCCTGTGCGCCTGCTTGACTATGCTGGTCCCTGCTTGGATATTCAGATGGTGCTGTATCAAGGATGGGTCTACCCCGGGTAGGTTGTTGGTGGACCATGCGAAAACGTCCGCATTGGCTTGGAACAAGAGTAGCAACTCCTGTACCTTAGAGGGCGTAAGGTCCACTAACCTCTTGTACCTCAACTGGAAATCATGGGTGGTGAGGTAGTCGAGGATGCCGTCGAATGCTGCCGTCAACTCGGCCACTATGGACGTGACCGTCCGATTGAGGTGCCTATCCTCGTCACATACGAAAAAGGGGAGGCTAATCTTGTGGGGCGAACGAGGAGATTTATGTTATGGTTGTCGTAGTACACTCCTAAATTACACAACAAACACTTAAATTTATAAAACTCAGATTCAAAAAAGAGTCTGAGGTCGTTCGCAGGGAGCAAATGTGGAATTCACTCACTAATCTCAATTCAGAATAAATGAGCATAGTAAATTAAACACAATAAAAGATATGCAATGAATAAAACTTGTCAGATTGATAATCAGTGTATCTCAAAAGATCCTTGGGACAAAAAGAATTAGAAAGATAAAACAATGGTGATTTGAATCACTAATTATTCCTCTTAATTAAGCATATATCCCAACTTATTCAAATCATTCAAATTTCTCAACAATAACTTCAATATGATAATCCACGTCAATCTCAAGCACTTAAATATTCCCATAGTAACCACAATGCCTTAGATGACAGAATAAGGCATTAGACGCCTTATCAGAAAAGGACAGCACCAATAGAGCACAAGGCTCTCACAAGAGCCTTAGAGGTTCCAAGGCACAGCACAGCAATCACCACAGAGGCTCAAAGGCTTTTCTTATTCAAGCCTTCACAAGCACAGGGCTAACCTTCTTAGAGGCTAACTGTTAGCCTTCTCTTCAGCACACACCACAAGGCAGATCAGCCGCATAGCAAAACCCTCCCCCTTCCTCTCACAAATCTCTCCTCTTTCACTTCTCTGATAATCGGGTATATATTCAGGTAAGAACACGGGTAATCGGATCCGAGTAGGGGACCAAGCCCGCATGTTGTGTGCACAGATGAGGTGTGTGTCAGTGAGTGGGGGACCTGACCCCCTGTGTACTGGGCGAACAGCTTCCGGCAGGAATTCAATTTATGTCGCTGCAGCCGCTCATCTGTTTACGAGGTGGGACTATGTTCCTCACCTCCCTTCGCGTGTGTCAACAGGAAGCAACTCCCAAATCACAGTAGTTGCCATGGCTTCACGTCTCAATTGAAGCCCTGGGAAGCGTCTTCAGATGCTTTCGTGTTGATTGAGAATGGGAACGAGACCAACGGTGGTCGGATGGTGAGTGATGACACTAGGGATGATGATGGCGATTGTCCGACGGAGCACCTAAAACTCAAAACACAACCTTGCGGCCACGTCAAATCAACTCAAAAGCCTCATCGTGAAGCGGCAAGTGTACTGGAGGTGATTTTAGGGCGTGGCATGCTCGGATGTGGGTGGTCAGTGACGGAGAAGGCGAGAGGAGAAGGTTGAGTTCGATGGAGTGCGTGGGTGGGCAATAGATGAAATTGGGTTAGGGCTTTTGAAGAGTAAGTCGTGGCAGAGCTCCTAGGAGTCGTAGCATGTGGATTGATGGTCTGTGGAGGGTGGATGGACATGTCGAAGCACGGCCAGAGCAGAGGAAGATGATGGGGGAGATAGTGGATAATTAGTCGAAACAGAAGAGGAGTTGAACCTAACCTAGAGAGGGAGAGGAAGAGGTTGGTCCTAGCAATAGGATGAATGGGGGAGAAATTGGCACCGACTATGATTTGCCAACATCGGAGAAGGTGAAATCTCCGTTGAAGGAAGATGGCGGCAACGATGGGGGAAGGAACTGCTGCTATGGCTGGCAAGGAGCTAAGGAAGACGAGGAAGGAGGACCACTTGATTTGTTTGTCTAGTGGCCAGAGGAAGGAGATCGAGGAGGCTCGTTGAAGCTAGGTCGAAGAAGGCCGAGGAAGGAGTTGAAGAGCGATTTTGGCCTCAAACCTTGCTAGTTTTGGACGGTAGAAGCTCTAGAGCTTATATAGAGCTTCTGGGAGTGCTCTGGATGAGGAAACAAGATAATTGGATTTGAATCTAAGTCATAAGGAACCCATCATTTTCGTGTGTTCGCACGAGCCAATCCGCGCAATTCAAGAGCCAAGATCTATCTTAAATGATTCCTTGTAGTGTGAACACCGATCTCACCAATTTTGGTCAGATTTTGTGGTGATTTGATTAGGCTTAGATGTGGTCAAAGTCAACCTGGAGGTCAGTTGACCTCCAATGAAGACAGGGGCAGATTTGCAAGGAAGATGACAAAGGGGGGCTATCTACAAATAATTCAAAAGTTAGGGGCTTGATTGAGAGAAAGAGTTTCAATGGACAAAAATGCAAACTAAGTCAGGATAGATTCTAAATGGGCCTAAATTTTGGTAAAAACCTAATTTAGACCCAAGGAATCTAGTGGTAAAATCGTATTTCAGTTTTAACCAAGTTTGACTGGGCAATTTGGCAAAAACCCAAATTAGGGCAAAAATCTATCTATGCTCTGTTTAAGGTCAAAATAGGTTCAAATTGTCAAATCAAGGATATCAAAACTTAATGAATATTTTTCTATGAATTTTAGGAGATTTATATGAATTTTATCCTGACTATAATCTCTGTAATTTAAGCAGATCTGAAATTAAGGCTTTAGGTACTGATTTGATTCTCGAAACGCGTGAAATCCCGTTTCTACCTGTGTGGACCCTCGTATTGGAATTTAATGCTCATTTGACCTTACATTAACCCTTGTCAAATCCCGTGGTTACTATGTTTTCATGATGTGATGTTAAAACTACAGAATTAACCCTGATTTAATGTTCTCTCATAACGGATTTGATTGGAATTATGGCTCTTAGGAGATTATGTAGGAATATTTGTCATTTGATCATGACTAAATAAAGCTAGTTATAGCTCATGATAATGTTACCATCAGCTAATTTCTCCTTTTGACATCACCTTGTGATTGCCAAATCCTACAACTGGGTAAACCGAAGTGGAGAGATGCTCCTCTGTGAAGCCCAAGTGATGTAGGGTTTTGAGGACGAGACGTCCACGACACTTCATCCACGAGGAGCTAGAGCTGCTATCGCCCTACTAGCAGGAGTGTTATGAATAGTGGGTTGGTATGCTCTGCTGGACTTGGGAGGGAAGCGAACAATCGGGAGGTCGCCTATTTAACGAGAACTCTCTCGCCCCGTTGGAGGGTGGGGAAAGCGCTATGAGCTGGCTACCTGGAAGGACTGGATTGCCAACTTGGGGTGGCATTGACGTTGAAAATTACTTCGACATTCGCTCCTACGGGAGGTGGGTGGAAAATGTAGTGGGGCGCTCTAGGCATGGTTGCTAGGACCTAACGGTGGTACTAGGTTGGCGAGAGCAAGGGGGAGACCGCCTGTTCAAGGTGGTGAGCCATGGGATCGTTGGGCTTTGAGCCTTCAACGAGCACCATGTTGATCCCACGGAGGTGCTAGAGCCTCTCCTTGTGGCAGTCCTCCAGACCCTCCATGGGCCCCTTGCCCTTATCTTGACTTTCTCTCCGCTAACGAAGTGGGCCAGATTCCCATGCCGAATCTGAGACTCGATCTAGTCCCGTAGGTCCCAGCAATCTTCAATGGCGTGACCTCGAGCCTTGTGTAACGACCCGATTCCCGAGTCCCTACGAGACACGAGAATCGGACCGACTTGACTAATCCCAAGACCTAGTCGTCAAACGAGGAAGTAACCAAAACAACAGTAAAATAAACCACATTCAGCACGAATATAACTAGCAGTAACAAAATACAGCAGTAAGAAAAGGAACTACAACAGTATACACCACCACAACAATAGAACAACAAATATGTACATAATATGAAGCTTACAATAAAGAAGTACAAGGAGTAACAAGGAAACTACTCACTACAGTGGAAGAAAAGTACAAAAAGAACTGCGGGTAACTCTATTGGACCCTACTAGGCCCAGCGTCCTCTGCAGCCGCTGACCCTGGATGCTCAACACCTGGTCCTGAAAAGTAACAGGTGTAACACGTCAACGAAACGCTGAGTAAAGTGGCAACTAAAAGCTAGAAGAAGCAGTAGAGTGGACAGTAGCTATTATATTTTTACTTTCTTTATTTACGTCTTTCTATCATTTCACTATTGATTTATTTCTCAGATCCTTCTCTTGATCTCGAATGTTCCTTGTGGGAACGATCTTGATTGCAGTCTTTTCCGAAAAGTAGAAGTGACACGTGGTGCTCTCCTGGCCGGGAGAGTCCCCCGTGGTGGTCCTACCCTCAGTCAACCAACCCAAGGTCGCTGTCAGACGTAACGATGACTACGGCACGTGCGATAAATGCACGGGTAGCTACCTCGCACTGGTACGCGGTTAGTCGTTTCCATTAACAGGTGCGCTCAAAACACAGCACGGAACTAGTATAGGGTAGAGCCCCCTCAGTAACAGGGGTCCAACCCCTCCACAGTCCGCGTACCCTCACCTGACTACCCTAGTTTGCCCAGTGGGCCTAACAAGTCGGTGTAAGAGGCTAGCAGAACCCCGGGGCCCGTGGGGTAGCTAGTGCTCTCCCTACACTAGTAGCTCTCCTCGGTACTGCATACGCGAGAGTCAGCAAGTCGGTGTACAGTGGCCAAACCCACCCCGGTCTCAACCCGAAGGCGGCAAGCTCCCCTCTACACTAAGAGGTAAGGTGTGCTCTCTTTGGTACCACGTACCCAAGGGACAGCACACTTCCCTGTTCAACTTTCTCAGTTCCATTCTATTCTCTTTCCAGGTGTTCTACTCCTAATTCCCCGTAGGGTTCATGTTCTTTTTGTTTGGCCATTTAGGTTTCACCGTTCCAGTTTTACGTTCATACAACCCATGTTCTCAATCATATTTATTCATTCATAGCAGGCAGCTGTTAATCAATTTACAGGCAGCTGTTATTTCCTCTCTACTTTCCAAGACTGCAATATTTATATATTTCACTAGTTTTCCAGTCCTAGGGTTCATGCCGTACCTTAGGATCTATCATTCAATCTAGTTTTCCAGTCCTACGTTTCATGCAATACCCTAGGATCTATCATTAAATCTAGTTTCTCAGTCCTATGGTTCATGCAATGCCCTAGACTCTATTAATTGTTTCACAATTGTAACAAATTTTGTTAAATAAATTAAAAGCCACTCTACCAGCGAAATCGGGAGTACTGGGGGCGTGGTCAACAATCCCGCGTGCCTCCGCAACCCCCAAGACTACAACGGAACGGGATCCTAACACAAGAATCAATCACAAGGAGTTTCTCAGAACGGTATACAATTACAGTAAACGGGTAGAGGAATTTATTCTGGAAAGAACGCAACTCGAAACGTGGAAAATGGACTCCGAACAAACCCTAAACGGGCCAAAGACGACGAGTCTGTCCAAAATCAGATGTCTGGAACTTCTTCCAGATGTCTTAAAACGTCGATCATGCCATAGCTTCTTCTGCGTAGTCCTTCAGACGTCCAGAAGCTTGCTGGATCATCTGAAGTCAGTTTCTAGACGTCCGATTGTCACCCCGGACGTCTGGAGGACCTCTCCGTCATCTGGTACTGCGGCCAGACGTCTGATTCACGTGGGATGGCGAGCCCTCGCGCCCTCCCGAGCAGAACCTCCGCACCCACACTCCTGGTCTCAGTACGATGAAACGCAGAAAAACCGCGGCGGACGGTTGCAAGGCCGTATACGCGAAAAAGGAGAAGGTAAGAAAGTATCTTACTTGTCAGACATCTGGACCGTCCTGCAGAAGACTTCAGCGTCATCTAGACGTAAGTCCAGACGTCTGATTCTAAAAAATTTTCCAGAACCAGAGCCCGATCCGCTCTCCGCTCGCGACGCACGGCCGTGTCGCACCCTGTCTGCTTGCTGCCCGAGCTACAGCAGCCCCTCCACGACACCCCACGCCCGCCGCTCCCCCACTCGCTCACGCTCTTGCACTGGCAGGGAGAAGGAGAGGAGAAGAGCGAAGGAGATGAGGATGAGGGAGAGGGTGAGAACTTATATATGCAGCGAGGGGAGAGAGAAAAGAGGGAGATGGCGTGTCTGCAGGTAAAGAGAGGAAAAGAAGACGAAGGCGGCGGGTGCAGTCTGTGCGCATACGCGTGCAGACGAAACCCGGTACGCCAAAAAAATTTATTACCAGACGTCTGGGAAGGGTTCCAGACGTCTGGACAGATGTCTGGGCCACTCCCCAGACGTCTTAAAAGTCCGTCTAATGCCACATTCGTAACACCTTGTGATACTTGCAATAGGGCCCGAAGTCATCCTTCTTCGTCATTGCTTAGGCGGGGGTTGTAGGTTTTTGTCTGTAGACCATACCTCCGCCAACACGTCCACCTGGTTCACGGCCAGGGGAGTGTACTCTTCAAAATAATCCCGCCTGGGTTGGCAGGGTCTATTGTTTCGGCCCTTGCTTGGTTGATCATTCCTCCGCTCTGGAAAGCTAGCTTTGCGCTTGTTAAAAAGGCTGCCTCCGCGGGTGGTGGGGGAGGATTCACCCAAGGCCCACTTTTCTCAGATTGGGCTAGCATCGTCTTCGAACCCTTTCGCCAGCTAATTGTTGGAGGGGAAAGAGTTGTCTTGCTCCATGAACCTCGTGGCTCTGTCCTAAAGCTCCACCATATCCCTAGGCGGGAAATCATCGATGTCGTATCAAAACCTCTGGGTCAGGAGTCCTGACTTGAAGTATTGGATAACGATGGCATCATGAGACCTCTTGCAGTTGAAGTACTGAACCTTAAAGCGGTCTAGGTACGACTGGAAGGATTCATTCTTTCGCTGCTGGACCTCCGACAGCCTCTCGGGGTTGTCTCTAACCCTCTGCTGCCTGGCAAAATATTGGCAAAACTTGTCTGCCAAATCCTGGAAGCATGCGATCTGCCCGACCAGCAGTTCATTGAACCACTCATGGGCCATGCCCAATAGATAGGACGGGAATACCCTACAGAGTACTCCATCAAGGCAGCTGTGCACCAATATCATCTGGCAGTAACTCCCAGCGAAGCTGTTGGGGTCTGTCATTCCGTCATACGGGGCCATGATGGGTTGCTTGAATTTCTCAAATAGGGGGGCCGTCATCACCTCGTCGGTGAAAGGGTAGGTGGTGACGTAGGCCCGAGGGCATATGCCCCGCATTGCCCTAGTAACTTAGCGGACGATCTAAGGGATCAATCCCCCACTGCCAGTCGTGAGGGGTTGAGTCCTCGAGATTTCCTTTGACGATGGTGGGGGAGTGGTAACAGGTTTTCAACCGCGGCTAATCTTTGTTCGTTTTAGTGTAAAATAAGACAGCTATAGTTGTCGTTACTATCAAAACTTACTCGGAAATAGTTTGGTTTCCCAAGGTCGAACTCAGGGAGCTACTAGAATTTTAGAAGTACAGAGTTTTCTTTATTACAAAAATAAGAGAGAGAGAGGGAGAGATAGATTTCGATTTTTGGCTTCTTCTTCTCTTCTTTCTCTCTTTGCTTGTCTTCTTCTTCTCTTCTTTGGCTTTTCTTCAGCTGCAGTGTCTCTACGGGTCTTCTTCTTCCTGTTGCCTTCAATTCTTCTTCTGCTTGTCTTCTATTTCTTTTCTTCTTCAGTTCTTCTTCTTTCTCTTTTCCTGCGCGAAGTCTTCTTCTGCTTCTTTCTTCCTTCTTCTCCTTTCTTTCTCTTCAGTTGCAGAACCTTCTCTTTTCTTCTTCTTCCTCTCTGCTTTATCTCCTCTGAAGCTTCATCCGTCGTCTGATACCGCAGTCAGACGACTTAAACGGCGGTCTGCTACAGTGCTTCCTTTTCTTCCTTCACTGCTTCTTCTCTTGTTTAGCGAGCCTTCTTCTTCCTCTGCTTCTTTTCTTCTCCTTCCTACAGCTAAGTGTTGAGTCTGCCTACTTCGCACCCTGTTCCTGCACAGGGCACAGCAAAACCTAGCCCTTCCCTCTACCCGCACGTCTCTCTCTGTAAACCGCTCACAGGAAGCTCTCCCAGAGCCGGGTTAACGGGTCGGGTTGCGTAACCGGGACCTGGTGCACTGGCGTGGGTGGTGCGCGAGGAGTGCAGGGTAGTGTCGGGTCGGATCCGCCAGGTCCGCGGATGAGGCAGGTGTGATGGGCGAGGGACCTCACCCCAGTGGATTCGGAGGCGATAAGGCTTATTCACAAAATTAATTTAAACCAGTGCGACACTTCGTGAACTTACGATGTGGGACTAATTGGTTGCTTCTCCTCGCGCGTGCCCGCAAGAATACCTCGGCCTTGCTTCTACAGCTGCAGCCTCGATTCCCTTCGCTTGCTAGCTGATTGCCTTCACACAACTCACCCGCCTTCGCAGCAATTGAAATCCTGGAGCCCCAGAGCCTGGAGCACTGAAGAAGCTGCTTCAATGTGGCGTCAATGGCGGTCGAGCCTCAGAACCTGTCAGACACGAATACGGCCTCTCGGCCTAATCAAACTACTGGGGAACCTTCGCCGTGGCACGGCAAAGGTGTTGAGCTGTGCGGCAGGCCGCGGGGTGGCCTATGAGTGCGTGCCTAGGTCGTCCTGTGGCCGGAAAAGTGGGTGTGTTCAGTGGCGTGTTGAGTGACTATGGAGGGACTATGGAGGGGCGGAGGGCGTTCAGTGTGATGAGGCGGAGCTTGTGGGATAGTCGGCGAGTTGTGTGGAGCTGCAGATCGACGGGGGCAACTCGCCGAAGGGTGGCTGGAGACGGGGAAGGTGATGGTGGTCAGGGTCAGTCGAGGGTCGATTTGAATGAAATAATGTGGGGAAAAGAAAGAGGGGAAGATTGGGAGTAATTGTAACCTACTTGCAAGGATGAAGGGGGCCGGAGAGGCGCACAGCCGTATCGACTGTCGCCGGAGAAGAAATACCTAGAGGGAGAGAGCGACGGTGAGGAAGAGGGCAGGGAAGCGCGCACTTGGTGCGGCGCAACGCGGGGAGATCAGGTGAAGGTGGCTCTGCTGCTAGTATTGCAGCAGAGCGACGAGAAGGAGGAGGAGGACCCGCCGGAGCTGGTGGGTTCCTGTCGGAGTGGAGAGAGAGGAAGGGTTGAGGGATTCTCCGTCAAGACCAAGCTGGGAGAAACGGCTGGCGACGCTGGTCTTTATAAAGGCAGTAGCAGAGGGGCAGATGCACGCTGGCGACGTGCGTCCCTCGCCGGAGTATGGTCGGAGACAAGACCCATTCCTTCCATGCGTTCGCACGGAAGGTGTGGGCGTCGTCAGGTGGCATGGCAGAGTCCTTGCGATAGCAAACATCGTAGGGAACTCCGTGCTCTCTTGGCAGGATGCCCCCCTCACCCTACGCGGCGCCATGCTCCGCGCAAAGTCGCCGGAGCATGGTGCTGCGCAGAGACTTGCAGGAGGGACCAAAATGTAAAGAATGAAGAGGAAATTAGGGTCCAAAATGTAAGGATTTTGAAAGTTGAGGGTCAAAAAGTAAATGATGAGGACCAAATTGCAAAGTCGGTCAAGGAGGTCTCTTCTTAGGCTCAGGTTTTTATACATGACTAAGTTGGACCTAAGGATTTTAATGGTGAATTTTTTTTCTAGGTCAGACCATGCTTGATCAGTCAATTTACGTAAAAATTCAAATTAAATCATTAATTGGGCATGGTTCTCAATGTAGGTCAAAATGGATTTCTAAGGCCAAATGGAAGGTTCTAAGCCCTAGAGATTATTTTTCTATGAATTTTAGAGGGTTTAGTTGATTTTTACCCTACCTCGAACCACGTGAATTGAAGTGGGTTTATTTTAGGGTTACAAAATGTCATTTAATTCCCTAGAGTTGCTGTAGCCCTTGTTGGATCAGATCATCCCACTTTCCTTCTTATTAGGTTAGTTTGACCTGTGTTTGGATCCTGAGTTACCCTGCTTGCAGATTGTGTTGGTGAAATTGCATTTTTACCCCTTATGAGTTATTTTCTTCTTAAACTCAGAATTCTCTGAGTTAAGCCTTTCTTTGAGTTATGTAGGAGCTTTTTTCTTGCATACCTAGGTTAGATTGTGCTAGTTAGGGTTCATGATGATGTTCTCATCATACCCCCGTGCCTAGCTTTTGCTAGTCCCTTAGCAAAAACTTAAGGTTTCAACCTTTGTTCTAGACCATGAAGTTCTTAATGGTTTCAGATAAGTGCTTTTGTCATTTGAACCTAGATTAGGTCATAATGCTGACCATAAGCCTAAAAGATACTCTAGTACCAACCAAGATCCAGATCTTTCTAGCCTCAACCTCAATCCTTAGCAAAGATTTTAAGGCCCACAAGAACTAACCTAAGGTTTATTGGACTTTGTGGTTAAAGCACCCATACTTGAAATGATTTTAGCCCTGGCTCCGTTCGCAGTGCGTTTTATAAGAGAGAGAGATAGAAGATTTTTCTGTTTGGAGAGTTTTCTCTCTTTTTCTTTTTAATTCTAGCTTAGGATTGGCTTTTCAACACGGTCTGTATCAGATTCCTTGTTCCCATCATCAATCCTCAAGGGTTCCTGGCAATCAATGCTTCGAGATAGCACCGCCCATGGCAACCCCCGGAACCCTGGCTATTGAGATTTTGAGATAATCCCATCCATGGTGTTCCGTGGCCGAATCCAAACCCTGGAAATTGACACTTCGCGACAACGCCATCCATCGAATCTGAACCAGCAGAGTGCTTACATGCCCCCAGTAGGATATGTAAATATCCTAAGAGACAAGCACCGAGGAGATGATATTTTGTTACGCATCTTCGAGGGGAATTTCCCACCTCTCCGCGCTGGGAACTCATTTAAATCAACTTGTGTTGATCGGCCGCTCCTACTCTAGGTGCTCTTTTCAGAATTTTGCGACGCTTCTGCCCGATTTTGATTTTTACGCTTACTGAACCAGGCTGTGTGTGAGGTTAGGGTGCTTAGGTTACTGAGTCCCGTAAACCAAAAGTTAGTTAATGAGGCCAAATACTCCCTAAGCCTTGGACCTAATACTTAAGCTTTTCATTTTCCTCAACCTCTTGAGGAGTGTCCAGATCTTAATGGGTACTAAGAGTCCATCCAAGAATGCCTAAGGTTTGCGTTCTTACTAATCCCATCATGCACTTTTCCTTTCTTTTCTTGAATGAGGTCTAGAACTTAGGTTAATTCCTTAGTTTCTTACTAATGACTATTACTCTTTTCTCATATTTTTGTGCTCCTTTTTCATTTTGTTTCTTTTCCTTCTCTCACAAAATTTCCTTTTTTTTATGGTGTTTTTGGCATATGTGAATTTGTTTTTTGTTTAAAATCTTTTCTTACAAGTTTTGCACTTTCATACCCCCCCCATGCCTAAGGTTTGCAATGTCCTCATTGTGACTTAAGGGGTTTTTATTCAGCATAGTTCATTCCTTAGGACAGGTATTTTGGTGAGTGAATGGGTCGGGGTGATTGTTGTGAATGATTTCTAATCTCAGATGCAAGCATCTGAGGTGGAGTTGGCTGTCTTAAAGGGTGAACCTTAAGTGCACAAAGGTGTCAAAAAGGTTTTAGGTTTTCAAGGAAAATGACGGGCTGCCTCCCGTTAAGCGCTGAGTTTTACGCTATCGACTGGGCGCAATAAGGTCAAGGGGAATGGAGGATATAAGATGATTCAGCCAAATCAGTAGAAGTTACATCAATGAACGGCTTGAGTCTCTGATCGTTCATGATTAAAGGTTCAGAATCGTGGCTGAGCGGACTGATTTCGATGGCTCCATTTCCAAAAACCTGTCGGACCAAGTATGGTCTGACCCACTTGGATCGCAACTTTCCAGGGAAAAGTTTGAGTCGGGCATCAAAGAGTAGGACCTTCTGACCAGGATGAAAGATCTTTCTCAAGATATGCCTGTCATGGAAGGCTTTAACCCCCTCCTTGTAGATTCGCGAGTTCTCATACGCGTTCAGGCGTAATTCATCGATCTCGCTGATTTGAAGCTTTCTGTGGGTTCCAGCCTTCGAAAGATCTAGATTACAGTTCCGTACTGCCCAATAGGCTTTATGCTCCAGTTCGACGGGAAGGTGACATGCTTTCCCATACACCAGTCTAAAAGGAGACATGCCTAATTGGGTTTTGTGGGTAGTCCTATAGGCCCACAAGGCTTCCGGAAGTCGGGACGACCAGTCCTTCCTATCAAGCCGAATAGTGACCTGCAAGATTTTCTTAATCTCCCGATTTGATAGCTCAGCTAGACCATTAGTCTGGGGGTGATAAGGAGTAGAGATTCGGTGAGATACCCCGTACTTGGTCATCAGTAACCTAAACTGAGCATTTGTGAAATGGGTCCCCCCATCTGAGATTATAGCATGAGGAATCCCGAACCTTGAGAAAATGTTTTGATGAATGAATTTGAGAACGATTTTGTGATCGTAGGTTCGGGTCGGTATGGCTTCGATCCACTTGGACACGTAGTCCACAGTCAGCAGAATGTATTCGAAACCATCCGAAATAGGAAAGGGGCCCATAAAATCAATCCCCCAAACATCAAAAATTTCGCATACGAGAATCGGCTGCAAAGGCATCATGTCGCGATGGATCATTGATGTAAATACATTTACACTACTTAAAATGTCTATTTATGCATGTTCTTAAGCATAGGATTTTATTTCATGATATAAATATTGCATTACATGCATCATCTTGCATTTAGAGTAGTTTGAATAAAATGGAGGTTAATTGTCTCCTTTTATGTGCTTGGACAGGGCAAATATTTTATCGGGGCCTCGGATCAAAGATCCAACCGTATGGATATGATCAGGGCGACGATTGGAGTTCAACGACTCCAAGATCGCCCTAATCAGGCATCCGTAGCATCAGATAGAGACCGGGGAACCCTAGAAGATCAAGGGCCAGGATGGTGTAAATCCGCACTTCAGATGGAAAATCCGACCACACGGATGAATTCGGATCGACGATCGCAGCCGAACGACACAAAAATCGAGTCAATCCGACATTCGTGGCACCATCTACAACTTCCAGAAGATGGACGGCCAAGATGGCGCCACGTGGCGCCATCCAAGCCGCCCAATCGGCCGCAGGAGTCCTGTGAAGACCGCGCACCGTCTCCTCTCCGTCGTTGGATCTCGATCCAACGCCTGCGGTCGCTCGCGCTTAAAAGCGTCCCCGCGACCATTTCACCCGCGTAGCGCAGCGGCGACGCAGCTGCGGGCGAAGCGGAGGTCGCGGGTTCGAGCCGCGGTGAGGGGGTGGAAGGCGCGGGCGAGCGGGCGCGCACGAGCGTCAGATGAAGATCCAACGGCCGCGCGCGCCCGATAGCGCCGACGCGCAATTGGACGCTCTGGTGAACGCGCGATCGTACGTGCAGGCGGGCGGGCGGCAGCGGTGAAGGCGCGATTTTAAGCCGTCCGATCTCGCGATCGGACGGCTGAAAATCAAGCGGCGTGCGTAGGCGTTACGCGCGCGGCCAGCCGAGCGGGCGCGCGTGGGCGCGGCGACGACGGCGACGGCGGGGCTTTAGCGACGGTTTTATCCGTCACTAAAGACCCCTTATTTATTATTTTGAAGATGTAATGTCCATTTTGCCCCCACTCCTTGCAACTATAAAAGGAGACCCCCTCCATACGAAATTTTCATCCCTTCCTTCTCCTCTCTACCTCTCCAAAGCTCAAGAGAAGCTTGTCCCACACCCGGGATGCTTCTCGCGAGATAAAGTCCAAATTTTCGTCCCCCTTCGGAAGTGGATCCCGCGACGACGACGGCGTGCTGCTTCGTTCCCGTTCTTCTGCTTCGTCCTCCTTCATCCCGCTTCGTTCTCCTTCGTCCAGGCGTCGTCCCGTCCGGCTCGTTCTCCAAGCGACCGTCGAGGAGGATTCTCTCTCCCTATTCTTTTTACTGCTTTCTAGTATAGATTTACTGCTTTCTAGAGTAGTCTATTCGTCCTACGAGCGATCGTCGAGGAGGACATTTCTCCCTCCATTCTTTTAATGCTTTCTAGAGTAATTGTTTTATGTTTTCTAGTTGTAACGAAAGAACCCTTTTATGATAAAATCCTTGTCTATTCTACATCTCATTTTGATTTCCATGTATAGTATTCCTTCTCTCTCTCTTACTCCCTCTCTCTCTTTTATTTGTTGTAGATACTTAGATAGTTTAAATTGAATTTCTTTGTGACAAAATAAAAAGAAACGCGAAGTTTTTAAATCAAACGTTCGCCTCCCTGTGTTCGACCCGGAATTTTAATTTCGGTATAAATTTTATTTGTTGAACACGAATCCTTCGCTTTCGAACTTCAACGACAGGTTTTCCAAAACCGAACACGTTAGCGTAGCTTCGGAAAAAAATCGTTCAACAATCATGTTGCCCAAAGTTGGCAACGACTGCATGCCTTGCAGTGACTGTATGCATCTTTGAACAGTGTGGGCCAGTAAAAGCCGCACTGGAGGACTTTTGATGCGATTTTATGCCCATAGAAATGGCCACCGCATGCCTGGTCATGGTAGAAAGAGAGAATATTATTGACTTCTTCTTCCGGAACACATCTCCGGATGATTTAATCAGCACCTATGCGGAAGAGGTACGGGTCTTCCCAAATGTAATACTAGGCATCAGAGCGCAATTTATCTTTCTTGGACTTCGGCCAATCAAACGAGATCTGATGGGATGCCAAGTAGTTTACTATATCAGCAAACTATAGAAGGCTAGTACCAATAGTCAGCAGGTGCTCATCAGGAAAATGTTCCGTGATGGGTCCGGAAGGGCTGATAATCTCAGAAGGAAGGCGGGACAAATGGTCGACTACCACATTCTGTCTTCCCGCCTTATCACGAATTTCGAAATCGAATTCTTGCAACAGCAAGATCCATCGGATTAGTCGGGGCTTCGCGTTCTTCTTGGCAAGGAGATGCCTCACAGCCGTGTGATTCGAGTAGATGATGACGTGGGAACCCAGGAGATACGATCGAAATTTTTCAAGGGAAAATACTACGGCTAGCAGCTCTTTCTCCGTAACCGTGTAGTTACGCTGAGCCTCGTCAAGTGTCTTGCTAGCGTAGTAGATGACCATGGGTTTCCCGTCAGCTTTCTGCCCCAAGACCGCTCCTACAGCGAAATCAGACGTATCGCACATGATCTCAAAGGGTTGAGACCAGTCAGGAGATTGTAGGATAGGTGCCTGGGTGATTCGGTCACGAAGGTTTTCAAAGGCTAGTGTGCATTCCTTGGAGATTTCAAAGGGTACATCCTTAGCGAGAAGAGTAGTTAAGGGGCACGCGATTTTCGAGAAATCACGAATGAAACGACGTTAAAAACTGATGTGCCCCAGAAAAGAACGGATGTCCCTGATCGAGCTAGGCATAAGAAGGAGAGAGATTAGATCAACCTTAGCTCGATCCACTTGGATGCCTTTCACCGAGATCAAGTGTCCCAGGACAATTCCCTCAGGCACCATGAAATGGCTCTTTTCCCAGGAAAGAACCAAATTCACATCGATGCACCGCCTGAGTATTTGGACCAAGTGTTGGAGGCAATCGTCAAATGATGCTCCAAAAACTGAAAAGTCATCCATGAAGACTTCCAGATAGTCATCTACCATATCTGAGAATATGGCAAGCATGCACCGCTGAAAAGTCGCGGGTGCATTGCAAAGACCGAAAGGCATCCTTCGAAATGCGTACGTTCCGAAGGGGCAGGTGAACGTGGTCTTTCTTGGTCCTCTGGATGGATTGCCACCTGGCTGTAACCGGAGTACCCGTCAAGAAAGCAGAAGAATCGATTTCCCGCTAATTTTTCGAGAATCTGATCAATGAAAGGTAGTGGGAAATGATCCTTCCTCGTGGAGGAATTGAGTCGTCAGTAATCTATACAGACTCTCCACGAGTTGGCTAATCAGGTAGGAATGACTTCTCCAGTTTTAGTCGTTATAGTGGTGAGTCCTGCCTTTTTAGGCACGACTTGAATTGGGCTCACCCAACGACTATCGGAGATCAGGTAGATGATCCCGGCATCTAACCACTTGATGATCTCCTTTTTCACGACCTCCTGTAGATTGGGGTTCAAGCGTCTCTACATTTCACGAGAAGGTCGTGCGCCCTCTTCTGAATAGATATGATGAGTACAATAAGAGGGACTTATTCCAGTCAAATCATCGAGAGTCCATCCGATGGCTCTACGATGTTGCTGGAGAACAGTAATCAGACGGGATTCCTGTTCGGGTTTGAGCTTGGAATTGATAATCACAGGAAGGGTCTGATTAGAACCCAGAAAGATGTATTTCAAGTGATCGAGAAGGGGCTTTAGTTCGAGGATGGGGTTATCAGCAGCAGCGGGTGGTTCAGAGTAGATGTGAGGTTCAAGGGTAGGAGTTATTGGTTTATCTAACTCTGGATTCGACTCCTCTATTTGCGGGTCAAGATCTTTCTGCGGTTGAAGAGGTATAATCAGGTCATTCTAAAAGGGTGTTTCATCAACCAAAGCCCTAATGTCACAAATTTGTTCGATGACACCGCAATTAATTCCTTGTTGGGCCTTAAATATATCAATTTTCAGGGTTTGATTTCCAAATTTTAGCTCTATTTGGCCCTCCTCACAGCTAATGTTGACTCTAGCAGTAGCCAAGAAAGGTCTCCCTAGAATGATTGGTGTATCCCTAGGATTTTCAGGTGTGTTCATGTCTAAGACTATAAAGTCTACAGGAAAGTAGAAATCCCGCACTCTTACAATAACATCCTCAAGAATCCCTTTTGGTGAATTTTGATGAGAGCCTCATCACGAGCCATAACTAGCTCATTTTGACCCAATGAAGAAGATAAAAGCTCCTACATAACCTAGAAGAAGGCCTAACTGAAGGAACAAGTGCCTTGAGAAGAAAACATGAAATAAAGGTTAAAACTGCAATTTTACCATTGCAGTACGTAAACGGTATTTCTCAGAGGCAAAACATAGGTCAAATGGTATAAATGAAATGAAAAGAGGGTTGAGTCAATTAGAAATGGGTTCATGTGCAATCTAAGAACTAAATGACACTTGGTAACCCTAAAGCAGACCCGCTTAAATTAACAAGGTTCCGGTCAGAAAAAAAAAGCAAGTAAACCCTCTAAAAATCATGGAAAAACATCCTCTAGGGTTTAGAAAACTTAATTTGGCCTTTGGAACCTAGTTTGACCTAGATTAGGGTCCTAGCTCTTCAATTAACCTAATTTGGGTTTTTATGCAAAATGTCCAGTCAAGCGAGGTCAAACCTAAAATTCAACTTCGCCATTGGATTCCTTAGGTCCAAATTAGGTTTATACCAAAATTTGGACCTAAGGAGAGGTCATCTTGACGTACTTTGCAATTTAGTACACCCAAATCACAAATTGGTCCCTATCTTTTGAATACCTTTGCAGAGAGCCCCCTAGGTTCGTCGCCTCCTTTGCAAACCGGTCCTGCTGTCATTGCTAGGGCAGAACCGAGCTCCGGCGAGGTTCGGAGAGGGATTGCTCTCTAATCCCTCAGAGATTCCCTCCCAGAAATGGAAGGAGGATTCTCTGAGGAATTCCCTTCCTTATAAAGCCAATTACAATCGCTGGTGTGAACCCAATCTCTCGTGCGAACGCACGAGAGATTTGGGTATCCACCTTCCTTCCAACTCCGGCAAGCCGGCAGACCTAATTGCGCGCTCTCCACGCGCTGACAGGAGCGGCCAGCACCTATAAAACACCCCCCAAACCCTACCGCAGGACCCGAGCTTGATTTGGCCGAGTGTCCACCCCCAATTTGTCTCCTCCTGCCCGGCCGAAAGTCCCAGCAAGCTCCGGCGAGCCCCCCTCCCCTCCCTCTTCGCTCTGCCACAAAACCAGTGGCAGAGTTAGCTTCCTGACTTCCCTCCGCGTCGCGCAGTACCCGCGCACGCCGCCTCAACCCCGTCGTCGCCGCCGTTCTCCCCCAGTGGGCATCATCTTCTCCTGCGACAGCAGGTACTGCTGTCCTCCTTCCGTCCCCTTTCGTCCTTACAATTAGGTTAGAACTCCTCTCCATCCTCTCCTCTCTCTTTTCCCCTGTTATCTCATCTGATTACCCCTCGACCGACGCTAACCACCCTCATCTTCCACATCACCGACCGACCTCCGGCGAGCCGCTTCCACCATTCCAGCCCCCCACACGGCTCGCCAACCACTTCGAGAGCTCCGCCTCACCACCAGGAACTCGCTCCACCCTACAACTGCCACTCCAGACCTCCATAATCACCCCCCGAACAACCCACCATCTCTGGCCACAGGTTGACCTAGGCACGTACGCCTAGGCCGACCTGCGGCCTGCAGCATCGTCCACCGCCTTCGCCGTGCCACGGCGAAGGTCTCTAGCTGATCTGATTAGGCTGAGAGGCTTGTTTTGTGCATGACAGTGTTTGAGCTCCTGCCGCCATGGACGACCTCTGATGAAGCTCCAACGAAGCTCCAGGCATCAGGCTTCCCAGGCTGCAGATGCAGGAGACTCACGCGAGTGTCGCGAGGTGAGTGAGCCCAGCACGGAGCGCCAGCAGAGCCATCCGCTTGGGCAATTGCATACGAGAGTCTGCGGGCGCGCGTGAAATCAGGGCGGAACCTTTAGTCCCACATCATGGGATTGCAACACTCAGGTACGCTATAAATTGTATTTGTGCATTAAGCTGGTTGCCTCCGTAAGCACAGGGGTGAGGTCCCTCACTGACCCCACACCCGCCTCGTCCGCAGCTTGACCACGCAGATCTGGCGGATCCGATCCGACCTAAGCAAACGCACTCCTCGCGCATCACACCACCTGCAGGTGCGCCTGGTCCCGGGTACGATCCGACCCGATTGTGGCTGTGGCTTTGGGAGAGCGTCTATGAGTGAACTGCTTAAGAGAGAGATGCGTGGGTAGAGGGAGAAAGGGTAGGTTTTTCTCCTGTGCAAGCAGGCTGAACGCAGGAGAAGAAGGACTTGGCCGCTACAGAATAAGAAGGAAAGGCAAGCCAAAGAAGAAAAGAAAGAAGGAGCAAGACAGAGAAGAAGAAGAAAGAAAGAAGCCTTCGCAGGAGAAGAAGGAAAGCAGAAGAAGAAAGAGCAAGACACAGAGAAGAAGAGAGGCAAAGAAAGATTAGAAGATCAAAAGAAGAGGAAGAAGGCTTCGCAAGACAAGAAAGAAAGCAGAGAAAGAAGCAAACGAAGAAGAAAATGAGAGACTGCAGAAGAAGAAGAAAAGGAGAAATACTTTTAAGGCGTCTGATCTTGTGATCAAACGTCCAATTTCATATTTTTGTCCTAATTACTTTTAATTGCATGCATTCACATTTGAATTGATATTCTGAGTAAATTAGAGTGTTCAATTACATTTTGACTAGTAGTAAATTCCATTTGCTCCCTGTGATCGACCTTGGATACTCCGGTCTTTGAGTAATAAAATTCTTTATATTTGTTTAGACGTTTTGTCGGTTATACTACAACGTGACATCCTTTAAACCCGCACAAAATGTTGACAACATTTTGGCGCCGTTGCCGGGGAGCAATGCGCAATTTACCACTTGTCTCTACATTCTTTTTATCATATTGAACACTAACTTGCCCTACTTTGCTTTGATGTGATCTTGTAGGTACTTCATTAGAAAATCTCTCCCGCAAGTCAACCACTCCAGGGCAGGTAATTTCTTTTCTTCCTTAATCATCCCCTAATCTTTGAAAGACAAAAGGAAAAAAATCAATTTAGGAATCAATTGCCTTCTTTATATAGTAATCACCATCTCTAAGGTAAAACATTTCCTGATTTTGCGAAAATTTCTGCAAATATTCTTGAAGTTGGAGTGATTTTTTTTTCCCATCCCACAAATTCTTGTGCCTAATTGAAATAACGCTTAATCTCGGCGGACCACACACTTCTTGTTTATAAGTCCAAAGAGAACTTTTGAAAAAGAAAAAAGAGGATTGAAAATAGAACCAAATTAGGGTTTCCACATTAGGGTCTTGAAGCGCTAGTCACACATGCCTGTGTAAAAGGAAATAAACCCTCCCGCATCAGTGTGCTACCCAAGCCCTTGATTGAAGAAAGCTAAATAAGACAAATCCTAAAATTGAGCTCTAAAATCACTTAAATCTTAAAATTTTCTTTTGACCTAATAACCTGGGAGTCAAATCAGGGTGATCTCTAGGCTCCGAGCTTAGAATCATTCTGCCATCTATAGGACAGGTCAGGTGAAGTGGACCCCTTAGGTCAACCAACCTCTAAATTAGGTCACAATACCAAAAACATCTAAAGTTCAAGTGAGAACCCTAAAAGCACCTTTGAAATAAAAAGTGATAGACTTAAGAAGTCAAGGTCCCCATTCTGGTCTACCTGGAATCTCAGTGACAAGAGAGGTCGGGTGGGGGAAAACCTGTAACCCGTAGGGACGCTCTACGGTGTAGGGGTCTTTGCGGGACTCTCCCTCTCTGGCTTCCCAGGTAATTCTCAGGTGGACGATCTTCGGATCCAGGGGTCCATCCGCCCCGAACCTCCATAGTCATCCAAACATCTTTTGGGTGTCTTGATTGGGTCAAGAACATCTCCAGTCCTGCATCTTTTCTCTTTAGAGCACACACCCTCATTTTCAGTGGGACTCGTTATTCAGATCTGATCGCTTCATAACACATCTTGAGTCAAACTCTGATCTTGATTCCACCACCTGATCCAAATATGCAGCCGAACCACCTAGGACTACCATTCAAGAAACCTGAATACCAGAGATCCATGAGAGAAAAAATGATTGAGGATGCCATGAGATTTTATGAAAATGAAGAAACCTCAACAACAGTAGGAAACATTCAGGTTGATGTCCCAACAACCATAACCTTTGTCATAACTTGTGCCGAAGTATTATTAGCAGAAGCCAACAAAGGATCAACCCGTGACTTGCTCATCACTGCATACATTGAGATAGAAAGATTGCACAATAGTGAATACCTTCAATGTATGACAAATCCTCGACTTTGGAAGCAACACCAAGATAGTCTTGAAAAGCGGGAAGAGATAATGAGATTAATAAAACAAGTGATTGATCAGAAATACCAGTACATACCACCAACAGAGGATGAGCTATCTTGGAACAACATCGAGGATAAATCTGACCTCAGGTTTGAGGCACAAAATGGTTGTGGATTCCCAACCCAGATGGAGTATAATGCACCTGATATTGAAGAAGGTTGGGACGCTCCAAATGCAGGAAAAGACCATGATGAGCCCATTTTAGAATCCCAAGACTCCTGCAAGTATGAGAGTAGAACTGAACCTCCCGAGGGTGTAAATTCCGTCCCTTATTCTGATAAGGTGGCCCTCGAAGGTTATTCAGACCTAAATTCTAGTAATTCAACCCACATCCTAAGCCTAGAACCAAGATCTGAAACATATTTTGAAGATTTCAAGGCCCCAGATGAAGAAAATCAATCTCTTAAGGAAGAATATGATTTTGGACCTCGATTTGATGAATATCCCTCGTCAACCTCCTCAGAGGAATGAATCGATTTTGCGGAAGCCATGCCAATCTATGACACAGAAACCGAGGAGTTGGACGAGCAGGATTTCAATTGGGTCTGCCCTACTAGCTTAGAATCTGAGCCTCTACCAGATAAGGATACCCTTTTAAGCTCAGAATTAACATTTAGGCTAGATCCCAGTCAGGCTGCTGAATATACAGCATATGATTTATTCTATGGTGGAACTCATGATCTAGAATCTCATTCAAACTTTGATTTTCGTAAATTCTCCGACGATCTCGAATCTGACCATAACATCGGAGAAAATCTGTCTCCTGATTATAACATGTCAATCTTCTTTGAAGCCACCTGCTCCACATATACAGAACCAATCAAAACCCGTTCCCCACCCCGACTTGCAACCGGACTCAATTTCTATTCCGATTCACCTCTCACTAAGCCGTTTGCAGATGATTCAACTCCATATCTAGACCAGGTATCGGGTACTGATCAGACCACAAATCAGGAGCCTCCATCCTTTGATCACCTCTGTAGGGATTCCACACCTTACATGGATAATTTTTCGGAACCCTACTTTGACCAGGCTGATTCGACTCAGCCTGAACCTGAGTTTTCACTTCCATATCCATCAGAACGTCACTGCATATGGTGGGTTCCGCATCTGCTGATCTACATCTATCAACCCACCAGACTTATTGGGTTCGGGCTGCATCATCAGCCCACTGATCTCAACAAGCACCTGGTTGGACCAACCAGGCTCTTAATCAAGGTGTTTGTTTTCCAAAACTCCATTGATTTGACCACTCCCTCTCCACCCCATTTTCTGCTCGGCTGAAGGCATTCAATTTAGCGCTTAACGGGAGGCAACCCGTCATCCCAAACACAGAGACCCGTCTGATTATCCATCTGGACTCCACGTCTATTGCACCTTGAGACCAGCCTTAGACAGAGGATCCCACCTCTGGTACACGTATCAGAGCTTGAAATCATCCGCATCAGTCATTTACGACCCATTCACCTACCCGATATATCCTGTTCTATGCCCCTGACCTCAACACTAATTCCCACCCTCTGTTTACAATGAGGACATTGCAAAACTTAGGGATGGGGGGTGATAAAGTGCATACATACAGAACCAAGAAAAAAATCAGGAGTCTCACACACAAAAAAATTTTGCATATGTCAAAAACGCAAAAATAATAATAATAATAATAATAAAATTAAGAAAAAGAACAAAAAAATGGGGGGAGGGAGGAAATTTTGTGAGCCACTTAAGCATAAGGAGGAGAAAAAGAAGAAAAATGACAAAAAGGAGCACAAAATGAAAATGAAAAGAAATAGTCATTAGTAAAAGATTAAGGGGTTAACTGAAGTCTAGACCGAATCAAGAAAAAGAAAAGAAAAGTGCTACGGAGATATAACAAGAGATTAGCAGGAACGCTGGTCTTAGGCCTTTTGGGCTAGATTTGTTAGCTTAAAAATTCACGTATTCGTTAAAATCTGGATAATCCTCAAGAGGTTGAGGAAAATGCGAAACTTGAGTATTAGGTCTAAGGCTTAAGAAGTATTCGGCCTCGTTAACTGACCTCCGGTTTGCGGGATTCGGTAACCTAAGCACCCAAATTCACACACAGTCTGGTTCAGTGCGCATAAACATCCAAATCACGCGAAAAGCGTTTAATGTTCTGAAAAAGTCACCTAGATTAGGAGCGGTCAATCAACACAAATTGATTTGGACAAGTTCCCAGCACGGAGAGGCGGAAATTTCCCTCGAAGATGCGTAACAACATATCGTCTCCTCGGTGCTTGTCTCTTAGGATATTTAAATATCCTACCGGGGGCATGTAAGCACTCTGCTGGTTCAGATACCATGGGCGGCATTATCACGAAATGTCGATCGCCAGGGTCTGGATTCGGCCACGGAACGCCATGGGCGGGATTATCTCGAAATCTCGAAAGCCAGGGTTCCGAGGGTTGCCATGGGCGGGATTATCTCGAAATCTCGAAAGCCAGGGACCCTTGAGGATTGATGATGGGGACGAGGAATCCGATACAGACCATGTTGAGAAGCTAATCCGAAGCTAGAAATAAAAAGAAAAGAGAGAGAAAAGCTCTCCAAACAAATAAATCTTCTATCTCTCTCTTACAAAAAAACGCACTGCAAACTGAACTTAGGCTAAAAATGCCTCAAGCACGGGTGCTTTAACCACGGAGTCCAACAAACCCTAGGTTAGTTTCTGTGGGTCGTAAAAACCTTTGCGGAAGACTGAGGCTAAAGCGGAACAAGTCCGGATTTTGGTTGGTACTTGAGTACCTCTAGGCCTATTGTCGGCATGCCCACCTAATCACAAAAGAAAAGGAGAAGCACTTATCATTGTTGACAGACATTCAGGGTCTAGAACGGAAGTTAAAACCTTGAAATTTTGCTAAGGGACTAGCAAAACCTAGGCATGGGGGTATGATGAGAGCCTCATCATGAGCCATAACTAGCTCATTTTGACCCAATAAAGAAGATAAAAGCCCTGCATAACCTAGAAGAAGGCTTAACTGAAGGAACAAGTGCCTTGAGAAGAAAACATGAAATAAAGGTTAAAACTGTAATTTTACCATTGCAGTACGTAAACGGTATTTCTCAGAGGCAAAACATAGGTCAAATGGTATAAATAAAATAAAAAGAGGGTTGAGTCAATTAGAAATGGGTTCATGTGCAATCTAAGAACTAAATGACACTTGGTAACCCTAAAGCAGACCCGCTTAAATTAACAAGGTTCCGGTCAGAAAAAAAAGCAAGTAAACCCTCTAAAAATCATGGAAAAACATCCTCTAGGGTTTAGAACACTTAATTTGCCCTTTGGAACCTAGTTTGACCTAGATTAGGGTCCTAGCTCTTCAATTAACCTAATTTAGGTTTTTACGCAAAATATCCAGTCAAACGAGGTCAAACCTGAAATCCAACTTTGCCATTGGATTCCTTAGGTCCAAATTAGGTTTATACCAAAATTTGGACCTAAGGAGAGGTCATCTTAACCTACTTTGCAATTTAGCACACCCAAATCACAAATTGGTCCCTATCTTTTGAATGCCTTTGCAGAGAGCCCCCTAGGTTCGTCGCCTCCTTTGCAAACCGGTCCTGCCGCCATTGCTAGGGAAAAACCGAGCTCCGGCGAGGTTCGGAGAGGGATTGCTCTCTAATCCCTCAGAGATTCCCTCCCAGAAATGGAAGGAGGATTCTCTGAGGAATTCGCTTCCTTATAAAGCCAATTACAATCGCTGGTGTGAACCCAATCTCTCGTGCGAACGCACGAGAGATTTAGGTATCCACCTTCCTTCCAACTCCGGCAAGATGGCAGACCTAATTGCGCGCTCTCCACGCGCTGACAGGAGCGGCCAGCACCTATAAAACACCCCCCAGACCCTGCCGCAGGACCCGAGCTTGATTTGGCCGAGTGTCCACCCCCAATTTGTCTCCTCCTGCCCAGCCGAAAGTCCCAGCAAGCTCCGGTGAGCCCCCCTCCCCTCCCTCTTCGCTCTGCCACAAAACCAGTGGCAGAGTTAGCTTCCTGACTTCCCTCCGCGTCGCACAGTACCCGCGCACGCCGCCTCAGCCCCGTCGTCGCCTCCGTTCTCCCCCAGTGGGCATCATCTTCTCCGGAGACAGCAGGTACTGCTGTCCGCCTTCCGTCCCCTTTCGTCCTTACAATTAGGTTAGAACTCCTCTCCATCCTCTCCTCTCTCTTTTCCCCCTGTTATCTCATCTGATTACCCCACGACCGACGCTGACCACCCTCATCTTCCACATCACCGACCGACCTCCGGCGAGCTGCTTCCACCATTCCAGCCCCCCACACGGCTCGCCAACCACTTCGAGAGCTCCGCCTCACCACCACGAACTTGCTCCACCCTACAACTGCCACTCCAGACCTCCATAATCACCCCCCGAACAACCCACCATCTCCGGCCACAGGTTGACCTAGGCACGCATGCCTAGGCCGACCTGCGGCCTGCAGCATCGTCCACCGCCTTCGCCGTGCCACGGCGAAGGTCTCTAGCTGATCTGATTGGGCCGAGAGGCTTGTTTTGTGCATGACAGTGTTTGAGCTCCTGCCGCCATGGACGACCTCTGATGAAGCTCCAACGAAGCTCCAGGCATCAGGCCTCCCAGGCTGCAGATGCAGGAGACTCACGCGAGTGTCGCGAGGTGAGTGAGCCCAGCACGGAGCGCCAGCAGAGCCATCCGCTTGGGCAATTGCATACGAGAGTCTGCGGGCGCGCGTGAAATCAGGGCGGAACCTTTAGTCCCACATCGTGGGATTGCAACACTCAGGTACGCTATAAATTGTATTTGTGCATTAAGCTGGTTGCCTCCGTAAGCACAGGGGTGAGGTCCCTCACTGACTCCACACCCGCCTCGTCCGCGGCTTGACCACGCGGATCTGGCGGATCTGACCCGACCTAAGCAAACGCACTCCTCGCGCATCACACCACCTGCAGGTGCGCCTGGTCCCGGGTACGATCCGACCCGATTGTGGCTGTGGCTTTGGGAGAGCGTCTATGAGTGAACTGCTTAAGAGAGAGATGCGTGGGTAGAGGGAGAAAGGGTAGGTTTTGCTCCTGTGCAGGCAGGCTGAACGCAAGAGAAGAAGGACTTGGCCGCTACAGAAGAAGAAGGAAAGGCAAGCCAAAGAAGAAAAGAAAGAAGGAGCAAGACAGAGAAGAAGAAGAAAGAAAGAAGCCATCGCAAGAGAAGAAGGAAAGCAGAAGAAGAAAGAGCAAGACACAGAGAAGAAGAGAGGCAAAGAAAGATTAGAAGATCAAAAGAAGAGGAAGAAGGCTTTGCAAGACAAGAAAGAAAGCAGAGAAAGAAGCAAACGAAGAAGAAAATGAGAGACTGCAGAAGAAGAAGAAAAGGAGAAATACTTTTAAGACGTCTGATCTTGTGATCAAACGTCCAATTTCATATTTTTGTCCTAATTACTTTTAATTGCATACATTCACATTTGAATTGATATTCTGAGTAAATTAGAGTGTTCAATTACATTTTGACTAGTAGTAAATTCCATTTGCTCCCTGTGATCGACCTCGGATACTCCGGTCTTCGAGTAATAAAATTATTTATATTTGTTTAGACGTTTTGTCGGTTATACTACAACGTGACATCCTTTAAACCCGCACAAAACATCGACAACAACTTTATAGATCGATATGCTAATTGTAACGTCACCTCAGTTGGTTTTAGCTTAGATTCTTCTAGATGGCTAAGTAAGGATGTGGGTATCATATTTATGGAAGCACCCAAGTCTAGCAATGCTCTATCAAATTGGGTATCACCTATCTTGCAGGAAATCAGGGGAGTACCAGGATCTTTAGCCTTGGGTGGGAGTCTGCTTAGGATTACAGAGCTGGCTTGCTGTGACAGTACAATTGGACTCCCACTCTTGGTTCGCGACTTACGCTAGGGTGTACACACATTCTTTAAGAATCGTGCGTAAGCTGGTACGTGGCGGATTGCATCCATCAAGGGGATGTTTATGTGGACCTGCTCAAAGAGCTTGACCAGGTCCTCCTCAAGTGCCACGGGCTTGGTAGTCTTCTTTCCCTTGGTCAAGGTCTCAGGAAACGGAACCTTGGTTGGTTCTTCTAGGATAGGTCCAGGTCTTTGATCTGGGACAGGGGTAGGAACGTCCTGAATTACTATCCTAGGCTTGGGATCACTACCAGGCTTGGAGTGGTTTGGATAAGGTGGATCTTGGGTTTCCTTACCACTACGGGTTGTCACGGAATTAAGTCCTGCCTGGTTTTGGTTGGGATTGGGTAAGATGGGTTGCTGCTGATAGCCCGCAAAAGAAGTGGAAGCCTCCATCCCATCGGGTGAAGGAACAGAGGGGGCCTGGTAAATCATGTGGGCTTGGCCCGGGTTTGGGTTCATAACACGCCGTTGAGTTGGCACGTTATTCAGGTTAGGAAGAGGTTGGGAAGGAAGTGTGCCTGGCTGGCGAGAATTTGCCAACTGGGCCAGTTGATTTCGGACCTCTGTAAGTTCATCCTCGTGTTGCTTTTGGATAGCTGCATTCGTTCTTTGAATGTCAGCCAGAGTCTGAAGGATAAGGGACATTTGATCCCGATTTGGCCCTGATGGATAAGTAGGATTGGGCCGAGGCTGAGGCTGCTGGTAAGGACGAGGGGGCTGTGGGCGGGACTGAAAGGGTGGTCTTTGGGTTTGGGAATTTCCCACCCACTGAAAATTGGGATGGTTTCGCCATCCAGGGTTTTAGGTGTTGGAGAATGGGTCGTTCTGGATGGCGTTGAGGTCCTCGCAGGTCTGAGGAACCTCCAGAGAATCAGAGAAAGGGGGAATGGAATTCCCCGGGCTGGTAGAGAAAGGATCGGATGACCCTCCGATCCGAGAATCAGATGGGGATGGATATGAATCCATCCCAGGGGAAGATCGGTGGAGAATGTTTTGCACGGTCTCCTGTGTGGAAGGAGGCCGTTCAAAGGAGTTACGCGTAGAGGTGGCTCGCTACAAGTGCTGAGTCAGCTCATCCACCTTCTTCTCAATGATTGAGACCTTGTCCAATCGACTGACCATTAATTCCAGGTCGACTGATGCGGACAGGCCCTGCGTCTCATGTACTCCCCTGAGGTTCGTCGATGCGCGGGAATTCGTCCTGTCGAATAATCCCATGGAGTCATTGTTGATGGAGTTCTCGCACATGTTTTCGAGAATCTCCCACACGATGTCCTCATGTTGACCCATAATATTTCCTCCGCAGGTTGCATTGACGAAAAGACGGATGTCTTCACGGAGTCCCTGGTAAAAAGACTAGACTTGTTCCCATTTAGGAACTCCGTGATGGAGGCACTTTCTCATGAGATCCTGAAAGCGATCCCATGCCTCATGGAGAGGTTCTCCCGTTTGCTGAGTAAAGTGAGTAATCTGATGGAGCAAGGCATTGGTTCGACCAACGGGAAAGAACTTCTTCAAAAATTCGGACTGAAGTTCCTCCCAAGTGTTGATCGGCCGGGTCTGAGTTTGATACCAATGAGCGGCCTTGTCCATAAGAGAGAAGGAGAACATCTTCATGAGAAGAATGTCCCGATTTTGTGCATCTGACCCAAAAGCTTGGGCCAGATGCTTCAACTGTTTGATGTGCTGGAAGGGATCTTCGGAATTAAGCCCAAGGAATTTAGGTATAGCACGAATCATATTGGGCTTTAATTCGAAATCAGGTCCTCCAGCCGGGATTCTGACTCGAGGCTCAATGGCCACTGCAGCAGGATTATAATGGTCCCGCATCATAGGACGCTGCGGTGGGCGCACAAAGTTTTGGAAGAGGTCATTGAGTCGCTGGAGCTGGTGCTCCAAACTGTTTTCTTCCTCAATTGGCTGAGCCATGATGGGGGAAGAAGAAGAGCTTGGTTCTGAATCAGATGAGAGAATAATGTGGTGGGGTTGCTGCACAAACACGGGCATCGAGGCTTGGCCTTGACGAGAGTGAATTTCTAAAGGAGGTCTTAAGGGTGGTCTTAAGGACCTCCTACCGTACATGCACTGTTGGAATAGATGAATTTAGAAGGTGCTGGACCCAATCGAGACACCCAAAAATTGTTGGGTGACTATAGAGGTGCAGGGCAGATGGATCCCTTGATCAAAAAGATCGTCCACCTGAGAATTACCTGGGCAGCCAGAGAGGGTGAGTCCCGCGAAGACCCCTACACGGCAGAGCATCCCCACGAGTTACAGGGTTTCCCCCACCCGACCTCTCTTGTCACTGCGGTTCCAGGTAGACCAGAATGGGGACCTTGACCTCTTAAGTCTACCTCTTTTACTTTAAGATCAGGGTGCTTAAGATTCCACTTGAACTCTTAGGTGTTTTGAGTGAGAAAGTGACCTAATTTTAAAGTTGGTTGACCCAAGGGGTCAACTTCACCTCTTTTTTCTTTTGAGAGCTTTTGGGTCATTTCTTTTAAGGTTCAAATGGATTTAAGAGCCTGATTTGCTTAGGGTTCCTCTTGTATAGATCTTTTCAAACAAGGTTTAGGTATACCTCTTTTTGGGAAGATCTTTTCTTTGTTAATGGAAGGTGTGTCTCTAAAAACCCTAGCTTCTCAATCCCAGAGTTGGCACTAGTTGGTCCATTTCAGTTGCCTAAAAAATGTAGTATCTAGGGCTCAATCAAGAAGGTTTTAGCCCTATTTACCTTAGTTGGATGGACAGTTAAAATGTGTTGAAATGAAAAATTTAGGCAACTTTGAGGAATTACTAAGTATAACACAGGTAGCCCTAAGTTGATTCTTCTTTTTGTTTCTTTTCAGATTTCAAGGGAGTTTAAGAGAGGGCTGATGAAGATTACCTGTTTGTTGGAGTGTTTGTTGTGCGGCTGCTCTTCCAATTCTTTCCCTTTACCTGCACACAAGAGAGAAAAAGATTAGCAATTGTTTAAAAGAATTTTAAAGCTTCTAGAATAGCTGTTGCTCCCCGGCAACGGTGCCAAGAATGGTAACGGGTTTTCAACCGCGGCTAATCTTTGTTCGTTTTAGTGTTTATTACAGTAATGTCGTTATAGTGTAAAATAAGACAGCTACAGTTGTCGTTACAATCAAAATTTACTCGGAAATAGTTTGGTTTCCCGAGGTCGAACTCAGGGAGCTACTAGAATTCTAGAAGTACAAAGTTTTCTTTATTACAAAAATAAGAGAGAGAGAGAGGGAGAGATAGATTTTGATTTTTGGCTTCTTCTCTTCTTTCTCTCTTTGCTTGTCTTCTTCTTCTCTTCTTTGGCTTTTCTTCAGCTGCAGTGTCTCTACGGGTCTTCTTCTTCCTGTTGCCTTCAATTCTTCTTCTGCTTGTCTTCTATTTCTTTTCTTCTTCAGTTCTTCTTCTTTCTCTTTTCCTGCGCGAAGTCTTCTTCTGCTTCTTTCTTCCTTCTTCGCTTTTCTTTCTCTTCAGTTGCGGAGCCTTCTCTTTTCTTCTTCTTCCTCTCTGCTTTATCTCCTCTGAAGCTTCATCCGTCGTCTGATACCGCAGTCAGACGACTTAAACGATGGTCTGCTACAGTGCTTCCTTTTCTTCCTTCACTGCTTCTTCTTCTTCTCTTCTTTGGCGAGCCTTCTTCTTCCTCTGCTTCTTTTCTTCTCCTTCCTGCGGCTAAGTGTTGAGTCTGCCTCCTTCGCACCCTGTTCCTGCATAGGGCACTGTTGAACGGTACGAACCTACGCTAACGTGTTCGATTTTGGAAGACCTATCGTTGTAGTTCGAAAGCGAAGAATTCGTGTTCAACAAATAAAATTTATATCGAAATTAAAATTCTGGGTCGAACACAGGGAGGCTACGTTGATCTATTCCGCAATTATATTTTTTTTTTAAGATTTTCTTTAAGCAAGGCGTTATAATTACAATGGGGCTATCAAACTATGAGAGAGAGAGAGAGAGAGAAAGAGAGAGAGAGAGAGAAAGAGAACATGCATTCAATATTTCAATAGTTTATAAAAGTTACACTAGAATGCGGAAAATCAATTACACTATAAAGCAGAAAATTCTACACTAGAAAAGCTGTAAATAAGAATGGGGAGAGAAATGTTATCCTCCTCGACGATTGCTTGGAGGACGAGCCGGACGGGACGACGCCTGGACGAAGGAGAACGAAGCGGGACGAATCAGAAGAACGGGAACGAAGCAGCACATCGTCGTCGTCGCGGGATCCACTTCTGAAGGGGAACGAAAATTGGACTTTATCTCGCGAGAAGCATCCCGGGCGTGGGACAAGCTTCTCTTGAGCTTTGGAGGGGTAGAGAGGAGAAAGAAGGGATGAAAATTTCGTATGGAGGGGGTCTCCTTTTATAGTTGCAAGGAGTGGGGGAAAAATAGACATTACATCTTCAAAATAATAAATAAGGGGTCTTTAGTGACGGATAAATCCGTCACTAAAGCCCCGACGTGGCCGTCGCCGCCGCGCCCACGTGCGCCCGCTCGGCTGCCCGCGTGCGTAACGCCTACGCACGTCCGCGAAGTCTCAGTCGTCCGATCGCTGCCCGCGTGCGTAACGCCTACGCACGTCCGCGAAGTCTCAGTCGTCCGATCGCGAGATCGGACGGCTTATAATCGCGCCTTCACCACTGCCGCCCGCCCGCCTGCGCGTGCGATCATGCGTTACGCGGAGCGTCCAATCGCGCGTCGGCGCTATCGGGCGCCCGCGACCGCACGATCTCCATCCGACGATACACGCGCCTCAATTACCCGCGCCTCCAATCCACTCGTCGCGGCTCGAACCCACGCCCCGCGCTCGCGTAAGCGCGCTCGACCGCTGCGCTGCGGGGCGCGGATGGTCGAGCGCACGTTTTAAGCACCGGGCGGCCACAGCCGTTGGATCTCCATCTGACGGTGGAGAGTGATCGGGCGGGGGCCTTCAAAAAATGCCAGCAGCCGTTTGGGCGTCTGAGATGGTGCCACGTGGCGCCATCTTGGCCGTCCATCTTCTGGAAGTTGTAGATGGTGCCACGGATGTCGGATTGACTTGATTTTTATGTTGTTGGGTTGCGATCGTCGATCCGAATTCATCCGTGCGGTCGGATTTGTCATCTGAAGTGCGGATTTACACCATCCTAGCCCTTGATCTTCTAGGGTTCCCCGGTCTCTATCTCATGCTACGAATACCTGATTAGGGCGATCTTGGAGTCGTTGAACTCCAATCGTCGCCCTGATCATATCCATACGGTTGGATATTTGATTCGAGGCCCCGATAAAATGTTTGCCCTGTCCAAGCACATAAAAGGAGACAATTAACCTCCATTTTATTCAAACTACTCTAAATGCGAGATGATGCATGTTATGCAATATTTATATCATGAAATGCAATCCTATGCTTAAGAACATGCATAAATAGACATTTTAAGTAGTGTAAATGTGTTTACATCATAACCCCATGCCTATCTTTTGCTAGTCCCTAGCAAAAACTATATGCTATATATAAAAGAATTAGATTAGATTATTTGGACCTGAGTTATTTTCAATTATTAAGAAATTGTCTACTTAGGAACTGAACTTTCAAATACACAACAGTACCTGGGTATCAGCCAAAATGCAGACCGCCTCAAGCCCTCGCCTTATTCAAATAAAAATTTCTTTTTCTCTTTTTACTCTTTTCTAATTTTTTTGGATTTTCAAATTTTAGGATTTAAGAGTGGCTTTCTACGGCCATTCAACTCACCCAAGATTTGATGAGAACCCTAAGTTTTAAGCATCTTATTGTGATTGTGATAGACTCGATGACCGGCAATTAGAACGGACTTCGGATTTCTATGCCTCTAGGTGACCTCAAAAAGAATTCTGCCTAAAGGTGTATCTTTACAACCGTTAGCTTTCTCCCTACTTTTATTTTTTTACGGGGTCAACACAAGGGTGAATCCAGTGTATATCTCCCCGATTTATTCTACTTCTCCGCTTCTTCCTAAGTGTTTTGGGAATTTTTAGTGCATTTTCTGAGCTAGGTTCTGGACAACCGGTCGATGAGCTGTTACCACCGACAACTTGCCAGCCATACTCGTGCGGCGAAGTGTGGCTTATTTATTTTTGTTCTTTTCTCCTTTTTGATTTTTTTTCTTTTTTTTCTTTTTCTTTTTTAAGTAGGTGGCTTCCCTGGTCTAAGATTTACCTAAAGGCAGCAAAAAGAGAAAGGTACAGTGACTGGGCTCTGGACAACCTACCTATGGGCTGTTACCCACGATAACTTGCCAGCCATATCACCCTAGAAGGTTCATTAGCTACCCAATTTTCGTTAGAATAGCCGAATAACGAGTCAGTGCAAAGAAAGTGTGTAGATGCTTAAAACTCAAAATTCCCTCAAATCAGAGGGCGGGTTGATAAGTCGTGTACTTATCACCCAAACTTATTTATTCCAATTATAATAGAATTAAAATGGCGAGGACTCAAAGATAAATCCACATGTTAGTGGATACACAGGCTAATTAAATCCAAAGACCTGAGGGGTCTTTGTGTTCAGATCCTAATGTAAAATTTCTTAGGATTGAAAAGTCCTAATGTCCAACTAATCCTTCCTTTTTTCTTTTTCTTTTATTTTTTTTCTTTTTTATAAAAAGAGAAATAATTTACATGGATTTCACAAGGCTGACCAAATAATTCAAGAATAAATCCACCCCCCCATGCCTAGCTGATGCAATGTCCTCATTGAAAAAGGAGACATGAAAGAGAGGGTAGAATATGAAAGATGTCACCTGGATATGAAGCTCGTATCAGCCTTGTGTCATATTTACAATTGCTGAGTTTAATGCCGTCAGCGAGGCGAAGTCCAGCCAAAGAAGTCACAGAATGGCTAGAGCAACAGAGTCTGAAACAGGTTCTGAAAGATTACAGTCAACAACAGGCTTCAGACGTTGACCGTTGACTTTAAAGGTGTTACCCGTCTTTAGGTCAGAAATCTGAACGGCACCATTTAGAAAAATCTGATCAATTATGAATGGGCCATTCTATTTAGATCTAAGTTTACCAGGAAAGAGCTTAAGTTTAGAATCGAATAACCAGACCTTCTGGTTTGGCTCAAAGCTCTTGCGGGAAATCATTTGATCATGTAGAACTTTGGTCCGAGCCTTGTAGATCTTAGCGTTCTCATAAGCATCATTTCTAAGCTCCTCCAACTCAGATAGTTGGAGTTTCCTGGTCTTCCCAGCTAGATTTAGATCTAGATTGCATTGTTTGATTGCCCAGAATGCCCTGTGTTCAATCTCTACGGGTAGATGACACGCCTTTCCTTACACCAAACGAAATGGAGACATGCCGATGGGCGTTTTATACGTCGTACGGTAGGCCCAAAGAGCGTCCTCAAGCTTTTGAGTCCAATCCTTGCGATCAGGCCTAACCGTTTTTTGCAGAATGTTCTTGATCTCTCGATTGGAGATCTCGGCTTGTCCATTCGTTTGGGGATGGTAAGGTGTAGAAATTCGATGATTAACCCCGTATTTGGCCAATAAATTTCGGAATTGGGCATTAGTAAAATGAGTGCCACCATCACTGATGATAGCCCTCGGAATCCCGAACCTACTGAAGATATTTTTCTTGACAAAATTGATGACCACCCTGTGGTCATTGGTTCGGGTGGGAATTGCCTCAATCCATTTGGACACATAATCAACAGCAACAAGAATGTACTGATGTCCAAATGAAGGGATAAAGGGTCCCATGAAATCGATGCCCCAAACATCGAAAATTTCGATAGGAAGAATAGGGTTTAGGGGCATCATGTCTCTCTTAGTTATGCTCCCGAGTGCCTGACATCGAGAACATGACCTTGAGAAATCCTGGGCATCCTTGAATAAAGATGGCCAATAGAAGCCAGATTGCAAGATTTTTGCAGCCGTCTTTCTTCCGGAGAAATGTCCACCACACCCAGATGCATGGCAAAACTCGAGTATACTATTGAATTCATTCTCCGGTATGCACCGGCGAATAATCTGATCAGAGCCGATGCGATACAGTTCAGGGTCCTCCCAAAAGTAGTATTTGGCCTCAGATTTGAGTCTATCTCGTTGTTGCTTGGTCCAATCCTGGGGGATTTGACCAACGGCCAAATAGTTAACAATGTCAGTAAACCATGGGGAGTGGACACCTAAAACTGTAAGAATGGTTTCATCCGGAAAAGTGTCAGCAATCGGAATATCCGGACAGGAAGAATCACCTAGGAGTCTCGACAAATGATCCGCTACCACATTTTGTACCCCGGCTTTATCCTTGATTTCAAGATCAAATTCTTGAAGAAGAAGAATCCAACGAATAAGCCGGGGTTTAGCATCCTTTTTAGCCAAGAGATGTCTCAAGGCCGAGTGGTCGGTATAAACAATAACATGAGACCCCAAGAGATAAGCCCTGAATTTTTCCAAAGCAAATACTACCGCTAGTAATTCCTTTTCAGTAACAGTATAATTCCTATGGACTTCATCCAGAGTTTTACTAGCATAGTAAATGACAGAGGGCTTTCGGTCAATTTTCTGACCCAGGACAGCCCCGACCGCGTAATCAGAAGCGTCGGTCATGATCTCAAATGGGGCTATCCAAATTGGTGGTTGCAAAATTGGAGCACAGGTGATTGCCGTTTTCAGAAAATCAAATGCCTTTCGGCATGATTCGTCAAAAACAAACGGCGTTTCTTTGGCAAGAAGATTGCTCAAAGGTCGAGCAACCTTCGAAAAATCCTTGATGAATCTTCGATAAAATCCCACATGGCCAAGAAATGATCTGATTTGTTTAACAGATGTAGGATGAGGAAGTTTAGCGATAACATCAACCTTAGCTTTGTCCACTTCAATTCCCCGTTCAGAGATTACATGACCCAAAACGATGCCTTCTTGGGTCATGAAATGACTCTTTTCCCAGCTAAGGACCAGTCGTGTCTTGATACATCGCTTAAGAATCATTTCTAAATTAGCCAAACAAGAGTCAAATGATTCTCCGAAAACAGAGAAATCATCCATGAAGACTTCCATAAACTCTCCCACCATGTCGGAAAATATGGCTAGCATACACCTTTGAAAAGTCGCAGGTGCATTGCATAACCCAAAAGGCATCCTACGAAAAGCAAAGGTTCCATAGGGACAGGTGAAAGTAGTTTTTTCCTGATCCCTGGGATGGATAGGAACTTGATTATATCCCGAGTAGCCATCAAGAAAATAGAAGTACTTCTGCCCAACTAATTTTTCCAGAATTTGATCAATGAAGGGTAGGGGAAAATGATCCTTTTTAGTGGCTGTGTTCAACTTCCTGTAATCAATACAAACTCTCCAAGAGGAAGCTGAACGAGTTGTGACAGATTCACCTCTCTCATTAGTCACAACAGTAATCCCGGCTTTCTTTGGAACAATCTGAACGGGACTTACCTAGGAACTGTCAGAGATTGGATAAATAATTCCTGCATCGAGCCACTTGATGATTTCCTTTTTGACCACTTCTCGCATATTTGGATTTAACCTCCTCTGCATCTGGCGAGAAGGGCGGGATCCATCTTCCAAAAATATTCTATGATTACAGTAAGATGGCTCGATCCCCCTGAGGTCATGAATGGTCCAACCAATTGCCTCCTTATGTTCCTTTAGGACCTTAATCAATTTAATCTCTTGCTCCTTTGTCAATTTAGCACTAATAATCACAGGGAGCGTATTCTGCGGTCCTAGAAATTGATATTTTAAATTCTCGGGCAATGGTTTCAATTCAAGCTGGGGTGGGGTAATGATTGATGGTAGGGTAGATGCTGAAGATTCAACAAGAGGAAGAGGTTTTGAGTGAACAAAATCAGTAACCTCTTCCGAAGATGTCAGTTCAGAGGGTTGCAGGTCAAATTCATTAACCAAAGAGGAACTTTCAATTGAAGAAACTGTCAAACAAGTTTCAATATTAACATTATCCTCATCAAGTTCCTCAATAAATCCACAATCCTCAAATTTGTTTATCGCCTTAAAAATATCCAATTTCATTCGTTGGTCCCCAAAGGCGATTTCCATGCTACCGCTTTCACAATTAATGTTGGCCTTTGCGGTAGCCAGGAACGGACGCCCCAGAATGATGGGCGTGTTCCTCAGATTATCTGGTACATCCATGTCAAGGACAAGGAAATCTACAGGAAAATAGAAATCCTTGACCTTAACTATAACATCTTCAATAACACCTCGCGGGTTTGCGACCGAACGGTCCGCTAACTGTAGCGTTACTGAAGTTGGCCGAAGTTCACCTAACCCAAACTTCTCATAAAGAGAAGTCGGGATTAGGTTGATGGATGCACCGAGATCCAAAAGTGCTCTATCAAATGTGTAATCTTCGATAACGCAAGAAATCAAAGGAGCACCAGGATCTCTCTTTTTCTGAGGGAGGTAGTGCAGGATAACAGAGCTAGCCTGCTCAGAGAGTACCACCTTCCTCGGAACAGATTCTCTCGACTTACGCTTTTGTGTACATAATTCCTTTAAAAATTTTGCGTAAGCCGGTATGTGCTTGATAGCATCAAGGAGCGGAATATTGATCTCAACATTCTTAAATAAATTCAGAAGCTCCTCATTGCTATCAACAGACTTCTTCTTCTTTACTTTGGATAAGGCTTCAGGAAAAGGAACATTAGTCAGATCTTTGGAATCAGGTTCCTGAGCCTTGATTTCTTCTCTAGAATTCTCCTCTCTCTCCTCAGATTCTTCAGGATTCAAAAGATCAGAATAGTGTGGTTGTGGATCCTGAGTCTTCTTACCACTCCTCAAAGTGACAGAATTTGCAGAAGCATAAGAATTTGGGTCTTAGGGAGGGTTAGGAAAGATTGGAGGGGCTTGATTGATCATGAATTGTTGATTAGCAGAAGAAGACGAGGAACCCTGCTCAACCGCCTGAGCATGTGCGTGCGGGTCCCTCTGATTTCCGTACCCTTGGGCTTGATTGCCCGAGTTTATAATGTTTCGCGGGTTGGGTACGGGTTGGGATGGTAGAGATCCGGGTTGACGAGAGTTAGCAATGAGCCCGGATTGCAAGTTGTCCAGCGAGTTTTTCATTTGCTGCATAAGCTGGAGCATAGATCCTTGCATCTCTACCATTTGGCGGTTCAAATCAGCCTGCCCTGCGGGTTGACGGGCATTCCAAGTTGGCTGATTGACCTGATTCGGAGGCAACTGAGTATATACTTGACCCTGACCCATTGGACGTTGCGGAGCATAGTTGCTGGGTCGGAATTGGGTCTGTTGTCCCGGATTTTTCCAAGAGAAGTTAGGGTGGTTTCTCCAACCTGGATTATAGGCATTCGAGTAAGGGTTGGATCTAACATTCTCTTGTACAGCACAGACATCCTCATAGGGTGAGGATGGAGAGAAAGAAAGGGAAGGATCAGAAAAACTGGGATCAAAGGCCCCAGTTGGGAACCCATGGGGTTCCGAGAAATGCTGACTCATAGATTGAGTCACATCGAGTTGATTCACGAACTCCCGTCCAGAAGGAACTCGTGGGGAATGGAATCCTGAATTTTGGGATTGAGAGTTGTTCATAGAATTGCCAGTCATCCACTCTTCCATTCTTTTAGCAACCAAGTCCACCTTATCAAGTTTATTACAAATCAATTCCATATCAAGTGAATGAGAGTCCTGGACTTCATTGACATTTGATCTGGGTTGCTGGGACCGGTTAAAAGTATCCATGGAAGCATGATTAATTGAATTCTCACTTATTTCCTCAAATAAATCATGTGCACTATCTGCATCTTTATTGAGGAAATTGCCTCCGCAAGAAGCATCCACATGGTTTCTGAGTTGCTCATTCAACCCATGATAGAAGATCTGCACAAGTTGCCATTTCGGCACCTCGTGGTGTGGACACCTCCGCAATAAGTCCTGGAATCGCTCCTAGGCCACATGAAACTGCTCCCCCGGCCATTGGGTAAAAGTAGTGATTGCTCGTCTCAAAGCATTGGTACGACCGACTGGGAAGAATTTCTTCAGAAAGGCCGATTTCAACTCATTCCAAGTCGTAATTGGTCTTCCTATTGTCCTATACCAATGCGTGGCTTTATCCCTAAGAGAGTGGGGGAAGAGCCTCATGATCATTTGCTCCTCGTTAACGTTTCGAGCCTTGGTGGTCTGGACCAAAGTGGTCAAATCCTCCAAGTGCTGAAACGGATCTTCGGAGCCAAGCCCATGATAATGTTTAATCAGGCTTAACACCTGGGGCTTGATTTCTACGTCACCGGCTGGAATCTGGACGCCGGGACGTTCCCCGTAATTCGAAGGATCATAAAAATCCTTCAAGGGCTGAGCGCCCTGCATTCTCTGGAACCATTCTTGCATTCTCTGCATTTGTTCCAGCTGCCTTCTAAATTCTTCCTGTGGATTTTCAAGCAGAGGAGGCTGTTGTTCGGCCATGGGATCGAATTGACCAAAATCTAACTTGCGCCTCCTAGAATGTTCTAATGGTCCTTCCAATCAGGGATTCAATGATCGTCTTCCCAGCATAAACTAGGAGAAGGTCGAAAGGATAGGGGATATGGACCCTGTAGCACAACAAAACAAGGCTGTCCTTAATTGGGGTAGCCTAAGGATCCACTGACTCCCAAAACCAGCCTTAAGACTGTAAGTGATTTACTTTACTTGCGTCTGTTTAATCCAACCAGTTAGAAGGAGGGACTGGGGAGAAGGTTCTTCCTTTGGCTTTCGCCTCCGGTTCCTAGTGTACCCCCCAGCCGCGATCATTTGACTCTGCTCCCCTAGCTAGACATCAGATTAATCAGTACAAGTAGGTTAATCAAAAATAATCTCAGACTAGGCCCTGAAGAGCGAATCAAACCTTAAGGCCAACGTCTACTCAATTTTATTAAGGCCTGGGATTGTGGTGCTTATGGAATGTGATGGGCCCTTACAATGAGTTGTGCCCTTAATAATTGATTGAGATTTGTGTAAGTGCGTGCACAACCAGGGTTTTCAAGCAAGATTATTTATTATGCGTGAATTTTAATGTTCAAATCTTGCTTAAGTAGCTTTTAGGGTTTCAAATTAGGTGAATTGCAATGAAGTTTCTAGGCAAACCAAGTTGTAAAACACGGGTGAAGATAGTTTTCCTTTAAAATCAGAAAGAAGGTGGAGTGCCTGGAGTATACCTAGATTGAAAACCCTAAAGAGGAGCTACTTGATGAGTTGGTTTTAAATAAAATGGTGCGGCCCAAACAACTCAAACAATTGGCCACAATTGCACCACTAAGTTAGGCACTCAAAGATGGTTAACCTAGAACGATTTCTACTTTGTTATGTGTTGCTTTATGTGTACCGGTTCCACAGATCAGAACCCGGTTGAGTAGAAAACAAATCAAGTTGATCAAGTGCCTTGAATGTGGGTGTGTATTGTGTGTTTGTTGGAAATTACCCCACAAGATTATCTTTTTGTTATTATTTTTTTTTATGAACGAAGGTGGAATGAATGTGAGTGGAAATTCAAACAACCAAACTATTCCTAAGATTTATGCAAACACCTAGGCTAATTGGAATTTAGATTTAATGTGGCGAATGAAATCTATGGAGGGGGAAAGAATGGGGAAACACTTACAGTTGTCTTCAACTACACTTTACTCCAGTATACCGCTTGTTGATTCCTTGATAGAGGTCTCTGCAAAACAATAGACACAAGAGAAAGCTAGTTAGAAAACAAATAAAGTGCAAGAAATGCGAAGAAAAGATCGGAAATCGCTGCCTCCCCGGCAACGGCGCCAAAATGTTGAACGCTACGAACCTACACTAACGTGTTCGGTTTTGGAAGACCTGTCGTTGTAGTTCGAAAGCGAAGAATTCGTGTTCAACAAATAAAATTTATATCGAAATTAAAATTCCGGGTCGAACACAGGGAGGCTACGTTGATCTATTCCGCAATTATTTTTTTTTTTAAGATTTTCTTTAAGTAAGGCGTTATAATTACAATGGGGCTATCAAACTATGAGAGAGAGAGAGAGAAAGAGAGAGAGAGAGAGAGAAAGAGAACATGCATTCAATATTTCAATAGTTTATAAAAGTTACACTAGAATGCGGAAAATCAATTACACTATAAAGCAGAAAATTCTACACTAGAAAAGCTGTAAATAAGAATGGGGAGAGAGATGTTATCCTCCTCGACGATTGCTTGGAGGACGAGCCGGACGGGACGACGCCTGGACGAAGGAGAACGAAGCGGGACGAATCGGAAGAATGGGAACGAAGCAGCACGTCGTCGTCGTCGCGGGATCCACTTCCGAAGGGGAACGAAAATTGGACTTTATCTCGCGAGAAGCATCCCGGGCGTGGGACAAGCTTCTCTTGAGCTTTGGAGGGGTAGAGAGGAGAAAGAAGGGATGAAAATTTCGTATGGAGGGGGTCTCCTTTTATAGTTGCAAGGAGTGGGGGCAAAATAGACATTACATCTTCAAAATAATAAATAAGGGGTCTTTAGTGACGGATAAATCCGTCACTAAAGCCCCGACGTGGCCGTCGCCGCCGCGCCCACGTGCGCCCGCTCGGCTGCCCGCGTGCGTAATGCCTACGCACGTCCGCGAAGTCTCAGCCGTCCGATCGCGAGATCGGACGGCTTATAATCGCGCCTTCACCACTGCCGCCCGCCCGCCTGCGCGTGCGATCATGCGTTACGCGGAGCGTCCAATCGCGCATCGGCGCTATCGAGCGCCCGCGACCGCACGATCTCCATCCGACGATCCACGCGCCTCAATTACCCGCGCCTCCAATCCACTCGCCGCGGCTCGAACCCGCGCCCCGCGCTCGCGTAAGCGCGCTCGACCGCTGCTCTGCGGGGCGCGGATGGTCGAGCGCATGTTTTAAGCGCCGGGCGGCCACAGCCGTTGGATCTCCATCTGACGTTGGAGAGCGATCGGGCGGGGGCCTTCAAAAAATGCCAGCGGCCGTTTGGGCGGCTGAGATGGCACCACGTGGCGCCATCTTGGCCGTCCATCTTCTGGAAGTTGTAGATGGTGCCACGGATGTCGGATTGGCTCGATTTTTGTGTCGTTGGGCTGCGATCGTCAATCCGAATTCATCCGTGCGGTCGGATTTGTCATCTGAAGTGCGGAATTACACCATCCTGGCCCTTGATCTTCTAGGGTTCCCCGATCTCTATCTGATGCTACGGATACCTGATTAGGGCGATCTTGGAGTCGTTGAACTCCAATCGTCGCCCTGATCATATCCATACGGTTGGATCTTTGATTCGAGGCCCCGATAAAATGTTTGCCCTGTCCAAGCACATAAAATGAGACAATTAACCTCCATTTTATTCAAACTACTCTAAATGCGAGATGATGCATGTTATGCAATATTTATATCATGAAATGCAATCCTATGCTTAAGAACATGCATAAATAGACATTTTAAGTAGTGTAAATGTGTTTACATCAGGCACAACGAAACCTAGCCCTTCCCTCTACCCGCACATCTCTCTCTCTCTGTAAACCGCTCACAGGAAGCTCTCCCAGAGCCGGGTTAACAGGTCGGGTTGCGTAACCGGGACCAAGCGCACTGGCGTAGGTGGTGCGCGAGGAGTGCAGGGTAGTGTCGGGTCGGATCCGCCAGGTCCGCGAGGTGAATCCGCGGACGAGGCGGGTGTGATGGGCGAGGGACCTCACCCCAGTGGATTCGGAGGCGATAAGGCTTATTCACAAAATCAATTTTAACCAGTACGACGCTTCGTGAACTTACGATGTGGGACTAATTGGTTGCTTCTCCTCGCGTGCGCCCGCAGGAAGACCTCGGCCTTGCTTCTGCAGCTGCAGCCTCGATTCCCTTCGCTTGCTAGCTGACTGCCTTCACACAACTCGCCCGCCTTCGCAGCAACTGAAATCCTGGAGCCCCAGAGCCTGGAGATCTGAAGAAGCTACTTCAATGTGGCGTCAATGGCGGTCGAGCCTCAGAACCTGTCAGACACGAATACGGCCTCTCGGCCTAATCAAACTACTAGGGAACCTTCGCCGTGGCACGGCAAAGGTGCTGAGCTATGCGGCAGGCCGCGGGGCGGCCTAGGCGTGCGTGCCTAGGTCGTCCTGTGGCCAGAAAAGTGGGTGTGTTCGGTGGCGTGTTGAGTGAGTGTGGAGGGACTGTGGAGGGGTGGAGGGCGTTCAGTGTGATGAGGCGGAGCTTGTGGGACGATCGGCGAGTTGTGTGGAGCTGCAGATCGACGGGGGCAACTCGCCGGATGGTGGCCGGAGACGGGAAAGGTGATGGTGGTCAGGGTCAATCGAGGGTTGATTTGAATGAAATAATGTGGGGAAAAGAAAGAGGGGAAGATTGGGAGTAATTGTAACCTACTTGCAGGGATGAAGGGGGCCGGAGAGGCAGACAGCCGTATCGACTGTCGCCAGAGAAGAAATACCTAGAGGGAGAGAGCGACGGCGAGGAAGAGGGCAGGGAAGCGTGCGCTTGGTGCGGCGCGACGCGGGGAGATCAGGCGAAGGTGGCTCTGCTGCTGGTATTGCAGCAGAGCTACGAGAAGGAGGAGGAGGAGCCGCCGGAGCTGGTGGGTTCCTGTCGGATTGGAGAGAGAGGAAGGATTGAGGGATTCTCCGTCAAGACCGAGCTGGGAGAAACGACTGGCGACGCTGGTCTTTATGAAGGCAGTGGCGGAGGGGCAGACGCACGCTGGCGATGTGCATCCCTGGCTGGAGTATGGTCGGAGACGAGACCCATACCTTCTGTGCGTTCGCACAGAAGGTGTGGGCATCGTCAGGTGGCATGGCCAAGTCCCTGCGATAGCAGACATCGCAGGGAACTCCGCGTTCTCTTGGCAGGACGCCCCCCTCACAGTGCGCGGCGCCATGCTCCGCGCAAAGTTGCCGGAGCATGGTGCTGCGCAGAGACTTGCAGGAGGGACCAAAATGCAAAGAACGAAGAGGAAATTAGGGGCCAAAATGCAAGAATTTCAAAAGTTGAGGGTCAAAAAGTAAATGATGAGGACCAAATTGTAAAGTCGGTCAAGGAGGTCTCTTCTTAGGCTCAAGTTTTTATACATGACTAAGTTGGACCTAAGGATTTTAATGGTGAATTTTTTTTCTAGGTCAAACCATGTTTGACCAGCCAATTTACGTAAAAACCCAAATTAAATCATTAATTGGGCATGATTCTCAATGTAGGTCAAAATGGGTTTCTAAGGCCAAATGGAAGGTTCTAAACCTAAGAGATTATTTTTATATGAATTTTAGAGGGTTTAGTTGATTTTTACCCTACCTCGAACCACGTGAATTGAAGTAGATTTATTTTAGGGTTACAGAATGTCATTTAATTCCCTAGAGTTGCTGTAGCCCTTGTTGGATCAGATCATCCCACTTTCCTTCTTATTAGGTTAGTTTGACCTGTGTTTGGACCCTGAGTTACCCTGTTTGAAGATTGTGTTGGTGAAATTACATTTTTATCCCTTATGACTTGTTTTCTTCTTAAACTCAGAATTCTCTGAGTTAAGCCTTTCTTTGAGTTATGTAGGAGCTTTTTTCTTGCATACCTAGGTTAGATTGTGCTAGTTAGGGTTCATGATGAGGTTCTCATCAGGGAGGAACTTTTGGTGGGTCAGAAGGAGCTTCTCCTTTCTAGTTACTAAGCTTGCGCTTTAGCTTCTCGAGCTGTTCGTGCAAACGGGTGTTCTCATCCTCCACCATGCGATGCCACCTTCGTGTAGATTGACGTCCTCGTCCTCCACCATCTGACTCAAGGATCATAGCGATTGGACCTTCCCCATGAATGAAGGGTCCGATCTCAGGATTTAAGCAATCGTACAAGGGGCAAGAGAGTTTGGTGACCCAGTTCCACCACAAGGGGTGTACGTTTAGGGAGAGGATGATATTCCCAACTATGCACTAGAACTCACTAGATTATAAGATTTACAATCTCTTCCTTTCTCTCGAGTTTCTTTGGTGAGGACCTCGAGGGCCTCTCTCCACTATTTGTAGTGCTGGAGCTGGGCCTCTAGCGAGATCTTCTAAGTAGATACTGTTGGTGCTAGAGCACCACGATCATTTATTTTAATGATAACAAAACGCGTGTTATTTAACATTTGCAATTTGAGTCCTAGATTTCAGGTCAATTGCAAATGTAGACGTGCTTAAACGGAGTTCGAGCTCGCATCCAGGACGGATTGGAGGAGCTTGACGGAAAACAGAGGAGGTTCGCGTGGAGCGACAGATTGAAGATAGAAGACAAGAAGAATAGGATAGATTCTTTTTAATCCTTTCTTGTATCTCTTGTCTTTATTTTCTTGCTCTTTTTATTTTCCTTAGAATATTATGTTAAAGAGCCTCAAAGTACCCTAACAGTAGTCCTAGGAACACCTGCACAACCCTAGGATACTTAGGTTTTCTGTAGAACACTTAGAAAACCAATATAGGATTCAAGCAGCACTTCCAGACGTCTAATTCTCAAATCAGACGTCTGATAAAGTATTTTAAGACGTCTGACTGTTGTTTCAGACGTCTGATAACTGTTAGGCTGGACATAGCTAGTTCTGTCTGATGAAATCAGACGTCTAGACCTTAGACCAGACGTCTTAGGAGACGTCTGATGACTTTGCCAGATGTCCAATTAGTGGACTGTTCGCTGGCTTAGCAAACACTCAAGAATATGACCGTTAGAGCCTTATCAGACGTCCATAGGACTGTCCAGACGTCTGATAATTGACCGTTTTGCCTCGGCTGACCCAAAATTCTTCTCAGAGATTTTCTAGCCGTTGCAACGTTTGGAAATCCATTCCCACAGTAAAAGTAGGTTTCCAGACGTCCAGACATAGTGCCAGACGTCCTGCATGTCGTCTGATGGACTTACACAAGTACCCTGTTTAGATCTGATTCAAGTCAGGAAGAGACCCGCCCAAAATCAGACGTCTGACCTTGAAATCAAACGTCTTAAAGTGAAGTTTCAGACGTCTGATGCCAGAATTAGACGTCTGATAAGCCTGTCAGAGCAATGATTGTTCCTGATTTCGGGCTGATTCTCTTGGGCTTTGTTCCCAACGGCTATAGAACTTTTCCTAAGCCTTCCAAAGCCTTCCTAAGGCCTCTATAAATAGAGGGGAACCTTTGCAACACAAATACACACTAAGACACCTAGAGACACCAAGATACACAAGAAACACTTTGTAATACACTTTCCACTCTCTTGTGTCCTAGCTAGCTCTTGCTCTCCAAGCTCAAGTTCCATTCATCTTGAGAGCATCAAGCTTCGCGCACCCGCTCTCCCGCCGTGGTTCACGAGAGCGAAGTTGCACCGTCGCGTGGCTCACGCACCGCGTCATCAACTCGATGCACTCCTTGCAAAGGGGAGTTTCCTAATTCCTATAGAAGCTAGGTTTATAATTACTTTGTTGGCTCTATAGGACTTGTTTATTTTATCTTTGTCATTTGGTTGGGTATTCGCTTTGCGAATTCCCGTCTCCTTCGTGGGACAAAATCCTTCTCGTGGAGAGAAGGGGTTGAGGAACGCTACCCTCGTACTTGTAGCGTGGTTGTAATTGAGGTTGAATCACCCTTGTTTAAAGTGATTCGGTTAGTGGATTTGATCAACTAGGTTGATCGGAAAATCCTAACTCGAGAGGGTTAGGTGGTGGTTTTCACCCGATTTGGGTTTCCACCTAAAAATACCTGTGTACTTGTGTGTTTGTTTATTTTGTGAGATTGTTTATTTTATTTCCGCAATTATTATGTCACCCCCTCCGAGTAGGGAACTTTCAGATACGCCACCTGACAAGGTATGTATCTTGTTAGATTATTAATTGTGGCGGCCATGTCAGCATTTATTGAGGGCATTGCCGTGCTGTACTTTCATCATCCCTTTCAACGAATAGGGTCCTTTGGGTCCTGTTGTTGTTAATTGCTCTAAAACGGGTTTTAAAGTCGTCGCGTTGTAGTACAGTTCGAACTAGTGCAAAAAGCAAATAAAATTTATACTCGAATGAGAGTCCGAGGTCGTTCGCTGGGAGCAAGTAGGAATTCAATCGCTAATTGCAAATAAAATGTAATTGAGCATAAGATTCAAGCCAAATAACACCAAAAAATGAATAATAATTACTCAGAAATGATACTCAATGTAAAGCATGAGTTTAACAATAGTTATGCATGGAAAAAAGAATCTCAAAGCAAAATCTATGGTGATTTAGATCACCAATTGTTCAATTTAAGCATATATGCATTGAGTTCAAATAATGCAACAATGCCATCAATAGTTCAAACTTAGGTACTTAAATATATCAACAATATGAACCACTTTTACCCAAGTTAGACGTCACCTTAAGCCATCAAACGACTTAAACATGCATTTGCTACAGTACCTTCCCCTTTATTTCTTCTCTTCTTCTTCTTTCTCCCTCCTAAGCCTCTTCTTCTCTTTTGCCTTGACTTCTCTCTTCTCTACGTGCCTCTTCTACCTTCTTTCTCTATTTGGCTTTTGTTCTTCATGCACAGAGGGAGGCAATCCCTCCAGCAGCTAAGTATCAGCCATTTCTCAAGAGAGAAATACCCACTCTCTCCCGCTCTCTCTTTCTCTCTCTGGGTTCTGCTTTCCCAAAGCCTTGCACAGTATCGAGTAGTCTGATTCGGATCTAAGTGCACCAGGGACCAGGGTTGCTAGCGTGGGTCACAACCAAGGTGTACGCGAGTTAGGCGGGTATACGAGTCGTACCAGGCCCGCATGCACAGTGTCACGGGCGAGGCGCGTGTGATGGTGCGGGGGACCTCACCCCCCAAGTGACTTGAGGCAATAAGCCCACTTCACTTTTTCAATTTATGCGTTGCTACTACCTCACAGATTTCCAAGGTGGGACTAAATGTCCCACCTTCCTCGCGTGCGTCTGCAGCTATGAAGTTGTCCTCGAATTAGAGTCGCAGCTGCACCTCTTCCTCCCAATTGGGGACCTGGGAGTCTACAGGTGTTGATTCCGCACCACCTGGGCCGTGAGCAGCTAAAACATGAAGAACACGTCGGCATTAATGGTGGCAGCGACGAAGGGCGATGTGTACCTGAAATCCATCAACACGGCCTATCGGCCACATTAGAATAGTCCATAAGAGTTGGCAAGGGCTTGCGAGTGTAGCAGAGGTGGTTTCGTGGTGTAAGAGTACATGTGAAGGGTGTACGGTGATGAAGAAGGTGGCGTGAAGGTGCATTGTTTGACGGAAGGTTCAGGTGGACGGGAAGGCGAATAGAGATAAGGGTTTTGTGTGCGGTGGGACGGTGATGCTTGTAGGTGTGTCGGCGAGCCGAATGAAGTTGTGTAGTGGTGGATATGCCTCGCCGGAGTGGTCGTCAGACGTGGAGAAGACGAGGGTGGGCGCGTTAGTCGAGGGGATATTTTGGGATTTTTTGGTATAAAACTAACCTAAGGATCTAAGGTAACTAAACTAACCCTAATCTAATAGACGAAAGGGGGAGGACGACATCGGTGTTGGTAGGCCGGCGTCGGGGAAGAAGACACTCCGGTAGAGGGGGACGATGACGACGTCGGAGAAAAAGTGACGGTGGCTGGTATTTTCACGATGTGGAGGAAGGTGAGGAAGAAGAATCCGCCGCCGGTATTGCTGTCGGACGATGAGGATAGGCAAAGGGAGTCGCCAGAGCTCGAGGAGCTATTCGACCGAAATAGGAGAGAGGAGTTTGGGGAATTTCTAGTCAAAATCGAGTCTGAGGAACTCGGCGAGATCTAGGGCTTCTTTTATAGGCGTCTAGAGGACGATTTGAGTTTGGGAAGCTTGGAAGTTCGTCAGAGTTGGAAATCTATGGGATACCCAAATCTCTCATGCATTTGTATGAGAGATTGGGAAGGTTGTTGGGCTTCGGATCTGATTCATTGGAAAGAGGATTCCTCAAAGAATCTCCCTTCCAATTTTTGAAGGGATTGAGCGAGAAATCAGGGAGATCTTCACATTTGAAGGTCTCTGGAGCTTTAGGATTAGGATTATAGGGAGGTAGGGACCATTTTGTCAAGAAGATGATAAATTTGGGGGGCTATTTGTAAGATATTCAAAAGTTAGGGGCATGAGTGTGAGAAAAAGAGTCAGACAGAACCAAATTGCAAACTAGGTCAAGATGATCTTAGATTTGGCCCAAATTTTGGTACAAACCTAATTTGGAGCCAAGGAATCCAATAGTGAAGTTAGATTTAAGTTTTGACCAAGTTTGACTAAAGATATTGCACAATTACCCAAATTAGGGCAAAAGTCTACTATGGCTCTGTTTTAAGTCAAGACGAATTTTGATGGTTAAATTGATGGTATCAAACCCTAGAGAATATTTTTCTATGAATTTTAGAGGGTTTAGGTAAATTTTATCCTGACCAGAACTTCAGTTAATTAAGCGGGTCTGTTTTTAGAATTTCGGAAGTCATTTAATTCTCAAAACATGCAAAAATTATTTTTTATCTATACTAATCCACTTGTTAGACTCTTAAGATCATTTGACCCTTAATTAACCCCTGGAGAAACCCACAGTTATTCTACATTCATGATATGTTAGTAAAATTACAGTTTTAACTCTGGTTTCTTATATTTCTCTTAGAATGGATTAGTAGTGAATTAGGGCTCTCTGACGGTTATGTAGGAGCATTTAATGATGACACATGACTAAATATAGTTAAATAGGGTTGATGATGATGTTATCATCACCTGTATCTGGGCTTTTCTAAGTGCAGGCGAGTTGGATTTTCAGACCCATCTACGTAGAAGACTTTTCTTGGATGTAGGTGGATTGGATCTCCGGGCCCTCCTATATCCAAATTTTTCTGAGTTGGATCTTTCTTTTTGGGTTTCGCAAAGTTTCAGATTCGTGGACGTTTTTTGCCTCTCATCACCATCTAAATCACCCAATAGAAGAATTAAAAGAATTGCATGCTAGCCACCTTCTCAGCTCACTCAGGCATACCTCTACCCTATATATATATATATATATATATATACACACACACACACACCATCATGACATACGAAAAGCATATGCACTTATCAAGGAAAGCATACATATGTGTAGTAAGAACACTATAGACTGATACACACGCCATGATACGCGTATCCATTTATGGGAGAGCCTTTAGGCATCCAAAGTGAATTTCCATAGAGTCATAGGATTCTTCAGTAGTGAGAATTAAGGGAGCAATAGTACAAGTGTCAAATTGCACGGGGGAAGCAAAAACTGACCATATCCACATGGGAGTCCAGAAACAAGAGGTTAAAAGGCTTCTGATTTTACAGTCTCTCTTAACCCCACCTCCCCTCTATAAAGCAAGAGGATGATGATGATGATCATTGAAACCTTTTCTTTTCTCCTCCTTTCTTACATTCTCTATCTCTCTGGAGATGTATATATAATTAGATGGATAGATACCTCGGGAGAGTGTGGGGAGATATCTGAGGGTGCCACAGTGGTCTACGAGGGAAAGGGGGACTGAGGCTGACTGTGCTCTTGGGCACCATCTTCGTACGGAGATCCTCCCTGTTATTTACTGTTTCCATTTAATAATCACCATCTTTTACTTGTCGACTTTGGAATAATTTACTGATGGGACTTCGGCCATGTGCCCCCATGAGCCTTAGCATTTCAAGAGAAGGGGGAGGCCCTTCCTCCTCTTCCTTTTTCCTATAGACCTTTTTTTTATTATTATTTTTGGAAAAGAGAGGCACATGGCTAAAAATGTAGGCTCACAATTTATTTTGCCGGTAGTTTAGCTATTTTTAGAAGCAGAGAATGGTAAGTAACGTGAAATGTATGCTTCAAGTTACGCTGAGTGGCATGCTTGCTTGTTAGTTAACCCTTTAGACTAAAGTTTATTTGGGAGAGGTCACAGGGGGAAGGTAGTATTTTATGCTTTAGCATTCATTTTTAAATGGCAATGAGTGGGTAGTTAATTCATGTGCATAATTTGTGTGAAGATTTACGAATATTTGATGTCCATAACCTTAATGATAGATGGTCATATATGTTTACAATTGATGTAGGATAAAAAATATTGTCATGAAATATGTCTAATCAACTTGTGATTAGGTCGATCGAACTCACCTGAATTCGATTCGTGCGGGAAGGTAAGGAGGTGACGTGATCCGGTGAGCGATTACAAAGAATCATTTTATCTCCCAACAATAAGGCGTGATTCATAAAACAGTTACACCTTTCCACGATATCTCTTAATATCTCTCAATAAACTCTTCGTTATCTCTTCATAACAATCTGCCTCTCAAGTACTCTATAAATAATCCCTACATACACATTGTACAGGAGATCCAAACCTGAGGGGAGAAAGTCAGGGATCTATAACTGGATACCTGATATGTATTTCTTCTATCGATAATAGATATTGATAGTTAGACCTCCTCCACATACAAACAACCCTTAAATTGAAATTAGGTCAACAATTACCATGTATTTATAATTACTTACTTATTTCTATACTTTTAGCTACATTACATTTCCTGTAAAATTAAATTCTTTGATAATCCTTCATGACTCGTCACCAACATCTGCAATGTCGCATGATGACAGAAATGCATATATATATATATATATATATATATATATATATATGTATGTTGTACCTTTTAAGTCACCTTGATTTTCTAACTTGCATATTAATTTTTAGATTGGTTAATTTGTAGGAAAGATTAAGTAGAACGGGGGTACGTATTCTATTTTGTGCTAAAATAAGTAAAACGTTAGATGGATACCTCAGTTGATTGGGCACACCTATAGAGAAACAAGCACTTTGGTACATTCATTCCTGAATTCAGGCAAGTATATATAGTTAACTCATCCTTGATATGTTTCTTATTCGCCTGTCACAACACCATCAACCTCGACAGCATTTGCAAGTAATCTAAAAGTTGAATGAGAGATCCGTAAGTCCATGATCCCTTGAACATTCAGTTTGCTGAATGCTTCAACATGGAAACAAATGAATTGAGCATACATGTATAACCAGGTGCTTGTTGGAATAAATTAACAAAGGATTGAAGCTGAGCTACCAAGGGATTGATACAGTCATAAAGCCTCTAATTTGAATTCAAGACGTAGTGAGATCAAATCCCATTCTCATCTAATTGAGTTCACTCGAACTCGATCAACTAGACTAGCAACCAAGAGAAGGAGAGGTAAAGTTGGTGACCCAATTTCATGTAGACGATATTCATCTAAGAAGTGGATCTAACCCTTAAAAGTTTACTAGAGATTTTCTTTTTTATTCTTTTTGGTATACAATCCGAGTGATTACCTCTTTTCTATATACAAATGTCCCTTCAAATCCTAATTGTTACATGTAATTATTTGATCTTCGAGAAGCACAAACATTTTCTCCACTTGTTGTCTTGCTTTCCAGGTAATGCCGCCTAGGCTTCACTTCCTTAGAGGCTGAGTGTGGCGCCCTACTCGAATATCAAGCCAATTACACGACTAGCAAATCAGGTGGGCTCGCTTTGCTATACCTGGGTTTTTTGGGCAGTTAGCATTTTTATCCAAGGGTTGTCCAACCGATTCTATTGGGCAGGTGCTTTGCTCGGATATCGAGCAAGCAACCTCTACCAAGTGGGCTCACTGGAATTATGGAAGCACAGATTTGGTTCTCATGCAATGGAATCACTTCTTCTACACCTTGGGCTAGCCTATTTTTCGGTTGATCAAGCTTGTTGAGCCAATTGTTTTGGGCCTGACCTTTCTCTCCCCATTAGCTGCCACCACTCTCGTAATCATGCTGCACAAACTGTAAAAGTAAAAGAGTTTCTTGTTTTTGGCATGACCCCTTGCCCCCAGCAACTACCGTCTGATGTGTTGAGCGATTAGTGCTACGAGATTAGGTTAGGTATAACCTAGATGAGGTTAGGAATACAATAGCAGGGAACCCCTTGAGGTTGCGCTCACCCAGTTAGTCCATGCTGGAGTAAGTGTCGGTAGTCTCAGTCGTGGGCGAGAGTTTAGTGCTTGCACCTCTTCCAATAGAGCCAAACTTCACTCCATCATAGTCGATTGTGATGGGGGAGGTGGTCGCTAACTAGGCTATTTGAGAGAGGCAAGCTCTCTTAGGGGATCATGTTGTAGTGAAGAGGCTAGTGGAGGTGGAGGTTGTCTTGGTGGACCAGGCATCCCTCCTACGCCTAACTGTGCAGAAAGGTTTCGAGCAATGGCCTTACCTACATACAAACATCTCTCCCTTCCTCTTACCGGTGTTGAACCTCTAAGTGTCCTGGTTGACAGGATCCTCAGCATCCAGGACTAGAAAATCCCTAACAGTCATCCCCCAGATGTCGTCATTGCTGTACGAGCGGTGGCAGTCGAGCTTGTCAAGCGAAGCATGTTCAGCCTTCCTCTACACCTTCCATTCGGTGGCGATTGCAATGAGAACCACCTAGTATGCGAGGAGAGGGTGCGCAAAGTTGTTCGCACTTTCAAGTTGGAGGCAGATGTGGGGAAGGCAATAGAGGTGTTGAAAAGAGCTCGGGAATATCGAAAGAAAGTCCTCAACTCATCTTTGTCGCTTGAGGTGTTGAAGGTTCGCTCAGATGCATTTGAGGGCGTAAACCTCCAAACCAAAAATAAAGTGTGGGATCTCCTAACCTCTAGCCTAGAGTGGGCATCACTGCCTCGCACCCCTACTCATGTTTGGAACAACTACCGAAACTGTCTTTGGATGGTGAGTTTCTTGGGGTATTGATGACACGCTTTCGTCAAGTTTGAAATATACGTCGTAGTATAGTTAACAAAAGAGAATTAATATTTAAATTTATAATCTCGAAAAATAAATTTGAGTCCAGGGTCATTTGCAGGGAGCCAATATGAAATTCAGACACTACTCACAATTATAAACAATAAGCATAATAATTCACAAAAGATATGAAACGAATATCAATCAAAAATATATTTAATAATAGAAAATTGTATCTCAAAATGTTAATGGGATAAAAAGAATAATAAAACCTAAAAATGGTGATTTGAATCACCAATTATATCTTACAATTAAGCACATGTTCCAATGTTTCAAACCAATTAAATTTCCCAACAGTGGTTTTGAACCACTTATTCACAAATATCCACGTCAGCCAATAAGTCCACAGTACACAGAACCAACATCAAGCACAGGGCCAGATGTCTTGAAGTAGCCAACCAACACAAGGCACCAACTCTAAAATGGTTAAGTGTTAAATGTAGGGACACGTTTCTTGAGGAACATATGCACGTACCCCGAGGCAAAACCACCGCCACCCTCCTTAGAATCTTTCCTTTTCCTGCCTAATCGGGTCACTTAATCAGGTATTTGGGTCATGAACAAAGACGAGGCCCACCAATAGTGGTGGTGGGTGAGGAGTGAGAGAGAGGGACAGCGAGGGGACCTCACCCCCATGAGAGGCGATAAGCCACTATGAGGAATTCATTTTATGTGCTGTGAGAAATTTGAAGCCCACGTTGTGGGACTTAATTGATGCCTTCTTCTTGCATGCAGCTGTAGAGGATTAAGGCTTCAATTGCACCTACTCCTGAGGTTCCTTCATCCAATTGAGGGTGGCACTTGGTTCATGTGATGAAGTCGCGCCTCTAGCTTTTGATGACAGGATGTTTGGCAGCCAGAGGGAGGCAGACGACGATGACAGGAGGAGGTCTGATGAAGACTTGCAAGATGAAATACGAGCTCTAAGCCCTAATCAAAAAGTTCTTGGTAATTGCTGTGGTGCGAGGAATTCAATGGTGCGTGTGGCTTGGTGATGGAAGCTTGTTGTGGTCAGACAACATCAAGGATGACGGCAGAGACGTGGGTTGTTTGGCCAGGGGTTGGAGTGGTCAAAGCACTCAATAATCAGAGGGATTTTGATCTATGGAGGGAGAGGAAGGTAGTAGTGGTGGTGGTTGGGCGTTCGAGTGTGTGTGTCGACCACACGGCCTCGCTAAAGGCATGACCAACGTCGAAGAAGACAGAGGGGGAGACTGTGATACGGCGATTGAATCGAGAAGATGAGGGTTGGAATCGAAGCTAGGGAGAGAGAGGGAGCGAGAGAACCTAGATTATGGACAAAGGGATAGGGAATCCTCGCCAGTGTGGCTTGCCGGAGCCGAGGACGACGAAGCCTCCAATGAGGGAATTGGCGACGAGGAGAGGGGTAGAGAGCCTCCGCTGTGGCTGGCGAGAGGCGGACGACGGTGAGGGATAAGGAGGCGCTCCCAATTTATTCGTTGGGAGGCCGTAGGAGGATAGGGGAGGACAATCGCTGGAGCCTTGGCGGAGGTGGCCGGAGAGGAGAGGAAGTGGGGGATTTAGGTCGAAATCGGGCTCAAATTGGTCGTCGAACTTCATGGAGCTTTTATAGAGCTAATCGCAAGCTCAAATTGGAAAAATTCATGCAATTTTATTAGGATTCAGTTGGAACAAAACTTGAAAATTCCAAGCTTTGCTAGTGGTGATTAGTGCTTAAAACTTGGTGCAATAGGTTGGCCATTGTGTGAACATCAATCCCACCAAATTTGGTGGGATTTAGTGGAGCTTTGATGATGATTCCAACGAGTCAATGTCAGTGGTAGTGGGTCGTTGACCCTGTTTAGGAAACTTTGAAGATTTAGGTGGTAGGGACTGATTTGTGGAGGAGACGATAAAGATAGGGGGTATCTATAAGGAACTTTGAAAGTTAAGGATCTGAGTGTGAGAAACAGAGATCTTAGGAACTTATTTGTAAACTAAGTCAATGTGGACTCTGATTGACCCCAAATTTTGGTATTACCTTAATTTGGACACAAGGAATCTAATGGTGAGCTTGGATTTTAGTTTTTACCACATTTGACTAGGTAAATTGCAGAGAAACCCAAATCAAGGTAAATTCCCGTTTGAAACTCTATTCTAGGTCAAAATAGGTTTAGATAGTCAAACCAAAGGTATCAAACTTCTTAGAATATTTTTCTATAAATTTTAGGAGGTTTATATTGATCTTCTCCTAACCAGAACCTTTCCAATTTAAGCAGGGCTGATAATTAGGGTTTTCGATCCTGTTTTGGTCCTCAAAATGCGTAAAACCCTGATTTTGTTAGTGTGGACTCACCTTTTAGCCTTTTTTGCTTAATTGACCTCTAATTAACCCCTTGGTAACCTCGTGGTTTATCTGCATTTGTAATATGCTATTAAAATAGTAGAATTAACCATATTTTATTGTCTTCTCCTCAAAACGGATTAGAGTGGAATTATGGTCTTCAGGGAATCATTTAGGAGTAGTTATCTCTTGATTCCAACTAAATTAAGTTAATTATGAAAAATGATGGCGTTACCATCAGGTACTGCTCCTTAGTTCCTTATTCTAATTTTCCCTAATTTATTGTGTTTCTTCCTTTTCATGTGGGGGTGATTGGGTAGGACTTCCTTTATGGTGGGGTGCTCTCAATGTTGCCACCAGTTGGTTTCGGGAGGGGGTCATCCTTTGCTATAGAGCAAGTGATGTCCTAACCGAATGTGGCCAATACGAACACCTGAGTCATTTATTTCTAGTTAGACGAGGTCCTTGCGCCCACCAAAAAGTAGAAGAGGAACATGCTACCACAGAGGGGTTGCAAGAGATTGATGTGATGGACATAACTCTCTTGAAAGAGAGGCTTTCCATAGAAAAAGCATATCCAGCATCCAACTAGAGGGAGCTTGACACAATCTAGAAGGATCAACTTGGCATTCGTCAGTTCGTGAAGGTTCAAGATAATGCCCTCATAAAATTGATTATGAACTTGGAGGAGCAGACATCATGGGTGGATGAGATGGTCAACTTAATTTCTAAAACCATGAACACACTAATTTATAATGGAAAAAGCACTACCTAAACCTCTAAGTTTAGGATTTCTCTGATCAGTCGCACCGATCAATCCACTCTCACCACGATGACTACTTCAGCACGAGTAGTCAAATTGCAAGACAACGCTCTGGATCCTAAAATGAGAGATTTTGTCTCCTAAGAGACAGGGACTCACACTTGAGAACCCAAAAAAAAACAAAAAGACAAGACTAGAATTTCTAAAGGAACCTCAATGAATATGTTTAAATGTCAAGTCGAGGTTAAGATGAGTGTGCAAAGATTGAGTGTAGAGCACACGAGAGAGAGAAATATCTCACAAGAAAAATGAGCGAAAGCATACGAGAGATTTTCTTTTGTAAGAAAGAGTTTTTATTGTATTGTGTGTTTTGAACACAAATTAGAGGTCTTATTTGAAGATGTGAGGTCTTAATCCAAAATAAGAAATACTTAGTTAGGCAACAACCATTTATTTTCACAACTCGAATAGTTTGGTAGATCAATCTCTTAATTGATCAATCAAGCACCAAGGATTTATTGATTAAAGTTGCCTTTGATCGATCAATTTGTGTGAAATCAATTGCTTTTTAACAATCGATTATTATCTATTAGTGGTTGATCATCGCCAAATTTGATCGATCAACCTAATTGGTTGGTCTAAAGATCCGTTCTGTCCTGAGCCTTTTAAGACATCTGGATTATCGGTCAGACGTCTGGTCAGACATCTGGACTCCTTCCCAGACGTCTGAAAATCGAAATTTTGGTATAAGCCTCCACGTCTGTGCGTGGGCTGCACGCAGACAGTATCCTTCTCTCTCCTCCCTCTTCCCTCCTCCACCGAACCCTAACGCACCTTTATATAAACCCCTCTTCCCCTCTCCATTTCTCCCCACTTCACCACAGCACCTCCTTCCCTTCCTCTCCACCCCAGCGAGAGGAGGGAGCGCGAGAGCGGCGACGAGGAGGAGAGGCGACGTAAGGAGAGGAGGAGCTTGAGCTCGCGAGCTTGTGGGGGCTCGTCGGAGAGCTCACGGTCGGAGCAGCGCGTGCGGGAGGAGTGCATCGAGGGAGAACCGTCCCCGACGTTTGCTGCAGCTGAAGTTGCAGGCAACGAGGTGAGGTCACGACTGCACGCAGCGAGGGTGAACAGGAGGTTCTGGTTCTGGGATTTTCCCAGAATCAAACGTCTAGAGTGACATCCAGACGACGGAGTGGACGTCTGGAGTCGACTCCAGACGTCTGAAGGCAGATCTCCGCGAAGGTATGTTCCCTTTGCAGATACGCCCATGTAGGCCGCTCTGCAGCTATGTTTTGCGTGGCTAATTTTAGGAGATTCGGTTGTCGCGTGCAAGGATTGCTTCGGGAAGGCGCGGGACACGTCCTCCCACGCATTTCAGATGTTTGGACATATTATCAGACGACCTGAAGCACTCCCAGACGTCTGGAAGAAAGGTTGGACGTCTGAAGCTGGGTCCAGACGGTCGGGAAGAGGTTCTGGACGTCTGAGGTCAACGTAGAACCTGAGGTGAGTTCCTGTTTACTTTTAAGACGTCTAGACCTTGTGTCAGACGTCTGATTTGGGTCTGTAGCCCTGTTTTTAACCCGTTTGAGGTCTGTTTTACGTAAACAAGATACCGGTGTTTTCCTTGTGAGTTCCTCTACTTGTTAGAAGACTTTATATACTATTCTGAATGTTCCGTTGTGGTTGTTCCATGGTATAGGACTTCGTTCGGTTGCGGGTTCGAGACTTGCAGAGGCACATGAGCCTGACATTCGAGCCCCCACTACTCCTGGGTTGTCGTTAGAGTGGTTTCCCCCTAATTTTTTTATTATAAAACCTGATTGCATATGTGAAATGGAATAAGTAGAAAACCTAGGATGTGGCATGAATCTTAGGACGAGAAGTACTTGCACTGTTGTATGCATGTTTGGAATAGTAGTCTTAAATGAATGAGTAGAAATGTGAACAACTGCCTGTTTATAAACAAGAGCTGCCTGTGAAATATGAAGTGCCTATGTTAGTTAGACAGTTACCTGTAACACTACTTGTTGTATATGTTAAATAATGGAAATACAAGATGCATGTGGATAATCTGAGAATGGAAATGTGAATGATGAAACCTGGTATGGAATGGCATGAGAAATACGAGCATGAACCCTATGGGGAATTAAGAGTAGGGCTCCTATGAATAAATGAAATGGATCTGGAAATGTAGTGGGAAGTGTGCTGGCCCTTGAGTACGTGGTACCAAGGAGAGCGATTGTCTCCTGTTTAGTGTAGAGCGAAGCTAGCCGCCCTTGGGTTGGGACCCGGGGTTAGGATTAGCCACTCTACACCAACTTCTTGGCCCTCGCGTATACTGTACCGGGGAGAGCTACTAATGTAGGGAGGGAGCTAGCCACCCCACAGGGCCTGGGGTTCAACTAGCCATCCTACACTGACTTGTTAGGCCCACTAGGTAAACCAGGGTAGTCAGGCGAGGGTGCACGCACTGTGGAGGGGCGAGACCCCTATTTAGTTCTTAGGGGCTAGACCCCTGTTACTGAGAGGGCTAGGCCCTATACTGTTCCGTGCTGTACTTTCGGCGTACTTGTTAGTGGAAATGGTTGACCGCGTGCCAGTGCGGGGTAGCTACCCGTGCGCTTATCGTGCGTGCCGTAGTCACCGCTACATCTGTCCGTGACCTTAAGGTGGTTGACTGGGTGTAGGATCACCACGAGGGACTCTCCCGGCCAAGAGAGCACCACGTGTGCCTTCTACTCTTCGGAAAATACCGCAATCAAGATCGTTTCCACGACGAACACTCGAGATCAAGAAAGAGATCTGAAAATATAAACCAATGGGTGAAAAGGAATAGCTTATAAAATAAAGTAATTGGCATAGATAGTTTACCTGTTTGCTTTTTGTTACGAACGCGCGCTTCAGACGTCTTTTAAGACATTTGGGAGGTGGCCCAGACGTCTAACCAGACGTCTGGAACCATTTCCAGACGTCTGGGAATCAGTTTTTGTTGGCACGCGCGATTCGTCTGCGCGCCTGAGCGCGCAGACCTGCGTACGCTCTCTCCCTCTCTTTTTCCCACTCTCCTGCGGCCGCAGACCACCCTATCCCGCTCTCTCTCTCCTCCTCGCGTGGCCTTAAAAGGCCACGCCCTCCCCCTCACTCCCGTCACCTCCGCCCCCTTCCTCTTCTCCTTCCAGTCGGTGCGCGAGAGCGAGCGCGAGTTAGCGGCGGCGGCGATAGCCGCGGCGGGTGCGAGAGGAGGTGCTGCGCGGGGGAGGAGGCGTCGACCATGAGGGCTCGAGCCTGCCGGGGCAGCGGGAGCCGGCCGGCGGGGGCGCAGCAGACGCGGGGTGGCGCGGGAGGCCTGCTACAGCTCGAGCAGCAGCCGGAGCACTCGCACCGCGGTCGTGCGTCGCGAGCGGAGGGCGAGTGGCGCCCTGATTCTGGAAAATTTTCCAGAATCAGACGTCTGCGATTCCAACCAGACGACAAGGAAGACGTCTGGAAGACTGTCCAGACGTCTGAAATGTGAGTTATTTCCACTTCTTCGTTTTATTAGACTGACCGTACTAAGAGAGAGAGGAGATGGGTACGCGCAGGTTCTGAGATTCGCATACAACGCGAATCAGACGTCTGGCTGCAGTGCCAGACGACTGGAGAGACTTACAGACGTCCGGGGTGACCATCGGACGTCTGGGAACTAGGCCAGACGCCCCCGCAGGCTTCTGGACGTCTGAGAGACCACGCAGAGCAAGGTAACCCCTGATCCACTTTTTAAGGCGTCTGGAATAAGTTCTAGACGTTTGATTTTGCACTGTTTCGTCGTTTTCGACCCGTTTAGGGCCCGTTCGGGTTCCGTTTTCCGCTTTTCGAGCTGCGTTCTTTTCGGAATTACATCCTCTACCCGTCTACAGTAGCTGTATACTGTTTTGAGAAATTCCTTGTGTTTGATCCTTGTGATATGACCCTGTTCCGTTGCAGTCTCGGGGGTTGCGGAGGCACGCGGGATTCCCGACCATGCCCCCAGTTCGCCTGTTGTAACTGGTAGAGTGGCTTTAAGTATAATCTGTTAAATTATGAAATCATAAATAGAACCTAGGACATTGCATGAATCCTAGGAATGAGAAATAGATTGAATGGTAGATCCTAGGGTGTTGCATGAATCCTAGGGCTGGAAAACTAGATTGTATGATAGATCCTAGGATATAGCATGAATCCTAGGACGGGAAAACTAGTGGAATGTATAAATACTGCAGTCTTGGAAAATGTGGAAAGGAAATAACAGCTACCTGTTATGAATAAATAAACGTGATTGAAAATATGGATTGTAAGAACGTGAAACTGGAAAGTGAAACCTGGATATTCTGAGTTAAAAGAGCTGGAACCCTACGGGGAATTAGGAGTAGAACTCCTGGAAAGTGAATGGAATAGAATTGGGGAAGTGAGCTGGCCCTTGAGTACGGAGTACCAAGGAGAGCGACTGTCCCCCTGTTTAGTGCAGAGCGGAGCTAGCCGCCCCAGGAACCCGGGGTTAGGACTGGCCACTCTGTACCGACTTGCTGGCCCTCGTGTACGTAGTACCGAGGAGAGCTACTAGTGTAGGGAGGTACTAGCTACCCCACGGGCCCCGGGGTTCTGCTAGCCTCCTACACCGACTTGTTAGGCCCACTGGGGCAAACTAGGATAGTCAGGCGAGGGTGCGCGGACTGTAGAGGGGCAAGGCCCCTGTTTGGTTACTGTGGAGGGGTTGGACCCCTGTTACTGAGAGGGCTCTGCCCTGTACTGGTTCCGTGCTATGCTTTAGACGCACCCGTTAACGGAAATGACTGACCGCGTGCCAGTGCGGGTTAGCTACCCGTGCGTTTACCGCGCGTGCCGTAGTCACCGTTACGTCTGTCAGTGACCTTGGGGTGGTTGACTGAGAGTAGGATCACCACGGGGGACTCTCCCGGCCAGGAGAGCACCACGTGCTACTTCTACTGTTCGGAAAAGACTGCAATCAAGATCGTTCCCACGAGGAACATTCGAGATCAAGTGAAGGATCTGAGAAATAGATAAATTGTGAAACAATAGAAAGACGTAAATAAAGGAAGAAAGAAAATTAAAACAGCTACTATACACTTTACTGTTTCTTTAGTTTAGCTGCCACTCTACTCAGCGTTTTGCTGACGTGTTACACTCGTTACCTTTCAGGACCAGGTGTTGAGCAGCCAGGGTCAGCGGCTGCAGAGGACGCTAGGCTGAGTAGGGTCCAATAGAGTTACCACTGTTCTCTTGTACCTCTTTTTGGTTCCACTGTAGTGAGTAGTTCTTGTTTCCGCTGTACTTTTCTTTACCTGCAGTTCATATTATGTTATGAATGTTGTTCTACTGTTGTGGTGGGACATACTGTAGTGGTTTCTTTCCTTGCTGCTGTATTTTCTTACTGTTAGTTATATTCATGTTGGATGTGGTTTATTTTACTGCTCTTTTGGTTACTTCCTCGTTGGACGACCAGGTCTTGAGATTAGTCGAGTCGGTCCGGTTCTCGTGTCTCGTAGGGACTCGGGAATCGGGTCGTTACACTTTTACTGCTTTAGTAGTTGGTTTCCACTCTATTCAGCGTTCGCTGACTTTGTTACTCATAACCCTTTCCAAGTCCAGGTGTTGAGCAGCCCGAGTCACCGGCTGCAGAGGGTGCTGAGCCCAGTAGCAGTAGTCTTCATGTTGTTGTTTCTTCTTTTGTTAGTGAGTTCAGACTCTTGTTATTGTTTACGTTCTGTATTTGTTTCCGCTTTACTGTTGTGATGGTGATATTGTACTGTTAGCAGCTTTTACTTCTTTTACTGCTTATACTCTTTTACTGTTAGTTACTTAGCATAGTAAATGTGGTTTACTTTCCTCCTTTTTGGTTATTTCTTGTTGGATGACTGAGTCTTGGGATCAGTCAAGTCGAGCCGATCTCGTGTCCTGTGGGGATTCGGGAAGCGGGTCGTAACAGTTGGTCAATCAATTTGCATAAGATTTTTTTTCAAAACTTATGAGAATTGGTCGATTAACTTAAATGTTGATCGATCAATTTGCATGAGATTTTATACTAGAGCTTGCGAGAATTGGTCAATTAACTTGTAAAGTTGGTCGATCAATTTGCATAAGATTGTTAACCACAATCTACAAAAATTAGTCCATCAACTTGAAAAGCTGCTTGATCAATTTGTGTGAAAATTCAATGGATTTCTTACATCAATTGGTTGATCAATTTATTTAATGGTCGATCAAAATGCATAAAAAAGTTTTCAAATAAAATGCATCCATTTGGTTGATTACTATTAAAGATTGGTTGATCAACATGAAAGTTGGTCAATCAACTTCATCCTTATGTGAGAGTGAACTACCACTCTTCACTTGCAAATTGGTCGATTAAGAACAATTTTGTCTCACACCAAATTTATATGAGGTTTCATTACAGGAGTCCTACGATAATAAATAAGCAAGAACTTACAAGGACTCAAAAAGTAAAAGGCTAAACATAACACAACTGTAACTTGAAGCTTTTATCGTCAAGAGTTTTGCCTTCAACTTTCATAATGATTTGAAGCTTTGTTGATGAGAATTCTTGAAACATTGTTGGTAGTCAATTACACGTAAATTTTGTAATCATCAAAACTAAGGATTCAACACCTAAAGGTTTCTCCCTTTCGTTGGTGAATCTCTGGTAGCTTCTTAGGGTTATCTCTTGGCCATTGCTGCCTTTGGAAATACTAGCAAAGCTTCTCTGCCAACTTTTGAAACAACTCAATCTGTGCATCCAACGGGTCACTAAATCACTCATGTGCACTACCAGTCAATAGTGTTGGGAATGCACATGATCCCATTTGGGCACCAATGGATGAGCATATGACAGCGATAATTCCCAATGAACATGATCGGGTCGAGTAAGATGAGTGCTTGAAACATTGAGGGAGCGGTGTGTTCATTGCTTCCTTCGTGAGGGGAAAAGCCACGATGAACTTCTTCCTGTGAATCGCTCGAGTGACTAGCCAGATGATGTCAGGCACTTGGTCATCCTAGCAGGGACAACAAGTTGAGGAGGATTGTAAGTTTACCTTCAAAATTCTAGGTGTGTCGTCAACGTCTTGTCCAACCTTGCAGTGAATGAGTTGGTGTAAATCTTTCAGCTGCTGTTTGAGGTGGGCATTTTCTGCCTCAAATTGTTGGAAGTGGGCATCACCCTGTCTCTTGAATTGGGGGTTCTATTCCACAAGCCCCACCTTTTCCTTAAGCACTGCCTCCGTTTAGGCTCACGTGTCACAGGACAACTCTACTAGCTTCAATTATTCCTTGCCAATGGCCTTTAGGCATACTTGGCACTTTTTTCGTCCTCCTCTGCTTAGTGAAAGGGTCGTCGGGATTATTCTCACTTAAGGTCTAGTACTTGAGAGATTCCTCTTCATTCTTACCTTTTCACATGGGGACCTCCTCCTTTCTAATGGATGAGGAGGCCTTGTCAAAGCATCATTTGAGGTGTTGGGGTTTAATTCCATAAACTAAATAATCCACCTCTAACTTAGGATGGACCTATACATTAACTCATCTCATATGAGCTCTATATTGAATGCGTACCAGTATCTCATATATTGAGTACAAATACTGGTGAACCAGTACTGGTATCCCTGACTTACACGTATGAATTCTATATCCATATGACTACCAGTACTGATGCCAAGTATCGGTACTCATAGGTTCCAGTTTAGAACTTCATGCTCAGACGAGTACTTGTGTAGTACTCATTATGTACCAGTACTAGTAATAAGTACCGGTACTTATTGAGTACTGATATTACTCCAGGATCAATTTAATCTCAATGAGTACTCATGATGAGTATCAGTACTTATTAAGTACATGTTACTTTGTCTGTAGCCAATAAGTATCGGCATTAAAGCCAAGTACCGGTACTAGAGGCTACAGATCTTGGCCTCTTCTGACCTAGGACCTAATCTGTATCTCATGTGCACCAGTACTCGTGGTGAATACCAGTATAGATGAGTCACAAATTATGGGTCAAGAGAACCCAGAATCTGATCTGTGACTAACAAGTACCGATACTCATGATGAGTACCGATATTAGTATGTCACAGTTCATACACCTGGAGCCTGAAACCTTACTTGCAATTTACTAGGACTGGGATTCATGATGAGTACCGGTACATGCTGACTGCAGTTCCCACTTTATAATGCTTGAGTACTGGTACCCATGAAAAGGTATTGGTACTAGCTGTAGCTACTAAAAGAGTTTTAGTTTTCTGAGAAGATGAAATATCTACATGTTTTTGCATTTTGTGTAGAGTCTATGTTCAGCAAATAAATACTATTATGACCCGGTTCCCGAATCCCTACAAGACATGAGACCGGCTCGACTCGACTAATCCCAAGACTCAGTCGTCCAACAAGAAATAACCAAAAAGCAGGAAAGTAAATCACATTCACCATGCTTAGTAACTAACAGTAAAAGAGTACAAGCAGTAAAGGAAATAAAAGCTGCTAACAGTACATATCACCACCACAATAGTAAGGTAGAACAAAGTACAGAACAAAAAGAGTAATAACAGTCTAACTCACTAGAAAAAGAAAGTACAACAACAACAACAGGAACTACTGCTGGGCTCGACTGGGCCCAGCACCCTTTGCAACCGGTGGCTCGAGCTGCTCAACTCCTGGACCTGTAAAGGGGTACGAGTAACGGAGTCAGCGAATGCTGAGTAGAATGGTAACCAACTAACTAAAGCAATAAAAGCTAACAGGTAATTTTATCTTTTCCAATTATTTTATTTTACAAGTCATTCTTTTTCACCCATTGGTTTACTTTTCAAATCTCTTTCTTGATCTCGTATGTTCCTCGTGGGAACGATCTTGATTGTAGTCTTTTCCGAAGAGTAGAAGGCACAGGTGGTGCTCTCCTGGCTGGGAGAGTCCCCCGTGGTAATCCTATACCCAATCAACCACCCCGAGGTCACTGACAGACGTAGCGGTGATTACGGCACGCGTGATAAGCGCATGGGTAGCTATCTCGCACTGGCACGCGATCAGTCGTTTCTGCTAGTGGGTACGCCCAAAGTACAACACGAAATAATATAGGGCCTAGCCCTCTCAGTAACAAGGGTCTAGCCTCTCAGAACCAAACAGGGGTCACGCCCCTCCACAGTCCACGCACCCTCGTCTGACTACCCCGATTTACCTAGTGGGCCTAACAAGTTGGTGTAGGGTGGCTGGCTGAACCTCGGGCCTTATCGGGTGGCTAGCTCTCTCGCTACATTAGTAGCTCTCCCCGGTATAGTGTACGTGAGGGCCAAAGAAGTCAGTGTAGAATGGCCAATCCTAACCCCGTGTCACAACCCAGGGGCAGCTAACTCCGCTCTATACTAAACGGGGGACAGTCGCTCTCCTTGGTACCACGTACTCAACGGCCAGCACACTTCTCACTCATTTCCAAATCCATTCCATCTATCCACAGGAGCTCTACTCCTAATTCCCCATAAGGTTCATGCTCGTATTCACCATGTTCCATACTAGGTTTCATCATTCACATTTCCATTCCCATGTTATACACATGCGGCTCGTCTTTCCACAATTTAACATCTACAACAAGTAATGTCACAGGTACTACTAACTAGCACAGGCATTTCATATTTCACAGGCAGCTCATATTTATTAACAGACAGCTATTTACGTTTTCATTCATTTATTTGTGACTGCAATCTTAAACACGCATACAACAGTGCAAGTACTTCTCGTCTTAGGATTCATGCCACATCCTAGGTTTCTAGTTATCCAGTTTCACATATACATTCATGTTTTATAATTAAAACAGGGGAAACCACTCTACCAGACAGTCCGGGAGTACTGGGGGCTCGAACGGCAGGCTCACGTGCCTCTGCAGGCCTCGAACATGCAATAGATCGAAGTCCTATACCAAGGAACATGCCATAATGGAACGTTCAGAACAGTATAAAAGGATTTCTAACATGTAGGGGAACTCGCAAGGAATCCATAGATATCTCGCTTGCGAAAAATGGACCTCAAACAGACTCTAAATAGGTCAAAAACATGACTGCAGACCTAAATCAGACGTCTGGCACAAGGTCCAGACATCTTAAAAGTAACCAGAGTCTCACCTCAGGTTCCTGCGTCAACTTTAGACATCCAGAACCCCTATTTGACCGTCTAGACCCAACTCCAGACGCCCAACCTCTCCTCTAGTTATATGGGAGGGCTTCCGGTCGTCTGGTAAGCCGTCCAGACATCCGAAATGCGTGGGAGGGCGTGCCCCACGCCTTCCCGAAGCTATCCCTACACACGACAGACTATATCTTCTACATTTAGCCATGCAGATCGTAGCTGCGATGCGACCTACATGGCCGTAACTGCAAGAGGAACGTACCTTCGTGAAGTTTTGCTTTCAGACGTCCGGTGTCATCACCAGACGTTCAACCCATCGTCTGGACGTCACGCTAAACGTCTGATTCTAGAAAAATACCAAAACCAGACCAACCTCCTGCTCCTTTCTCTGCGCTCGGCCGCAGCCTCTCCTCCTCGCTTGCAGCACCAACTGCAGCAAGGTGTCAAGGATTCTCCCCCAATGCGCTCCTCCTCCCACACGCGCCGCTTCGTCCGTGCGTCCTCCGGCAAGCTCCCATGAGCTCACGAGCTCAAGCTCTTTCTCCTCTCTTCACGTCGCCTCTCCTCCTCGTCACTCGCTCTTGCGCCCTCTCTCGCGCTCGCCCCTCTCACTGCAGTGGAGAGGAAGGAAGGAAGGTGGCTGTGGTGGAGTGGTGAAGAGAGGAAGGGGGGAGAGGGGTCTTTTATAAGGGAGTGGGTAGGGTTCTATAAGGGAGGAAGAAGAGAGAGAAGAGGGGAAAGGGGCAGTCTACGCGCAGACGCGAAGCTACGTACAATTTTTCAATTTCCAGACGTCTGGGAAGGGGTCCAGACGTCTAACTGACAGTTCAAACGTCTTAAAAGGCTCAGAACAGAACGGATCTTTACAAATACTATCTATGCAACATGATTGCATATGTGTACAAGAACAAACAAGATGTATCAACTAATAAATAATCTACTTCATTTTATCATTACAAACATGAATAGATATACATGCTCATACCTTCTGCCCTACCTGCAGAAGAACAGGCATACTTGTGTTCATCATGATGACAAGAGAGAAAGGCCTGCTGATGGTACTTCCAAGAAATTCGACCTCCACAAGCTTGCTTGAGAACCACTTGAAGAAGAGACTCCTCTCTTTCTTTTTTGTTCTCTCTCTCTCTCTCTCTCTCTCTCTCTCTCTCTCTCTCTCTCTCCTTAGGTCACCATGGAGGTCAACCTCAGGATGGACGGTGATTTTCTTAGGGACCATAACCCCCATAATAATCAACAATTAGAGAGATTAATTGCTGGGTGCTTTGTGACTCTGCCTATCGAAAAGTTACAACTCACAAATAGGTTTCTGTACATGTGTTATAATAAACCACGCCTCTCCTTTTGTATTTTATGCCCACATTAGCTAAATAACTTAATTTGATCACTTTACATCATGGACATAATAGTTGATGGTCTATATTATCATATATTATTTGATTATATCTATTCACACGCACATATATATCTTAATTCATACGTTTGGATTATGATGCAACATGAGGTCCTTGAGAAAAATGCTTGGCTCATCCTCAACTCCCTGGCCAAAGTTAAGCATCTTCAACTTGCTCAATTTTGGAGCCATGTCTCTTAACCATAAGCCTTAGCTTTTCAACCGATAGTGCATTTGAAAAATTTTCCCATGGACACCAAATGATCGAGTTCACTCAAACCCAAGAAACAAGACTAGAAACCAAGAGCAAAAGAGACAAAGTTGGTGACCTAATTTCACCTAAATGGTATACATCTAGAGGGGGAATCTAATCCTCAAGAATTCACTAGACTTTTTTTTTCTTTTGGTATGCAATCTAGATGATTACCTACTTTCTGTATACAGTGGGCCCTTTTTATAAAGGATTTCAAGTCTTGATTATTACACACAATTATTTGTTATTTGGGGAGTGAAATCGATTTCTTCACTTCCCAAGGTACTGCTTTGCTTTTGTGTTGTTTTGTCTTTCAGATCAACGCTACTTGGCCTTCGCTTTTTTGGAGGCTAGGGGTGGCACCCAACTTGAATATCAAGCTAGCTACAAGCTTGTCAGATCAAACAGGCCCCACTTTGCTTTACCTGAGTTTACTAGGAAGTTAACTTTTCTATTTAGGGGCCATCTGAACGATTTTATCAGGAGAGCACTTTGCTTGAATATCGAGTCAATCACCTCTACTGGGCAAGCTCACCGGAGTTGTGGAGGTGCGAGCTCGATTCTCTTATAACGTAATCACTCCTTCTAAACCTTGGGCAAGCCCATTCTCCAATTCATCAAGCTTGTTGGGGTTGGTTGTTTTAAGCCTGACTTCTCTTCCCTCGACACAAGCATATTTACCTTCTCAAACAAAAAGAGAAAATGACCTGAAGCTAAATATGAGCAGAAGTCTCAATAGTCAATCAATCTACATCATGTCAAATTAAATTCAATCCACCTAGGTTCAATCCATTTTACATCTTATGGATCGTCCTAAATAATATAGTTTAATCGATAATTCGAATGATTATTTGTACTTCGTGCATGTACTCAGGCTCGTGCACATGCTAATTAATTAGGATATAAATAATTATTTGCATTGAAGTATATATGCAGCACCTAGCTAAAAGTCCATGATGGATGACCGAGGAGGTGGAGGAGAATTAAAATCACGAAGGTGCGGATGATTTTCCCATGAACACGAGAGTGCTCTCTCACATTTAATGGTAATACTAATAGTTAGTGTGCCATGCACAGAAGCAAGCAGAGGTGCATGCAGGGAGCGGGCGAAGGCATGTGACGGATATGGGAAATAGGCGGACCCCGTGGCCATCAGTGCATCGGAAATTACGGGGTCTGTCGGATTCGGATCTGAGAAATCCACACATAACACGGGGCCCGTACGTTGGTGGGCCCTTCACTTGGGCCCGGAACTCAGGGGAATGGGCCGCTCCAGACGCTGCGTCAGTGCCCCCTCGTCAGCGCCTGCTCCTCGTCCTCCTGCGAGGAGCCCATTGGGCTTCTCGGGAGAAATCCACACGATAGTGACGTGTCACTGTCACGTGCATGCTGCTGCTGCTGATACTCTCTGTACGTCTTGTTCTTGTTTTCCTATTCTTCTTGCCTTTATTTATTTATATATCTTCTTGACTTTTTCCTTCATTTTTTTTTATTTCTTTTTTGGTTTTTTGAGTCTCGATTTGTGCCTTCTGTTTTCGGACGGTTTCATCCCATTTTCTTTTTAATTTTTAAATAAAAAAATAGAACGGAGGTAGCGATTAATCATGGACGACTGAGTGATCTATTTCGATAATTTTCTAGATTGGACTGCGTTCTCTCTCACCAAGAAAAAATTTACGATGCATCAGATTGGCCTTGCCTATTTTCGGTATACAAGCACATGACGATTTGTTTTTTTTTTTTCCTCAGACAAATTAGAGGAGTGATCAAGTGCAGTAACCTGTAGGTTTATAACCGGCTCATTTTGGAAAGATTGGTCTTAATGACTTGTTGATATGAGTCGAAGGATCTAAAGTGACCACCCAATTTATATAGTTAAGCTCAATACTCACAACCCACTACTCAATTTCTCAAATTTAAGCTAAAGCCGTTCTTCTTTTTGGTGTTGCAATCTTCTTTAGGTATGTTGGTAACATAATAATTGCAGCATGGTTTAGTCACTTTATCTTTAGTAGTGGCAACCTACATTCTCGTTAGTCCTTTCTTGTCAGAGTTCTTTTATTAGCAGTGGCTCTATTCCTTAGTTGCTCCTTTCCTTCTATCAGAGGAAGGTCAGCTCCAATACCTTTTGTAATAGCTTAATTGTAAATCTAAATTTAATAGAAAAAAATTAGTTGTAATAACCGGTTAGGAATGAAATTAAATATCCAAAGCAATCACATTAAATGCTTAATACCAACTTATCATATAATAACCCTTAATACTTACATCAAGTTAAGTTTACTATGTGACATTATTTTGGATATCCCATTAAAGATTTACAAAATTGCAATAGTGATTCACTCCGTGGAGAAATATCGTTTGGGAAGTAAAAAACAAAATAATAAGCTTCTTGCTTCATGAGATGGTAGAAATAGGCTAGAAACATAATCTTATAGCATATAGGTTCGGGAAAAAAATAAAAAAAAAATCTCCATAGAGATCTGATGGCTATGTTATTTTGGAAAAATACACAAGAGTCCATGAAAAATAAGTGATTTATGGAAAAGTCCCTAGACAATGGGGATTTCTTGAAGTTGAGCGGTTGATTCCAAAATCAAGTTTGTTTTATCATTCAAAGGATTGCAACTGAGAAACTCAAGTGATCCTTACCCCTTCATGTACACCCTTGACTTGCCAATAGAAAGGTTGAGTACATGGAGAAGTTTATGTAGAGGAGGAGGTTAAGTAGAGTTGAGGAAGAGGACTTGAGAAGGAATGGTGAGCCACAAGGGAGAAGAAAGGGGCTATCATGAGGACAAGCTAAGGCGGACAAGAGAAGGTCATGAAAAATGAGGAGGCATTGAGGAGAAGCTACAAGAGAGGATAGTTGGATATTTCAAGCACATAAGAGATGAAGGAGGATTTAGGTATTCATGGGTGTTACAAAGCTAGAGTATGATGGTGCTAGTTTTGTAGCATCATCACTTTTACAACACCGATGCTATCCATTGCTAAGAGATACATTTACATGGCACCAGAGTTACAAAGTGTCAAAGCTATAATAGCAATGCCATGATACCACTACCACAGAGCACACAAAATTTTGACGTCTGCACAGGGGGTTTGGGTAGTGGTTAGTTTCTTTACATTTTTGTAATGCCCAATTCTCCAAGGTCAATAAAAGATCAAATAGAGGTGGTTGCACGCACTCTTGAGACACTCTAACGCTAGAAGTGGCTCCGACGATCAACAACATCTAGATTTTTGATGTTTTCCGATCATCACCTCCCATAAAACCCTGGGTGTAATCATAACATGCTTTTTAACAAACGAGCCAACTCGAACGATTATTTCTTGCGACTAAAGAGATTCAAGTCGATAACTCTGAAAAATTGATCGGGCTCAAGATCGAGATGGGTCCACGAAATCATAATACATGGTACGTCCCGTGGATTATATATGCACTGTTAAAATTGATTGATACTGTTCATCCACGTGATTTTGTAACATTTCCGCAGCTACGTGCGCTGTCGATCTTGTGGGAACGTTCCTGTGGACGACATTGTTCGTAAAGGAATGATTGATTCCATTGTGCATCCTTCGTGCAATGTTACATTTGACGGGACATAGCTTTAAACTATGTTAGAAGTTTACCTTTGATTGTTTACTCCAAGTACGGCTAGCTTTAACTGTTAGGTTGTACGTAGGTTCTAAACGCGCCGCTAAAATGCCATAATTTTCAATTTTTATCGTGTACCGTGGTACTTTTGAGATCGATTTTAGACATTTATTTATAGTCATGTCTTATTCAAGCTCTGAGATCCTAGCATTCAGAGATGGTTATTGTTTGATAGGAGGGTGAAGGGTTACGTATGTCTTTGCGGTAGAATCACTTCACTTTAAGGGGTAATGGTTTCCTCTCCCTTAAACCCTCACCCTCTAATGACTAGCTCACTGAGGCTTGCCTCCAATGATGTATGTTCAGACATGCTAGTTGACTCACTCGTGTTATCCAGCTAGGATAGCACTCACTCACCTAGTTATATCATCTTTTACAAAGATGGGGATGATTGACTCACTTGCGCTCACCTCCTTTAACTCATTAGTTGCATATAACTCATGAGCTACATAACTTATAACTCTAATATTAACTTATAGCTGCAAGACGAAATCTAGGGGAAAATCCCCCATGCCCCATTTTCCATTCAAGCTCTTCCCTCCTTCCTTTAGCTCCATTTTAGCTATATTTTCTTAAACAAGATAGTGGTGAAGGGTGCTTTAATTATCGCACCGACTCTCTAGAACCTGTAAGCACCAATAAAAGGTGCTTGCTGGTTAGTAAAGTGGCCGTTCATGTATATCAAAAATAAGTTGTTCAATTTTTTTTTCCTTGTAACTCTAACCTAGATCAATCATCATATAACTTAATTTTAAATGGATAGAATTGAATTTTTAATTTTCAACCTGATTTGACTTAGCAAATCCTTAAGATTTAAAAAACACGTACATGTTATGTACGGCAACCCTCTACACTGTCTTCGGAACTATTATAGCCTTTCCTATTCTACCAATCTCCTCCCATTCCCATTACTCATCTTCTACCTTTGACCTTGCGGTGACTACAATTTCTTGCCAATTGTTAAGCTTTTGCAACTTACGAAGCCATTCTTTAAATTTTATACGTAATAAAATCCTTCACTAAGTGTAAGATACAACTTAACATGTTCATCTATCCATATTCATATTTCTAATTATTTAGAATTATTTCATGAGTCAATCTGAATTCAGCCTAACTTATGGTATATTGGCCTTAGGCCAAGCCTTTGCAACAATGGGCCACCCCAAGGTAGACTTGACCCACTCTAAAAATTTGACTTAATCAACATAGCCCATAACCCACTTAACCCTTCCAACGAACAAGTTTGTGTTTCACCATAAATGAGCAAGTAATTTACTTTTTAATGTCCTAATAACTATTTCTATATTTTAATAACATACTTGTAATTAGACTCGTCACTCTTTTATCAACAACATATAAGAATTATAAAGGGAATATATACTATATTTTGGTAAATATTTGATTATATAAATAACTAGATGAAAAATTACTTTAATATGATGATTTATCATCACATTCTCCTAGTATTACAATTAATACAATTACAATCAATTTTGATGTATTGTACAATATTTAAGGTATGTCTATTTAGTATATATTTTTTTGTATACGTTTAAAGAAATAAGTGAATTGATTCATTCAATTGTCTTTTCCATGGTATATGACTTTCTACCTTAAAATGCTTAAATTATAATTTTTTGAGTTTTCTTTATTATAATTACTGGATGTCCATATTTTTCTATAATTTTGCAGGATCGTTGCATAAACTTATTGTAACGTATTTATAACATATCATCAATGTGAAGCTACACGATACAACCTGTGATTATGCATTTATCATGATGGTAGATTAGCTAATAAATTGTGAATAACCTTTCTTCCGAAAGTCGTCGAATACTTTTAAAGTTTGAAATAGATGCATTGGCCTAGAAATTGTTTTTTTTATTATTTTTATTTAAAAATTTTAATATATCATTGTCTAAAATATAAATTATATATTTTACTTGTTAATTACAATAAAATTATATTTTTTACGTAAAAAATTACAGTGAGATCCTAATTAACCTATAAATTTATTAAAATTGATTTTTCTTGTTATTTTTTATTTAAAATTTTGAATACATCATTGCATATAGTACAAAAATGTATACTTTAGTTACTAATTGCAAAAATATCTTATTTTTTATAGAAAATTGCAGTGGGCTCTTAATTGATCTATAAATTTATTGAAATCAAATTTTCTTTCTTTTTTTATTTAAAATTTTAAACATATCATTGACTAGGATACAATGGGTATATTTTACTCGTTAATTAGAAGAAGATCCTATTTTTACGTAAATATTGCAGTGATAACCTAATTTGTTTATAAATTTATTAAAATTGATTTTCATTTCTTTTTCTATTTAAAATTTTAAATATATCATTTCCTTGTTTTATAATTCAATAAGATCCTTCAAAAATATGAAATTTCACATTTTTAAGTTAGGTACATGCTCAAAAAGAATAAATCACAATTTCAAGAAATGATATTTTATTTTGTAGAAACATAATCATTTTGAAGGAAATAATATCCCGGAATAGATGGAAAGGTGTTACTTTGGGAATAAATATAAATTTTTTATTCTTATTGCATTACTTTTTTTACTTTTTATTAAAATCAAAAAATAATTGTTGATGAATGTCTTTGATTTCACAAAATCTATAAGATTTTTGAAACAGAAATTTAAACAAATAGATGAAAATCCATTATGTTGAATTGAAAATTTATTGAAAACGTAATCTTTTTATTTTTTATTTCAATTTTTAGATCTATTATCATCTATTGTATGATAACTATGAATATTATTATCTATAATTTTTTAAAAGGCTTTCTGAAATTTTTCTTGTTTATATCTTTTAAATTTTTCCAAAAGTAATCACTTCCCTTATTTATTTTAACACTTCATTTGATTTTCGATAAATATATAATTTTTTATTCTCTATTTACATTATGTGACATCGCATATTAAAATATTTTGATTATAGATTTTAGAGGACTTTTTCTTGTTAATATTACTAAATATATTTTTAAGCTTTTCCACAAATTTCATGATTTCTTTCTTTTATTTCTTTTGATCATGAGATTCCCTCTTACGAGGTAGTCTTCGGGAGACCGCAAGCATCAACTCCTCTGTTTCTGAGTAAATTTAACGTTGACAAAGTTTAAACCAGTGACCCCATTTCCCCAATGATAGTAGAAGAGTCCCTTACTAGCTAAATCACTTGCTTTTATACTCATAGTCTAAATATATGCTACATAATACAATCTTACTTCCATGGAAAGCACGAGATGAAATGCTAGTTATAAATTATCATAGCCCACTTTTTTCATTGATTAGTGTAATAATAATTATAAAAGGGCTTTCACATAATTTGATCAAACATCAAATTATCGGGACATCGTTGAATGATGAAAATTCCTTACTTTGAAGGTTCATTTGGATACGGGATAAAATACTGCAAGAATAAGATAAATGGAGAAAGGTATTTATCTAAGTGATGAAATAAGTAAAGAGTTAAGTAATGAAATAAAATAATTGACGTATTGATGTGTTGTTAATAGATATTTATTTAATATTATAAATAAAAATAAATTATATTAATAAATATTTATTTAATATTAAAAAGTAAAAGTTGAGATGATCGAAAAACTTCGAACAAAAAGGAGGATATCCCTCCACTAAGACCACCTCCTGACGGGCGCTGAGAGACGAGATTAATATTCGAGTCAAACTTTTACCGCTGGGAATCCGGTTATCCTCGTCGTTGGGACCGCGGCTGGAGGTTACGGGTTCGAGCCGCAGCCAGTTAGGGTTCTTCCACTAGTATTTGCTTGGTTTGGGATTGGGAGGCGCATTACGGCTCCACCGCCGGACAACCTACCGGAGCCCACGCCTCTCTCGCCTCCACCGCCAGATCCTATCTCAGATTAGGGTTTGTGCTTTTGCTCGATTCTTTTCATGCTTAATCCCAAGATCATCTTTTGGTTGGGGTTTCGTCCATACCCTGACTTATTTCTACCTAATTTTGCACGTATTGCATGGAATTTGGAATCTTTGGTCGATCTGGAGGAGAAAGATGCGATCTTTTGGCTGCCCAATTGCTTTTAATGCCCCTCTGGTGTTGGCTAGGGTTTGCTTTGGGTTCTTGTCTTGACTACGATTAGCACCTCGTCAAATGATGGTGGGGATGGTGAAGGTTTTGATGTATGTGTGGTGGTTTTCCGTGGTGCGAAATACCCATACAATTGGAAGGAGAGTAACACTTTTAGAATTTCATGTTTGTCGTTGATTTCTAAGACGTACGGAGGAAATTGTATAGGTTAGGTTGTGAGATTTAAGAAAAAAAAGCAAACAAAACAAAAGAGTGTGCTTTGTTGGACAAGTTTGAATTTTTCAGTTAGAATAACAGAATGGAAGTCATCAATTCATGCTTCCGAAAAATCAGTAACATGGGGAGGTGGTGAGTTAGTAGCAGAAGAAGGCACAATAGATTTATAACCAATTCCATTAGGAGCTGCAGACTTTGTGGAAAACTGAGGAAAAGGTTGCTCTTAGCTTCATGCCTGCTTAGCAGTGAGTTTTTGGAAGGACGGGGAAATGCTCCCCCTTTTAATGAGTATTCATGGGTAAGTTAGGGCAATTGATGAGAGTAAGTGTTGGGGGGTGGAGAGGGGCAGGCTTTACTATCTAACTTCTAATAATTTATGCTCTAGATGAGACCAAAATCTTTTTTTGCGATCTAACGTCTTGTTTACTTGGAAAGTGCTTTCCCAAAGAAAACATAATGATATAGCTTTCTGTCTTTGTAGTGTTTGGTTAGGTTGTATGAGATCTCGCAAGAATGTTTACAAGCCACTGTTCTCTCAGGAACTCAAAAATGGAAGGAGACAAAATGGACAGCATTAAGCTCACTATGTGGCTAAATTTGCTCTGGCAAAGGAAGGAAAAAATGGGGTGAAAATTACTTTTTTCTGGTTACTGTTCACAGAGAGAAGGATTAACTTGGGGCTGGATCTAGTTGCTTTGTTGACATGATCAAAACCTTTTTCCAAACACTGCTATAGTTCCCAAAGACCCACTTTAGAATCATCCATGTTAAAGAACTCTAATTTAATCTAGTTATGCTCTTTAAGTGTACACTTTCCATACTTGTAGTGTTAATTTCTGGGAAGAGTATCTAACCCAAAATCATTGCAGATCAAGAGAAGAGACTCAATCATTTATCGGTGTGATGTTTCAAGCCAAAGATTTAACAGTGCATGGCTCTTTTATTAGTTTAGCTGTGAAAGTGATTATTCGAGGGATTCAGTTTGTTTATTATGTCTTTACTGGACAAAGGAACATATCATGCTAAACTCAGTACATACTGGTGCCATGGCCACTTGTGGTTATGTTTCCTATTGGTGCTTGTGGGCTGAACAGTTTTAGTATGTACAGTTGGCATGTTTAGTAGGGTGACAGCTTGAGTCTTTGGACTATGTCTGTGTGGAAAACACTCACCTACATACTGGTGGATGCATTGCAATTGTAGAAGAAAGAGAAAGACAGACATCACAAATTTCTATGACAAATGATTTGTGATCTTGACTGCAGATCCAAGCCAACACTGTAGTCCATTGCTAGACAGTTGTACACAGTAAAAATCACTTCCTGTTGAATTATTCGTGTCAATTTCAGTAATTGGTTCACAAACTTCTGGGTAAAAGACCCGTTGTAGCTGAATAACTGGCATTCCTCAAGATGGTAAGCATAATGGTTCATATAAAATGGGATGGGTTATTGTTCTATGTTTGTACAATGCTTCGTCTTTAAGTACGAACAAACATTGAGCAGCATACAAATTGTTTTGCTCAGAAATCGTAGCTGTAGTGTGGAGCAATTGTGTTGCCTAGCATGTAAATTTTTTTCTTTGAAAATATATTCTCTTGATGGTGTGATTGGCACAGTTATATATAGCCAACAGACAGCACAATTTTCTTCTATCTCTTGCTGTTTTTTTAATATATATTAGCTGATCAGGATTTCATTGCGTCTTGAACGAATTACACCTGTAGTAAACAGGGACTAGAAATCATGGGGGATATAATTGATTTAACTGGTGATGGCGGTGTCACAAAGACTGTTGTTCGAAAAGCCAAGGCAGATGCTTGTTCACCTACAGACAATCTTCCAGTTGTTGATGGTATGAGTAACCAGACTAGTTCTTGTTAGATTATATAGTTGCCACATATTCCTGCCTTCGATGTTTCACTATTTGTAATGTTGGGTTCCAAGGAAGCTCCCTGCTTTCGAGTGTATTTTACCTTCTTTCAGTGAACATTATTTATTTTTTTTGAAGAAAGTAAACATTACATTGTAGGCCCCTTTCAGTGAAAAAGAAAAAACTATATTGTAGGTTTTAGTGCAGTTGAAGCTTTCCAGTATATTTTAATTTTTTTCTTTTCAGTAAACATTATATTGTAGTTTTAGTCAAGCTGAAGTTTCTCATGGATTCTGTTGTCAATCTGAGCTTTCTTGGCAGGGTTACCATGTCTAGCTTTCGTTGCTCCTAATAAACTGTTATCTTGTATCTTCTTTGAGACCTCAATAGTTATGCTCGTATGCTTCTGCTTTCACTTGTCTTTAAAATTCCGAAGTTACCCTCTTTCTTTCTCTGATATCTATGCCATAAATATAGCAGCACTCAGCATTCAGAAGCAAACAACCTTTTATCTCCAGCAAATGAAATGGTTTTTGTAAAGAGGCTATTGGGGGAAGGGGGTGGTTTGGCATAAATTTTTGAGAGAAAAGTTTGTAATAAGTTTGTACCTATTTCCACCTTCCAAAATTTATGTACTGGATGCCTATGAAGTGATTAAATTACTTATGGGGTTGGAAAATGGGAATCCAATCCATTGCAAGACTATACTATCTTTTCTAATTTATGAAAGTATAGATTTAAAAGTGTCAAGATTGACACAATGTGGACCTTGGAGGCTCTACTTAGCGTGGGAAAAATAGTCCACATGTGGACTATTCACGCGTGTGAACAGGGAGCGTGGAGGAGCACCAACTGGCTGGTTGGGTGGCTGTTGGCTGGCCTTGAGGGTGGTCGGCTGTTGTAGTTGAAGAAAGAGAGGATAGGAGCCTTGAGTTAAAAATATTATTATTGCTTAAAAAGAAATACAAGGGAAGATTCTCTTTATATAGAGAGAACATATCTCAACATTTGGAAGAAAAAGATCTTATCACTTAAGGAAATATCTTATCTCTAAATAAGAAAATAAATCCCAAGCATTGTTTCCTAAAACCTATTTGCTAAAAATAACAAACTTAACAATTAAGCAAAGACTCAAAATTTGGTCCCTTGAACCACCAAACCGTCGGCCCCTTAGGGCCCTTTATTGGCTTAGATGGCTGTCACGTGGCCCATCTTATTCCTAGCACTCCCCCTCAAGTCGAAGGCCGCGAGATCGACGACTTGGTCTTTCACTTGTGAGGCTAGATGCCCACCGTTTATCATCTTCTTCAAGAGCTACACTCTCGGTCTTCTCCTTTGACATGTCGACGGTGAAGCTTCTTGCAACCTCCGAAGTCGTTGCCTCTATGACAACCTGAGTAGTCGTTGTTATGGCGGTCGTCGTCTTGTCTTCTCAAAGTAGAGCCCGAAGTTCCTCGAGGCCTTCATGAGTTGGGGAATCCACGTGTAAGGTGCTAGGAGCCCCATGTGGTGATCTCCCAATCTTCTCCCAACACTTGTTTTGTGGATGGTTGTTGCGTCCACATTATTGACACTTCGGGTAGACGCGAGCAGCTCGACGTCCACGTCTACGTCCTCATCCTTGCCCTACGCCTGCTTCTAGAATAGTAAGTGCAGATCTCTTGCCTCTTGGCGTGTCTTCATCCTCGAGGATCTCCATCTTGAGGAGACGACAGAAGATGGTCTTAAGATCCGTCTTCCCTTTTGAAGCAAGGATTTAATATCGGGCGGCTCGGTAATGGGAATGCAATCCTGATAAAAACTTGGCAGACTGCCAGACCACCCGTGTCTCCCCATGCTTGTCGCAACATAGTGGCTCATAGATCTTCACCTCCTAAAATAATGTTTCATAATATTTGGTCAAGGAGAAATCTCCTTGACTGGTAGTCTAGATGCGAGTGTAGAGATTAGTAATACGAGGGTTGTTTGAGGTTCAGCGCATACCTTTTCTTGAGGGACGTCCAAATCTCATATGCACTCTTTTTGTAGAGCATATTTGAGGCGATGAATAGATCCATCGAGTTTATGAGACAATTCATGACGACATAATTCTCCTCAAATTTCTTTTTTTTCTTGTCATCCTTCAATTCTGGTGGCTCCTTAAGGAGAATGCTCAATTTCTCCTGGCCTCCAACAAATATCTTGAAGGCACAAGCCCACAAGACATAGTTGGAAGCACTGCTAAGCTTGATGGTTGTCTCGGAGACAACCACCTTGCTTTCTCCTAAACCAAGCGTGGCGTCTCCGACCGTTGTGGCTAATTCCACCATCTCCTCTAGTCTTCCTTTTCCGCGTAATGCGTCGGATTTGTTGAAGAAGACTTCCTAGATGCGAGAACCACCATGCGATCAAATACCCACACGTACAAGAGAGCCTAGATCGGTGACTCTGATACCATGTCAAGATTGACACAACGTGGTGCGTGGAGGCTCTACTTGGCATGGGAAAAATAGTCCATGTGTGGACTATCCACGTGTGTGAACAGGGAGCATGGAGGAGCACCAACCGTTTGGTTGGGTGGTCGATGGTGGTTGTTAGCTAGCCTTAAGGATGGTTAGCTATTGTAGTTGAAGAAGAGAGAGAGAGGAGAGGAGCCTTGAGTTGGAAATATTGTTATTGCTCAAAAAGATATACAGGGGAAGACTCTCTTTATATAGAGAGAATATATCCTTACATTTGGAAACAAAAGATCTAGTCTAAATAAGAAAATAAATCTCAAACATTGTTTCTTAAAACTTATTTGCTAAAAATAGCAAACTTAACAATTAAGTAAAGACTCAAAATTTGGTCATTTAGACCACTAAACTGCCAGCCCCTTAGGGCCCTTCATTGCTTGCCATGTGGCCCATCTTATTCCCAACAAAAAGCATTTACAACATGTATTTCAATTCCAAGGGTCTCGTGAGATCTAGAGAAGTGAAAAAAAGAGCAAGTTGCCTTTCTTTGGTTCACGGCTTGCGTTTTACAAAACACGTCAGTGTAGAAGTGTCCAAGATTCCTATAATATATTTGTCATGTGACCTTTCCTTGCATCTTGCTAAAAAGTCCAAAGGTTTCACATAAAGAAGTGAACATAAGCACCCTGCTTACTCTTAAAAGGCACCAAAAAATTTAAAGATTTTTTTTCGCCAAACTCCATTATATTTCTCTACCTACCTTAATGAAGCAGATGGCACTAATATTCTTATTTGATGGTAAATTGATGAGTGCCTTGATACAAGCAATCTTTTTTTCTAGAAGTTAAATATGGCAGGCATGGGATTGGATCCCATGACCGCCAGTGGGATGCTATACCACTGAGCTAACCCCTTGGTGGCTTGGTAAAACCTCTGAAAGTGCCAATTGATGTGGGAGCTTAATCCAATCCATTTGCACATCTACAATGAAGGCTGTGACCTTGCAGTGCTTGCTAATTGTTGTGTCCAGAAACATTTGATTCTGAGCCCTGCTAAGTCAGTTAACTGTCATTGTTTTTTTCACCCTCTGTGCAGTACATTACGAGGGAGTTCTTGCCGAGACTGGCAAGGTTTTTGACACAACTCACGAGGATAATTCGATATTCTCCTTTGAAATTGGAAAGGGTACTGTTATCAAAGCATGGGATGTTGCCCTGAGGACCATGAAGGTGATCCATACTTTTGCTTTCAGAAAAACGGGGTGCTCCTTTTTATCAACTTTTAATATATACCCCTTGAATAGGTTGGAGAAGTTGCTAAAATAACTTGCAAGCCAGAGTATGCCTATGGTGCTGCTGGATCACCTCCTGATATTCCTCCAAAGTTATTCTGTTCCTTATTGACCCCATCTATCATTTTCTTCTCAGTCAAGCACCCTTACCAATCTAACTAGCATATTTTATAACAGTGCAACTCTTATTTTTGAGGTGGAATTGGTTGCATGCCAACCGCGGAAAGGCTCAACTCTTGGGAATGCTACCGAAGAAAAAGCAAGACTGGAGTGAGTTTATACATCGTTGCTATTTTTGCTTCATATCCATTTCTACATGATGAGTTGCCTTTGCTGGCAAGACATCCACTCGAACACCTTGGTTGTCTAGAGATAATGTGATCATGTAGCAACTTTCAGTGGCACGGTGCTCAAAATGTGCATAATACCTGTGTTATTGATTATGCATCATGACGACTAATACTTTCCCTTGCTGATTTGCATCAGGGAATTGAAGAAGCAGAGAGAGATCGCTGCAGTGAACAGAGAGGAAGAAAAGAAAAGGAGAGAAGAGGCAAAAACTGCAGCAGCTGCTCGCATACAAGCCAAGTTGGAAGCAAAGAAAGGGAAAGGAAAAGGCAAAGCAAAGTAAAGAGCAATATGAGTAATGTTGTGGATCATATACAACCACATTGTAAGTTCCATCTTCTAAAATGAATGGCGTGAAAAACCTCCTTATACTGTCTCTTTGTAAGACTATGACTCATGTTTGTGATCAGTAAGTCATTGAGAGATCTGCAAATCCCATGCTGCTGTTCCTAACGAGAGACTTGATTGCTCTTCGTCTCTGTATACTAGATTGCTGCTTGTCTGTGTTCTTTGGTTTCTACTTGGCATGATTGTGTGCAGGTTATGTCCTGATTCCTGTCCTTTGTTCTTGTGATCTGACCATTTTCTTCAACCTTACATGGAGGATAAAGGTAGATTGTATGATTTGTACATGTAGTCGAATTGTATAGCTACTACTAAAGCAATCTCCGTTTGCTCTTTCTTTCAAACAATTGGACCTATAATTACATTGAATAGGACGACTGAAAGTCCCAGCTGGATGTTTTTCTATGAAGGTTGGCTGTCCTCGAACAATACGCAGATAACCACTTGCAATTTTTCCTTTTGTGTGTAACTGTACGGCCTCTATGATAATGATTGGGAGGATCGAAAATCCAAGCTAGTCATCCTCTCAACAAAATTTCAAATTACCTCACTTTATCCAATTATTGCACCTTATATGATTAGAAGTGTCTATCTTAGTTGTGCGCGGTATGGAAAATGGGGACATCTTAGGGGGTAATTAAATTATGTTAATGACCCTCATTTTTTTTGTTGTAAATGGTTTTAAATTTTGATATATCAAAGAGGAAGACGATATACTAAATTTGACCACTGAGTAGAGAATTTATCATCCATTATGGTCATAAGATAGAAGATATTGTGTATGGTAGAACAATCGTTCTTATTATCCAGGATAATGTCTAAATTAGGGTAAATAATAGGGTAATTTTATTTTGAAAGAAAGCTTATCTGATGCATTATCATGCATCGAGCTTCACATGCCTTCACTTCCATCTGATGGATAAATGCTGCCCTCGCTTACATTCGTCCGCGAAATAGCGTACGTGTACATAGGAGTGTTGGATGGCTTGAGTTGGGTTTGGGTAGACCTGCTTACTAAATGGGTGTTGATTCGACTTGCAAAAACTCTATAGGACCTAACTCGACCTGTATGTATAAGCGAGTTAAAAGATGTTTGAGTCAGCAAGTTTTAAACAGGTCCAAACTGGTCTGGGTCAACGGGTCCCTTTCGTTGAACTTAAAAATAGTTAAGCTGGTTCAATGGATCTATCCAGGCCTTACAACCTTATGTAATTCGCTTCTCTCTTTCTATCCACGGGCACATCAAATCTTCCCATAAGAAACATCTGGAAATAACGTTAATCTCCTGTTGAAAGAATGGCGAGTAAACAATATACTCCATCCATTACGTAAGCATAGCTCTAGGATATTGTTAGCCAACTCAATGCCTGAACAATCTTTAAGCGTTGTAAAATTTACAACTTACAAAGTCTTTGATTTAGCTCATGCAATGGCTAAATTGAACAAAAATTAACTTCTGTCATCTAAACAAAATAACATAACGATGAAGATCATAACAGTACTAATCACAACCCTCTACATGCTGAAGACATCCCCCAACTCTATTGAGGATTTTAATTTGAAAAAGGGGTAAAATAGATGCAGGCAAATCTTGTAAGCACCGTAAGAGGATTATCTAAATATATGTGGTATCTGTCAGATACCTTGAGTACTAGTAAGCAAGCACACAATGAGGTGACTCGGGAATCGAATTGCACACAGGCTATTTGCTCGTTGCTAACATACTAAAATTTTTCAAAATGGAATGGCACCGTCCTGCATTACATATATATACTTTGCCTTACCAAAAAAGGATGGATTCCAACAGATACATGGCAGGTTGGATACACTAGAGTGAGTTCTACACCATATAAGAGACATCTACTTCACCTTCTTCGCTTCTTTGCCACCCCGAATCCGCTCTGTGTTTGCATATAGGGCATGTCCCTTGCTGTCGCAGCCACGGGTCGATGCAGCTGGCATGAAACTGTGAAGTAGGAGAAAATTGCATATTCAGTTTTGAATTGTGAATTGTTGGAACACACCAAAGACCCGTCAATGTGATAACAATTAGCAGAATGTGAAAATAAGCCTGCTAACATAAGGGAGATTGCATAATACCGTCCTATTTGGATACAGATAAAACTTTTAACTGTCATTTCAAAAAACAAAATAAAATCAAGGTTGCACATGCCTAATATTGTTCACTTTTGGTATAGGATGAAATAGATGAGAATGGCCTCGCTCAAACCTTCTTCATTTATCATGACACTAAGCATATGCCTCCAAACAAACACGTAAAGATACGTACTCACATGCGAACCTGATTTGCTATAAAAAACTGAATTTCTTTTAGTAATGCCCTAACCCCACATCCAAACATGCACTACAGAACATTGCAAAAACCAAAATTTGGTGAAAGGTACAACTACCCAAGCACAAAAAGGCTAACTCATGGTTTGACTACCCAATGGATATTAACATTGCCACCACTGAAGGACTGCTGTTTGCACATCCGAACCTAATCAGAAAGAGATTCTTCTTCCAACAAAGAAATCCGCAAGCAATGCAAATCAAACCTTAGGTTGGGTAGTGACACATTGACAACAGTTTGTGCTGACATCTTCTTATTATAACTTCAGAAGAACAGGCAGCATATTCCGAGATAGGGCTCAAAAACGATATCATAGTTGATATAAACCCAAAACACGGTGACAATAGAAAGAACCAACAGTTAAACATGTCAAATCAAAACCCTAAACCTTGTATGGAGTGACTCCCCAATGCCAACTAGAGGCTGTCCAATTTGTTTGGCGAGGTGCCAGATCCATCCAATGATAATGTGACTATTATACACAGCCTTTGTTTTTCTAATAGGAGGCTTTTTCCATGACTCAAACCTATGACCTCTAGGTTGTAAGGTGACCACTTTACAATTGCGCTATGGCTGTCCTTCTAAGGCTGCATTTGTAGCTGATCTCATATATTTTGCTATTTCAGATTATTTCTGGTAAAAAGGAGGAAAATCTTTGATGGAATTTTGGTCAATATTTCACCGAAATATTTTAGCTAAAATCAATGGGACAGAGTTGAGTAAAGAATGGCATTGTGACGCAGCCGGGTATCAAAGCGGAGAGCGTGGGTTCATCGAAGAGCAGGAGTCGGGGAAGAGGACCGCAGAGAGGACTGCAGAGCGGGGAACAAGGAGGTTGCAATGAGTGTGGGGACCCTAGTGGAGGTGATGCAGATGAGTGAAATCGCAGGGGTGATGGAATGGGTCAGCGTTGTAACTGGAGAGGGGTGGTGATGGTTGCAGCAGAGGTTGTTGCTGCAAGTTGGGTCCGGTGGCGTGAATTGATGGTACATGGGGTTGGGGTCCACCAGGTGGAATCAGACAGCAGTGCAGTGGGCTCCGCAAGCTGGACGGTGGTCGACAAGGGAGGGCAGTGGTGGCAGAGCCACAGAGGCTGGTGACACATCAAGGTGCGTGGTGGTTGGGGCGGCTGGTGGTGGCAAAAGCTTGACGGTAGAGGCGGCTTTGTAGGAGTGGGTACAGTGGTGGTGGGTAGTCGAGTTAGGCATGGGGTTAATCGGGTAAAGCATAGGGTGGGTTAGGTTTTGTTTAAGGTACTCGCCCTAGCGTCCTACGCCTCAACCTAAGGCTCTTACCTAGGCATCACCCAAGGCAAAACCCCTCGCTTGATGGCTATCAAGGCGCCAAGGCCTCGCCTCGCCTCAAGCGAGCACCTAGGCAAGCACCTTGACAACAATGAATAAAACGACATGCAATTGTTTCCTTTTCCTCCCAATCCATCTAATTTGAAACAAGGGAACAAAGCTCTAAAAAATTGCCTTTTTAATCTCTCCCATGCCCTTCCCCTCCCCTCCTAATCCTTCCATCGAAACAAAAGCTTAGAGGTAGTTGCACATCACCATGACCAGTACAATTCTTTGCATGGAGAGGGCAATCCCTCTATAGCTTATTTTTGGTTTATTTTGTCTAAGACAAATAAAATGGGGTTTTAGGGCGTTGAGATTGGAGAATACTTTTCTTAGGGCAAGATCTTTCATATCTTGGAGGGGGAAGCTCCAACTCTAACCCCACATGACTTCTCCAGTCCCTTCCCTACACATTCGAATCTTAATGAAACTCTAAACTTGTGTCCCTCTCTTCGATTTTCTTCAGCCCTCCATCACTACGGCCCTCTTTGTTGCCTGTTGAGTCTCCTTAAAAGAATATGCATGTCAAAAAAATAATACTAATACATGTGTGCATATTTTCAATTTATATGTATATATGTGTAATAGTATATATAATTATATTTAAAATTTTAAATACTTAAAGATACTAAACCAAATAATCTCCAATTAATCACTCGCAGATTGTATACTGTTTAGTCGGTGACCTCACCGACTAAATACTAACTACCGATTTCTGTAGCCTAGCTAGTGATTAATGAAAATGAATGACTACAAACCTTGAATAGACATCCATTTACCTTTTGAGATATATCTATGGGATGGATTGATCATGCTCATGATGATTGCTTTTGGGAGGAATCCTCCAGCAGAGAACCTATTTAACCATGCAGTTGCTTAGCAGCATAAATCTAAACTTGGCCATGCGATGGCTTTCCCATTGGCATTCAGCTAGAGAGAATAATGGTGTGATTTTCAAAGGGATCTGCCCATACATGGATAATTTTATTCCTAAGGCAAATTTTGGCTAGTGGGATAATTTGCTCTAACTCATGTAACCCTCTGTTCATATTATCTTGGGTAGTCATCCTATAGTTTTTTCAAAAAGAAATATATGTTTCTTTCCAAAAAAAAGGCATTCATGCATGTAGTGTGTTTGAGTGATTTTCAAGTTAGTATAAAGGTAAGTGATTTTCAAAATTAAATTTTAGATAGAAGTTCATCTGCTAAAAGAATTAATAATGCTGATTCCATATAAGACTTTCAAGTTTTAGATTATCTGAGGTTTACAGATTGTCTGCAAGGTATTTCATCAAGGCTGATTTTTCCCCCTAAAATCAATATCTTGCTGAACACTTCCAAGTATCATGGATCAAATAACTTACTAACCACTCCAACATGCTTTTATTGCAATTAGTAATTGGGGATCAAACTCTGCCAGTGTTGAGAATTTTGCACCTTTTTGGTCTTCATTACCGATCCCAAGCCTAGGTAAAGAAGGGCTGCGTCAAGTAACCAATAGTTATCGAACCTTTAAACATGAATTCAAGTAAGCACTTAAATTTTGTTGGGGCATTCCCTACTTGCAATGCTCTACATCGGTGCCTAGGTGTAGTGAAAAATGAGTAAGGACTCTCCCATGAGGAACGCAAGCGAGTAAAGAAATTAATTCAATTACATTGTTGCCCGGATGTAGTCCAAAATGAGCAAAAATTCTCACATGAAAAACGCATGCGAGTAAAAAAGCTAGTTTCACCACTTCTCCATCGAAGTGCATCGCAAAAGAAGTTGAGATTTGATAGTTGAAATGCTAGCACTTTAACTAGCAAGCCCATGGAAATTATGAATACAATAAGGAGAAAGATTCAAATCCTTGAAGAGATTATGTGGGCAGGAGAGAAAGCAAAGGAAAATGAGGTTGCAAGCTTCAAATTGTAATTCTCAAAAAAGGAGAAAGCTAAAAATGAAATGGGAATTATTATTCATAATGATTTAAAAGAAAGCATGGTTGGGGTTAAAAGATTAGGCAATCAAACTATTTTGATAAAATTAATCTTAAAAGAAGAGATCTTGAATGTAATTTCAATTTATACACCTCAAATTGGTTTGGAGGAAGGAATAAAGAAAGAATTCTAAAATGAATTTGATATGATAGTTCAAAGTGTCCTACAAAAAAAATGATTTTCTTAGGTGGAAATTTAAATGGAGTGCACTGAAATTATGGCTCTAGTGATAGGAATGAAGGAAAGACTTTTCTTGATTTTGCAATCATAGTAAATATCTTCTTCAAAAAATGAGAAGAGCATTTGATCACCAACAAAAGTGGTGTAACAAGAACATTGATCAATCACTTTACTTTAAGAAGAAGAGATCAATTATGATGTAAAGATTTCAATATTATTTTGGGGGAGAGTTTAACCGCTCAACATCGTTTTTTGGTATTGGTTGTGCATATGAATAAGTAAGAAAAGTAAATTGGTGTTCAAGGATATGAAAATTAAATAGTGGAATCTTGAAAAAGAGTAAAAGGGATTCAAAAAGAAGATGCAACAAGAGACTTGAGATCTTGATATATAATTTATGGCTTAATATGGAAAACTATATTAAAAAGGTGGCAAATAAGGTGTTAGGAGTGTCTAAAGGAGGAATTCTAGGACAAAAGAAAGCTTGGTGGTGGAGTAAAAGTGTAGGGGGAAGCTTAGAGTTAAAAGAGCTTACTTCAAAACTTTATGTCGAATAAGACTAATGAAAACATGGAAGACTACAAAAAAACAAAGAAACAAGTAAAAAAGGCAGTTAGTGAAGGAAAAGAAAAAGCTCAAGAATGCTTTTACAAGAAAAAAAAGATATCTCCAAGCTAGTTAAAGTAAAAGAGCAGAAAACAAAAGCTTATAACTAATGTGGATATAGAGACAAGATGGAAAAGTATTTTCATAAACTTTTTAATGAAAGTAAGAAGGATAATAGTATTTTAGGGGAGTTAGCCAATTTAAAAGATCACTTGAATCAGGAAAGTTATCAGAGAATACAAACGAATGGAGTTAATGCTTTAAAGATAATGAAAATTAGGAGGGTTGTTGGGCCTAATGATATTCCTATAGACGTTTAGAGAGTGATGGGAGAAGAGGGTAGAACTTAGATCACAAAATAATTCAATGCTATTTAAAGAGGCAAGAGGATACGGACGAATAAAGAAAAAGTTTTATGATAACTTTATACAAGAACAAAAGATATATACAAAATTGTTCAAACTAGAGATATCAAATTAATGAGTCACGTGATAAAGTTTTGAAAGGGAATAATTGAAAAAGGCTGAGGTAAGTCTCCATAATAATTGAAAATCAATTTGGATTTATACCAATCCAGACTACTATTAAGGCAAAACACCTCCTTAGGCGCATGATGGAGATCTATAGAGCAAAGAATAAGGATTTACATATGGTCTTTATTGATTTGAAGAAGACCTATAACTCTGTTCTAAGAGATCTTGTGGAGAATTTTGAAGAAATAAGTACCAATTTTACAAATCTTTATAAAGGATATGTACTATGAAGCTGCAACTTGTGTAAGGATTGAGGATGGATTGATAGACTACTTCAATATCACCATTAGTCTGCATTTAGGATCAGCTTTAAGCCCTTATCCCTTTACCTTGGTTATGAATGAATTGCAAACATATCCAAGTTGAGGTGTCATGGTGTATACATTTTACTAATGACATTGTGTTGGTTGATGAGACAAAAGATAGATTGAACAGAAAAAATTAAACTTTGGAGAAAAGCCCTAGAAGCTAAAGGTTTGCACTTAAGCAAGATAAAGATTACGTATATGAAATGTAAGTTTAGTAGTAAAGGAAATTAGAAAGAGATTGATGTAAAAATTGGCAAAGAAAGAATTTTCAAGAAAGATATTTTTAAATACTTGGGATCCACTTTTTAATAGGATGGTGAAAGTAATGGATATGTTACACAGAATTAACATGGGGGATTGAAAAGGAGAGGAGCATCTAGTGTACTATGTCATAAAAGGATTCCTTTAAAAGTTAAAATAGTATCGATCAACCATAAGACTTGTCATGCTATATTGTTCTAAATGTGGGGCTATCAACCAGAGGTACAAGCAAAAGATGTCTGTGGCAAATGAAAATATTAAGATGGATGTGCAATCATGCAAGAAAGGATAGTATTTCTAATAAGATTATCTGAAAAAAGGTTGAAATGACACCGATATAAGATAAAATCATAAAGACATGTCTAAGGTGATTTGTACATTTGTAGAGAAGCCACTAAATATCCTAGTTAGGAGATATAAGGAGAAGGTTGAACCTGCTTGGAGCGGGTGAGGAAGACCAAAGAAGTGTTAGAAAAAACTATTAAGTATGACCTCAATTAATTAAATTTAAACCTAAAAATAACTCAAAATAGATCAAAGTAAAAACAAAGAATCTATGCAACCAACCCTACTTAATGTAAGAGAAGGCTTGGTTGTTGTTGCTGTTACACTATGAGATCTTCTCAGTGGGTAGGACATGGCATGTGAAGCCAACACTAGTAGCTTTAAACAAGAAAACCTATTAGAAGCTCACATAAAAGGACAATACCTTCCTAAGAAGCACCTACACAATTTAGTAGAAGCACATGAGCACAGAAATATTACCTGATGCAAACATGGCAAGCTACGAAGTATTTCTCCTACATTTACTTGTTCCAAGCAGACACTGCATATTAATCCATCATCAGGGTTCCGCATGCTTGCTTCAGATTTTGAATCTACTTTTTTCTGCATTACAAAGACATACAAATTACCAAAATAAAGAGTTTGCTTCGAAGGAAACGAGCTATTTATACAGGGCATATGTGTAAAATCCCAGACCAAAAATTTACATTATTTTAGAAGTCTCATGCATGATTTAATTTGGAAATGAATTTTACTACGCATGCATAACTGGTAAGAAATAAGCCAAGTACCTGCTGATTCACTTCAATAAACATCTATCTTTCCCACGTCTAATGCAACCTCAACTTAATTAATGCTATAACACTAACTAATATGCCATAAAGGCATAAAGCACTCTTTCAGGAAAAGAAATGCACAACAGCGTCCGATCAAAAGGATAATGCTGTGCATTGTGCTTTATATTTGACCGATGTCCCTACTTGCGCTTGTGGAATACTTCTGATGCTAAATAAATGATTCAGTGGACTACTGTTGCCAAGTAGCCACCCTCTTAGTTTAAAGAAAGAAACAAAGAATAATATTCATAACTAGCAAACTACATAATAAAAGCTAGAAATAAACAATTGCCATTGTCACGGAAAAAGGAATAATATTTATAACTAAAAAATACAGAGTAAAAGCTATAAATAAACAATTTCTATGCTTTGCTTTGCTACAGAGACAAATAGACAAATGGAAGTAACGTGCAGAATAGGTATTGCTCAAGTGTTACGTGTCAAAGAATAAATTGCTTAGTATATAACTTTGCTTGAAATACACACCACAGACAGACAGATAGACACACACACACACACACACACACACATTTCTTAACTTGGATTAAGTGTCTTTTTCTTTAGGAGAAAAATATCACAGTAGACCCATCACCACCAATAATTAAGGATCGAATATGTTGCTTTATTAATAGCATGCATTCTAATCTTAAGAGGTAAAAAAAATAAAACAAACACAAAAATTGCACCTTCCTATAATGAGGGAAATGGATAATCGATAATGTTTAATTGAGATCTCCCCAAGCTCATTTACCCCTACAATTGGATTGCCTTGCTTGCATTCTTAAATATAATTGCCGGAGAAAATAGAATCTTATTCAAATTAGAAATTCTAACCCTCTTTACTTAGAGAGTAAGGTTAAAAATATTACATAAGAAACCCAATAAGAATAAAAATCTAATAAGAAATAGGAAACGAGTCAAGACTCTCAAACCTTATTAAATAGACTAAACCTAAATAAAATAGAACTCTTTATTAACCAATACTAACAACACTCTCTACCAAGTTGGAGCATGGATAACAAGTACACCCAACTTATTACAGTAGACAAAATTTGACTCCCCCTAATGAAAACCTCTTCTACCTAGAGAAGCAAGTAGGCAAGTAGCCGGAGATGATCCCAAGCAATAGCAATAGTAGTGAAAAACGATATCAAGCATGCAGTAGCAGTAGTAGTGAAAGACAATATCAAGCATGCAGTAGCAGTAGTCATGCACTAGTATTAGTAGGAAACAAGAGCCCTTCTTAGATCCACCAATCATCAGAGTCAACATAGGGTCCAGCAAAAGGAATAGAGCCTCTAAAAGTTGAGGCAATAGAGGCAGAATTCGCCACATGACCAGTACCAACAGTAGTAGTAGAGAAGGACGGCTCACTCCTCAGTAAAGTCCTCAGAATATCTAGTTCCTCAACAGTGAACCATGTATGAGTGAGTATGCTCCGTAATAGTCTCAGGCGTAGGGGTTTCAGTAGTCTCGAAAGGATGGTTCGTCTGCTTGCAACATGTACAGGGTGAGTAGATACTACTATGACCCCATGTGCGACCACTTGAACAACCACCTCTCCCTCCAGAGGCAACAAGGGTAGATGTGTTAGGAAGATCAGTAAGTAGGGCATTTGCATTGATTTTCTAAAAACAATTGTAAACTATCTCCAGATCAAGAATAGCATCAAATGACAAGAGTTGGTCTGTAGTCGATTGATAACAAGGCCCTAGGCCATTAAGAAACCAATGTCTACCACTTCACCCTCTGAGTAATCTATACATTACAATAGGAGGGTTGGAAAACCAATAGTTCCTCATATAAAGACTCCATAGTATGTAGTCAACCAATGACATGTCCCCCCTAATTTATTGACCAAATCCGCCAATAGACATCAGCATGTCTGGAATAGTTGGACTTCTGGTAATATTTCATGGTAAAGTTGTCCCATATGTCCTTGGAGTTCTTCTTGTAAAGCATATTCGCCGCAGTCTTCAACTCTATGTTGTTTATAAGCCAATTCATGACCATGTAATTTGTCTTGCTCCCACTTATCATAATCCCTATCTTCGGTATTAAGTTCCTCCTTACTCAAGATGTAGAGCTTCTTCTGACCTCCAATGAATATCTTGAATGCCTAAGACCAAAGAATGTTTTGAGCACCATTAAGTTTGATGGAGGTGCCCTACACCACGACAGCCATAGTAAATGCCGAAGCCTTGGCATCCATAGGAATAGTAAACAATGATCATAGTGTTGTCATGTTCAAAAGCAGATCAAGCAATCAAACACAGCCAATAGTGAAGAGCCAAGTGCAAGAGGCACACAACAGCCGTATATTAGAGAGGCGGGGGTTACATGAACATGGCACGCACATGGAATCGAGTTAACACTCAATGTGCGTGCAGTAGCAAGTAGAGCAGCACATTATGCATGACCAACAAGGGTAACACTACACACTATGCACATAGGGCAGAGAACAATACCACATGCTAGGTGCGCGCAATAGCAGCAGATGGCGCGTGTAGAGGGCCACGCATAATGCACGCGGTAGGGTAGCACAATGCCATGCATTGTGGGTGCGACGGTGCCGAGCAGTGCCACACACTATGCACGTGGCAGGATGAATCAGTGCATGCAGTGTGTGTTGGAAGCACACACAAAGTGTGTGCGGGTGGCACGCAATGCATGTAGAGCACACGCTATGCACACGAGATGAAGAAAAGATGCATGCACAAAGTTGTGCACGAGGTGCAGGCAAAAGCCACGCTCTATGCATACACGACAAGGAGAGAGGAGCACGGGGGTTGGCATGTAGGAGGCGCAAGAATCAATTCTACTTTAATATCATGTTAGAGAACATAGAGAGTCTTATTCAAATCAAGAACCCTAACTCCCTTTATATAGAGAGTAGGTTAGAAAATTTACATAAGAGATCTGACAAGAAGAAGAAACTAACAACTAGGAATAGGAAAAGAACTAAGACTCTTAAACCTAATTAAATACACTAAACCTAAATAAAATAGAATTGTTCACTAATTAATCCTAATACTTTAACAATAATAAAACATTATCAAGACATCAATTGCAATTTAATGATTTTGCATTAAGAAAAACAAGTGAACAATCGATACCATGCGGGTATATTTATGAAAACATATTTTGGACGAGAATATGTATAAGGATATTAAAGCTACATTTAGAAATGAAATAGGATTAAGGCGTTTGGTTGTATAATGGAACAAAAAGGAGGTTGGATCTGATAGATCTTTTTCTTTTCTGAAAAATAAAAGGATGGCTTCTGGATGTTAGTAGCCATCCACCCTCATTCAAGCATCAAAAGATATTACAAAGTTGGGTCCAAGAATTACAAAAATAAGAAGCTTCCCTTACAATATCGTCCACCCAAGGATGCACTCCATGAAAAATCACCCCATTCCACTGCAATCATAGAATTGTAGATAGTCCCATAATGATTTTTATTGCACATTTTGCATCTAATCTTGCATCTTGCCTCGACTCATACCAACAGTCAGGCATAGAATTGACTTTGAACATTTGACATTGAACATTGGTCAACCAAACTGAACCCAGAATTGTTCTTCAAACAGACAAGAGATGAAAATATGGAAAGCATCTCCATCTCCAACATCACAAAAGGAGCAAGTGGTCTTCTCCTATGCCCACTGGCTTCTAAAGACCTTTGTAACCAATTTACTATGCCTCAATAGCTAGGTGAAGATTTTGACTTTCAATGGGGCTTTCATCTTCCAAATAGTAGCATTATCCATCTCAATTGTCAAATCTCCATTACTACTCCCCTCTTCGAGTGACTTCTAAATCTTTTCCAAAGAGAAATTACCTCTATTCCAAGAAATAGGGTCCAGTCTATTTGGTGTAGACCAAAAGCTATCCACCTCCACAAACAATCTCAGAAAGTCTCCCACCCTTTGCTTTAGAAAGAGCCTCCCCCACTTGTGGCACCCAATCCTCAATGTTCCTTCAAAAAGGTCCTTCACAATAATCCACCATAATAGCATCTTTATCGTTGGCAAGGGCAAAAGGCCAAGGAACTAGATCTGCCAATTTCCCATTTGCTCGTGCATTCATCTAGCAAGAACCTAAAAGTACCCCCATTGTCTAGGACTAGGTCGAAGAAATGCACTACTCTTTCTACCATGGCACACAACCCTCTCCGAAATGCCAAAGACCCATAAGGAGGTGTAGGAAAAATACTCCCATTTAGTGACTAGTCATAGCAACTTCATATCACCTCATTCAATAGGGACCCGCCATTTTGTAGAAGCTTCACCACCCACTTTGCCAATAAAGCATCATTGAAGTTAGACAACTTTAACAATTCCAACCAAGCAACTTGATCTACATGTTTACTCATCTCCCATGAGACCACCTAGAACTTTTCTTCATGTTGTAGCCCCGTCCAGAAGAATTTTTTCCTAAGTAAATCAATTCTCCCCAACACCTTCTTGGGCAGCTTGAAAGAAAAAATATGGAAGACCGGGATTGCAGAGAGGATGGCCTTTCAGAGTACTAATTTGCCTCCTTAGCATTCCACTGCCTCAACCTGTCAACCTCTTCTCAAGTCTCTCTGCCTTCCCTTCAAAGGTAAGCCAAGTAAACATTAGAAAGAGCCCCAATCTCAGTATCAAGTGCATGTAATCATCTAGATGCTTCCTCTGGTATCATGCCAAAATGCACGAAAACAAATTTAGACCAATTTACCTCCAAGCCCGAGAATGCACTAAATATTTTAACTAACAACCAAGTTCTCAACTTGTATGCTTCCTATGAAAAATACCACATCCGCTGCATACGGTAAGATAGGAGACACCATGTTATTCTCAAGGAGCGTAAAGATGAGACCACCACGACAAGCTCTGAAAGCCATAAAGGCTAGAGCATTAGTAGCCACTAAGAAAAATATTGGTGCAAGGGAGAACCTTGTCTCACTCCCTTTTAGGGTTGAATCCAACCACCACCTAGTCTATGTTAGAGTCTTGTTCCACATCTTATTTTGATGTTAACAAAATTATTATAAATTAATATTTACAATTGAGTAACATTTCAGGTTTAGGTGAAGATCAACGCAAACAGAGAATTATGTCAAGGAGGCACGATGACAAAGAGGAGAAGATCATCTCCAATCTTTAGTTTTTTAGAATCAGTTTTTATTTCTTAGAATGTATGCCTCTTAACAAAAAAACATAAGTTAGATCGTAAAATTAATTAGGGATAAATTAGGATTAACATTACGATCATTCAAAGTGCGTATTGTTGAAAAGATATTGCTTTAGTGGTTAAAGTAGACCAATGAACTAATTAGTAATACACTTAAAATAGAGGTACTTGAAAGCAAGTATCGATATTGTTCATAACTACCGGTGTAACATCCTAAAATCTAGGTTTCGAGTCATTTCAAAGTGGTTCGAGTCAGTTCGAACCCAAAAACCCAATTAAGATTTGGTGCTGGTGGCAGAACCCCTTAAATTGCCAAAAAACACGTATTTCAAGTCAACCCTTGGTCATACTTTGTCAAAAGTGTACCATATGTGCTATCATTAGATTCCTCTCGTCAGAAGCTTACCAACGACGCTTGTTTCGTGCGATTCCGAGTTGTATAGCTCAAGTTATAGCCAAAAGAAGTCACCAGGGACCTAAATGTAAGGTGAACCCAACCTTAAGGGCAATTTAGGTATTTTGCCCAACTAAACCTATTCTAAACCACCCCTAAAACCTATTTAAGGACCCCTTGGGTCCTTTGGGTCGTCATTCATCGTCAACTCTCTCTAATCAAGAAAGGGAGAAGAAATTTTTCTTCTCCAAAATCAAAAATTATTTCATAAGGACCTGTGTGCGATTCCACAAAACCTGAGGTTCCCACCGCAAAAGACACGGTGGCGGTGTCAACGCGCAGTAAGCACGCGACACATGGCGGCGACGACATGCGAGCGGGCGACGCGTGGCGCGGGAGTACACGCGACTTCGCGCGAGCGCGCGTGCATCGCGAGTCAAAGCACAGCAGATTGCGCCGTGTGCAGCGATTTGGGGGTGTGGGCAGTAATCTGCAGGCAAGCGAGTAGGCGTGCAACGCGTTGCACATGTGGAGGCGCATGCGCAGGCACATCAGGCAGCACGTGCGTGGGCTTTTAGTCTGACTCTGGACCCCCTCGCACTGTTTCATCTGGTTCGAGACCTTCCTGACCTCGGATTTTGGCAAATAAGGTATCGTTGGAATCGTATCAACGCATACTATGCATTGGTATGATTTATTTTCACTTTTGAGTACGTTCTACTTATTGAAAAATTAGAAACATAATTAGGAATCCTCGACCCCGTCATGGGTCCGACTGAACCAGGTTCTCTTCCCGGTGCATGCACAAATCCCGAGGCGAGCGTGGGGACTGTTCCCAGGCCTAGTGCGCATGGTTCGGAGTCATCGTGACTCTCCAGTGGCATTAAATATAGTCTACATTCAGTCGTTTTTTTGAGTACTTGTGGATCCGTCATGAACAATCTTTTTTGTATATCGTCCCAGTCGGCGTGTATTCTCCTTTTTGTTGAGTTTGGAACCCCTCTAGTATTTTCCCTAATTTATGGGCACTTAAATGAAAAATAATAAATTTTATGGAAATAATGTAGATTAATGTACCCTTGTTATCGCATGTATGAAACAAATCTTGTTTTCCATAAAACGAGTTTTGTTATTTCCAATAATTTCTAAGTAACATGAGGCCACTGTCACAAGATTGAAACTACTTGAAAAAGGATAAGTTAAAGATAATGTGAATAATTATAAAGCCTAGAATTGGTACTAGGAAATTACAAAGGATTTTCTGAATTAACAAAATATGAGATAGTTATCTAAAAATTGATTATATAATACGATAGATATGTCGAAAAGAATTAAAGGATTAGATAACTGGTTTTAGCCTCGTTACTTGTCGGGATTTCGACAGTAGCTTTAAATATTTTCAGACCATGTTCAGGGGCTGGTCTAGGGAGTTGCTGGCTTTCCTATGACTTTTCGGTTAGGCTTAGCAGCCAACTGAGATAGTGGATTCACAGGGCTTGAGGTTGGAGCAGTTCTTTCGACCGGTGGATGGGACATTGGCTGTCTATAGTTCAACGTACACAGCACTTATACGTGTTCACGCTACACGACGTACCACCACCCATTTCCGCAATGACCCCAGGGTGATGAAGCGTGGCAACTCGATGGATATAAGCAAACCACCTGGTCAAGAGGGTAGGTTATATCGATCTTGCACCACAGGAAGTTACACGAAATCGTCTAGTACCCGAGACATTGATTAACAATTTGAAAATAATAAGAATATGGGCAAATTGCATAAAAATGACTGGATATAAAATAAATTATGAACAGACAAACTATCAAGATAGTGCCTTTATACTGTACTCTGTATTTGAGCCACTTGTACTACTCAGTTTTCACTGACGCTGTCTCAGGTTCCGTACTCAAGTGTTGTTGAGCAGTCGGGTGCCGCGGCTGCAGTTGGTCAGACCTCCACGGAACCGGGTCCTATCTGAGGAGATGGTCAATACTGAGCTGGTGGCTCATAGTTGTAACTTCTTTCGCACTAGTAAAATTTTATTTCCAGTTTTCTTGATAGTTGTACTAGACTCATTTATTTCTGCTCTAGGAGAATTTTACTTTTATTGTCAGCACTTTTGCTCCTTTCATTTAATGCTTTATGAATGAATGTTGGTTATAGATGTTTTATAACTTTATATTTGGTGACTGCGACCTTGTGGGATTTCGTGCTAGTTGTTAGCATAAGACAACTCGGGTCATGTCGTTGGCGAGACTCGGGTCGTCACAACCAGTACATGCAAGGCACAGGTTTGAGCCTTTGTCTCAAACTGTGAACAAGTACCGATACTAATCAAGAGTACTGATATCTGATGGTTACAATTTGAAGTCTCAGTCCGGGCCTAGATCTTATGAGTATCGGTACCTATGATGAGTACCGGTACAGGTAGTTCACAGTGCCTAGTAAGTCTTAAACCTGAGAGTCACAAGTACCGGTACTCATGATGAGTACCAGGACTCTTGTGTGCTAGCTGCAAAAAAACTGTGAGCAGCTAGTACCGGTACCTATACTTTAGTACCGGTATCATTTAGCTGTTGGTTCAAATCTGAACGTCTGTGAAATTGATTTTGAGGACTAACGTTAGGATTTAAACCCCAATGTCTAGCTGACGGACTACTAAGGTCCTAACTCTATGAAAAGATCCTAAGACTCTTAGTTTGCACATAAAAAAGAGAAGGAAAAATTCTAAAGCTAACTTTTCATATTTCCACTATATTTTGAAGAGAAGAAAATAATTTGCAACTCTTAAATTTCTCTACGCTTTTGCAATCTCATCATCTTTTTTTTTCATGCATTTCAAGGCAATTCATGTCATTTCTAGGCTCTCCAATTGGTATCCATTTTAATTATTGTTGAAAGACTTATGTATTTTGTTGTAAGATTTATTTCTATCTTACACCTGTGCTTATTTTGTACTTAAGCTTTTGCTCATTGAGTTGTAACAAATCCGTTGTTCTACTTAGGTTGAGGTAACCAATTAATTACCTCAGTGAGTAAAGTGATTTCCTCAAGGTTGAGGGAAGCAGGTTAAAAATCCTAAGCTGAGAGACTTAGGTTGTGAAGTACCTAAGTGAGTAGCGAACCACTATACATTTTGTGTCATCCGTGATTTGAATTATTTGTGCAAATATTTCTTGTTATTACTAATATCCGTTTGAGAGTTTGTGTGTGCATAGCCTACACTATAGTAGCTTCAAGATCCTACAGTCTACTACTATTCACCAAAACTGAAAAACGATGAAGTGGTAATGAAGGTTTTAAATGCTGATTTTAACATTGATTCAATGATTTTGGAAATATCCATTTCAGAGGCATGTCAATGAAATGCCAAAATTTTGATGACTTCAACACCCTAAAATAGGCATTTCGGAGGCACGTGGAGGCATTTTAAGAAAATCTTGGAATTCTAATCAACATGACTATGATTGTATTAATTTCTTATAATTGTGTTACTAATACTTGATAAACATTTGATAATTAACCCTATTAAAAAAATATGTAAGCATTAAATTCTAAGATCTAACAACTTAACTCTTTAGAACATATAGGTCAAACAATCATAGAAAAAGTTAAACTACCATAAACTCAAATCTACAAATATAATTCTTAAAACCTATAATTAAATCAATCAATCTAGAAAATGTAGCTTAAATCTATCTTAAAAAATAGAAATTGATACTAATTAACTTTTGAGAAGCTAAAATACCTTGAGGTTCTAACAAATAGGGAGAGAACCCTTGAAAGAGTTATTATCACCTCAACAAGCATACAACAATAGTACTTGACAAATAGATTACCAAGGCACCCATATCAACCTAAAAATATGAAAATGGTCTAAGAATTGTACTTTTTGCAACCCATTTCACTGAAATTGTCAACATACTATTGAAATTTGGCAAAATATCATTAGTGCACTTACATTTCAACATTACATGTATGTCAAAATAAGATCCCACATCAAAAAAAGGTCATTTCACTAGCATGTCGTGGCCATTCAAAACACTGGTGGTAATACACCTTTTCATCCATGAAATCCAAAGATCTGGAAAATGCCTTCGCAAAATCAACTTTCCACATAAAGCCTTTTCTTTCCTATCTTCACCAAGTAGCATCTTGTCTGCTAAGATAAGACTCCTACAAAGACCTCCCCTCAATAAAGGCTGACTAATCTAAACCAATCAATGCAGGCAGCACCAGGACTTTAGCCATAATAAGGTATGCCACGTTGGGCAAAGCAATGGGGCAATAGTCATCTATTCGCTTTGCACCTTATTTCCTAGGTAGCAAGAACATGAAAAACCTATTAAGGTTTTCTTGGATTTGGTAATTATAGTGGTAGAAAGGATTGTAATAATTTTTTTTATATTGGAGGTTAGAAAAATGTTGGTGGAAAATATTGGGGGAATCCAAATATCTAACTCACCCCCCCTCCACAAAAAAAAAAGTAAACTATGGGATAACCCCTCTAAAGGGGCAACCCTTGGGTTATCCTACAACCAAACACAACCTAGATTTATTTTATCTATATTTTGGCAAGTTGAATAAATCATCATACTTGGCCAATTAATCAAATTGGTAACCTCACCACGTTAAGTACTCAATGAGCCCAAGTAACAGGACCTATAATTTGGTCACATGATCACTTGCATGGCCAATTTTTATATGGAAGTTTGCATGGGATGTTTTTCCACTTTTTTTAGTGTGAAAATATCCCATTATTTCTTCTCCAACTCTTTTTTTTTTTTGAAAAGGATTCTCCAACTCATATATGACTTATAAGGTGTATAAATATACATACTAAAGTGTTTCAAAACAATTTATCACTATATTAATCAATACGCCTTTTTAATTGATTTGAATATAAATTATAAAGACATCGTGACCACCTCCTGTATTTCATATGGTCCTTGGTAGGACGCTTCCACTGCTGAATATGGAGTACCGATTATTGCAACTTTTGGCACAGGCTAATTAAACATACTAGAACATTATGCATGCATGTAAAGTGGCTTCAACATTAACTCACTTGTGGAATAGGGTAATCCAATAATGAAAAGATGGAATACCTCATCTATAGCAGATGATGATGCTTGCTGCATATTTGTTCCATCACTGTTCCAAAAAATAAAAAAAGAAAAGAATGTCAACTCTATATAAAAACTATTATTGCAAGTCCTTTTAAAATTCACTATATCCAATAAGAGATGAACTTGAAACAAATTAAGTATAATGATCGCAATGCCCAAACCGAAGAAAGGTCAGAGGCAATGTAGACTTACCTTTGAGAGATAGATGAGTTGTCACATGACTGCATCTTATATTTGTGAACAGGCAATGCATTAATCTCTTCTTCACTCATAGAAGGAACCCCAGGACTATTATCAGAATCCAATGCCCTTAAAGTATCATAATCTACCAAAAATAAAGGCATAATACCTTTAAAACAGAGAAAACCATAATGATCCATAAACATTAACAAAGAAGAGTGATTTATAAGGCCCCCAACTATAGGTCCATTCCTACAAAGTGTCCTACAATTTGTTTCTTTTTGCAAACTTAGGGTCCTTGTCTTTTAAAGGTAATTGTGGAAGCTAAAAGCATTAAGCTCTTCATATTTAGATGATTTTGCCCTCGGGCAAAACACATATCTCCCCTTCCTCCTCTATGTTAGAAAGCCTTAAACCGCAAAACCAACAACTTCGGGCCAATCGAGCTTTACCAACAAGCTAGCACCATCTCCAAATAGATAAACAGGAAAACAAGAGACAAATGCAAGGTCTTATTTAAATACAAAAGAAGCTGATTATGTCATTCAAGCAAATATTTGAAAGTGTTGTTCAGGCAACCAAATGCCATCAAAATTAACCGATGCCAAACTTTTAGTGAGCATATTATCTTCCCAAAAAGTATTATTGACCTTACAAATGCTATCAAAATGATCACTCTCACTGAGAACTCTATTATAGTAAGGCCCAACTTGTTGCACCAATTAGACCATGGAACCAAATATGTGCATTTTCAAAAGAGGACCTCTTTTGGAATAGATCTATAGTTGGAGACTTCTTTTGTTTATCACTATGTATTTTGCTTTGTAAGAGAATCCCAGGAAGTAAATAAATAGCACAACAGCATATACAAGTTTACTTAAGAGTAACTGTTCATAGCTGGGCTGAAGAAATTGTAAATCAAAAAACAACATTATTACCCAAGTCATCAAGTTCGTGGTCAAGAAGGGCAAGCTGCAGCCTAAGACCCTGCAACCGCCCTCTAGCAAAGGCCAGTGATGGTGGCATGTGCAGTAGTCTCAACTCTGTATGCCCAAGCAGACCACTTGTAGCAGCAGCATGAGCCTGTGCTTGAGCTTGGAGTTGTTGACAAGTTGCATACATTCTAAGACTTGTTGCCATCAAGAAAACACCCAACACAAGCCAAACCTACATGCATAACCATCACATGCCATATCTTAGCCTTCCCAATAATTTCATCATAGCTCTCTAACCAAACGCTCCAAAATTCTTACTCCAGAAAAGTGAACACACCAATTCTATTGTAATGTGAAGCAGTATTGAATTACCAGAAAATTTGGTGATATTTGCTGTGAGTTCAAAACCATAAATAACAAAAGAACTGCAAAAAAGAAATAATAATTAGCTTCCGCATACAATATGAAAAAAAGCAAAGCAGGTAGCCTATCTAGGAGGAGGAAGATACAAATAGTACCTGTTACTAGAAACACCATGGAATTAGAATTAGCCTGTCGACCCCCTGCATGCAAGCGCTAGATCAAAGGAGGAACACAGAATGCAAGCATCAGAATTATATATCCATAAGAACAAAAAAAAAAACAAAAAGGTTAAAGCAAACAAAGAAATGCAACTTGAATTTACCATAGTGCGCCTCTCTGGGATGTATCCTGGAAACCCAGTCTCTATATCTCCTCTGGTTCCTCGGAAAACAAAACTCATTTTTGCTTGATTAAGAAGAACTCCCGAACAACTTCAAATAAATTGAATAAATCCAAAATCTAATAAAGGTATCTGTCAAAGACAGTAAAACAGTCCATCACAATTAGTTCATAGTGGCAGAATAAATATTCAAATTCTCTTATACTCATGTTGCCATCATCACTTCAACATAATGGAGATAAAAATAATGCAGGTATTTTTGCCAATTAACGAAGCAAACTCCTCGAACTCAATTTTGAAGAAAAAATAAGTGCTTCAAAGCTGTCGAAGTACCTGTCAAAGAAGCTTATAGTCTATAACCTTAAATGCGGTCTGTTTGGAGAGTTATCCCTTCAAAATGAGAATAATCCAGTTTGGTTTTCAAGCTGGCTTCACCCAGGTTACAAGAGAGTAACCCAGTATAACTTATCCCAGGCCTGACGTGGGATAAATTATCCCACAGGTTAACCCTCGCCATCCCTCATCTCATAGAAATGAAGCACGCCATGGGATATGGCTATCCCACTACACAAACAGTCAAGGGTTTATCCAGCAAGATAGCCCTTTTGACTTCCAAAGAGAAACGCAAGATAACCCTTTTAAAAATTCATGTCCGACAGAATTCTATCCCTCATCTCAAACTAGGCCAAAAAGTCATAAAGGCAGGAACCAAGGATGCTTTATCAACGACCCATTTCTTAAAAAGGCAAAAAATATTACCATTTTCCATTCAATTATATAAACAAAACAAATTCGATAATCCACACAATCTCAAGCTGAAGGTATTAAGACCTCAAGAAGCAAGACTCAACCTTTTCACCGGAATCTCCAAAATGACAGGTAGAACTCACAAATCCACACAGAACTTTCGCGAAAATTTCCACCCAAATCAAACAACACCCAATAGCGCCCCCCCGCCCCCCACCACATACACACACCATACACGCCTAACACCAAAATGCACGCTCAATTCACCGAAATCACCGAAAATAACGCAAGTAAAAGAAGAATCGAGCAAACACCACGTCGCAGAGCAAGAACAGGACACGATTTGGAGAGGGCCTCATACTCACGCGAGTCGACGACTCCTCCAAGAACCGGCGAATGGAGAAGCGGAGGGCGATCAAGTTGGCGACTTTTTGGGTCGAGGGGGTCGGTAGAGGAAGGGAGAGATCGAATCCGAACGCCGCCCCCTCCCGAGAGATGGAGGGAGAGGAAGGAGAAGGGGGGATGGAATTCGATGGAGAACAGAGGAAAGTGCTAAAGAAGGAAACGGCAAGAGGGGGTAAAATAGGGGGTGAAGGCATCGTTGGTAGGAAGGAGACACGCGGAGCAAAACGGTTGTGGTAACACGCGAAATAGGATAAGAGCTTCACGTGAACCAGAAGGGGCCATTTCTGGACTATTCTTCAACTTTTCACCCTTTTTTTTTTTTTTTTTTTTTGGACTTTTGATGACCTAAATCCCATACGGACAAATTTGAGAGAGATTAGGCATCTCAACACATCAATCCCCCGGTTAACTCAAGAGTGAGGACTCGATTTTGAGCCTCTTCTAACAAAATCGAGAATCTCCGGTGTTTAACTAAATTCTGATAAGCAAAAATAATGGTTAATCGAGGAATAACTCAAACACCCTCCCACCAATTACTCAAGTGGTGAACTTGCTTTGAGACACACTTTTGACTCTAAAATTAAGAGCTCATAATTCCCCTCTTACTATTAGGCTCTCATCGATAATGATAACCATTTTTGGTTTCACCCTCCCTACAAACCTATATTCATTGCTTTGCTTTTGTTGATACCACACAAGTCTCAATAGATTTATCTCACTTCACATGTATACCCTTAAGAGATCGCTCGATTTCACACTTATGCTCCTCCATTAATATGACAATTGGATCATGTGTGAAATAACTCATAACTAAATTAAGTTTAACTGAGATCCTATTGTCCAATGAAGGGTTAGGATCCCATCAATAGCAACAAAAAAAAGTTTAATTAAGGTGGTATCGTCTGTCTAAAGATTAAGATCTGGTTTGCATAGAAGTAGTTAAATAAAAACGGAAATCTCATTGCTGAGGTCAAGGAGTCTAAAGGAACTTAAAGATGACGATTTCTAGTTGAGGTGATGAAGGGCTAATTTGACATTAGTTTGAACATTAGGTTATGTTAGAGACAAAAAGATATTTCTCTCCTTTTGACATCTTTCATGAAAATATAGGATTCTTTGTTGATGTTTAATTCTAGAGATGTAAGGATATATTTTTGTTAGGGTTCTACATGCTAAGTATAAAAGATTTGCAAGTATCCACTAGCATAAAAAATCTACAAGAACATACTCATCAAAGAATATAGGTTTAGAAATATAAAAATTAACGTAGAAAGTGATACAAAGAGATGAACGTAGTCCCCATCTCATCTGATGTGTCTCCTTTTTATATAAAAAAAGTATTCACATGTGGTAGGATCCACCACTCTTGAAACCAATAACAATCACTTTTGTACTGGTGCAAACCACTCAAATCACCTTCGGAAGTACTTTGCACCTTCAAAAATAATTTTACACTGGTACAAAGTAAGATTGCATAGGTGTAAAAATAAATTCCAAGTGTTTCTTCACCTATAACATGTGATTTTCCACCTTAGGATTTAGGATTTAATCTTTAGTATTTAGAGTTTAATTTCGCTAAACTCAAAATCCTAAACCTTAAGGTTAAAAATCACTTCTCACGTATGAAATCACTTTTCACATCCTAAACCCTAAACTTATAGATCAAAATCACTTTGCATGGGTGTAAACCACTTTCCATCGATACAAAACCACTAGATCACCTTTAGAATAATTTTACACCGATGTAAAATCATCCAGAATAATTTATCATCGATGTAAAATAATTTATGACTTATATGTTTTAATTTAAAATAATATAATTTTTTTTTCAATATAATAAAATATAACACATAACAAATCTTATATTTTTTATTTTTTTATATTAAATATCAATTATCAAATAAAATTTCCATTCACCGACATTTTTTACCTTAACCGTCTCTCTCCATCTGGGATTCCTCGGAATCCTTCAAACATGACCACCACAGAATTTCATCTTTTCATGGGAAATAAAGAAAGAAGAAAAAACCATCGTGGAATCCATGTATTGAAGTTTCAGATGCGGTGTGTAATGAGAACGTGGCTCTCCTTTCTCTCAAAATATAATATGCAACGAGGTGACGTACTTACTCATTACGAGGAGAATTTATTTACTCATACAATAGTTTCTTGTATTTATAAATCACCGAATCCATGGGCTAAGGTATTGCCATCCAACATTTGTTTTGGTTTCATTCAGATTTCAAAAATGAGAAATTGAAGTTACTCATTTTAATATTAGAATTTTTCTTTCGCATCTAAGCCCATTTACCCAATTATACCCCATCATTTATCCGGGTAAGGAGAGTAACATTCAAAGAAAACGCTGTAAGAAGGCATCCAAGGCAAGGAAAAAAAAAAAAAAAAAATCCTAGGACTAGGAGGCTTCACAACTATGTAATAACCAAGCGTGGCCTCCGCAAATGAGGATGGCGGCTCTAATTCTTGAAGTTCGATAACTAAATCACCAATACGTGGGTATATGCAAATGGCATATGTACAAATGTGCATGAAGCATCCTAAAATGGTCACAGCAAATCACCTTATATCCTAAGGATAATTACTAAAAATTTTTAAATTGGATACATGTTTTCTAGAGATTTCATTGCATCTGGATATGTTATGACCTAACTTTCTATGAAATTCGAGAACGACCCACTTCAATTAAATTTTAAAATTTAATTATTCAATAAAAAATAATCAAATACAAAAATCATTCCACAATCACACATGCAATGTAACTAAATAAAAATAGATATTATACATTAATAAAAAATAAAATTGAATTCCAAAAGTAATACATGTCACAAGCGAAAAAGTAACATTCACTGATATATCCATCACACTAAAGTAGAGAGAGATATAACAGAAACATGCACTAATATACTAAAGATACTCACTAACAGCAAAAGAAGGCCTCTGAAACGGAAAAAGAGAGAATTACGGCTGGACTCGACTGAATCCAGCACCCTCTGTAGCCAATGACGCTGACTGCTCGACTCCCTGACCTAAACAGATTATACATATCTGTGGTCAACTAATGTTGAGCAGAATGGTACATATGTATATTAACTGCATTTAAACATGAAAGAAAAGCATCAAACTAAATTATATATTCTTTCCAATTATTTATTATCATCTGTTTTCGTTTATAACGACTATGTGTTTCTGATTCGATTATTCTAGTAAGGATTCACAACACTTTTTAATCCACTTGTTCCCTAAGGGAACGATCTTGATACAGTTTTCTCGTGATGTAAGATGTAAACGTGACACTCTCCTAGTCAGGAGAGTACCCCGTGGTAGTCCTACACCCGATCTACTACCGTGAGGTCGTGACTGCAACGTAGCGGTGACTATGGCACGCGCAATAAGCGCACGGGTAGCTACTCCGCACTGAAAGGCGATCAGTCGTTTCCGCTAACGGGTACGCATAAACATACAACACAAAACAGAACAGGGACTACACCCCTCAATAGTCTGCGTACCCTCACCCGACTATTCCGGTTTGCCCAATGGGCCTAGCAAGAATTGGTGTAGGAAGGCCAATCCAACCCCAGGTCCCAACCCAAAGGTGACTAGCACTCTCCCTACAAAAAAGTGACAGTAACTCTCCTCGTTACCACGTACACGAGAACCAACTCACTTTTCATACCCAAGTCTGAACAGCCAACCAATAAATCCCTAGGCAACATGTACCATTATATATCAGATATCCACATCAGTATACTTTGATTCATTTCCTAATTCCCCGTAGGGTTCATGCATAGTACTCATCTCATTTCATTTCATGGCATGCATCTCTATCACATACTGATTTCTAATTCATACAACAGGTAGCTCGTAAATTAACATGATAAAACATCATTAATAAGATAAGCGATCATCACATCATTTAAAGTATTCCATTTCTCTCAATAGGAAATTTAACGCAGGCATTCTCAGATTTTTATAACAGTTAGGTTCATGCATCGAAAATAACCAATCACATTCTCAGTCATATGGTTCATCTCATAACCTAGGTTTCAAGCAGATATTTTTAAATTAGCATGCACTTTACTAATTTAAACCACAAGAGTAGAGAAGACCACTCTACGAGGGTGTACGGGTGGTATGGGAGCATGAACGGTGGATCCTGATGTCTCCGCAGGTCCCGTGTGCACTACAGACTACAGACCTATAACATTGACCAATACGTCAAACAAGCTCAAAACAGTATAAACACGACCCTAACACGTAGGAAATTTCGAAGGAAAACCAACGGTACTTTGTTTGCGCAAAATCAACTTCGTTTGTGTCCTGAACCGACCCAAACACACGCACTTTGACCAAAATTAGACGTCTAAGATGAGTCCCAGACATCTTAAACGAGCACAGAAGCTCACATTGCTTTCCTACATCTGTACCCGTCGTTTGCTACCCCTCATAGCCGTCTAAGGGGGTCTCCAAACGTCTAACACTGCTCCCGGTCATCTGGAAAAGTAGTCAAACGCCTAACATGACTTCCAGACATCCTAAAGTACCTCGAATGTCACGCCAAGCGCCTTTCCAACGTCCTTGTACCTGCGCACGCACGCGCAACAACAACAACGACAACTCAATCCTTCGTATTACGCATGCATGGTTCAAAGCTCGTGCAGAGGACGTACCTCAGCACTCTGCATGCTATCGGACGTCCTAAACTACCTATGAATGTCTAACGACCCCTCCAGACATCTAACGAATGTCACAGACATCTGATAATGCAGAAATATCCGCGTGCAAAGCCTCCTCGCGAAGCTTCTCTCCTTGCGAAGACCTCCTTCTCGCCCGCGGAGCTGCAGCAGCTTCTTTCCCTGCTGCTCTCCCTCTCCCACACTCTCTCCTCTCCTAGCTCCTCCTACTGCCCCCTTTCTCTCCTCCCCCACTCACGGTTGCAAAGGTAAGGAGGGAAGGAGATGGGCGGTGGTGGTGAGGCAAATGAAGGAGTGCCCTCCGTGCTCCTCCTACTCCCTTCCTCTCCTTCTACTCCTCCAGCTCTCTTCCTCTCCTCGATCACAAGGTGGAAGAGGAGAAGAGAGGGGGGTGACGGCTACAAGTAGGGTGGAAGAGTGGAGGTGGTGTCGCGAGATGAGAGGGTGGAGTGGGGGTTTTATAAGGAAGGCTTAGGGTTTTAAGGTGGGAGGGGTGTGTGTGGGTTGTGTGGGTGTAGTGTGAGGCCGGGTCAATTACGACCTTGGCCCCGCAAGATCTCCCCTGTTCCCACAAAGTTCACAAAGTAAGTTCCAGGAGGTCTAAAATTACTTTAACACTCCTAAAATTTTGAAAAATTCCAAACAACCCCTAGGAAATGTCATTTCAAAATACAATGCTCAAGAATTGAAAACATGTCTCTCATTTGTTTGGCCCAATTCCTTCTTTAAGTGCACGAAAGGGTGTTTGCCTAAGTAGACAATCCCAATTCATTCACCGTAAAAAAGCTAATTATTATCATAATAATTTGTTCATTCAACACGACAGGAATAAGAACGTTACGTTGGCATGGAGGGTGATATCAAAGACGAAAAGGAAGTATACAAAGCACCCATGCAGATAATAGTTAATTTTCAACAAGATTTTGTTCTAAGAACTGGAAAATTACATGTGGGAAATCATACGCGGTTTATCACACCAGAGAGAGCAGGGATAAGCTATGTCGGCTCACGGAGAACCACCATCTTCGAGTTGGCTTCTCCCTAAGTAGGAGTCTCAACATCAAAACTTTCTTGTTAACATTAATTGCTTCAAGAAATTAGCAAAAATACTTACCATGTTGCAGCAATCTGCCATGGATTATTAGCACCCTATCAATTTATTTACAGGCAATTACAAAAAGGAGAGCTACCTGCCAACGCACGAAGGGATCATAAAAGCTTTAAGTAATTTCAACGAACTTAGGGGCATGTTTGATTCCATTTACCAACCATTTATCTAATTCTGGACAATAAATGAACAGATCTTTTAATGATAATTTAGCAACCGGATTCGAGTAAAAGAATATATAATGTACTCACCCTCCTAGACACGATATTGTGCTTTTACTCAGGGGATCTATTGCAACACCTTACAAGAATCACATTAATAATCAGACAAATGAAATCAAGTATTGCAGATAAATGTCATACAAACAAGTTATCTGATTAATTTCCAACCACACAAGGTCCCAGAAGTAAAAGCCGTCAAAGCCACATTCCCTCTAAATAACCACAAAACTATGGCTTCCACAAACTAAAATCACCCAACGAAACCAAACTTAAAGATAAGTCATATTCCCTCCAACACATCGACGATGCCCTCCAATTGACAGCCAAATAAAGTACTCCTTCCCCTCAAAGACTCAAACTTATCTGAATTTCTTAAGAACATAAATAACCTCTCTTTAAATCATCACCAAGTGGCACCTAGACAAGCTGTGATTCCACACCATCGAAATCCAGTTCCATCCTCAAGATGCCCTAGCACTTTTTATGGGACAGCGGATGGAGAAGAAAAAAACCACATATGTAATACAAGAAGGTTGAATTGCTCCCTCAGGTAAAAATACATGAAGGATAATATGGGGAAGTACAATTTCCAATACAAATCAAATTACTTTTACTTTTTCCAAAAAAATGCAATAACATCAAAAGATAAAATTACAAATACAAGTAATATCACCATTCAAACACCATACCACAAATCCATTCTTTAAACTACTGCCAGATGAAATGTCTGAGTTTAACTCACCAATGTGTTCCTTGCACTCTTCAATTGGCTTTGCACGTTGGTGAACTCATCCAGGGGTTGCTCCTAGAAAACCACTGATCCAAGCTTATGAAGAGATCTACGCTTTAAAAGAGCTTTGAGCATCCGCAGGTTCGAGCCTTGACTGCTATAGATCTTCGACTGCAACTGCTACAGATCTTGCACATATTTTGAGCACTCAACATTACAGGTTCTAATCCTTACGCATGAAGGTCCGAGGGGCTTGAGTTTGGTGAAAGGAATGGCATTCTCCTCCATTTAAATGCATAATGGAAGCTCATGTTGATGATGCTAAGATCAGGATAGGGTGACTAATGCTATGGATTCACACAATTCAAGCACTTGCAGTGTTTCCAATATGAAGCGAAGCATATCCCTAGTTCTTTCATTGGTTTATAGCGTAGTTCTTGACAGAGGATAACTCAAAAATAAATGCAACCCGAGTACAATGTTTCAGTGCACTGCCTATGAGATAAGAGTTGGACCATCATACAAGTCTCCTAAGAATTACCTTTCTTTAGATTTGAAACAACATAATATTGAAAGGGGTCTTCTCATGGCAATACCATTGCCTGAGACTGTCCGAAAACCAAGAGCTAATAATGTCACCATGAGCACTTTCTCCATGGACTAATCTATCTACTAACCTGAAATCAGATTTTGATGCCATAGCAATTATAGATTCCTCATCAACTCGCCTTTGTATGTGGCATAAGATCAAAGCTGCTTTTTCTTTCCCATCAACTCGATCAGATATCAACTTCCTCGCCGTTTCAAATAACGGCTTGATAGCATCTGGGTTGTAAGTTACGTCAGTGCCAACAATGACATCAAAGCCCTCTTTTGGCTTCAACAAGCCCTTGATAGCATCTATGTCCACTTCGTTCCCCCATAGTAATCTTTTAATCATTAGTTTATCAACCAAACTAGGATCAAGATTTGATGCAATGTTTTGCCTTAAAAGGTCTAGTGCCTCCATATCCCCGTCAGTGGAGACAACTAGTTCTGCTGACTTAGCAGCCACCATTGAGCAGATGCCTGCCGATCCACAACCCAACTCCAACAGTGTCTTCCCCGTCACGATGGAGGGATTCTCATCTAATACTGTGGACATAAAGCATGCAGATTCCCACAGCATCAGCCCAGTCAATTTGCATGTGTGCTGATTTTCTTTGCCGACAACTTCGATTTTGAAGCTAGAATTTTTCAGTTTGATATCAACTATCTCATCAATAGACAGTGTACCGTCGAACAAGTTACCAATGCTTTCAATGCTCTCTGGTATTGCAATCTGAGAATCATGAACGAGGGGACCATTAAGTTTCCCATCTCCAATCTCATTGTTATAGGTTCCTTGGCTACAAGGATCTTGCTCATTCACAGGTAGAGAATTAGAGTGATTCAAAGTAAATGCTGCTTGAATCCATCGCCTGTTCATCAGTAATTCGCGAGACCGATTTTCAACTTCTCTGGAGCATATACAAACTTCTTTGATGCAAAATCCATTACTTGCAAACAAACTACCCAGAAATTCGGTTGAGAAATAGAAGGCACGTGTGCCATCACCTCTTACATAGAAATTTTCACTGATCATTTGCTCCTTTGTAGTGAATCTTTCCTGAGCAAGGTCCCCAATTGCATAATCTCGCAATAGCACATGGCCATTTGGTTTTAGAACTTTCCTGATATTCTTTAAAACTAAATCCATCTTCTCAGGGGCTACAGCAGACAACATAAAAATCAAGGTTACAATGTCAACCGAAGAAGGCATAACCTTTTCACTGAGATCATCAACAAGTAGGTCACAGATGAAAGCATTGATTCGATCCTCAGAAAAATCCTTATGCCCCCTGACCAGCGCAACAGCACGTGGAGAAAAATCACAAGCATGAATGAGCATGCTTGAATATTTGGAGAGGAGAGGAAATACAGTATTCCCTGCTCCACATCCAACCTCCAGAACAACTAGCTCCCTCCCATCTTCTGTTTCGAAATAACGACCCCATTCCTTTTCCAGGTAGTGTCTATCCTTGAAGAACTTGTCTTGGTGCCGCTTGTAGAATTTGTCCCAGTATTTTCTTGCATCCTTTTCATACTTCGCTCTCCAATAAGGTGTTACTTCCCTAGCAGCTGTGGATGTGGTGGAGTAGATTTGGAACTTCTTTACATCCATCTTTTTTTTGATATTTGGGCTGAAAGGGAGCCACAAAAAAAGTGGTTGGAGAATGCACAGAGTGATAGGCAATGAAATTGAGACAGTGGATCCCTCATTCACCACCTGTCGTTGAGGATGCGACACAAATTTGGTCAGTGATTATAGCAACTTGGTGCAAGTTATCAGTGGCCTACCTGCAAAGAGAAATCTCGATCAATTTTATCTCATGTTCCTACTTATGTTACATTTCATGACGTAATAGATGTCACTCTCAAAAATACTTAAGACTTCTATGAACATATTATCTAGGGTAAGTCTCCTATAATTCATGCAAAAGGTATACTATTCTTCAATTATCATAACACTATTGAGTATGCTTTGTACAATTTTGCACAAGCTTTTTTAACCTCAATGTGATTCCCTGTCCTTTCCTTTTTCTGAATTGTACACATTGCACGGACATCATTATCAGCTACTCCTAATAATTAACATGATAAATTTCCATGGCACACTAGGTTGGGAATAAGTACTTGGTGAACTGTATATCAGTATCTGAAAAAGTTCACGTTCTACATGCATCTAAAAGAAGCAGTGTAACCATATGCAAATATATTTTGAGAATGAAGTCCACAGGCTAAGGTATTTTATCTGCACCATATCTTGGAGCACCATCCACCAGCTTTAAAGTCCCTGTTTAGGTGGTGAATAGAAGAGATACATGACACACCAAGAAAAGAGCATATTGCATAGTTAAATGAAAGCAACAAAGGGGAAAGCAAATACAATTGTGTGTCCAACTCAACAGACTTGAGGAAGTCAATACTCCCTTCAAAAGAAGGAATCTAATATTCAACCGTACATTCAAAGTGGCAAATGGAAGATAGGTACTTGGACAAAACCATGTTCAAGCCAACATGAGCAGAGGCAACAAAAGTGGTAAGCAAATACACGAGAAATAGCAGTCTGAGAAATCTCAATGCACCATAGCAGGTAATATTCCCTTCCGAAGAAGCATTCCACAAGCACTATCCAACTGGCGTGTAATATTTCCTTCATCAAAAAGAAGGCATTTGATGTGTAATTTTCTCTTTGCTCTAACCAGCAACCAACTGGTATTCAACTCTATAAATTAAGCAGCGACTGGGCCATCCATCTAGAGCACATCAATCATAGGAAAGCAATATATTTCGGGAGCAGAAGCCCCCAAAAACTCAACAAACAAATTGCACTAATATTCCGTTCAAGAGAAAAGCATATTGCTTACTTGTCACTACACTGCCACGCCCGTCAAATAAATTGCTGAGATAGTGAATGCAAGATCAACAATGCACGTTGAAACATCCACCAAAAGAATCAATATAATGGGCTACATTTTTGGGTACATATTTCCACTCAAAACCTCAGTGCACAAAGCAAGCATGTACGCTCTTAAAAACAGAGCACCCCACGTGTGCTTCTCATCGCAACTATCCCACAACTTCGAAGGTTCCACTAAAATCTTGCTAACTACGAGTATGTGGTGGTGAACGACAAGAGCCCTAACCAATACCCGGAAAGTTGCACTCTCCTAAAGCTAGTCATTAACACCAAAAAGCAAGAAGGGAACTTGGAAAGCCGTCGCTTTCATATACCATTCCATTCCTTCAACTTAGAACCCAGGGAAGAATCTGATCACGACAGAAAGATGGTACCTTTTCCAATTTAACAAGCAATCAAGGACCCAAACGAGCTCCACGATACAACAGAACCCCAAATAGATTGGAAGAAGAGGAGACAATGCGATCGAAAGGAGGGAACTTTCCGGGAGAAAACAGATCTATGTGGTCGGAAATCCATCGAAAGAGTGAGACAAAATGGTAAAATCATGACCTTGATGCGATCGGAAGCGATCGACGCCTTAGGGGTTCGTGTGCTTTGGTGCGGCGGGAAGGAGGAGCTCGAGAGAGAGACTGCTGCGGGGGAAGATGGGGTGTGGGCGGCGGCGCCGGAGGAGAGGTTGGAGAGTGGAGTTAGCGGCGGGTAAAGAGTGGACGAGGGAAAATCGACGGTTCACGCACCGTTCGAGGGAATGGAAAATATGGAGATGGGCTTATGGCCAAATCCTCGGATTGTGTTGTTCTTTGTTTGCTTTGTGTCGGGCGAAAATGGTGGGATTAGTTGAATCTATCCCATATTTGATCAGAGTTGAGGGTTTATTTAGTGGGATTGTATTATGTTAAGTTGGTTGAAAAGATGCTACCTGATAATGTTGTCTCTCTATGTATTTATTATTTCAAGGAAGATGTATTGAATAAAATTAAGTTTGAAGTGGTTGTTTATAAAAAATAAAATTATGTTATTGAAATTTATTATTTCTTTAAACGAAATATAACTTGATTAAGATGTGAAGTTTCAATATATATGAGTATATTTCAATATAGCAAGTTAAAGGTAGTTGTTATCGGAGGTGCCTGCATTTTTCCTTGTGATTAAAATAGGGTATGAATTTATATTTTATCAATTGAAATGTTATACTAAATTTAGACAATGTTGGTTGAAATTTAACTTCTCAAGTTATGCTGGTTTATAAATGAAAATAAGTAAATACTTAAAATATGTTTAAAACAGGAACGAACACGTAAAAAGTAATTTGTACAATCATATATTATGGTATAAAGATATATGTGAGAATTTGAATAACTATAATATCCATGCCGTTGTATGAGAAAATTTATGTAACATGAGAAATATCTTTTACATAGTTAACTATAATAATCGGAATAATGATACAAGAAATGAATTGGGATACATGAAATATTTTTGCTTTATGTTCATAATGACAACACAAAACCAACAAATGAAACCTCAATAAAAGATTATATACATGCTCACAACGTTTACAAAATCCTATTAATTATCGAAAAAAGTATCTTCATGAATAGAAGTTGTCCAGATGTCTTCCAGCTAACATTACAGATTATTCATGCACATTGTCTGTTGGTGCTAGAGCACCACGATCATTTGTTTTGATGATAACAAAACACGTGTTATTTAACATTTGCAATTTGAGTCCTAGATTTCAGGTCAATTGCAATTGTGAACGTGTTTAGACGGAACTCGAGCTCGCATCCAGGATGGATTGGAGGAGCTTAATGAAGAACAAAGGAGGTTCGCGTGGAGCGACAGATTGAAGATAGAAGACAAGAAGAATAGGATAGATTCTTTTTAATCATTTCTTGTATCTCTTGTCTTTATTTTCTTGCTCTTATTTTCCTTAGAATATTATGTTAAAGAGCCTCAAAGTACCCTAACAGTAGTCCTAGGGACACAAGCACAACCCTAGGATACTTAGGTTTTCTGTAGAATACTTAGAAAACCAATATAGGGTTCAAACAGCACTTCCAGACGTCTAATTCCCAAATCAGACGTCTGATAAAGTATTTTAAGACGGCTGACTGTTGTTTCAGACGTCTGATAACTGTTAGGCTGGACATAGTTAGTTCTATCTGATGAAATCAGACGTCCAGACCTTATACCAAACGTCTTAGGAGACGTCTGATAGATTTGCCAGACGTCCAATTAGTGGACCGTTGGCTGGCTTAGCAAACACTCAAGAATATGACCGTTAGAGCCTTATCAGACGTCCATAGGACTTTCCAGACGTCTGATAATTGACCGTTTTGCCTCGGGTGACCCAAAATCTCTTCTCAGAGATTTTCTAGCCGTTGCAACGTTTGGAAAATCTATTCCCACAGTAAAAGTAGGTTTCCAGACGTCCAGACATAGTGTCAGACGTCCTGTATGTCGTCTGATGGACTTGCGCAAAAACCCTGTTTAGATCTGATCCAAGTCAGGGAGAGATCCGCCCAAAATCAGACGTCTGACATTTGAATCAGACGTCTTAAAGTGAAGTTCCAGACGTCTGATGCCAGAATTAGACGTTTGATAAGCCTGTCAGAACAATGATTGTTCCTGATTTCGGGCTGATTCTCTTGGGCTTTGTTCCCAACGGCTATAGAACCTTTCCTAAGCCTTCCAAAGCCTTCCTATGGCCTCTATAAATAGAGGGGAACCTTTGCAACACAAACATACACAAAAGACACACTTAGAGACACCAAGATACACAAGAAACAATTTGTATTACACTTTCCACTCTCTTGTGTCCTAGCTAGATCTTGCTCTCCAAGCTTAAGCTCCATTCCCTTGAGAGCATCAAGCCTTCGCGCACCCGCTCTCCCGCCGTAGTCCACGAGAGCGAAGTTGCGCCATTGCGTGGCTCACGCACCCGCGTCATCGTCGACGCACTCCTTGCAAAGGGGAGTTTCCTATTTCCTATAGAAGCTAGGTTTAAATTACTTTGTTGGCTCTATAGGATTACTTATTTTATTTTACCTTTGTCTTTTGGTTGGGTATTCGCTTTGCGAACTCCCATCTCCTTCGTGGGACAAAATCCTTCTCGTGGAGAGAAGTGGTTGAGGAACGCTACCCTCGTACTTGTAGCGTGGTTGTATTGAGGTTGAATCACCCTCGTTTTAAAGTGATTCGGTTAGTGGATTTGATCAACTAGGTTGATCGGAAAATCCTAACTCGAGAGGGTTAGGTGGTGGTTTTCACCCGATTTGGGTTTCCACCTAAAAATACTTTGTGTACCTTGTGTGATTGCTTTTATTGTGAAAATTATTTATTATTTATTTCCGCAATTATTACGTCACCCCCTCTTCGAAGGGAAATCTACATTGTCCACTATAAGAGAAACTAAACTTCCATGTCATGCATATTGCTAGCCACTCTTTCCATTTGCATTTTAAATGCAACTGTAAAATGTTCTCAGCAACTACCGTGCTCAATAGGATTTTCCCTCAAAATGTCCTCACCAACAGCTAGTGTTTCAAAAGATAACGAGTATGACCGCCTACTAATATATGCACATGAACTATTAAGAACAATTAAACCAAGAAATGTCTAAAAAATAAACGTGAAATAAACAAATCATTAAATAGCATCAAATGTTGCTAATCACCAACAAAGGAGTTGTATAAGATGCAGGCAGTTTCTACTACACTCAGCAAATGAAAATTATAGCATTCTAATTATATCAATTGGCTGTCATATTGCATTCAAGAGCTCAACAGCATAAAGATATTTGAAATGCAAACTTTTTTTCCTACACCCAAGATGATCAAAGAACACCAACAATCTCAAAATGCTAACTTTTCGTTGAGACACAAAGAAAATCACATCTTTCAATAGGAAGGACAGTTACACAGACCACATTAAGTAGAAAGATAGAATCCCAAATACTACTAACAATTGCATTCATGAGCATAACAGCATGAAGATATATCTAATGCTAACTTATTTTTTCCTACACCCAAGACAATCAAATAACTCCATCAATCTCATAATGCTAACTTTTATTATCAGATTACCTAAAAGACCACATATTTCATCAAAAAGGACAATTTCATATATCATATTAAGTGGTAACGCAGCATCCCAAACCCTATCAACAGTTCCATTCAAGAGCTCAAAAGCATGAAGGTATTTCTAACATGCAGAGCATAGCGGAGCAATTCAAAAATATTGATAAACAAGCCATACTACTTGAAGTCTGGATTAGCATTTCATAACCATTTCAGTCATTCAATCAGTCAAGAAGACATATAAATCAACTACAATTAAAGTCAATGTTATCCATTGTTCACGAACCATACGAACATAAGAGTCTTGAATACTCATAAAGGATGTAGAGTTCGAGTGAAACTTATCTTGTTCTCCTCTTTAACCGTGAGAAACATATGAACTACTAACTATTCATATTTTCCTTGAACTTCTGTCAAACTTGAACGTGAAAGGACTATGTCAAAACCATCAAAATAGAAGAATTATATTAATCCGTGTTGGTCAAATTGAAATGAAAATACGAGGCATATGTTGTGAATTATCTTATTCGAATCACATTATTTCATTATGTAATTTGTGTAAATGGATAGTAGTAATGGATTGCGAGCTCAGGTAGTATAACCAATTTTAGCTCAACTCATCGGATGCACATGCCACTATGCACATTGCCGCAACAGGTATTCGGGGATATCCCAAGAATACATTATTTGAAGAGCATGACACCACTCAATTGGGGTTGCTTACATAAATTGTAGCCATCCAACGCAATTGAGTTATGTATCATGTCATGGTGATATTGAAATGTAAACATGAGACCTTTGTTGAAATATGTTTATATGTATATGCTATCATCATTGCCCTATTCATGACAAGGGGGGACCCTGCAAAAGTTTATGAAAGGAAGTAACATTGAATGGAATAAACTTGAAGTCAGTAATAAAAAGCATAATTGAAAATTGATAGTTATAACATATACAACAATGATGAACCATTAAACATAAGCGCAACTGGATAGAGATTCATAAGTTCTCTCATGAACTACAGCAATTAGTAAATGTAGCATGAAATAGTCAGCAGGGAGTGGCAAAGAGACTAGCATGAAAAGTTTCTCATCTTGTCAACTACATCACCATAAGTTGAGTGTAATTCAACCTTTTAACCCTACCCTTAATCTCAATATCATCCATCCTCTCTTTCAGTCTTTCATTTATTTCATGAGACTCTTTTAATTCTTCCTCTGATGTGGTAACTCTCTCTTGAAGGAAATCGACATACTCGCCATTTGCTTCGACAACACGAGATACTCTTGCCAGCTTCCACTCCAACACATGCACTTCAATATCAAGGAAGTATGACACTGCTCTAGCTGATTCGAATGTTGGATCTATCTGATTTAAGTAGACTTTGTAGTTACATCCCTACCAAAGGAAAACCCTCGAGTCATTATGATTACGAAAGCAACATGAACTGACATTCATAGCTACCATATCACCAAGTGGACATTTGTAGACTAGCCAATCCATAAGTTCAACATATTCCTGGTTTCTCAGCTCCAATGTTAGAAAGCAAGGCAAATGACATGAGCATCGCCGCCCATATGTCATTGCTACGTATCCACTAGCCATCTCTAAAAAACTATTTTCAGGAAAAAAGAGATGTACATATAAAGGGAACGAACTTGTTTACATTAAATATGCAAGTACGGTATTGATTGAAAATTTCACCATAAATGACCTGACATAATTAAGTACGATAGATCCAAGGATAACATTAGAGTATCAAGATGCATGTTCGCGAATAGTAAATAACATTACAAGTTGTAATTTTGATATAAATGAGAAATTATCTCCAATGATCAACCCATAAAGCACGAGCAATTTGCTCCCTCAAAAACTCCCTAGCCCTCACTGTTGTCTTGTCCACCAAATCATCGCTGGCATCCATATCACCAACATCCTCATCCTCCTCGACATAAGCATCAAACATGTCGTTGTAAATGTTCCAACGGAGTATCATGTTGTGGATAACACAACATGCCATTATGATCCTACATTATGTGTTGAAAGTGTAGAATGGCCCGGCATCCAGAATCTTGAATTGACATTTCAAGACGTTAAAAGCACGTTCGATGACATTTCGCAGTTGTACATGCCTGTGGTTGTAAAGCTCTTTGGAGCTCCGATATTGGTTTGACCGATTTTGGTACTCTTGCAAATGATAGCAAATACCACGATATGGAGCGAGAAATGACTCTATATTCGCGTATCCAAGATCGACTAGGAACCTTCTTCCATTAGGGACATTTAATCCATTACATATTGCCCAATACATCATTCTTATGTTAGCCGTTGATCCCTCCTAGCCAGTACCAACATACACAAATTGCAAGTCGTAGTCCACCACAGCAATAAAATTTTGACTCGTCCAACCCTTTCGATTACGAAAATGAGCCTGATCTGTTGGTCTCAGCGTGGCCCGCACATGACATCCATCTTTCGCTCCAATTACATGCTCTGCATAAGTTAAAAAATTAATTAAGGAAGTCCACTACTGTTACGACCCGGTTCTCGAATCCCTACAGGATCCGAGACTGGCTCGACTCTACTAATCCCAAGATTCAGTCGTTCAACAAGAAATAACCAAAAAGTAGAAAAATAAACCACATTCACTATACTAAGTAACTAACAGTAAAAAAAATACAAGCAGTAAAGGAAATAAAAGCTGCTAACAGTACATATCACCACCACAATAGTAAAGTAGAACAAGGTACAGAAACAGAAACGGTAACAATAGTCTAAACTCACTAGCAAAGGGAAGTACAACTACAATAAGAACTACTGTTGGGCTTGACTGGGCCCAGCGCCCTCTGCAGCTGGTAACTCGGGCTGCTCAACTCCTGGACCTTAAAAGGGTTAAGAGTAAACGGAGTCAGCAAATGCTGAGTAGAGTGGTAACCAACTAACTAAAGCAGTAAAAGCTAACAGGTAATTTATCTTTTCCAATTATTTTATTTTACAAGTCATTCCTTTTCACCCATTGGTTGGCTTTTCAGATTTCTTTCTTGATCTCGCATGTTCCTCATGGGAACGATCTTGATTGCAGTCTTTTTTGAAGAGTAGAAGGCACACGTAGTGCTCTCTTGGCTGAGAGAGTCTCCCGTGGTGATCCTACACCCAGTCAACCACCCCGAAGTCACGAACAGACGTAGCGGTGACTATAGCACGCGCGATAAGCGCACGGGTAGCTACCACTCACTGGCACGCGGTCAGTCGTTTCCACTAGCGGGTACGCCCAAAGTACAGCACGGAACATTATAGGGCCTAGTCCTCTCAGTAACAGGGGTCTAGCCCCTCAGAACCAAATAGGGGTCTCGCACCTCCACAGTCCGCGCACCTTTGTTTGACTACCCTGATTTGCCTAGTGGGCCTAAGAAGTTGGTGTAGGGTGGCTAGTTGAATCCCGAGCCCCGTGGGGTGGCTAGCTCTCTCCCTACACTAGTAGCTCTCCCCGGTACAGTGTACGCGAGGGGAAACAGAAGTTGGTGTAGAGTGGCCAATCCTAACCCCGGGTCCCAACCTAAGGGCGGCTAGCTCCACTCTACACTAAACATGGGACAATCGCTCTCCTTGGTACCACGTACTTAAGGGCCAGCACTCTTCCCACTCACATTTCCAGATCCATTCCATTTGTCCACAGGAGCTCTACTCCTAATTCCCCGTAGGGTTCATGCTCATATCCACCATGTTATTTTATACCAGGTTTCATCATTCACCTTTCCATTCTCATATTATACACATGCAGCTCGTATTTCCATAATTTAACATATACAACAAGTAATGTCACAGGTAACTGTTTAACTAGCACATGCATTTCATATTTCACAGGCAGCTCGTATTTATTAACAGGTAGTTGTTTACACTTCTATTCATTCATTTATGACTGCAATCTCAAACACGCATACAGACAGTGCAAGTACTTCTCGTCCTAGGATTCATGCCACATTCTAGGTTTCTAGTTATCTAATTTCACATATGCATTCATGTTTTATAATTAAAACAGGGGAAACCACTCTACCAGACAATCCGGGAGTACTGGGGGCTCTAACGGCAGGGTCACGTGCCTCTGCAGGCCTCGAACACGCAACAGATCGGAGTCCTATACCAAGGAACAAGCCACAATGGAATGTTCAGAATAATATATAAGACTTTCTAACATGTAGAGGAACTCACAAGGAAATCACAGATATCTTGTTTGCGTAAAACGAACCTCAAACGGACCCTAAACGGGTCAAAAATAGAACTGTAGACCTAAATCAAACGTCTGGCACAAGGTCCAGATGTCTTAAAAGTCACCAAGGTCTCACCTCAGGTTCCTGCGTCGACTTCAGACGTCCAGAACCCCTACTTGACTATCTGGACCCAGCTCCAGACATCCGACCTCTCCTCCAGTCGTTTGGGAGTGCTTCCAGTCGTCTGGTAAGCTGTCCAGATGTCCGAAATGCATGGGAGGACGTGCCCCGCGCCTTCCCGAAGCTATCCCTGCACGCGACAGACCGAATTGCTTACTTTTAGCCATACAGATTGGCCCTACGGTGCGGCATGCATGGCCGTAATCGCAAGAGGAACGTACCTTCGCGAAACTCTGCTTTCAAACGTCCGGTGTCATCACCAGACGTCCAACCCATCGTCTGGATGACACGCCAGATGTTTGATTATGGGAAGAACCCAGAATCAGAGCGACGTCCCACTCCCCTCACCGCGCGCAGTTACGACCTCTCCTCCTCATCTGCAGCTCCGGTTGCAGCAAGGTGTCGAGGACGTCTCCCCTGACGCACTCCTGCTCCTACACGCACCACTCCGGTTGTGCGTCCTCCGACGAGCTCCAACGAGCTCGCGAGCTCAAGCTCCTCCTTTTCTCTTCATGCCACTCCTCACTCTCTCACCCTCTCTCTCGCTCGTCCCTCTCGCTGCAATGGAGGGGAAGGAAGGAAGGTGGTGGTGGTGGAGTGGAGAAGAGAGGAAGGGGGGAGAGGGGTTATATAAAGGGAGCGGCTGGGGTTCTGGGGAGAAGAAAAGAAGAGAGAGAGAAAGGGAGGAAGGCTGTCTACGTACAGCCAGCGTGTAGACGCAACGCTGTGTGATGAGAACCTCATCATGAACCCTAACTAGCTTACTTTGATCTAATAAACTAAACAAAAGCTTTTACATAACCAAGAAAAAGGCCTAATTCAGGGAATTACTAATCTGAGAAGATAACATGAAACAAGGGGTAAAACTGTAATTTTGCCATTGCAGTGCATCAACGGGATTTCTAAGGGTCTAGACATAGGTCAATTGGACTTAATAAGAGAAAAAGTGGGATGGTTCAGTCAGAAAAGGGTTATGGTGAAATCTAGGAATTAAATGACATTCTGTAACCCTAAAACAAACCCACTTAAATTCACAAGGTTCCAAGCAAGATAAAAATCAAATAAATCCTCTAAAATTCATGGAAAAATATCCCCTAGGGTTTATAACCTTCAATTTGGCCTTTGGAACCTGTTTTGACCTAAATTGAGGTCCATGTCCAATATTTGACCTAATTTGAGTTTTTATGCTAAATATCCAGTCAAACATGGTCAAACCTAAAATTCAACTTCACCATTGGATTCCTTAGGTCCAAATTAGATTTATACCAAAATTTGGACTTAAGGGAAGGTCATCTTGACCTACTTTACAATTTGGTTCACCCAATTACATTCTGGCCCTTAACTTTTGAAAACCCTTGCAACTACCCCCTCAATTTTCTCGTCCTTTCTTCATTTCGGTACCTCTGCCATTGCAGAAGGGACCATACCTCTGACGACTTTGCATGGAGGTTTTCTCCTCGATTTCATGGGGAGCCGCCCCTAGATTTGAAAGGGGAGCTCCCTGCGAAGCCCCCTATTGCATGGGCAGCTCCCCATGCCCTGAAACGCCTCATACCTCTCGTGTGAACGCTCGAGAGGTATGGGTCTCCTCCGGTCATACCTCCGGCGTGGTGTGCCCGCCGTCTCCTTGCGAATTCCACTCTGCCTACGCCTATTTAAGGAAGCCCAGACCCCGTCGCTTCCTTCGAGCTTGAATTGGCCAGAGAAAGCCCCTAGAATTCGTCTCCTCCTCACTCCGATCAACTGCCCGAAGCTTCCGACGACTCTCCCTCCCTCTTCTCGTCGCTCTGCCACCATACCAGTGGTAGAGCCATCTCCGCCGTACTCCTCCACGCCGCGCCGTACCAATGCACGCCCCTCCACCTCTCTTCCTCGTCGCCGCTTCTTCCCTACAGGGTCTTCGTCTCCGGTGATGGCAGACACCCGTCGCTCGCCTTCCGCCTCCCCCCTTCGCTCCAAACCTGTTAGTTAAGTTCCTCTTCCTCCCCTCTCTATTTCCCCCTTATCAATTTTTAGTTTCGATCCCTCGACTGCCACTACCACCACCATCGTTTCCACCTCTGGCCACCAACTCCGGCAAGGCCAGTCCACCTCCACAGGCCGTCCCACCCCTCGCCGACAAGTCCATAAGCATCCCCTCACTCCACTCAACATTTCCTCTCACTCACACCACCACTCCACTCACCCAAACACACCCCCGAACACACCCACACATACGTACACAGTGTGCCCTAGGCACTCTCGCACAGGCGCCCCCGTGCCACGCCACCCACTGCACCACCTTCGCCTTGACACGGCGAAGCTACCCAAGTGTTTTGACAGGGCCGCGAGGCCGTGTTGGTGCTTTCTGGTTCCGATGCCCCTCCGCCATTGGAGCAAAGCTTGAAGCATGCTTGAAGCGAGCTCCAGACTTCACCAGCCCTAGGTGGATATCTTAGGTCACGCGGAACATCTTCGTGCATGACTCCAGTCCACCAATTGAAGCCGCAACCCCTTGCAGCTTCGCAATTAGAGGGAACACTTGCTACTGCAGCGCGCGCGAAGCGGGTAGGACATTTAGTCCCACCACAGAAGTTTTCAACGCAGGTGAGCGGCTTAAATTGAATTTGTGTTTTAGCCTGGTTGCCTCCAAACACGGGGTGAGGTCCCCTCGCCCGTATACCCACCTCGTCCGCGACCCACGCTACGTGGACCTGGCTGACCCATTTACCCTACACTCCTCGCTCACCACCCACGTTGGGGAGCCTGGACCCAGGTGCACGTAACCCGACCCGATTACCCGGCTGGCTCTGAGAGAGCAAAGAGCGAAAGAGAGAGAGATGAGGGGAGGGTAGGGGGTAGGTTTTGCTTCTCTGTGCTGTGCAGGGAAGGAGGAAGAGGAAGCAGCTACGGGGAAATGGAAGAGAAGAAGAGGAGGCGCAACAGCTAAAGGAACAAGAAGCTGAAGACTTAGCCACGCAAAAGAGAAAAAGAAGGCAGAGGAAGGAGCCAAAGAAGAAGAGGACTACAGAGGCCAAAGAAGAAGGGTAGCTGAAGGAGAAGGAAGGACTTGAAGAAGAAGGAGGAGGCACAGCAGCTCAAGAGAAAAGAAGATGCCAAAGAGGAAATGAAGAAAAGAGAAGGAAGGAGATGCCGCAGAAAGGAAGGAGCTGCAGTAGAGAAGGAAGAAGAAGAAGACTGAAGAAGCACTGTAGCAGATCACCACTTAAGGCGTCTGATTCACAGAATCAGACATCTGAAGACAGGAAAGACAGAGCTAGAAGAGAAGAGAGAAAGCAAAGAAAAAGGAAAGATAGGAGAAGAAGGAAGAAAAGAAAATTAATTTATTTCTTTTTATGTTTTTATTCTCTAGGCTTTATATACAATGCATTATTACTAAACATTATCTTTCAAATTTTGTGATTTTTGCTTCTGAAATATCGAATTGCTCCTTAAGTTCGACCTCAAAAGTTTTTAAATTTCAAGTAAATAAATTTGATAATCATTTTTCGCGGTATACTACAACGCATATCTTTTTAAACTGCGAGTCCAAGCGATTACTGTGTACAAAATTTTCAATTTCTAGACGTCTGGGAAGGGATCCAGACGTCTGACCAGACGTTTGACTGACAGTCCAGACGTCTTAAAAGGCTCAAAACATAACGGGTATTTACAACTACAAATATGAATGGTAAGAATATTACTTTCGATTAGGTACTCTACCTAAAAGTAAAGGAAGAATTCCCTACCATCCCTAATTTGTTGTGGCACATCGGCCTGAATATTGGGCATTTGAATAAACCTTCATTTCAGAGATACCAAAGCTGCCAAGACACTATTAAAGTATCTAGAAATTGTCTCACCAGAGTGCTGGAAATGCTCAATGAGATGTCTATTAGACACTACTAGAAAAATGGGCTTTCGCGATGCTTTTGTAGTGACGATTTTTGTTAAAACCGTCTTCTATAGCAAAATATATAAATGACAGTTTTAAAATCGTCTTGCTAATGATATAGACGATTTTAATTAAAACTGTTGTGCATATTAACCCTCAATACCCTATCTTGTGTGCGGAGGTTCTCGTGTTGACGTACACGATGGTTTTTTAGAAAACTATCGTGTATATCATTCACCAAAATTCCCTTTGGCACGAAATTTCACGCCCTAACCCGACTTTAGACGACAGTTTTATATAAAATCGTTGTTAAATGTGCAATATTAGCCCGACATCACTCGATCCCCCAAAACCCTCCCCTTTATTTCCTTTCTTCTTCCCCGAACCTGGCAATCGACCTTCGACCGCATCGCCGCCTCATCCTCGGTAAGCACCCCTCCTCCTCCCATGGTCGTCCTCCTCCTCCTCCAACCTCCTCCAGCCCCTCCCCTCATCGTCCTCCTCCTCCACATGCACGCAGCTGCCGCCCTCCTCGCGGCGCCGTCGTCGGCCACACCATCTCCTCCTCATCTGCCCCCTCCCACTCCATCTCCTTGTCCAGCTGCCCCCTCCATCCTCCTCCTCTACCTTGCCATCTCGCTGTCCCCATGCCACCACCCCTTCCCATTCGCCCCCTCCCACCTCCTCCGCTTGCCCCCTCCATCCTCCTCCTTCGCCTCATAAAAACCCCCTCCCCTTGCCACCACTGCCGAACCCCCTCCCCATCCCCCCCTCCCATGACAACCGACCCCCCTCATCCTCCTCCTCCATCTACCCTAGGTTAAAAATTAGGTTAATAAATGTAATTAATTAAATAGAAAATGTGGTTAAATTTGTGTAATTTTTTATAATTTTTTGCTTATAAATTTTTGTAATTTGATTTAGTTATCTCGTGTCATCAGACACCTTCTCTTCGATTCACGTGCTTCATTGAGGTATGAAATTAAGCTGTCTTAATTAATTTATGAATGAATGTAGGGTGTGCCCACTTAGGTTTAGAATGTGAGGTGTACCCACTTAATTAATCTTATGATGTGGGGAGTAACCATTTACTAAATTGAATTTGTTTAATTGATTGTGGGGTGTACCCACTTTTTTCTGAATGTTTATTTGATTGTATTTCTTTGCCAATTTATTATGTTTAGAAGGTTATATTATAAGGAAAGTTTTGTGAAAATTTTTATGAATTTAAGAAGTTAGGAAGAAGTAATGAGAGAAGAGAGGGAAAGAGAAAGGAGAAGTGATGGAGTAGCAGAGGAAGAAGAGGGAAAGAGATGCATAAAGAAGAATATGAATTAATGAAGGGATGGAGGAGAGGAAGGTTAGGATAAGAGAGGGAAAGAGAGGATAAATAATTAGACAGAAGCGGAAGAAGAGGGAGAGAGATGCATAAAGAAGAATATAAAGGAAGGAAAGAAGGAGAGAAAGGGTAGGGAGAAGAGAGAAAGAGAGTAGAAAAGAAGTGGTAAGATAGAGAGGTATAGGCTAGGAGAGAATGGAGAGGAGGGAAAGGGAGGAAGGATCTATTTTTATTTTGTATGTATAACTAAATTTTTTTATTGCAAATTTTATTATTTTAATGAATTAATAAATACACAATCTTGCACAAATCTAGATGCATTTGAGGTCAAACAATAGATATTCTAACCCCTAAGTTACATGTTTTGGGAGAGGATAATCATGTCAAAATACTTGCCAGTCGACACTTATGATCATATTATATGGACAATGTAGAGTGTTTGTATACTCACATTCACGAAGCTTTGTTTTTATAGCATATCACAAGAGTTGTCGTCCTTTGTTCAGAGAAGTTCTAAACAAAGGGGGGTCCTTAAAAATTTGATCACAACTTAGGGTTACTTGTTACTTGAAACCGATATGTATAGGAATTTTGGTAGTATCTTTTCTCTCTTCTCCGATATACCAACTGATCTTATCTACGTTCCTAATGCACCCTTAAATGGGAGTTATTGAGAATGTAGTTAAGGTTAGTCTTGAGAGTAGTATACTGGAAAAGTATGAGGAGATGCTGCCGAAATTTTTGCATACATTGGTTACATGTAACAAGTAACATTGTGATCAAATATTCAAGGATGAGCTATTGAGTGAAAATCCTAATTAAAATACAAACACTGTTATAAAATTAGATTATAATTATTGGGTGATTTTATTTTATATTTGTAGATTATCATAGATAATTATTGGATTAGTTTGAGGAACTCGGATTACTCTCAATACAAGAATAGAGTGAGAGTTCCTTGATTGGCATTTCATGACGATAGGAAATCATTCAGACAAGGAGACAAGTTCGACAAGATTTTTTGCCTATGTAGGAGGTGCTTGAATGAGTATTCACATGATAAGAACACTGTATACGAGCACACGATTTGCAACAATTGGTGGCAACATTATACTTTAATAATATTTAATCAGTAGACTATTTAGGATGGAGAAGATCCAAACTATCCTCCTTTCACCAGCAGACTGTCTAGGATGGTAAAGGACCTTGTGCCCCTTTGTTGTTTTAACTGGAGGAGGGTCTCCAAGGATATTAAGAGGTAGTTTATTCGTAATATGGGGGTAAATAATTATATATTAATGTGTATATATATAAGTTTACTTTAATAATATTTAATTCATTTATACGATTTTGTAATATTACAGGCAATTTTTGATTGAGGTGACGATCCGAATGTCACCAAGTACATCATCAATCATGCTGCAAGACGACATCATGATTAGAGGATGATAACGAAGAGAAAGGTGAAATTTATAATATTTTTCATTTTTTATTATTTACTTAATTAATTTATTTTCACAATTTATTTGTATAATTTAGTTTTATAATACAATATCTTCTAATGAGGAGGAATTGAAGAATGTGCCTCCTACAATTATAGTAGATGTGTGGAAAGAATGCTGTAAGACAAAGATAATTATAAATACTTTTGAGGGCATTTGGAGATAAATGATTTAATTGTTTCCCATTAAAATATGTTATATGTATAGGATCAAGCGAAGAGGAACAAGGCCAATAAGGCCAAAGCTGCACCACAAACCCACTTATGGTTCGAACTAGTATAGATGGAGTTAAGGCAAAATATGTAAGTAATTCCTATAATTATGTCACTTTTATGTTTTTAATTAAAGTTTTAATTATAACTATTACCTGCAATTTGAAATATATTTACACGTACATTCACATGATGGTGCCACGTTCGATTGGGTTGATGTGTATGAGGTCACTCATAGTAAGGCCACTACCGACGGCGGGCGAACATGAATACATGAGACATACTAGATAAAGCATGTAAGTAACATTTATTTATCAACTACTTTAATTTTTGTACTTACTTTAATATGACATTAAATTATTGTAATTTGTAGGGAGAAATGATGAACTTAATCAATCCACCTCCAAACACTGCTTCCGGCACTCAGCAGCACCCTCCTATGACACCTGATGAGGCTTTTAGGTGCGTCATGCCTCCGAAGCACGGAGGCTTCGTTCGTAGTGGAGGGAGGAGTCAGATGATCTACAGCTGGTATGGGCGGAAGGGGTCAGGGACAGTAGCCGTTGTCCAGCAGATGCAGACAGCTCCACGGTGTCACCTCATAGTTCCACCAACAAACTCAAGGTTAACAAGATGCCAAGAAATTCATAGAGGAGCAGAGGAAGGAGATGGAGTAGCATAGAGCGGAGATGAGAGAGATGATGGCATTATTACTGGGCAGCGATCAGGATCACACTTCCTATCACTACCCACCTCGTAGAGACGACGACGACCTTGGTGGTAATAGAGCAGGACAAGGGGTAGGAGCTAAGGGATAGGTTTAGATTACTTATCTTTTCATTAGTTAGGTTTTGTATTTTGGTTATTTATATGCATATTTTGACATTATGACATACTCTTTTCATTAGTTTTATATATATTTGTTGTATGTTGAATGTTTTATGTTGCATGTTGTATGTTGATGAAATTTGTATATTGTGTATGTTATATGTTTTGTATGTTGCATGTTGTATGTTGTATTTATATGTTTAAGGTGTTATAAGATTCTATAATACCTACATTATATATAGCAAAAAAAAAATACATATATATACACGATGGTTATGTTAACAACTGTTCTTTATATATACACGACGGTTATGTTGAAAGTCGTCGTTTAGTACTAGTACACAATAGTTTAACAACCTTCGTTTATGGTTCACATATACTTCTCGCCTCCAGAATAATGTCTTACACGACGGTCATCAAAATCGTCGTTTCATGGTACTTAACAACGGTTTGTAAGATAACCGTCGTTTATAACTATACACGACAGTCCTAGAAACCGTCATGTAAAAAACGATGGCTTGAAATCAAAACCGTCGTGTATACATTAACGCAACACACACTTTCGCGATGACAGAATATAGCGGTTTTGACTGATTAGGCGACGGTTTTCAACTGTCGCAAAATGCATTCATCCCTGTAGTGAGATGAGGCATGTGCCAAGGCATGCAAGAAAATGGCTAGTTGCTCATGAACCGTCACATTCTGCAAATCATACAATTCGGTGTTCTCCTTCAAGTACTCTAAAATTGCAATGAATGCCTCCTTTGGCACCCTTAACTCTTCCTTGCACCAACTAGGGTGACCCTCCAGTAACTCCTGGACCCAGTAGTGACCAGGATGAGTTGAAGTATTCTGAGGCTATCTTGGCACATAGTTCATCCCAACATGTGGAAAACCACATGTGAGTGGGAGTATTAATTTCAATGGTAATTGATTTCCGTCATATTCGTCCTCGACAAAGGAGATGGACCTTTCATCATCTGAAGTCAACCCCGTTTACAAACAACCAAGATGACTATTGACTGAAAATAAATAAGCATAAAGGATGACACTACCATAATGACAACATGAACTACTTCCATAAAGAAACATAAAAGTCCAAATACAGAGGGCAAGTAACCATAGCGGTCCACTACAATACTACATAGGAAAGCAAATGGAAATGAAATTGTTCACGAATCATGACTAAACCTAAATATTACAAACCATAGTACTGAAAGGGTTGAGCTCTGGAAAATGAAACTAAAAATAAACTGTCTAGTGGAGAGAACAGACAAATGTAAACACCCTAATCGTCCATAAGCCATCATCAAGTGAGACAATGATTATGCAAGCATAAGAACCCATAATTGCTACCAACGTGCTTGCGCAGAAACGCACTCAGCTCTGCATCTAATTCAACTAAATCCTTGAAGACACTAATGATGACGTGAAACGATTACGGTTCGTATAAAAAAAATCGTCGTTGTTGTAGTATATGTCACAAATACAAACCGTTATCGCGTCAATTTTATTTAATTATATAATATTTACTGGTTTATTCCAAGTCATTCACTGGGAAGTAGTTATTGATATACATTACTCTCTAAGTCTAATATTATTCTTTAATTCTAAAAAGATCAATTTTATGTACAATCATAAATAAATGAATTAATGAATGAAAGAATTAAATTAATTTATATACAAAAGAATGTATTGAAATGCTTACAAACACCAATATACAAACAAGCATCAAACACTATACATATATACTATATAATATCTATTTATAACTTATAATACTAATACTTACATATATATATACAAAAATAAGTAATAATATATACTATACTAACTTAACTTAATATAGTAACATATACAATAACATATATAATATGTACAGCGACAGATATAAACGTCGCTAAACCCAAGAAAAACTATGTACGGAGTCTAAGATAAAAACTAGGGTCTATAGTGACACTTATTCTATCTACAGTGATGGATAATTCTGTCAGTAAAGCTATACTGTTATTTATATACATATATAGCTCAAACATTACCTATACTACGTATACTTTTAAAATACATATACTTGTTATTTACAGTATACTTATATATATACACTATACATATACACGTACATCTTTTTCGTTCTTCTGCTTTTTTATTTAATTACAGCTCTCTCATTCTCTCTTTGTTCTAACACTTAGCCATTTTAGGTTTCGCTCATTCTCTCTTCTTAATCCCCTTATTAGGCTTCACTTAGTTTAAAAATTAGGTTTTAGGTTGGCGAGTGGCCTTTTCGAGGGATACACAGCACCCTCAAGGGGTGAGACCAGACCTCTACTAAGAGCCACCCTAATTCGTTAATTAGGCCTCTTAATCGTGTTCTTTGCTCATTAATGAGCTCATTCAAGCCCTCGCACAATGCATAGCTCCCAGCGACACACCGTACACCATCATCACCATTCACGGACCAATGCCATATCATGCTCGAAGGGATATAAGGGGTATGAGTTTTGGGCACCCGACACCCATGATGACTAATAGGCGATAGAAGAAAAACAATATAAGTGGCGTCGGGCGCTCGCTCATCTACGATGTGACACTATATGTGCCACATCTCAGCACTGGAATTACAGCGTGGCTATGCTGAATTGCAATGTTTGGCCCTTGATTTGAGGGCCCAATTTCAATCCAATTTTAAATTAAAATATATAGTTGGAAAACCCTTATATAGGGCTATATAATCATATGATTTATTTACAAAAATAATCATATTTACTATATAAATTAGCTAAAATTCATAAATAATACATTCTCATTTCAAGGTTTATTTCTTAATTAACGTATAAATTAGTTATTTAATGGTACAAGAATTAGTACATATAATAAAGTATTTAATGCATGTTTTTATTGTATTTTACAAGTTTTATTTTAATTTATTTTCATTTAAATATGTGAATTCAGAGTGTATAAGTATAATTTAAGTTATAAATAACATAATATAATATAAATATAGTTAAATTAGCTTAATTTATTTAAAATACAATAATATAAATGTACGGCATAAGTTAATTCAGTTTTAACTTAAATTACTAATTTATTTTAATTTAATCTAATAACTTAGCTAGTAACTTAATAAATTAACTATTTATTCTATATATATAATTAAATTATGATACAAAGTTTCTAACAAACATGGTACAGATATAAATTTGTATACATAATATAAATAGTAAATACAGTTATATACAGGGTTTTATAATTTTACTTATGTTATAGACTTATAAGTTAGTATAAATAATAACTAGTTATATAATTAAGTTAGGTACAGTTTAACTAATCTTAAATATGTAACTTACAATATATAATATATATATAAGTTAATTATACTTATTATACACCTATTTTACAATATATATACATATAGCTTACTATATAGCATATATTTACAAGTATATGCCTAGTATACATTGTGTTTTTAGGTGTTTTTGTGAATTTTCAGATTTTATATAGGTTTTGTGTGTTTTATACGGGTAGGAGATGAGAAAGAAAGAAAGAGATGAGGAGAATAGATTGTTTTTGGTATTTCTATATGTTAAGGTCTTTTATTAAGTTTTAAGGTAGATTGAATCGTCGGCTGGTATGTTCTACCTAGCCGAGGGTTTAGAATACCTTGAAACTTGACATATGTGTAAAAATTTACCTAATCTTCACTAAGACAGGTTTATTTTATTTCTTGATATTTTTATATCATTTTTATTTAATTACAAGTTCAGCTCATTTTTATGGTCTTTTAAGTGTTTGCAAAAGAACCTAAAACCCTAAATCTAGTTCTAAAGGATAGATAGGCAGTCGACTGCCTCAAGTAAGTTCTAAAGATCAACTGAAAGATGTGCAATCACATAATTAAGCTTTTTACCTCTATTTCCAAAAATTTCTATAGTTGAACAGTTAAGTACAAAAACTAGCTGACAATGAATGATTTGACATAAGATACAAGCATTCAGAGGAAATTTTAAAATCAAAATCAGTATAGGAAAGCTTGTACACCTAAATTACAACATGTCAGCTATTTAAAATAATACACCTAAGCCTATTGTCTTAAGAGTTTTAGATGTAATAGCAGCTGCAAGAGAAGTAGTCAGCAGCAATTCAAAGCAGCAGCATTGCTGCTGCTGAATTCCAACACGACAGCAGCAGCAAATCAGGGATTTCCAGATGTCCTTAAGGCAAATTAGACGTCTTAACATAGCTCAGATCCATAGTGTAGTGTCCAAAAATCAGAGAAAATCATCTACAGTAGGTCTGGACCACCAATTCAGCAAACTAATTTCTTGATACAGTCATTTGTATCTCAAATCAGACTTGAGAAAGCCTGATTAGAGATACAAAATGCCTAAATCAAATAACTACTTTGCTGAATTGGTGGTTAAAATGTAGCTGCATCATGCAGCAATTTACTATGGTGGACTTGGGATTCAAAACACAACAAAAATCTTTTAAAACTTTGACAATGTCTAAAAAATCACATCGAAATCACATCAAAAATCACATTGAAATCAACATTTTCTTTACAAATCAGAGATAAAACTACTGATCTAACATCTTCCTAATGCTATAGATAGTATGTAGGAAGTGTTGGACTTAGTCCATTAAATTCGGCTGAATCCCAATTCTCTAAACCTTAAGGAATATTGACAATTCCTTAGGTGAAAAATCATAATTAAAAGAATGCAATCCACATAGAAATACAAGGGAGAAAGCCTCAAATCAATAAGGTTGATTTTCCATGGCTTTCTACACATTGAAGATCAAAACATCCAAATTCAAACCAAATTCAGATACGGCTCACCTGAGGGAAAAACTTATCATTAGAATCATCTCAGAATCACAACCATAGATTGAATTAAATAGAAACTTATCAATTCACTTGATCAAAAATCCTTTAAAACTCAATTTGATAAAAATCTTGCGATCTTGCATTGAAAACCAAATTAAAAATTGTAAAGACCCGTTCTGTTCTGAGCCCTTTAAGACGTCTGGACTGTCGATCAGACGTCTGGACCCCTTCCCAGACGTCTGGAAATTGAAATTTCGGTATGTAACTTCGCGTCTGCCCGCAGGCTGCGTGCAGACAGTACCCTTCTTCTCTCTCTTTCCCTCTTCCCACCTCCACCAAACCCTAACACACCCTTTTATAAAGCCCCTCTCCCCCTTTCTCTTTTCCCCAGTTCATCCCAGCCACCTTACCTCCTTCCTCTCCACTACAGCGAGAGGTGCGAGAGCGAGCGACAAGGAGGAGAGGCAGCGTGAGGAGAGGAGGAAGAGCTTGAGTCGCGAGCTCTTGGGAGATCGTCGGAGGGTGCACAGCCGAAGCGGCGCGTGCGGGAGGAGGAGTGCATCGGGGGAGCCATCCCCGACACTTGCTGCAGGCGAAGAGGTGAGGCCGCGACTACGCACAGAGAGGGAGAGCAGTAGGTCACTCTGATTCTGGGATTTTGCCAGAATCAGACGTCTGGCGTGACGTCCAGACGACGAGGTGGACGTCTGGTGACTATACCAGACGTCTTAAAGCAGACCTTCGTGAAGGTACGTTCCTCTTGCGGTTACGGCTATGCAGCCCACACCGCAGCTAAGATTTGCATGGCTAAATATAGGAGATTTGGCTATCACGTGCAGGGATTGCCTTGGGAAGGCATAGGGCACGCCCTCCCACGTGATTTGGACGTTTGGACAACTTATTAGATGACCGAAAGCACTCCCAAACGTCCGGAGTAGAGGTCGGATGTCTGGAGATAGGTCCAGACGGTCTAAAAGAGGTTCTGGATGTCTGAGGTCGATGCAGAGCCTGAGGTGAGTTTCTGGTTACTTTTAAGACGTCTGGACCTATCTCTTGTTTAGGTCTGCAGTCTTGTTTTGACCCGTTTAGGGTCCGTTTGAGGTCCGTTTTACACAAACAAGATATCGGTGTTTTCCTTGTGAGTTCCTCTACTTGTTAGAAAGCCTTTTATAATGTTCTAAATGTTCTATTGCGGTATGTTTCTTGGTATAGGACTTCGATCAGTTGCGGTTTCAGGGCTTGCTGAGGCCCTTGTTAGCCCGTCGTTCGAGCCTCCAATACTCCCGGGTTGTCTGGTAGAGTGGTTTCCCCTTTATTTAATTATTAATCATGAACGCTTATGTGAAATTGGATAACTAGAAACCTAGGATGTGGCATGCATCCTAGGACGAGAAGTACTTGCACTGTTGTATGTGTATTTGAGATTGCAGTCTCAAATAAATGAATAGAAATATGAATATCTGCCTGTTAATAAACAAGAGCTGCTTGTGAAATATGAAATTCCTGTGCTAGTTAGACAGATATCTGTGACGTTACTTGTTGTATATGTTAAATTGTGGAAATGCGAGCTGCCTGTGGAATATGAAATGCTTATGCTAGTTAACCTATTACCTGTGACATTACTTGTATCTATTAAATTGTGGAAATACGAGCTGCATGTGTATAACACAAGAATCAATTTGTGAATTATGAAACCTGGTATGGAATAGTATGTGAATATGAGCATGAACCCTACGGGGAGTTAGGAGTAGAGCTCCTGTGGATGAAATGAAAGGTCTGGAAATGTGAATGGAAAGTGTGCTGGCCCTCGAGTACGTGGTACCAAGGGGAAGCGACTGTCCCCTTTTTAGTGTAGAGCGGAGTTAGCCACCCTTGGGTTGGGACCCGGGGTTAGGAACGGCCACTCTACACCGACTCCTGTTGGCCCTAGCGTACACAGTACCCGGGAGAGCTATTAGTGCAAGGAGGGAGCTAGCCACCCCACGGGACCCGGGGTTAAACTAGCCAACCTGCATCGACTTTTTCTTTGGCCCTCTGGGCAAAACGGGGTAGTAAGACGAGGGTGCACGGACTGTGGATGGGCGAGACCCCTGTTTGGTTCTGAGGGGCTAGACCCCTATTACTGAGAGGGCTAGGCCCTATACTGTTCCATGGTGTACTTTGGGTGTACCCGCTAGCGGAAACGACTGACCGCATGCCCGTGCGGGGTAGCTACCCATGAGTTTATCCTGCATGTCGTAGTCACCGCTACATCTAGATAGTGACCTCGGGGTGATTGACTGGGTGTAGGATTATCACGGGGGACTCTCCCGGCCAGGAGAGCACCACGTGTGCCTTCTACTCTTCAGAAAAGATTGCAATCAAGATCGTTCCCACGAGGAACATTCGAGATCAAGAAAGAGATCTAAAAAGTAAACCAATGGGTGAAAAGGAATAACTTGTGAAATAAAGTAAATGGAATAGATAGTTTACCTGTTAGCTTTTAATGCTTTAGATAGTTGGTTACCACTATACTCAATGTTCGCTGACTTCGTTTACTCATAACCCTTTTCAGGTCCAGGTGTTGAGCAGCCCGAGGCACCAGCTGCAGAGGGTGCTGGGCCCAGTAGAGCCCAGCAGTAGTCTTCCTGTTGTTGTACTTTCTTTTGTTAGTGAGTTCAAACTCTTGTTACTGTTATGTTCTGTACTTTGTTTCCGCTTTATTGTTGTAGTGGTGGCATGTACTGTTAGCAGCTTTTACTTCTTCTACTGCTTGTACTTTTTTACTTTTAGTTACTTAGCATAGTGAATGTGGTTTACTTTCTTGCTTTTTAGTTATTTCTTGTTGGACGACTGGGTCTTGGGATTAGTTGAGTCGAGCCGGTCTCGGGTCCTGTAGGGATTTAGGAATTGGGTCGTAACAAGATGGTATCAGAGCAAGGTCATCCCAAGAAATGAACCAACTAGCTTGAGAATAACCAATTCACGTGCATTTGACTAGAGTAACCACCACAATGTACCGCTTGACATATCTTTTGAGTTTCTTTCGCTGAAGTCCGTTAGAGTTGACTTCTTTTGTTTTGTCTCCCGCGTCTCCTTGCAGGAGATGCCCCGTCGGAGAGTTCCCGAGACAGGTCGTGGACAAGGTCGGAGGGGCAGACGTGTCAAGCTTGGATTTTGTGCTACCCCTTCTCTCCTCCTGAGCGTACAGTCCCAGGACCTCATCCAGTTGATCCGAGAGGTCATTCGAGAAGAATTTTAGCTTCCACCTACTCCACCGCCCCCTCATCTCCCTCCCGAGGGTACGAAGGGGGAGTCTTTCGTGGGACGACAGTGTCACCGTAGTACCAAGCGAGTCAGAAGAGCTCAAAGGAGGCACGCGGCATCCGCAGGAGGGCCGCCTTATTTTACAGGGCCGTCAGTGGCCTTTGGGGGCCCCTGACAGGGGCCAGCTGTCAGCACTGGACCCCCACCCAGCCATCAGCAGGGACCTACCGAGGGAGGGGGTCGAGTCCCCCTCTGTTACCAGTGTGACCAGCCGGGCCACTTCAGGAGGGACTGCCCATCTAGGGCTGGAGCGCAGCAGATGCTCACCACACCGAGCGCTAGAGGCTGAGCGGGTGGTCGTGGTTCCCAGGTGCATGGGGGAGAAGAGTAGTCACGGGGAGGATACCGGCCAGTTGTCACTAGCTCAGCCCTGGGCTTGGCTGTTTTGTCTGTCCCTGGGACTGAGAGGCGTTGCGACGTCTTGACTCACGGAGACGTCATAGCTTCAGTTTCTGCTGTGACAGGTATGGTTACAATTTTTTGGCCTTTTTGGAGTACATATTTCTTGCTTCTAGTACGACATACTTTCTTGCTCCACAAGTTTATTGCTACTTTGGGGTCCGATAACACTCTATTAGGGGATCCATTTGTGGTCGGAGACCTAGGTGGCCAGCTGTTTGTAACTGCGAAGGTCTACGTAGACTATAAGGTCAGTATTGGGGGACACAGCCTCTCCGCTGACCTGATTGTGATACCAATGGGGGATTTTGGCGTAACTCTGGGGATGGTTTGGGTGTTTGCGTACCACACCTTGGTGGACTGTTTTGAGAGGAAGGTAGTCTTCTCCATATCGGAGATGCCTTCCTTTGAGTTTCACAGACAGCAGGTGAACGGAGGTTTCAGGTGCATTTCTGCACTTTGGGCAGCGAGACTTTTGGGCTAGGTGTGTGAGGGCTTTTTGGCTTGTGTAGTGGCAGAGCCCAGCCCCGTGGCAGACTTTCATAGCATCCCGGTGGTTAGAGGGTACCCCGACGTGTTTCCAGAGGAGCTGCTAGGATTACCGCCTGAGAGTGAGATCGAGTTTGAGATTTCACTGGTACCGGCGACCAACCCCATTTCTACGGCACCGTACATAATGGAACCACTTGAGCTGCGAGAGCTCAAGTCACAGCTGCAGGACCTATTGGAGAAGGGCTTTGTGAGGCCCAGTGCATCCCCGTGGGGAGCCCCGGTGCTATTTGTGAAGAAGGATGGTACCCTACGCCCTTGTGTTGACTACAGACAGCTGAATAGGATCACCATCAAGAACAGGTATCCACTGCCGAGGATTGATGATCTGTTTGACCAGATGCGAGGTGCCACGGTATTCTCCAAGATAGATCTGAGATCAGGCTACCACCAGTTGAGGATCAGAGAGACCGACGTCTCCAAGACAGCTTTTCGCACCGGATGCGGACACTACGAATTTAGGTCATGCCATTTGGGCTGACCAACACCCCCGCTGCTTTCATGGATTTGATGAATCGGGTGTTCAGACCGCATCTGGATCAGTTTGTGGTGGTATTTATTGATGGTGTGCTCTTTTACTCGTGTGATCAGGCGCAGCACGGACAGCACTTGCGAATGGTTCCGGACACGTTGAGATGACGCAGGCTGTATGCCAAATACAGCAAGTGCGAGTTTTGGTTGAGGCAGGTGACCTTCTTGAGTCATGTGATTTTTGGGGATGGCTTGGTTGTGGATCCAGCCAAGGTAAAGGCAATATTCAGGTGGGAGAGCCCACGCACAGTGACAGAGATACGCAGTTCCTTGGGACTGGCAGGTTACTACCGGCGGTTTATCAGGGGTTTCTCACAGATTGCGCATTCTATGACTCAGTTAACCTGGAAGGACGTGCTGTTTGCTTGGACAGACGCTTGTGAGGCATGTTTTCAGGAGTTGAAGGAGAGGTTGACTTCGGCTCCTGTGCATACCATCCCAGATAGCAACGGCGGTTTTGTTGTCTACACAGACTCTTCATTGCAGGGGTTCGGGGACGTGCTCATGCAACGGGGTCACGTTGTTGCTTACGCTTCGCAGCAACTGAAGCCCCATGAGCATAGCTACCCTACCCATGACTTAGAGCTGGCAGCTGTTGTCTTCGCCCTGAAGGCATGGAGGCACTACCTTTACGGTGAGACCTTTGAGATATTCACAGATCATAAGAGCCTTAGGTATTTGTTTGATCAGAAGGAGCTTAACATAAGACAGAGATGTTGGTTAGAGCTCCTTAAGGACTATGATTGCAGCATCTCCTACCATCCAGGGAAAGCCAACCTGGTAGTTGACGCCTTGAGTCGGAAGGCGCCCGCCCACTTGGCTAGTTTACAGGCACAGAGTTGGAGACTTATGGAGGAGTTGGGCAGTTGGCCACCCCTAGAGTTACAGGGGCATTGTGGGGCAGTGACAGGGACACGACAGACGAGACCAGAGCTGATAGACCACATCATTATAAGACAGATGACAGATCCGTATCTGTAGTCGTCACGAGACAGAGTACTGTCAGGGGACCCAGGAGACTTCTCTTGTACAGACGAGGTGCTACGCATGGAGGGACGTTTGTGCGTTCCCAGGGACGAGGAGTTGTTGAGAGATCTCCTAACTGAGGCGCATGGGTCCAGATTCACCAAACATCCCAGGAACACGAAGATGTATCATGATCTGAGACGTGACTTTTGGTGGAGAGGGATGAAGTGGGATGTAGGTGAGTTCGTGCAACAGTGTTTGGTGTGCCAACAGGTGAAGGTCGAGCATCAGAGCCCTGCAGGGCCGTTGTAGCCACTTCCTATGCCAGAGTGGAAGTGGGAGAGCATCACCATGGACTTGGTGGTGGGCTTACCCATACTCAGCGAGGACACGACACAGTCTGGGTGAGTGTAGACAGATTAACGAAGACGGCACGTTTCTCGCCGATCCAAGTCACCTTGGGACTAGCACAGTTGGCAAAGAGGTATATTCGTGACGTGGTACGTCTACACGGAGTTCTGCGTGAGATTGTATTCAACTGAGATACCCGTTTTACTTCCCAGTTTTGGGTTGAGTTTCATCAGGCTTTGGAGACACGATTGAGGTTCAGTACGACGTACCACCCTCAGACGGACGGATAGTCAGAGCGCACAATACAGACACTTGAGGACCTTTTGCGCGCTTGTGTACTAGATTGGAGGGGCTCTTGGGAGGAGCACTTACCCTTGGCAGAGTTTGCATATAATAACAGCTATCGCTCGAGTATCGGCATGGCACCCTACGAGGCTCTATACAGACGGAGGTGTACTGCGCCCTTGAGTTGGGTTGAGGTGGGGACCAAGTGGGAGGTTAGCCCCAGGCTGATCCGGTAGAGTCAGGAGGTGATAGAGCAGATTCACGGACGACTTAGCACTGTCAAGAGCGGACAGAAAAGTTATGCCGATCAAAAGCGCAGAGAGGTGCAGTTCGAGGTTGGGGATCACACCTTTCTTCGCATTTCGCCCATGAAGGGCCTGCAACGATTTGGGGTGAAAGGGAAGCTTACACCGAGGTTTGTGGGGCCCTTTGAGGTACTGGAGCAGGTAGGACCCATTGCTTACAGGCTTACCCTTCCTCCCTAGCTTTCTGGTGTGCACGACGTGTTCCACGTGTCCAACCTTAGGAAGTACGTCGCCAATCCCAGTCACGTTCTGAGCCACGAGAGTGTCAAGGTGGGTGATGACCTGACCTACCACAAGCGACCAGTACAGATACTTGACAGAACCATCCGGAGTTTGAGACGAAAGCAGGTACCCCTGGGGAAGTTCCTGTGGAGGAGCCAGAGGTACGAGGAGGCTATCTGGGAGCCTAAGGCGGTGATGCAAGAGCAGTACCTGGAGCTTTTTAAGGGTACGTCTTCTCGAACCGGCTTCTGTCCTCTTTAAGTTTGTTATGCGTATATAGTTCTTTTTCCAAACCCTAGCTAGCTCAAGTTTCGGGGATGAAACATCCTTTAAGTTTGTTATGATGTAAAGATCCGTTCTGTTCTGAGCCCTTTAAGACGTCTGGACCCCTTCCTAGACATTTGAAAATTGAAATTTTGGTACATAACTTTGCGTCTGCGCGCGGGTTGTGCACAGACAGTACCTTTCTTCTCTCTCTTTCCCTCTTCCCACCTCCACCGAACCCTAACGCACCCTTTTATAAAGCCCCTCTCCCCCTTCCTCTTTTCCCCACTTCACCCCAGCCACCTTCCCTCCTTCCTCTCCACTACAGTGAGAGGTGCGAGCGCAAGAGCGAGCGACGAGGAGGAGAGGCGGCGTGAGGAGAGGAGGAAGAGCTTGAGCTCGCGAGCTCTTGGGAGCTCGCCGGAGGGCACACGGCCAGAGCGGCGCGTGCGGGAGGAGTGCGTCGGGGGAGCCGTCCTCGACACTTGCTGCAGCCGGAGCTGCAGGAGAGGAGGCGAGGCTGCGACTGCGCATGGCGAGGGAGAGCAGCAAATCGCTCTCATTCTGGGATTTTGCCAGAATCAGACGTTTGGAGTGACGTCCAGACGACGGGGCGGACGTCTGGTGACTACACTGGACATCTAAAAGCAGACCTTCACGAAGGTACGTTCCTCTTGCGGTTACGGCCATGCAGGCCCCACCGCAGCTAAGATTTCACGGCTAAATATAGGAGATTTGACTGTCGCGTGCAGGGATTGCTTCGGGAAGGCATGGGGCACGCCCTCCCACACGATTCGGACGTTTGGATAGCTTACCAGACGATCGAAAGCACTCCCAAACGTCTGGAGGAGAGGTCGGACGTCTGGAGATGGGTCCAGACGGTCTAAAAGAGGTTCTAGACATCTGAGGTCGATGCAGAGCCTGAGGTGAGTTTCTGTTACTTTTAAGACGTCTGGACCTTGTGCTAGACGTCTGATTTAGGTCTGTAGTCTTGTTTTTGACCTGTTTAGGGTCCGTTTGAGGTCCGTTTTACGCAAACAAGATTTCAGTGTTTTCCTTGTCAGTTCCTCTACTTGTTAGAAGGCCTTTTATACTATTCTGAATGTTCCATTGTGGCTTGTTTCTTGGTATAGGACTTCGATCAGTTGCGGGCTCGGGGCTTGCTGAGGCACGTGAGCCTGCCGTTCGAGCCTCCTATACTCCGGGTTGTCTGGTAGAGTGGTTTCCCCTTTATTTAATTATTAATCATGAATGCTTATGTGAAATTGGATAACTAGAAACCTAGGATGTGACATGAATCCTAAGACAAGAAGTACTTGCACTGTTGTATGCGTGTTTGAGATTGCAGTCTTAAATAATGAATAGAAATATGAATATCTGCCTGTTAATAAATAAGAGCTACCTGTGAAATATGAAATGTCTGTGCTAGTTAGACATATCTGTGACGTTACTTGTTGTATATGTTAAATTGTGGAAATGCAAGATGCCTGTGGAATATGAAATGCCCGTGCTAGTTAACCTGTTACCTTTGACATTACTTGTTGTATCTGTTAAATTGTGGAAATACGAGCTGCATGTGTATAACACAAGAATGAATTTGTGAATGATGAAACCTGGTATTGAATAGTATGTGAATATGAGCATGAACAGTACAGGGAGTTAGGAGTAGAGCTCCTGTGGATGAATGGAAAGGTCTGGAAATGTGAATGGGAAGTGTGCTGGCCCTTGAGTACGTGGTACCATGGGGAAGCGACTGTCCCCTTTTTAGTGTAGAGCGAAGTTAGCTACCCTTGGATTTGGACCCGGGGTTAGGAATGACCACTCTACACTGACTCCTGTTGGCCCTCGTGTACACAATACCAAGAGAGCTATTAGTGCAGGGAGGGAGCTAACCACCCCACGGGACCTGGGGTTAAACTAGCCAACCTGCATCGACTTTTTCTTTGGCCCTCTGGGCAAACCGGAGTAGTAAGACAAGGGTGCGCGGACCGTGGAGGGGCGAGACTTCTGTTTGGTTTTGAGGGGCTAGACCCTATTACTGAGAGGGCTAGGCCCTATACTGTTCCGTGTTGTACTCGCTAGTAGAAATGACTGACCGTGTGCCAATGTGGGGTAGCTACCCGTGCGTTTATCGCGTGTGCCGTAATCACCGCTACGTCTAGACAATGAGCCTGGGGTGGTTGACTGGGTGTAGGATTATCATGGGGGACTCTTTCGGCCTGGAGAGCTGTTAAGACCCATGCTGCTAAAGCCCTCTAATACGTTTGGGATTTGGGTCAGACGTCTGGACATCTTCCCAGATGTCTGGAAATCAAATTTTTCGTGTACGTCCTCGCGTCTGCGCACGTGCTGCGCGCAAATAGTACACAGCCGCAATTCCTTCTCTCTCCTCTCGCTGATGAAACCCTAACCCGCGCCTACCTAAACCCCTCTCCTCTCCCTCATTCACCACCCCACTTCCATCCACCCTTCTCCTTCCTCCAGCAAGAGCGAGAGTAGCGAGTGCAGCGGGCGTGAGCGGCGTAGGAGGAGAGGAGCAGCGAGGGGGAGAGAGGAGAGCACACGAGCTCGTGAGGGAGTTCTCCAAAGAGCTAATAGCCGGTCGGGCGTGCGCAAGGCAGAGAGGTGCGTCGGGGAGGTCCTCCCCGACACTGCTGCAACTAAAGCAGCGGTGGAGCGGGCGCGGCCCGGCCGCGCACGGCGCAAGAAGGTGAAGGCCATCCCTGGTTCTGGGATTTTTCCTAGAATCAGATGTCTGGATCTACATCCAGACGGCGTAGACGACGTCTGGAGGAGGCTCTAGACAACTGAGAGGTAAATCCCACGACGTACACCTTCCTTTGCAGATACGGCCATGTAGGCCGTTCCGCCGAGGCACTGTTCCGTGCCATATTGAGGAGATTTGCGTCGTGCGTGCAGGATTCGCTTTAGGAAGGCGCGGGACACGCCCTCCCATGCTATTCAGACGTCTAGGCGAGGCACCAGACGGCGGGAAGCGTCTCTAAACGTCCGGAGTGGGGGTCGGACGTCTGGAATTAGGTCCAGACGGTTCAGCAATGTCCCTGGACGTCTGAGGAGTAGCACAGAGTTGAGGTATGGTTCTGGACTCCTTTTAAGATGTCTGGAAGGTGTTCCAGACATCTGATATGAATCAGAATTTCTGTTTTGACCTGTTTAAGGTCCGTTTGAGGTCTAATTTCCGCAATTAAGATTTTTTTGTTCTCCGTTTAAGTTTCTCTACTTGTTGAAATACCTCTGTCATGTTCTGAGTGGTCTCTTGTGAGTGATCCTTGTGATAGGACCTCATTCCGTTGCGGATTTGGGGTTTGCTGAGGCACGTGGACCTGCCGATCAAGCCCCCATTACTCCTGGGTTTGCTGGTAGAGTGGCTTCCCCTAGTTTAATTACCAACATGAATGCATATTTGGAATGAATGTTAGATCCTAGGGTATGACATGAATTCTAGGACTAGAACCATTGGAATAACTGTATGGAATGTATGAATTGCAATCTTGGATGAGTAAATGGAATAATAACAATTGCCTGTAAATGGATAATAGCTGCCTGTGAAATGTAAAGTACTGTTATTAGCAACTGTTGCATGTAAATTCCTGTTGTTTACAATTAAATACGAGCTGCCTGTATATGAAATGGGAAATGGAAGATTGAATGTTGGAAACATGAGCTACCTACAAATAAACCTAGAATGTGAATAGTAAAGTTGCATGCTACATGTGTAGAACCTGAGAAATGGAAATAGAAATGATGAAATCTAGTATGGCTTGGCCTGAGAAACATGAGCATGAACCCTACGGGAAATTAGGAGTAGAGCTCCTGGAAATAAATGAAATGGAACTGGAAATGTGAATGGGGAAGTAAGCTGGCCCTTGAGTACGGAGTACCAAGGAGAGCGACTGTCCCCCTGTTTAGTGCAGAGTGGAACTAGCCGCCCTAGGGTTCGGACCCGGGGTTAGGATTGACCACTTTGTACCGACTTTTTGGCCCTCGCGTACACAGTATCGGGGAGAGCTACTAGTGTAGAGAGAGAGCTAGCCACCCCACGGGGCCCGGGGTTCATCTAGCCTCCTTATACCGACTTGTTAGGCCCACTGGGCAAACTAGGGTAGTCAGGTGAGAGTGCGCGGACTGTGGAGGGGCGAGACCCCTATTTGGTTCTTAGGGGCTAGATCCCTATTACTTAGAGGGCTATGCCCTATACTGGTTCCGTGCTGTGCTTTAGGTGCACCCGTTAATGGAAACGAGTGACCGCGTACCAGTGCGGGGTAGCTACCCGTGCGTTTATCGTGCGTGCCGTTGTCACCGTTATGTCTGTCAGTGACCTTGGGGTGGTTGACTGAGTGTAGGACCACCACGGGGGACTCTCCCGGCTAGGTGAGCATCACGTGCTACTTCTACTCTTCGGAAAAGACTGCAATCAAGATCGTTCCTACGAGGAACATTCGAGATCAACAAAGAGACCTGATAAATAAACCAAGTGATGAAAGAAAGAATAATTAGTTAAAGAAAGACAGAAATTGAAAACAACAGCTACCTGTCCACCTTTACTGTTTTGGTTAGCTAGTTGCCACTCTACTCAGCGTTCGTTGATTTCGTGTACTCATAACCTTTTTCAGGTCCAGATGTAGAGCAGCCAGAGCCTACGGCTGCAGAGGGTGCTGGGCCCAGTAGTTGTACTTTTTTGTTGTACCATGTTTCCGTTGTAATGAGTAATTTTGTCACACTTCTGTACTCTTTTATTGTAAACCTTATATTCCTGTACTTGTTTAAATTTTCTACTATTGTGGTGGTGTGTACTGTAGTAGTTTACTTCTTTACTACTGTTCTTTTGTTACTGTTAGTTGCTTGCATGGTGAATGTGGTTTATTTTACTACTTTTTGGTTACTTACTCATTGGACGACTAGGTCTTGGGATCAGTCGAGTTGGCCCGGTCTCGTGTCCTGTAGGGATTCGGGAACCGGTTGTAACAAGAGCACGACGTGTGCCTTCTACTCTTCGGAAAAGACTGCAATCAAGATCGTTCCCACGAGGAACATTCGAGATCAAGAAAGAGATCTGAAAAGTAAACCAATGGGTGAAAAGGAATAACTTGTGAAATAAAGTAAATGGAATAGATAGTTTACCTATTAGCTTTTATTGCTTTAGATAGTTGGTTATCACTCTACTCGGCGTTCGCTGACTTCGTTTACTCATAACCGTTTTCAGGTCCAGGTGTTGAGTAGCCCGAGGCACCGGTTGCAGATGGTGCTGGGCCCAGTAGAGCCCAACAGTAGTCTGTAGGATCTAAAAAGATATGGCTATGCACAAATACTTAAGCAAACAAATTAGTAATAACAAAAATGAATTTGCACAAAACACAATCACAGAAATTGGCACATGATATACAGTGGTTCCCCTCCCTTAAGTACTCCACTACCTAAGCCTCCCAGCTTGGGATTTTTAACCCGATTCTCTCAACCCCGAGAGAATCAATTTACTAATCGAGGTAATTAACGGGTTACCTCAACCCAATTACAAGAACGGGTTTGTTACAACCCAACGAGCAAATGCTCAAGATACAAGTTAAAATTGGTGTAAGGAAGAAAACTCTTACTACAAAAACCTAAGCCTTTAAAAAATAATTAAAAAAAATATTACCAATTTGAGAGCCTAAAATGAGCGTGAATTGCTTTGACAATGTGTAAAGAAATCACGTCGTAGAAGTGTTTGCAAAAGCGTAGCACGACGAAAAGCAGCAAACACGAATTCTTCTCTTCTGAATATGGTGGAAATTTGGGAAATATAGCTCTAGGAATTTCTCTTGTATTTCTAATCTTTTCTTGTATGCAAACAAAGAGTCCTAGGGTCATTATATAAAGTTTAGGACCTCAAGGATTCGTCTACTAGACGTTGGGAATTAATTCCCAACGTTCACATTGTTGGAATTAATTTTCTAGCCGTTTAGAATTAAGCCAACGGCTACCTGGTACCGGTACTAAAGTTCCTGTACCGGTACTAGCAGCTCACTGCCACCAGTACCGGTACTCATCATAGGTACCGGTACTTGTGACTCCCAGGTTTGAGATTACATGGGCACGGTAACCTACAAGTATCGGTACTCATCATGGGTATCAGTACTTGTAAGGTTCAGGCCAGAATAAGGCCTTCAAGCTGTAGCCAACCTGTACCGGTACTCATGATTAGTACCGGTACTTATTGTTCACAGTTTGAGACGAATTCTCAAACCAGTGCCTTCCAAATACCAGTACTGATGAACAGTACCGGTACTTGCTCACAAATACTTATTTTAAACAATTTAATCAATTACGTACTTTGAAAACGAATGCCTTATAAATCCTAATTTATCTCTAATTGATTTTACAATCTAAGTTAAGTTCTCTTGTTAAGAGGCATGCATAATCTATAAAAATAAAATCTAAACTAAATAAACTAAAGTCGAAGATGATCTTCTTCTCCTTAACTCTTCCTTGTCATCTTCTCTTTCTCACCATGAACCTCTCCATCATTTCCTGTTTGCCTTGATCCTTCACTTAAATCTGAAAAACACTTAATGCAAACATTAATTCATAATAATTTTGTTAAAACCAAAACAAGATGTGGAACATGGTTCCAACATAGTCTTCCTGTTGTTGTACTTTCTTTTGTTAGTAAGTTCAGACTCTTGTTACTATTACGTTCTGTACTTTGTTTCCGCTTTACTGTTGTGGTGGTGACATGTACTGTTAGCAGCTTTTACTTCTTCTACTGCTTGTACTATTTTATTGTTGGTTACTTAGCATAATAAATGTGGTTTACTTTCCTACTTTTTGGTTATTTCTTGTTAGACGACTGGGTCTTGGGATTAGTCAAGTCGAGCCGGTCTCGGGTCCTGTAGGGATTCAAGAATTGGGTCGTAACAAAAATCGATCAAGCAAACTGATTCAATTTAAAACCAGATCAGGGGTCTGGAAAACCTGAAATGGATGGGAGACCCCTAAATGGATTTGAGCGTAAATCCCCATCTCAAAGCTTGATAGCAACGAGATGAGGGTTTGACTCTAATGGATGGGTGGATTGCAAAACAAAAAAATGCGGGAAATTAGAATGCAAAGTGAAAACATGAGGGAGAGTCAATGATCAGTGAATGGGAGTGGATTCTTCTCTGATCTGAATTGATCAAAGGAGGTGTGGGATCTTTTCTATCTCTACTCCTAAATTACTCTAACAGTCACGCATCAGCATATCAGAGTAAATCTACATCTAAATTCTATTGCTAAACTACTCTAATTAACATTACAGCTAATCTAGAAAACAGTAAACGTAATCTAAATGGAGGAATGGGACCTTTGGATCTCCACCTGGTGTATGGAGAGGAAGAATGGAGGGAGGAAGCGCTCAAGCAGAGTGAAAACTCGCTAGTGGAGTTCTGGGTCACCCTCAGGTGCTACGTGTAGGTTCTTCCCTACTTCTACTAGGAGGGGTGAGATCAGCGTGACGAAAAAAATGCGGAATTGAAAATATAAACAATCTCACAAAATAAGCAATCACAAAATGTACACAAGTATTTTTAGGTGGAAAAACAAACCGGGTGAAAACCACCACCTAACCCTCTCGAGTTAGGATTTTCCGATCAACCTAGTTGATCAAAATCCACTAAATCGAATCACTTAAAACGAGGGTGATTCAACCTCAATACAACCACGCTACAAGTACGAGGGTAGCGTTCCTCAACCCCTTCTCTCCACGAGAAGGATTTTGTCCCACGAAGGAGACGGGAATTCGCAAAGCGAATACCCAACAAAATAACAAAGATAAAATAAAACAACAAACCTATAGAGCCAACAAAGTAATTAACCTAAGCTTCTATAGGATTTAGGAAACTCCCCTTTGCAAGGAGTGCGTCGACGATGACGCGGGTGCGTGAGCCACGCAACGGCGCAATGTCGCTCTGGTAGACAACGGCGGGAGAGCGGGTGCGCGAAGGGAATGATGCTCTCAAGATGTAGAACTTGAGCTTAGAGAGCAAGAGCTTCTTGGACACAAGAGAGTGGAAGTATGTTGCTTAAGTGTGTCTTGTGTTTTTCTAAGTGTGTCTTGGTGTGAAAAGGCTCCCCTCTATTTATAGAGGCCTTAGGAAGGCTTTGGAAGGCTTAGAAAAGCTTCCATAGCCGTTGGGAACAAAGTCCAAGAGAATCAGCCCGAAATCAGGAACAATCATTGTTCTGACAGGCTTATCAGACGTCTAACTCTGGCATCAGACGTCTGGAAGGCCACTTTAAGACGTCTGATTTCAAGGTCAAACGTCTGATTCTATGCGGGTTTCTCCCTGACTTGAATCAGATCTAAACAGGGTTTTTGTGCAAGTCCATCAGACGACATACAGGACGTCTGGCACTAAGTCTGGACGTCTGGAAACCTACTTTTACTGTGGGAATTGATTTCCAAACGTTGCAACGGCTAGAAAATCTCTGAGAAGAGATTTTGGGTCAGCCGAGGCAAAACGGTCTTTTATCAGACGTCTGGAAAGACCTAAGGACGTCTGATAAGGCTCTAACGGTCATATTCTTGTCTGTTTGCTAAGCCAGCCAACGGTCCACTAATTGGACGTCTGGCAAAGTCATCAGACGTCTTCTAAGACGTCTGGAATAAGGTCTGGACGTCTGATTTCATCAGACAGAATACTAACTCCAGCCTAACAGTTATCAGACGTCTGAAACAACAGTCAGACGTCTTAAAATGCTTTATCAGACGTCTAATTTGGGAATTAGACGTCTGTAAGTGCTGTTTGAACCCTATATTGGTTTTCTAAGTATTCTACAGAAAACCTAAGTATCCTAGGGTTGTGCCGGTGTTCCTAGGACTACTGTTACGGTACTTTGAGGCTCTTTAACATAAAATATCTAAGGAAATAAGGAGCAACAAAAGAAACGAAAAATACAACAAGTACAAAAGAAGGAAATCTATCATATTCTTCATTTCCTTCAATCTTCAATCTTTCGCTCCACGCGAACCTCCTCTGTTTTCCGTCAAGCTCCTCCAATCCGTCCTGGATGCGAGCTCGAACTCCGTCTAAACACGTCCACATTTGCAATTGACCTGAAATCTAGGACTCAAATTGCAAATGTTAAATAACACGTGTTTTGTTATCATCAAAACAAATGATCGTGGTGCTCTAGCACCAACACTACGGAGTCCTTAGTGGCGAGGAAAGTCGGGGAAGAAGTGGGTTTTCATAGCCGGTGGCCGTGAAAAGAGGACATATGGGGAGGGGAGCTAGACGGAAAGAATGATCGGCTCGAGATGTGTAGAAGGGAGCGATTCCTTGCGCGCGCAGTTGTGGAGCTCCTTAAGTAGAGTGACAGTGGATCAGAGCACCGAGGTGGTGCGATTAGTATCCAAGGGCGTGGACGATGGGGATTTGAGGAGAGAGCGCACGCGAGCTTAAATCAAAAAGCGACCGTTGGATAGGATTTGGGTGAGGAGGTGATCTCACGCGTCGATTCGTGCGAAGCTTCGAATCAACATGAACCACAAATCGCGAGGTGAGGGAGAATCAATGGTCATGATGGCTTGAGTTCTTGCGTGCTACAGTGCACGCAAGTTGCAGGTGGGCGTAAGTTCTTTTGGTGAATTTGCAGGCAAACCCCCTCAGCGAAGGGGTAGAGAAATTACACAGAAGCCCATAAGTGGTAAAAATCTATAACAGAACGGTCCTTTAGGGCTTACAAAAAGGTCCTTGAAACCTACAAATAGGTCCTTGGAGGTTTTCTAGTCAATGAAATGTAATGTACTAAGGACCTAAATGTGAATCTTCAAATGTAAGGTCCTAATGATGTCCAAATGCAATCAAGTTTTTGTGGAAGCTTAATTGAACATTTAGGAAGTTAATTACACTTTTGATTTGAACTTTTAAATTCATTTGTGTGTTCAATTTACACTTCGATCGCCATTTAATATTATTTAGAAGAATATCTCATTTAATGACCTAATTATGCATTTTTAACACAAAATTGATGTTTAGGTCTTTTTCTCTATTTCCCACAATTAACCCTTTTATGTGTTAATTTTATAGTGTTTAACCTAATTTCTAGCTTAACTTAGGCGATTTAGCTATGATGAGTAGCAACTTATTAGACACCTCCCCACAAGAATGCGTGGAGACATCAACCAAAATCATCAAATCGTTAGGTGTGATAGCAGGGACGTGCATGTGTAAAATACGCATGCACTCACGAGTATCATCTGCTAGGTCGACCTTACCTAGCAACCTAATATGATGCTTCACCAAAGTTCGCATAAGCTCGGTAAACTTCCGTGACTTGGCATTTGCCTCCTCAATCGCAATGGAGGCTACGCTCCTCTTTTGCTTCCCTACACTTGAGGTGGACCCCCTTGAAACCCTCTTAGACCCTTCTCCCTCATTTGTCGAAGCTGATGGTGGTGTTGGCTACATCGGCTGAGGGTTACTGGACGAAACTAACCGTATAGAACTAGGGTGAAAAAGGTTAGGCCCTATGTATGGAGTGTGGACAAAATTCCATATACCATTTAGAGTTGTGTTCTCAAATGGCATAGACATGCCAGTACATCCTCCAGTAGTGAAGGTGTTCCCACTAGGTACATAACCAGCCACACTATGACTTCCTTCAAGAACATTGTCTTGGACGGGATGTTGAACACAGTCTTGCAAATTGAAAGACATTCCATGCTCACCCGTAGCAGTATCAATCTCAACAATCATGTGTACGTCCTCATAAAAAACAAATGGCTTGTCATGCAATTCAGCCAATCCTGGAGGAAGCTACATTTCAAGACAATAGTGAAATATTCACGTAAATGTATGAAAGGGAATGTATAAGTGGAACTACTACATTGGAAGGTCACATTAATACCTCATCCAAAATAGAAGGGTCCAGTGGAAGCAGGCAACCACTAATTCGGTTGATTCCCCATCTGCTTTTGTTCAACAATTGTGAATATAAAGTGTGCTTCCTCTTTAGTTCCTTCCATCTATTTAAGATTTGCGAGTGGTTGTAAGGTGATAACACTACAATTTATAATATTAATTCTGCCAAAAGGGGTCGGTCTTAAGGATAAAATGCACAGAAGACACGGGAATGGGAGCATTGCATGCATCGCACATCAAGATTACTTATAATGCATTATTAATGGCCATGTATACAAGTGCATGTCAAAATAGGCCTCAGATGAACGATCGGACCGCACAGATGGACTTAGAGTGACGAACGGAGTCCAACGAACTCGAAATCAGCTAAATCCGACATCCAGAGCTCCCACTATTGGCCCGAGAAGTTCTGACCGTTGATCTGATGATCAACGGCCATGGGGTCGCCACGTGTCATCCTCGCCACGCCCGCAACCTCCATTCATCGCGCGGCGTCACTTTAAGCCGTCCGATCGCACATCGGATGGCTGGAAAGCACGCACTCGCGCACCTCTCAACCGCAGCAGCAGCAGCCCCTGACTGTAGGATCTTCATCCAACGGCCGTCCGCACCGCGACCACAGCTCACCTCCACGACGAAGCAGCAAGCGTGGCACAGCGGTACACGCCTCACTCTCGCACAGTGAGGCGCTAGTTCGAGGCGCCGACCACAGCGCAAATTCGAGAAGTCGCAGCTCACGCGATTTCGACCGTTGATGCGTGATCAAGCGGTTGGCAGCATGCAACGCGGTGTGATCTCGCGCATCCAAAGCCGACACCCGCGATGACGCGTGGGGTGCGAGCATAGCGAGCACGATCCATGAGTGCACCTCACAAGCGATCTCGACCGTCTGATCAGCGATCGGATGGCCCTCAAGCTGCGCACACGGATTGCACGTGAAGAACGCGCTCGCGCAAGCGACCAACGGGCAGGGTGCTTCACCGACGTTTTGGGAAGGGTTTTAGCGACGTCCCGGACGTCGCTAAAACCCCTTCTTCATTTGGAAAGGCCTTCTCCCTATTTAAAGCCCTTCCAACCACCCAAGGAATGCATTGAATACCTTTGTAAGTGTTCTACCCCACTCCTAGCCACCTTAGCACTCCTTTAAGCGCTGGAGTCGACGAGCCGTCGACGAAGCCAACCTCCATCACCGTGGCCGCCTTGCCGACTCCTCTTTCTCTCTCTCTCTCTCTCTCTCTCTCTCTCTCTCTAGCTTAGCTTTGTCTTACTTAAGCATTCATCTATTGTTGTAATTGTAAAACTTAAAGTTGCATGATTAAATGATGACGTTCCTTACTTAGATAGTATCTCTCTCTTGTTATCAAGTCTTCCTTAGCTTAAAGTTGCATGAATGTGCTGAACAACAGACTCTAACCCTACTCTCTCTCTTTCTCTTTCTCTCGCTTTTCTCCCGCATTGTTTCCCCAAGCAAAACCCGTTATTTCCGTACACTAAGTGACAGAAAAACCCGATTTTCACGTCTCCCTGTGTTCTACATTCGGACTCACGTCTGTTTCTTGATTTAAAACCGATGCAGCGAATGCGAACTACAACGACCCTTTTAAATAAACGCGTCTCTCGTGCATCAGTTTTTGGCGCCGTTGCCAGGGAGGAAATGGATTTATTTTCTCACTTCCATTTTACATCCATGCTCACATCATCTAATGTCTTGTCTCCTTCTACTTGATGGTTGCATGAATTCGGCGCTTGAATGGCGAAGTAGTGCAACTCGTGACGGTAGCGAGGGAGTAAGCGCAACAAGGACCGGTCGTGAGTATTTCTTCACCCGTGGTTGTTTGCTTGCTTAAAAATCTAAAAAAAAATTGTAAAATTGAAAAAAATTGACATGGTACATGATTGCCTGACCCACATCCTTAACAGATCACCCAACAAAAAAAATATACTCTAACATTCGGAATGACCTAAGCTTCTTGGAGTGTTCCTCTTTCTTTTTGAGTGGTGTTTGCGAAGCCACCTTGAATTGACATGGGCTGCATCACTCAACCCTAAAATCAACTCATCTAATAGCAGTTGCTTGAACACTAGGATGAGTGCTCTAGAGTTTTAGAGCATCTTCACATCAAAGGAAATCTACTCTCACCAATTGTAATGACCCGACTCCCGAGTCCCTACGAGACACGAGAACCGGACCGACTCGACTAATCCCAAGACCCAGTCGTCCAACGAGGAAGTAACCAAAAGACAGTAAAATAAACCACATTCAGCATGAATATAACTAACAGTAAGAAAGTACTGCAGTAAGGAAAGAAACTACTACAGTAGGCACCACCACAACAGTAAAACAACATTTATCATATAACAAAAACTGCAGGTAAAGAAGGTACAGCGGAAACAAAAACTACTCACTAGAACAGAAACAAAAAGGGGTACAAAGCTGTGGTAACTCTACTGGACCCTACTCGGCCCAGCGTCCTCTGCAGCCGCCGACCCTGGCTGCTCAACACCTGGTCCTGAAAAAGGTAACGAGTGTAACACGTCAGCAAAACGCTGAGTAGAGTGGCAAACTAACTAAAGGCAACAGTAGAGTGTACAGTAGCTGTTATGTTCTATTACTTCCTTTATTTACATCTTTCAATTTTTCTCACTATTTTATTTATTTCTCAGATCCTTTACTTGATCTCGAATGTCCTCGTGGGACGATCTTGATTGCAGTCTTTTCCAAAAGTAGAAGTAGCACGTGGTGCTCTCCTGGCCGGGAGAGTCCCCCGTGGTGATCCTACCCTCAGTCAACCACCCCAAGGTCACTGACAGACGTAACAGTGACTACGGCACGCGCGATAAACGCACAGGTAGCTAGCCCGCACTGGCACGCGGTCAGTCGTTTCCGTTAATGGGTGCGCCCAAAGCACAGCACGGAACCAGGGCAGAGCCCTCTCAGTAACAGGGGTCCAACCCCTCCACAGTAACCAAACCGGGGCCTTGCCCCTCCACAGTCCGCGCACCCTCGCCTGACTACCCTGGTTTGCCCAAGTGGGCCTAACAAGTCGGTGAAGGAGGCTAGCAGAACCCCGGGGCCCGTGGGGTAGCTAGTACTCTCCTAACACTACTAGCTCTCCTCGGTACTACGTACACGAGGGCCAACAAGTCGGTACAGAGCGGCCAATCCTAACCCCGGGTCCCTGGGGCGGCTGGCCCCACTCTGCACTAAACAGGTACAGGTACTTCCCTTGGTACTGCGTACCCAAGAGACAGTACAAACTACATCTCAGTTCCATTCCTTTTTCTTTCCAGGAGTTCCACTCCTAATTCCCCGTAGGGTTCCAGCTCTTTATCTCAGAACATCATATGTTTCACTTTCCAGATTCACATTCTCAAAATCCATGATCTCAAACATGTTTCTTTATTCATAACAGGCAGCTGTTAATTAAATTTACAGGCAGCTTTATATATTCCTTTCCAATTTTCCAAGACTGCAGTAATATACATTCCACTAGTTTTTCCATCCTAGGATTCATGCCATATCCTAGGATCTATCATACAATCTAGTTTTCCGGCCCTAGGATTCATGCAACACCTAGGAGCTATCATTCCATATATTTCTCATTCCTAGGATTCATGCAATGCCCTAGGTTCTAGTTATGGTTCCATACTTTAACAGATTTTATTAATACTTAAAGCCACTCTACCAGGTACAACGGGAGTAATGGGGGCGTGATCGGGAATCCCGCGTGCCTCCGCGACTCTCAAGACTGCAACCGAACGAGGTCCTATCACAAGGATCAAACACAAGGAGTGTCTCAGAACAGTGTATAGCTACTGTAGGCGGGTAGAGGAATTAATTCTGAAACGAACGCAACTCGAATCGCGGAAAACGGAGCCCAAACGGGCCCTAAACGGGTCGAGAAAGACGATACTGTGCAAAATCAGACGTCTGGAACTCCTTCCAGACGTCTTAAACGGTGGATCAGAGAATTACCTGTTCGGCTTGGTTCCCCGGATGTCCAGAAGTCTGCGGGGACGTCTGCCTAGATCCAAGACGTCCGATGGTCCCTCCGGACGTCTGGAGGTCACTCCCGCCGTCTGGTACAACTTCCAGACGTCTGATTCGCAAAGGATGACGAATCAGCGAACCTGCGCACAGCCAACCCCCCTCCCTCAGTACGGTCAGTCGACAAGAAGGAAGAAGAAAGCGGAAACTCACCTTTCAGACGTCTGTATGATCTCACAGACGTCGACCTTGCCGTCTGGATATCAATCCAGACGTCTGATTCTGGAAAATTTTCCAGAATCAGAGCCCTGCTCGGCCTCCGCTCGCGACGCCGCCCGCGTCGCACCTCGCGCGTCTGCTGCTCAGCCCGCAGCAGGCCCCTCTCCGCGTCGCTCCGCGCCCCCTGCGCCTTCCGCCGGCCGGCCAAGCCGCTCCTGGCAAGCTCGCCCTCACGGCAGAGCCCCGCCCTCGCACGCCGCACCTCCTCCGCGCTCACTGCGGCTGCCGCTGCCGCTGCGCCCTCGCGTCCGCTCGCTCTCGCGCACAGGCAGGAGAAGAAGGAGGAAGATGGTGGAGACGGGAGGGGAGGCGCGCCCCCTTTTAACGCCGCGCGGAGAGGAGAGAGAAGGTGGTCGCAGCCGCCTACAGCCGCAGAGAAAGAGGGCAGAATCGCAAGTCTGCGCGCACAGGCGCGCAGACGAATATCCCGTGCGAGCATAACTGTTCGCCAGACGTCTGTAAACTATCCCGGACGTCTTGTCAGACGTCTGGATGTGATCCCAGACGTCTTGACAGACGTCTGGGCCACCTCCCAGACGTCTTAAAAGGCGTCTGGGGCACGCGCTCGTTACAATATAACAAACTCAAAGGAAGTTTCGTCCCCGAAACTTGCGCCAACTAGGGTGCGGGAAAAGGATGTCCAAATAACCATAACAAACTCAAAGAGGACCGAAGCCGGTCCGAAAAGATGTACCCGCGAAAAGCTCTGGGTACCGCTCCCGCATTGCCGCCTCAGGCTCCCAGGTAGCCTCCTCGTACCGCTGGCTCCTCCACAAAACCTTTACCAGGGGTACTTGCTTTCGTCTCAACCTGCGGACGGCTCGGTCTAGGATCTGCACTGGCCGCTCGGGGTAGGTCAGGTCGTCGCTCACCTCGACGCTCTCGTGACTCAGTACGTGGCTAGGATCGGCTACGTACTTCCTGAGGTTGGACATGTGGAACACGTCGTGCACACCAGAAAGCTGCGGGGGGAGGGCAAGTCTGTAAGCAACGGGTCCAACCCGCTCCAGGACCTCAAAGGGCCCCACGAACCTCGGCGCGAGCTTCCCCCTCACCCCAAACCGCTGTAAGCCCTTCATGGGCGAAACACGAAGAAAGACGTGGTCCCCAACCTCGAACTGCACCTCTCTGCGTCTGCGATCTGCTTAGCTCTTCTGTCTGCTCCTGACAGTGCGGAGTCGTCTGTGGATCTGCTCAACTACCTCCTGACTCTGCCGGATCAACCTGGGGCCAACCTCCCACTTGGTCCCCACCTCAACCCAACTCAAGGGTGCCGTGCATTTCCGTCCGTACAGAGCCTCGTAGGGAGCCATGCCGATGCTCGAGTGATAACTGTTGTTGTATGCAAACTCCGCCAGGGGCAGGTGCTCCTCCCAAGAGCCCCTCCAGTCTAGTACACAGGCACGCAAAAGGTCCTCAAGTGTCTGTATCGTGCGTTCCGACTGTCCGTCCGTCTGGGGGTGGTAAGCCGTGCTAAACCTCAACCTCGTCCCCAAAGCCTGCTGAAACTCAGCCCAAAACTGGGACGTAAAGCGGGTATCCCGGTCGGATACGATCTCCCGCGGAACTCCGTGTAGTCGCACCACATCACGGATATACCTCTCTGCCAACTGTGCTGGTCCCAAAGTGACTCGGATCGGCAAGAATCGTGCCGTCTTCGTCAATCTATCCACTATTACCCAGACTGCGTCGTGCCCTCGCTGGGTAACAGGTAAGCCCACCACCAAGTCCATGGTGATGCTCTCCCACTTCCACTCTGGCACTGGAAGCGACTGAAGCGGCCCTGCAGGCCTCTGATGCTCGGCTTTCACCTGCTGGCACACTAAGCACTGCTGCACGAACTCACCCACATCCCGCTTCATCCCTCTCCACCAGAACTCGCGTCTCAAGTCATGGTACATTTTCGTGTTTCCGGGATGTATGGTGAATCTGGAATCGTGTGCCTCAGTCAGGAGCTCTCTCAACAGCTCCTCATCTCTGGGGACGCACAACCGTCCCCTCAAGCGTAACACCTGGTCTGTGAAAGAGAAGTCCCCTGGGTCCCCTGATAGTACTCTGTCGCGCAAAGACTGCAAGTACGGATCGGCCATCTGTCCCGTGATGATGCGGTCTATCAACTCTGGCCTGGTCTGCCGTGTCACCGTCACTGCCCCACAGTACCCTCGTAACTCTCGAGGTCGCCAACTGCCCACCTCCTCCAAAAGGCTCCAACTCTGTAACTGTAGACTGGCCAAGCGTGCGGGCGCCTTACGGCTCAAGGCATCAGCCACCACATTGGCCTTTCCCGGGTGGTAGGAGATGCTGCAGTCGTAGTCCTTCAGGAGCTCCAACCAACGTCTCTGTCTCATGTTGAGCTCCTTCTGGTCAAAAAGATATCTGAGGCTCTTGTGATCTGTAAGAATCTCGAAGGTCTCACCGTACAAGTAGTGCCTCCATGTCTTCAGCGCGAAGACAACAGCTGCCAACTCTAGATCGTGGGTAGGGTAGGTATGCTCATGGGGCTTCAGTTGCCGCGAAGCGTAAGCGACCACGTGACCCCTCTGCATGAGCACACCTCCTAACCCCTGCAAGGAAGCGTCCGTGTACACAACGAACCCGCCACTACTGTCAGGGATGGTGAGCACGGGAGCCGAGGTCAACCTCTCCTTCAGCTCCAGAAAACACGCCTCACAGGCGTCTGTCCAAGCGAAAGGCACATCCTTCCGAGTCAACTGTGTCATAGGACGTGCAATCTGCAAAAACCCTCTGATGAACCGTCTGTAGTAACCTGCCAGTCCCAGGAAACTGCGAATCTCAGTGACTGAACGCGGTCTCTCCCACCTGAGCACTGCCTCGACCTTGGCGGGATCCACCGCCAGGCCGTCTCCAGAGATCACATGACCCAAAAAGGTCACCTCCCTCAACCAGAACTCGCACTTGCTGTATTTGGCGTACAGCCTGCGTCGTCTCAGAGTGTCCAGAACCATCCGCAAGTGCTGTCCGTGCTGCGTCCGATCTCTAGAATAGATGAGTACATCATCTATGAAAACCACCACAAACTGGTCCAAGTACGGTCTGAACACCCGGTTCATCAGGTCCATGAAAGCAGCGGGGGCATTGGTCAGCCCAAACGGCATGACCAAAAACTCGTAGTGTCCGTACCGGGTGCGGAAAGCTGTCTTGGAGACGTCGGTCTCCCTGATCCTCAACTGGTGGTATCCAGACCTCAAGTCGATCTTGGAAAACACCGTGGCACCCCGCAACTGGTCAAACAAATCGTCGATCCTCGGCAGCGGATATCTGTTCTTGATGGTGACCCTATTCAGCTGTCGGTAGTCCACACAAAGGCGTAGGGTCCCATCCTTCTTCTTCACAAACAGTACCGGGACTCCCCAGGGAGACGCACTGGGCCTCACGAAACCCTTCTCCAAAAGGTCCTGCAACTGAGACTTGAGCTCTCGCAGCTCAAGCGGTGCCATTCTGTATGGCGCGGTGGAGATGGGGCTGGTCCCTGGTACTAGTGAGATCTCAAACTCGATCTCACGCTCGGGCGGTAGTCCTGGTAACTCGTCTGGAAACACGTCGGGGTACTCTCTGACCACCGGGATGCTCTGGAAGTCGGCCACGGGGCTGTGCTCTGCCACCACACAAGCTAAGAAGCCCTCACACCCCTGGCTCAAAAGTCTCGCCGCCCGAAGTGCCGAAATGCACCTGAAACCTCCGTCCACTGGCTGCCCGTGAAACTCGAAGGAAGGCAACTCCGGAATGGAGAAGACAATCTTCCTCTCAAAGCAGTCTACCAAGGCGTGGTAAGCGGACAGCCAATCCATCCCCAGAATCACTCCAAAGTCCTCCATCTGTATCATAATCAGGTCAGCTGGCAAGCTGTGTCCCCCGATGCTGACCCCGCAACCCGTGTACACCTCCTCAGCTACAAACAACTGACCACTCGGACCTCTGATTACGAACGGATTCTCTAACAATGTATAATCCTGGTCCAAACTAACTGCGAAACTGGCTGCGACAAACGAGTGCGTAGCGCCGGAATCGAAAAGCGTGTAAACGAGTCTGCCAGAAACTGAAACCATACCTGCTACCACGGATCCCGAAGCTCTGGCGTCCCTGTGTGTTAGGGCGTTGATACGCCCCTCAGCTCTAGGTGCGGATGAAGCAGCCACACTCTGCGTCGGACGGGTAGGTGCTGGCCGGTACCCTCCTCGCGACTGCGGTCCTCCTCCTCGCGCCTGGGAACCGCGGCCTCCTGCGCGCCCTCCAGTGCTCTGCGCGGGAAGTATCTGCTGACCTCCTGCCCTAGATGGGCAGTCCCTCCTGACGTGGCCCGGCTGGCCACACTGGTAGCAGAGGGGAACCCGACTCCCGCCCTCAGTGAGTCCCTGCTGTCGGCTAGGCGGGGGTCCGGTGCTGGCGACTGGCCCCTGTCGAGGGCCCCCAAAGGCCACTGATGGCCCTGCACAACGTGACGGCTCTCCTGCGGACGCCGCATGTCTCCGTTCTCGCCGGCCCTGTGAGAAGTCTGGCTGAAAGGGCCTCTTCCGCCCGCCGTCGGTCTCTCGCGCGGACGGGTTGGTCTCCTCGTAAGTCATAGCTGCCTCTACCACCCTCGAAAACGTCGGCAGCTTCAGGGGTTTGACATACCCCCGGATCGCAGGCCGGAGCCCCTCGGTGAACCTCCAAAGGCGCTCCTCCTCAGTGGCTACCTCTGTCGCTGCAAAGCGGGACAGCTCCAAGAAACGTGTGCGGTACGCGCTCACGGTCATCGTCCCTTGGCGGAGAGTGTGGAACTCCCGCCTCCTCTGGTCCTGCCACGTCTGGGGAAAGTACTGCTCGCAGAAGAGGGTAACGAACTGGTCCCACGTTGGCTCGTCCCTCTCCTGTCCCCGGACCGCCCTCTACCACCGGTGTGCCGCACTCTCCAGCTGGTACGTGGCAAAGGCCACGCGGCACTCCACCGGGGGGCGAAGGGTGTCGAAGATCTTCTCCAGCTGCTCAAGCCAGTCCTCTGCCTCGGTCGGGTCCTCATCCCCCTTGAAGGAGGGGGGCTTCAGCTTCCGGAACTGTCCGAAAAGCTCGAAGTGGTGCTGTAGGGGAGGTGCTGGTGCACCTCCAGGCGAAGGTGCCTCGTGTACAGAAGTGTCGGAGGAAGGTGGGGGCGGCAGGGGCCCATCCCCTCCCTCGTGTCCAGCGCCGCGTCCGTCGCGTGGTCCCACAGAGGACTCCCCCTCTGCAACCCCAGGAGGAGGTGCTCGGGGCGGTGGGTGGAGCTCCTCTCGTACAATATCCCGTATCAGTCTGGCGAGGTCCTGGGCCTGGATGCCAGGGAGTGGTGGCTGGTCCACCGAGACGTCAACGACAGCACGTCCACCTCGCCGACCTCGCCCTCGGCCGCGCCCGCGGCCAGTCTCGCCAGTCCCACGACGAGGCATCTCCTGCAAGGAGAGGCGAAACAAAACGGAAACGTCAAAACAGACGGTACCTAGCAACACTTCTAAGAGCTCATGTCAAGAGATATGTTGTGGTGGCTACTCTAGCTATAAACATGTGAATTGGTTATTCTCCAATCAGTTGATTCACTTCTCGGGACGACCTTGCTCTGATACCATCTTGTAACGACCCGACTCCCGAGTCCCTACAAGACACGAGAATCGGACCGACTCGACTAATCCCAAGACCCAATCGTCCAACGAGGAAGTAACCAAAAGACAGTAAAATAAACCACATTCAGCATGAATATAACTAACAGTAAGAAAGTACTGCAGTAAGGAAAGAAACTACTACAGTAGGCACCACCACAACAGTAAAACAACATTTATCATATAACAAAAACTGCAGGTAAAGAAGGTACAGCGGAAACAAAAAGGGGTACAAAGCTGTGGTAACTCTACTGGACCCTACTCGGCCCAGCATCCTCTGCAGCCGCCGACCCTGGCTGCTCAACACCTGGTCCTGAAAAAGGTAACGAGTGTAACACTTCAGCAAAACGCTGAGTAGAGTGGCAAACTAACTAAAGGCAACAGTAGAGTGTACAGTAGCTGTTATGTTCTATTACTTCCTTTATTTACATCTTTCAATTTTTCTCACTATTTTATTTATTTCTCAGATCCTTTACTTGATCTCGAATGTCCTCGTGGGACGATCTTGATTGCAGTCTTTTCCAAAAGTAGAAGTAGCACGTGGTGCTCTCCTGGCCGGGAGAGTCCCCGTGGTGATCCTACCCTCAGTCAACCACCCCAAGGTCACTGACAGACGTAACGGTGACTACGGCACGCGCGATAAACGCACAGGTAGCTAGCCCGCACTGGCACGCGGTCAGTCGTTTCCGTTAACGGGTGCGCCCAAAGCACAGCACGGAACCAGGGCAGAGCCCTCTCAGTAACAGGGGTCCAACCCCTCCACAGTAACCAAACCGGGGCCTTGCCCCTCCACAGTCCGCGCACCCTCGCCTGACTACCCTGGTTTGCCCAAGTGGGCCTAACAAGTCGGTGAAGGAGGCTAGCAGAACCCCGGGGCCCGTGGGGTAGCTAGTACTCTCCTAACACTACTAGCTCTCCTCGGTACTACGTACACGAGGGCCAACAAGTCAGTACAGAGCGGCCAATCCTAACCCCGGGTCCCTGGGGCGGCTGGCCCCACTCTGCACTAAACAGGTACAGGTACTTCCCTTGGTACTGCGTACCCAAGAGACAGTACAAACTACATCTCAGTTCCATTCCTTTTTCTTTCCAGGAGTTCCACTCCTAATTCCCCGTAGGGTTCCAGCTCTTTATCTCAGAACATCATATGTTTCACTTTCCAGATTCACATTCTCAAAATCCATGATCTCAAACATGTTTCTTTATTCATAACAGGCAACTGTTAATTAAATTTACAGGCAGCTTTATATATTCCTTTCCAACTTTCCAAGACTGCAGTAATATCATTCCACTAGTTTTTCCATCCTAGGATTCATGCCATATCCTAGGATCTATCATACAATCTAGTTTTCCGGCCCTAGGATTCATGCAACACCTAGGAGCTATCATTCCATATATTTCTCATTCCTAGGATTCATGCAATGCCCTAGGTTCTAGTTATGGTTCCATACTTTAACAGATTTTATTAATACTTAAAGCCACTCTACCAGGTACAACGGGAGTAATGGGGGCGTGATCGGGAATCCCGCGTGCCTCCGCGACTCTCAAGACTGCAACCGAACGAGGTCCTATCACAAGGATCAAACACAAGGAGTGTCTCAAAATAGTGTATAGCTACTGTAGGCGGGTAGAGGAATTAATTCTGAAACGAACGCAACTCGAATCGCGGAAAACGGAGCCCAAACGGGCCCTAAACGGGTCGAGAAAGACGATACTGTGCAAAATCAGACGTCTGGAACTCCTTCCAGACGTCTTAAACGGTGGATCAGAGAATTACCTGTTCGGCTTGGTTCCCCGGACGTCCAGAAGTCTGCGGGGACGTCTGCCTAGATCCAAGACGTCCGATGGTCCCTCCGGACGTCTGGAGGTCACTCCCGCCGTCTGGTACAACTTCCAGACGTCTGATTCGCAAAGGATGACGAATCAGCGAACCTGCGCACAGCCAACCCCCCTCCCTCAGTACGGTCAGTCGACAAGAAGGAAGAAGAAAGCGGAAACTCACCTTTCAGACGTCTGTATGATCTCACAGACGTCGACCTTGCCGTCTGGATATCAATCCAGACGTCTGATTCTGGAAAATTTTCCAGAATCAGAGCCCTGCTCGGCCTCCGCTCGCGACGCCGCCCGCGTCGCACCTCGCGCGTCTGCTGCTCAGCCCGCAGCAGGCCCCTCTCCGCGTCGCTCCGCGCCCCCTGCGCCTTCCGCCGGCCGGCCAAGCCGCTCCTGGCAAGCTCGCCCTCACGGCAGAGCCCCGCCCTCGCACGCCGCACCTCCTCCGCGCTCACTGCGGCTGCCGCTGCCGCTGCGCCCTCGCGTCCGCTCGCTCTCGCGCACAGGCAGGAGAAGAAGGAGGAAGATGGTGGAGACGGGAGGGGAGGCGCGCCCCCTTTTAACGCCGCGCGGAGAGGAGAGAGAAGGCGGTCGCAGCCGCCTACAGCCGCAGAGAAAGAGGGCAGAATCGCAAGTCTGCGCGCACAGGCGCGCAGACGAATATCCCGTACGAGCATAACTGTTCGCCAGACATCTGTAAACTATCCCGGATGTCTGGTCAGACGTCTGGATGTGATCCCAGACGTCTTGACAGACGTCTGGGCCACCTCCCAGACGTCTTAAAAGGCGTCTGGGGCACGCGCTCGTTACACCAATTGTGTGCAAAACTTGGCATGCCCACTTGAAACTTGTCTGAAAGCATTAAGACACGTCAACCCTAAAAGACACAAAAGTAAGGACAAACATTAAAAGACACCACATCTTAAAAATCCTTGCTTGAAAATCATGTTTTGATAGGAGCACACACACCGGAATTGGAAAACTAAGAGGCACCACCCCAATCAATGCCTCATCACATAACCCTAGTACAAGCACTATCCTAGCCCTTTTAAAATAGAGTAGACGTGCCCTAGGTAGGACTAAGCTAAATATTGAGAGGCGTGATTTTGTTTGCTGGACACTTAGCTTTCATTCCCTTAGTAGAATTTGGTGACTAAGCTGCGGGGAAGTGTCAAACAACCGCGGTTGTGGGGTCTATAGAACCGGCGGCGCAAGCCAAAGGAAGAACCTTCCCTACAATCCCCTCGTAATCAACCTGGCCAAATTAGATTTGGGAAGGGAAGTCCAGTGCTTACGGACTTAATCGCCCCTTTGGAGATTTCTAGGTCCCCTAAGGAATACACCATAAGGACTAGGCTTGTTTGCTTGGTTGTACACACACACTTCTCGCATCTGTCGCTCTCCGCATCCCCTCTTGTTCTTATCTAGTGTATGCATGGGAGACGATCACTACATCCCGAGTTGTTTGTTTTGGGACGGGAATCCAGGTGACCTAATTTTGCTAGAGACATGGCTGAACCTAAGGTAGATGAGGTGGAGGACCAACCCCCACCAGACACAATGGCCATCATCTAAGCCCAGATTAACATAAACCACTGGCTTCAGTAGCAACAGATCCACACTATCATACAAGCCATATATCGGTTGCAGAACCCACAGGGGCAACCACCACCACCTTTCCAAGGCCCACAAGGGCAATCGCTACTTGATCCACAACCATTCTAGGACCAACCTAGGCCCCTCCGCGACTTCTACAATCCTTCCGCTATTCGAGTCGAGCCGCACCTTAGGATCCCCGAAGGGGGAGATGATTTTGAGCTAAAACCAAATGTCCTGAGTCTGATTCAGAGTTACTTCCATGGAAGCTCAAATGAAGATCCCTTCCAGCATATAGAGCATCTTGACTGGATAGCCCGAACTGTGAAGCCTAGGAACATTAGCCTTGACATTGTTTTGATCAAAATGTTCTCCTTCTCATTGAGAGACAAAGCATCATACTGGCTTAGAACCCTGGGTAGACCCATCACCACCTGGGAAGAACTAAGACATGCTTTCTTAAAGAAATTCTTCCCCATAGGAAAGACCAATGCCCTCAGAAGAGCCATTACTACCATTACACTCCAGGGTGGGGAACAGTTCCATGAGGCGTAGGAAAGATTTAATGAACTATTGAGGAAATGCCCACACCACGAAGTACCAAGGTGGCAATTAGCCTAGATCTTCTACCACGGTCTGAACAGCAACCTACGGAACTTCGTCGATACCTCATGCGAGGGGAACTTCTTAAACAAAGATGAGGAGAGTACGTTTGAGTTCTTTGAGTCTATGAGCGAAAATTCACTCAACATTGCCTCCATGACCCAGTTTAGCTGATCCAGTCAACCCTGTGGTGGGATTCATGAGGTACAAGCAAATTATGGGATGGTTGATATAGATATCATTGCCAAGAAATTAGATTGAGTGGAATTGGTGGATAAAAAGATAGATGAGCTACTGAACCAGACCAGGAACCCGTTACAGACCTTCTCCCTAGCAAAGGGAGCTCACAATGTTGACCTGGTGTAGCCCTTAGGCCAATTGAACCTGGAACAACCCCTGACCACGTTCTAGGGAGGGACCTTTGCTCCCTCAACTCTTGATTACTCGCTTTCCTCCCCCTCGACATCAACTATCCTTGAAGATGTACAGTGATGAGAACCTCATCACGAACCCTAACTAGCTTATTTTGATCTAATAAAATGAACAAAAGCTCCTACATAACCTAAAGGAAAGCCTAATTCAGGGAATTACTGATCTGAAAAGAAAACATGAAACAAGGGGTAAACTGTAATTTTACCATTGCAGTACATCAACGGGATTTCTAAGGATCTAAACATAGGCCAATTGGACTTAATAAGAGAAAAAAGTGGGATGGTTCAGTCAGATAAGAGTTATTGTGAAATTTAAGAATTAAATGACATTCTATAACCCTAAAATAAATCTAATTTAATTTACAAGGTTCCAGGAAAAATAAAAATCAACTAAACCCTCTAAAATTCATGGCAAAATATCCCCTAGGGTTTAGAACCTTCAATTTGGCCTTTAGAGCCTGTTTTGACCTAGATTGGGGTCCATGTCTAATATTTGACCTAATTTGGGTTTTTGTGTAAAATATCTAGTCAAACGTGGTCAAACCTAAAATCCAACTTCACCAATGGTTTCCTTAGGTCCAAATTAGGTTTATACCAAAATTTGGATCTAAAGGAAGGTCATCTTGACCTACTTTGCAAATTGGTCCACCCAATTACATTCTGGCCCTTAACTTTTGAAAACCCTTGCAATTACCCCCTCAATTTTCCCATCTCTTTCTTCATTTCGGTCCCTCTTCCATTGCAGCAGGGACCATACCTCCGGCGACTTTGCGCGGAGGTTTTCTCCTTGTTTGCATGGGGAGCCGCCCTCAGATTTGAAAGGGAAACTCCCTACGAAGCCCCCTACCGCATGGGCAGCTCCCTATGCTCTGAAATGCCCCATACCTCTCATGCGAATGCTCGAGAGGTATGGGAATCCCTCCAACCTTACCTCCGATGTGGTGTGCCCACCGCCTCCTTGTGAATCCCACTCTGCCTGCACCTATTTAAGGAAGCCCAGACCCCGCCGCTTCCTTCAAGCAAAAATTGGTCGAAGATCACCCCCCAATCTTGTCTCCTCCTCACTTCAGCCAACTGCCCGCGGCTTCTGGAGACTCTCCCTCCTCTTCTCGTTGCTCTGCCATAGTACCAGTGGCAGAGCCATCTCCGCTGAGCTCCTCCACGCCGTGCCATACAAGTGCGCGCCCTCCGCCTCTCTTCCTCATCACCGCTTCTTCCCCACAGGGTTTTCATCTTTGACGACAGCAGTACCCACTACTCGCTCTCTGCCTTCCCCCTTCATTCCAAGTCCATCAATTAAGCTCCTCTCCCTCTACTCTTCATTTTCCCTTCATCAATTTTTAGTTTCAACCCCTCGATCGCCACTACCACCACCATCGTTTACACCTCCGGCCACCAACTCCGACGAGGTTGTTCCACCTCCACAGGCCACCACAACCCTCGCCGACAAGCCCACGAGCTCTGCCTCACCTCACTGATCATTTCCCTTCACACCACTCACCGTGCCACTCACTCGAACTACCCCCCGAACACACCCACTTGTACTCACACAGTGCGCCCTAGGCACACACTCACAGACACCGCCACGCCACACCAACACCCCCAGCACCTTCGCCGTGCTCTGGCGAACCTCCCCGAGCGATTTGATGTGGCCGCAAGGCCGTTCTTGTGTTTTCAGGTTCGTCGCCCATCCGCCATTGGCGCAAAGCTTGAAGCTTGCTTGAAGCTTCGCCCAGGCCTTGCCGTTCCAGGCTTACACTCCTAGACATGCGAAAGACAAGTGGGACGTTTAGTCCCACCTCAGAAGTGGGTGAGCGGGCGCAGCAGCATAAATTGAATTCCTGCCAGAGGCTTATCGCCTCCAACTCACAGGGTGAGGTCCCTCTCACCCGACCGACCGGCCTCATCTGCGACCACGCCCTGCGGACCTGGTCTTGACCCAACCCGACTAGCACACCTCGCCCACCACTGCACGCCGATGGGCCTGGTCCCGGGCATGCATGCCCGTCCCGTTTACCCGAGAGGCTCTGGGAAAGCTGTGTCCTAAGAGCGAAATAGAGAGAGAGATGCGGGGAGGGTAGAGGTAGGTTTTGCCTTTGTGTGTGCATGAAAGAGAGGAGTCGCGGAAAGAGAAGAAGAAGAGAAGGAACTGCTGCAGAGAAGAAAGAAGATGAAGAAGCCAAGGAGAAGGAAGAAAGAAGATGAAGAAGCCAAGGAGAAGGAAGAAAGAAGAAGAAGACTCGGGAACTGTAGCAGATCACCACTTAAGGCGTCTAATTCACAGAATCAGACGTCTGAAGATAGAGAAAGAAGAGAAGAGAGAAAGCAAAGAAAAAGGAAAGAGAGGAGAAGAAGGAAGAAAAGAAAAAGAATTTATTTTTTTTTTATGTTTTTACTCTCTAGCCTTTATATACAGTGCATTGTTACTAAACATTATCTTTCAAGTTTTGTGATTTTACTTCTGAAATATCGAATTGCTTCCTGAGTTCGGCCTCGGAAGTTTTCAAATTTCGAGTAAATAAAATTGACAATCGTTTTTTGTAGTATACTACAATGCATATCTTTTTAAAGCACGCAAAACCCGTCGAACGACTATCATTTTTGGCATCGTTGCTGAGGAGCAACGGACATTTTAGAAGCATTAATCACAACTTCTGATTCATTACTAACTTAAATTCTCTCTTTTGTTATGTTTGTTGCAGGAAAGGAAGTCAAGGAGAGCAAAGCAGCCGCACAACAACCACATTAGGGAACAGGTAACCTTTAACCCTCTCTCCTAATCCCCTCAAAATCTGAAAAGGAGAAACAAAAAGGAAAATCAATCTAGGGCTACCTGTTTTCCATATTTAGTAATTCTCAAAGTTGCCTGATTTTTGCTTTCAACACATCTTAACTGCATATCCACTTAAGGTAACTAGGGCTAAAACCTTCTTGATTGAGCCATAGATACTAATTTCTGAGGCAACTAAATTGGACCAAATAGAGCCAACCTAAGGATTACAAGCTAGGGTTTTAGAGACACATCTTCTTCTAAGCAGAGAATTAAAACTTCCAAAAAGAGATGTGCCTAAGCCATTGTTTGAAAAGACCTATCCAAGAGAAATCTTAAGTAAATCAGGCTCTTAATCTACTTGAACCATAAAGGAAAGGACCTAAGAAGCTCTCAAAGGAACAAAGAGGTGAAGTTAATCCTTTGGGTCAACCAACCTTTAAATTAGGTCACTTTGCACTCAAAAGGCTTAGCATTCAAGTGGAACCCTAAGCACCTTGATCTTAACTGAAAGCGGTAGATTTAAGAGGTCAAGGTCCCCATTCTGGTCTACCTGGAATCTCAATGACAAGAGAGTTCGGGTGGGGGAAACCCTGTAACCCGTGGGGATGCTCTATCATGTAGGGGTCTTCGCGGGACTCTCCCTCTCTGGCTGCCCAGGTAATTCTTAGGTGGATGACCTTTTTGACTAAGGGGTATCATCCACCCCGAACCTCTATAGTCACCCAACATATTTTGGGTGTCTCGATTGGGTCCAGCACGTTCTAATCTCAAATGGCCGACTCTTCCCAAGACTTCACCTTCTGAAACACCCGACTCAGAAGGGGCACTGGAAAAACCCAAGGACCCAGAAATAGATCCTATCCATGTTCAGACACCATACCCCGAGGCCTTGGAGATAATCAAGAAGAAGAAAAGTGTTGTGGAAATTGAGGAGCTTTTGGAGATCTTTAAGTAGGTTCAGATTAATATTCCACTCCTCAAAGCCGTCAAGCACATCTCGGCTTATGCCAAGTTTCTAAAGGATAACTGTACACCCAAACGTAAGCCAAGACCTCAAGCACCTAGGAAGGTTGTGCTCTCAGAGCAAGCAAGTTCTGTAATATCAAGCAACCTTCCGCTCAAGCGAATTGACCCAGGAGCACCCCTGATATCCTGCAATATCAGGGACATGACATTTGATAGAGCGCTCCTGGACTTAGGTGCTTCCATCAATCTGATTCCGACAACCCTATACCACCAATTTGAATTCGGAGAATTGACACCCACACCTGTTACCATCCAATTGACCGATAGATCTGTGAAAACCCCAAAGGGGTTTGTCGAGGACGTAATTGTGTGGGTCAAGAACTTCTATTTTCCGGTCGACTTTTTGGTGCTCGACATGGAAATCCTTGAACATCTACAGAACACACCCATCATCCTAAGCAGACCCTTCTTAGCTACGGCTAAGGCAAACATCGATTGTGACACGAGATGCATGGAAATCGCCTTCAGAGATAAGAAAATGCAGTTGGATATCTTCCGGGCAACCAAGTCTTTTGATTACGACTGTATCAAGGAACATGATCCCATGGAACCTTTGGTTGAGGAATGCCTCACCCTTAGTTCTATCTCGGACTACCAATCCTGTAACAACTGTTCTGACCCATTACCATCTATGCCCATGGACCTCTGTAAGGCTGATTACCATCAACCAACACCATTAGAGGAAATTGATGTTGATCAACTCCTACCTTTCCCCTTTCCATCAAACATTGTTCTACCCACACCTGAACTAAAGTCGCTACCCGAGAATCTTAAGTTTGTCTTCCTGGGACATGACCAGACCTTCCCCGTAATTATCAATGCCAACCTAACTAGGGATCAGGAACTTAGATTGGCAGCAACCCTATCAGAACACAGGGCTGCCATTGGCTGGGCTATTTCAAATTTGAGAGGAATTTGTCCCACCTATTGTACCCACAAGATCTACCTAGAAGACGGGGCACGACCCTTTCGCCAGATGCAGAGACGGTTAAACCAAAATATGCTGGAGGTCGTTAAGAAAGAAATTATCAAGTGGCTTGACGCTGACATCATCTATCCCATCTCTGATAGCCCCTGGGTGAGCCCACTCAAGTCGTTCCGAAGAAAGCCGGGCTCACCGTTGTCACCAATGAACGTGACGAATCCATCCCCACCCGCACCACCACCGCATGGCGGGTATGTATTAATTATAGGAAACTCAATGAAGCAACCAAGAAAGATCATTTTCCCCTGCCATTCATCGACCAGATTCTTGAAAGATTGGCAGGGCAAAAGTATTTTTTTTCCTGGATGGATATTCAGGATATAACCAAGTTGAAATTGCTCCTGAAGATCAAGAGAAGACCACATTCACTTGCCCGTATGACACGTTTGCTTTCCGTCGTATGCTGTTCGGGTTATGCAATGCACCTGCTACCTTTCAGCGTTGGATGCTACCCATTTTTTCATAAATGGTGGGTGAATACCTGGAGGTCTTTATGGATGATTTCTCTGTATTTGGGAATTCATTCGACCACTATTTGAGCAACTTGGAGAAAATCCAGAAACGATGTATCGAGGTTAATTTGGTGTTAAGTTGGGAAAAGAGCCATTTATGGTTCAAGAAGGAATCGTCCTCGTTCACATTGTATCACATAGGGACATTGAGGTGGATCGGGCTAAAGTTGATTTGATTTCTAAACTTCCTTCGCCTAGCTCGGTCCAGCAAATTCGTTCGTTCCTTGGACATGTTGGCTTCTACCGAAGGTACATCAAAGACCTCTCCAAGCTTTCCAAACCCTTAACCGACCTTCTGGCCAATGACGCCTTATTCCACATGACCTCTGATTGCATCTAGGCTTACCACACCCTCCGGACTTAGTCTCCACAGCACCTGTACTTCAGCTCCAGGATTAGTCCCAGAACTTTGAGATCATGTGTGATGCATCAGATTTTGCCATAGGCGCTGTTCTGGGACAAAGACAAGGCAGGAAACCCGTGGTGATCTACTACGCGAGCAAGACGTTAGACAAGGCCCGACGAAATTATATGGTCACAGAAAAAGAACCACTCGTTGTAGTTTTCAGACTTGAGAAGTTCTGATCTTACCTGCTAGGATCCCACGTGACCATCTATATAGACCATTTAGCCATCCGACACCTGTTGGCTAAAAAGGATGTGAAGCCCAGGCTCATCAGATGGATCCTACTCTTACAGGAATTTGACTTAGAAATTCACCCAGACCACATTAGACCCTCCCTGCCTTTATCCGACACCTTTCCGGATGAACACATTCTGGCTGTACAAGAAAAGAAACTGCCTTGGTTTGCTGACTATGTCAACTACCTGGTTGTAGGATATACCCCGTACACCTGATCCAGACAGCAACGGGACAAGTTCTTGGTCGAGGCCAAGCATTATTTCTGAGATGATCCCATGTTGTTTCGCCTCTGTGCTGACCAGATCATCAGGAGGTGTATCCCTGTGGATGAAGTTCAGAGTGTGCTATCTTTTTGTCACGACCAGGCTTGTGGTGGCCACTTCTCAGGAAAGAAAATGGCTGCAAAGGTTTTGCAGTCTGGATTTTACTGACCTTCCTTATTTAAGGATTCACACAATTTCACTAAGACTTGCTCTCACTGCCAAACGCTAGGGACCATGACCAGAAAAGATATGATGCCCCTCCAGGCTATTTTGATTGTCGAGATCTTCGACGTTTGGGTATTGATTTTATGGGCCACTTCCCACTATCAAACGGCTTTGAGTACATCTTAGTCTCGGTAGACTATGTCTCTGAATGGATTGAAGCTGTCGCCGCCCGCCGATGCGATCATAAAGCTGTCTTGGACTTTGTTAAGCAGAACAACTTTTCTAGGTTTGGAATACCAAAGGCCATGATCAGTGATGGTAGAAGTCATTTTATTCACACCCAATTCTGTGCCCTACTCAGAAAAACGAGGTTAACCACCGCATTGCTATCCTGTATCATCCGCAAACAAATTGGCAGACCGAGGTCTCAAACAGGCAGATCAAGAATATTCTACAGAAGACTGTGAGACCTGACAGGAAGGATTGGTCCGCACGATTGGTTGATGCCCTGTGGGCATATCGGACTGCTTTCAAGACCCTGATCGGCATGTTGCCTTATCGCCTGGTCTTTGGCAAAGCTTTCCACCTTCTTGTCGAGTTGGAACACCGGGCTTACTGGGCCGTCAAGCAGTGTAACATGGATCCCCACTTAGCCGGTGCACAGAGGATGCTCCAACTCTCCAAGCTCGAGGAAATTCGTCAGGACGCTTTTGAGAATAGTCGGCTATACAAAGAGAAAATGAAAGTCGTTCATGACCGACTCATCCATAGAAAAACCTTCGAGCCTAATCAACAAGTTTGGCTTTTCGATGGCTGCCTAAAACTCTTTCTAAGGAAGCTCAGGTCCAAGTGGACAAGACCATTTAGGGTGGTTAAGCCCCACTCCAATGGGGCAGTTGAAATCGCTGATCCAAACACGGGGCACACTTTCACAGTCAATGGCCAAAGATTGAAACACTTCCTCACCCAGGTTCCCCCGAAGGAGGTTGTCACCCTCATTGAGGGATGACATGAAACACTGCCCAGCTGAAGGTGTTAAACTCAGCGCTGCTTGGGAAGCAACCCAAAAGATTCAGACTGATTTGGTACTTTACTTCACTCAGGTAATATCTTTTTGTCCCCTGTACATCCATGTATTTGTCAATGAGGACATTTTCCAGCTTAAGCATGGGGGGTGGTAAATTGCATGATTCTGAGCTCATTTAATCAGTCTGAATAGAATAAAAAAAATTGAATTTAGGAAGAAAAACTTAGGCATTAGAAATTTTTCAATAGTGGGAAATAATACAGAAAGAACTTGAACACTTAAACTTTTCAGGCCCTCAGGCTTAATCAGCCCTGGTGTCCGTTAAAATATGGATTTAGCTTCAAATCCTTGCAACCTCAATATACTCTAATCTACTAACTAAATAAGGTGATAAATATACGACTTATCAACTCACCCTCTTAGAAGGACTTTTAGTCTAAGCATCTGCACACATTTTTCTCACAGTCTCACTCCTCGGAGATTCTGACAGAAATTGGGTAGATAATGAACTTTCTAGGGTAGTATGGCTGGCAAGTTGTCGTGGGTAACAGCCCATTGGTACGTTGTCCAAAGCTTAGCCACGGGACCACCTCCTCTTTATTGCCTCTAGGTAAATTTGAGATCAGGAAAGTCACCTATCAAATATAAAAAAAAGAATAAAAAAAAGAATAAAATAAACCACACTTCACCGCATGATGTAAACACATTTACACTACTTAAGATGTCTATTTATGCATGCTCTTAAGCATAGGATTGCATTGCATGATATAAATATTGCATAACATACATCATCTTGCATTTAGAGTAGTTTGAATAAAATGGAGGTTAATTGTCTCCTTTTGTGTGCTTGGACAGGGAAAACTTTTTATCGGGACCTCAGATCGAATATACAACCATACGGATGTGATCAGGGCGACGATTGGAGTTCAACGACTCCAAGATTGCCCTAATCAAGCATCTGTAGCATCAGATAGTGACCGGGGAATCCTAGAAGATCAAGGGCCAGGATGGTGTAAATTCGCACTTCAAATGACAAATCCAACCGCACAGATGGATTCGAATTGATGATCGTAGCCTAACGACGCAAAAATCGAGTCAATCCGACACCCGTGGCACCATCTACAACATCCAGAAGATGGACGGCCAAGATGGCGCCACGTGGCGCCATCTCGGCCGCCCAAACGGCAGCATGCAGCCACTGAGGCCTCCACATCCTCCCCCTCTCCGCCGTTGGATCTCGATCCAACGGCTGTGAATGTCCGCACCACAAATCACCCGCGCGACAATCCGCGCTCCGAAGTGCAGTGGGCGAGGGTGCTATCGCGAGCAGCGGACGCGGGTTCGAGCCGCAGCAAGGAGGCGAAGGGCGCAGGCGAGCGGGCGCGCGCAAGCGTGCGTTGGATCTTGATCGGGCGGCTCAGATCTTCTAATAGCAGCCACGCGCTATTTCACGCGAGGCGAAGACACGCCATCGCACGCGTTGGGGCGGGCACACAGCAACGGGCGAAGGCTCATCTTAAGCCGTCCGATCTCGCGATCGGACGACTAAGATTTGTTGAACGTGCGGATGCGTTGAGAGAGAGAGTAGCTGAGAGGGCGCGCGTGGGCAGCAGCCACTACGCCCACGTTGGGGCTTTAGTGACGGTTTTATCCGTCACTAAAGACCCCTTATTTAATGTTTTAAAGATGTAATGACCAATTTGCCCCCACTCCTTGCGACTATAAAAGGAGACCCCCTCAACACGAAATTCTTATCCCTTCCTTCTCTTCTCTACCTCTCCAAAGCTCAAGAGAAGCTTGTCCCACACCAGCATGCTTCTCGCGAGATAAAGTCCAAATTTTCGTCCCCCTTCGGAAGTGGATCCCGCGACGACGACGACGTGCTGCTCCGTTCCCGTTCTTCTGCTTCGTCCTCCTTCGTCCTGCTTCGTCCTCCTTCGTCCAGGCGTCGTCCCGTCCGACTCGTCCTCCAAGCAACCATCGAGGAGGATATCTCTCTCCATATTCTTTTTACTGCTTTCTAGTATAGATTTATTATTTTCTAGTGTAGTTCTGCTCGTCCTCCAAGCGATCGTCGAGGAGGACATTTCTCCCTCCATTCTTTTAATGCTTTCTAGAGTAAATTTATCGCTTTCTAGTGTAATTATTTTCTGCTTTCTAGTTGTAATAGTGAAACAAACAATCTCCTTAATGATGAATTCCCTGTTTATTCTACATCTCATTTTGATTTCTATTTGTAATATTCTCTCTCTCTTACTCTCTCTCTCTCTCTTTTCTATTTATTGTAAATAATCAGATAGTTTTAAATTGAATTACTTTGTGACAAATAAAAACAAACGCGTAGTTTTTAAATCAAACATCCGCCTCCCTTTGTTCGACCCGGAATTCAAATTTCGGTATAAATTTTATTTGTTGAACACGAATTCTTCGCTTTCAAGCTACAACGACAAGGTTTTAAAACCAAACACGTTAGCGTAGCAATTCGTATGCTCAACACCGCACGAGTATGGCTAGCAAGTGATCGTGGGTAACAGCCCATTGGTCGATTGTCTAGAGCCCAGCTCAGTAAATGCAAAAAAAAGAACCAAAACACTTAAGGAAGAAGTGGGGAAGTAGAGCAAGCCGGGGAGATATACACTGGAAAAATCCTGGTGTTGACCCCAAGTAAAACAAACATAGGGAGAAAGATACAACAAAAAGAAGGCCAACAACAACAACAACAATTCCCATGGTTCAAAAAATTCTCATCGGCCCTAAACATCAAATCCCTATCGGTGAGAAAAAAAGTAAAAAAAGGAGATCGAGCAAATACACCTTCAGGCAAAACACTTTCTCTTCCGGTCACCTAGGGGCGTAGAAACCCGAAGTCTATCTAAATTACCATTGAGTGAGTCTATCACGATCTTCACACCAAGATGCTTAGCACTTAGAATTTTTTTCGAGTTTTGGGTGGGTTGGGTAGCTGTAAAAAGTTACCAACACACTCTTAACTTCAAAAATCTAAAAAATATATACATATATACATGCATTAAAGCAAGGATTCAGGCGATTCATATTTTGGCAGATACCCGGGCGCTGCTTAGTCTTTGTAGATCAGGATCTTAGTATATTTCCTCCTATTGACAAGTGCCGAAATGTCTAAATAATTACTTCTTAAATTCTGATTGGAAATAATGGGTAGAATAAACCTTGCTAGGGACTAGCAAGGTGTAAGCATGGGGGTTTGATAACACTACAATTTACAATATTAATTATGCTAAAAGGGGTCGGTCTTAAGGATAAAATACACAGAAGACATAGAAATGGAAGCATTGCATGCATCGCACATCAAGATTACTTATAGTGCATTATTAATGACCATGTATACAAGTGCATGTCAAAATAGGCCTCAGATGAATGATCAGACCTCACGGATGGACTCAGAGAGACGAATGGAGTCCAATAGACTTGAAATCAGCAAAATCCGACATCCGGAGCTCCCACTATTGGCCCAAGAAGTTCTGACCGTTGATATAATGATCAACGACCATGGGGTTGCCACGTGTCAGCCTCACCGTGCCCGCAACCGCCCTTCATTGCGCGGCATCACTTTAAGCTGTCCAATCGCGCATCGGACGGCTGGAAACCACATACCCGCACTCCTCTCAACCACAGTAGCAGCCCCCGACCGTTGGATCTTCATCCAACGACCGTTCGCACCGCGACCGTAGCTCACCTCCGCGATGAAACAGTAGGTGTAGCGCAGCGGTACGCACCTCACCCCCAGACAGTGAGGCGCGGGTTCGAGGCGCCGGCCGTAGCGCAAATTCAAGGAAGTTGCGGCGCAAGCGATTTCGGCCGTTGATGCGCGATCAAGCGGCTGGCAGTGAGCAACACGGTGCAATCTCGCGCGACCAAAGCCGATGCCCGTGATGACGTGTGGGGTGCGAGCGCAGCGAGCGAGATCCATGCGCACGCCTCACGAGCGATCTCAACCGTTCGATCCGCGATCGAATGGCCCTTAAGCCGGGCACATGGATTGTGCGTGAAGAAGAACGCGCGCGCGGAAGCGACCAACAGGTAGGGTGCTTCGCCGACGTTTTGGGAAGGGTTTTAGCGACGTCTCGGACATTGCTAAAACCCCGTCTTCATTTGGAAATGCCTTCTCCCTATTTAAACCCCTTCCAACCACCCAAGAAAGGCATTGAATACCTTTGCAAATGTTCTACCCCACTCCTAGCCACCTAGCACTCCTTTAAGCGCCGCAGTCAACGAGCCGCCGACGAAGCCAACCTCCACTACCGTGGCCGCCTTGCCGACCCCTCTTTCTCTCTCTCTCTCTCTCAGTAGCTTGGCTTTATCTTACTTAAGCATTCATCTATTGTTGTAATTGTAAAATTTAAAGTTGTATGATTAAATGAAGACGTTCCTTATTTAGATAGTATCTCTCTCTTGTTATCAAGTCTTCCTTAGCTTAAAGTTTCATGAATGTGCTGAACAACAGACTCTAACCTTACTCTCTCTCTCTCTCTTTCTCTTTCTCTCGCTTTTCTCCCGCATTGTTTCCGCAAGCAAAACCAGTTATTTCCGTGACACTAAGTGACAGAAAAACCTGATTTTCATGCCTCCCTGTGTTCGACACTCGGACTCATGTCCATTTCTTGATTTAAAACCGATGCAGCGAACGTGAACTACAACGACCCTTTTAAACAAGCGCGTCTCTCACGCGTCATAAGGCAAACTCGTTACAGATATAAATTCCTTACCAGTGTCCTTCCAAATGTAGTTCTTGAACAATCCATTCTCCCACTTATTGTCCTTGTAATGCTTTGTCAAAATCTTAAGCAATTCGTTCATGGTATGATAATCCTATTTCTTTACCTTCTTGGGAGCATATGACGAAAATGGTTGCGAGTTCAACATTCTATAGTCAAAGTGAATGCCACATTACATACGATATAATCATCCAATGTCAAAGGACAATTAACTTCTTTCATCAACCTAAGGTAAGCAATATATTTCCTAAGGACATTACGCCAACGGGTAAGGTGGACCATACATCCTTCCATTCCCATTTATAATTGCTACCCAAAATCAGGAGAGTAATCCAATAGCATCAAATTGACATCATTGTACGGAAGTTAATGCCTCAAGCTTGACTCAATAGAATTGAAAATCAAATGTAACACTTTCCACCAGGAGCTCATCATAAATAATTAATGTTACAATAGTAACAAAACCTATACGAAATAGACTAAATGGTATCAGGAAAGATTGTTGAATCAAAAAAATTTCCTGCAAAAATAAGATTTTTTGGACAACTCCCAAGTACATGCACTTAAAGCTACATACAAACACAATCAAAGAAACATATCTTCATTATAACAAATATGTAATCATCAATCAATTTTTTGTTTGACAGTTAAGAGTATGTTTAATTCTTCTGTTAAGTCTACAAATATAACAGGGAAGAAGAGATTTAGACATAATGGAGAAATGAAACTCGCTAAAATTGTTCAATTGTTTACTTAAGTGAACATTGAGTTTTGTTTGTTGGTTCCTAAGCTCAACTATAATTAAGCATAAAACAAGAAAGTTTTCTAAGCAAAACAAACAAGGAAAACATTACAGTAAACTCACATTCCAATAGAAACTGCAACTTCAATTTTGTTTATGTATCCCAAATAACCAGAAGCATGCACTCGAACCTTTACAAAATAATTAGCTACTACCAAATTATAATGTAAAGACTCAAATCTATTTTTTTATGTTATTTTTACGTTAAATATATTAAGACAAATCCATCGATATTCTTCGAACATGAATCAAATTTAAATAATTTAAAAATTCAAATGATTACATTTTTAATTAAATAAAATTATCCTCAGAAAATATATCCAAATTACATCAAAATTAATATCATAAAATTTCTCTCGTCAACAATTTTGAAATGATATTCATTTCAAGAAAATCCAAATTTTAGGATGAACATGAGAAAAATACAACGTTACGTGACGGGGGTTGCGAGATAAAATAAAAAAAATACTAGGAACGTTAATAATAATGATCATAATAATTATAATAATAATAAATAAATAAGTAAATAAATAAATAACAGTTGGTGATAGGTCGGTTCCTACATTTAGAAACAGAGGGGACCCATACCTGCCATGGTTTTCAAATGAGAAAGAAGAGAGAGAAAAATAGCGACCGAAAGAGAGAGATAAATAGGTACAGGGGCATGGAAAGGGAGAGAGAAAGGGAAATTGAGAGAGAGAGAGAGTAAGAGAGGGATGGCAGCGGCGTACGACTGACATCAGCTGCACATCTTTCGAGGGGCACGTGGATATGCATTGCATGCGGAATTGTCGTTTCACATCTTTTGATCCGTTCTGTGGCCGAACGATGTCTCTTTACATGTTTTAGGATTCGTTGGAATACTCTCTTCACGGTAAATTTTAAATTTAATTTTGAAAATTTTTTATTATGTGAAATGTTGAATGAAATTTAAAGTTTTAATTTATTTTTTTTATGTATCTTGACGTTGATTTAATTTTAAAATACATATAAAATATGTAAGTTCCTAGATTAACGAAAGAGAACGGATACACATTACGGAATTCCCGTGACCTTCCGATGATATTAGTTAGAGTAGTCTCTCCCTTTTTTCATGTGATTCTGTACATTGTGACTTTCTTCATGTGTTACACCGTTTAACGTACGTTCTTATCTCTTGTTGGAATTGGATCCATTTTCTTATTTCTTGCTATCTTAGGTACTTGAGTATTAAATGTGGATATTGTAAATTAAGTTGTTGACTTGAAATGTGAATAATAAAATTGATATAATTAACTGCTGGATTAAAAGGAGTTAACAATTTATTAGGCTATTTTCAAGAATTAAATGAATTATGAAGTACTTAGAATGTGGGATATGGTCTTATCATCTCATATACGAAATAAATTTTATTTTTAGTAAAACTAGAAACTGGAACCACGATTATCATGATGTTAAATAATAATTTGATTGGAACTACGACCAGAAACTGGAAACTAAGTAGATTAACAGTTAATCTTGAAGTGATATGATCTAAGCTCTTTTCATAACTTTAGATCAATGGTTTAAAAATGATAGGTGTTATGGCTTAATTAATAGATATTGATACAATTATTGAGAAATGATTAAATAATCAGTATGACATATTTGTCGGGAATTAAAAGAATTAAATAACTGATTTTAACCTCGCTACTGATTGAATTTTGGCTGTAACTTTGGTCTTTCAGATCTATTTCAAGGGCTGGTTTAGGAAATTGCTGGCCTCCCTACGACTTTTTGGTTAGGTTTAGTGGCCAACTGGGATAGCAGGATGTGTGGCTCGAGAGTTGGAGGTGGCTTCCTTTACTCAATCGGTGGGTGGGTCATTAGCTGTCTATGGTTCAGCGTGTGTAGTTAGCACATGTTCATATCAAAAGATGTAGCCGCTATCCCTTTCCGCAATGACCCTAAGGTGACGAAGAGTGGTGACTTGATGGGTATAAGCTGTCTTCTTAGCCAGAAGGGTAGCTTATATCAGTCTTGCACCACAAGAAGTTATACGAAATCGTTTCGTGCCCTGAGATGTCGATTGACAGATTGTGGATTATAATAATTTGGGCTTCTAATATACGAAATTGAATTGAATAACGAGATGTTTAATAAATAGAGTAATTAAAGCTTTTTTTTTGTTACTCTCTATTACTGTTGTACTATGTTGTTATTGTCTCTACTCTATTCAGTTTTTACTAATGTATTTTTGGGTTCCGTATTTAGGTGTATTGGCAGTTTACAAGATGATTTCAATTGTACATCTCTTTGGCTTATATACTGTAGTAACCCTCTTGTCAGTATTAAATTTCTGTTTATTTATTTAATGTAATATGAATTATTTGGTTGTTATGTTTATATTTTATGATTATGTGTTAAGTGATTGCAATCTTGTGGGCGATTTATACTAGTTGTTAGCATACGGCAACCTGGGTTTCGTCGCTTGGTGGAACTCGAGTTGTCACACATAAAAAGTCAACTTTGCTTAATGTGATAACAGTTCATTACATTTTCATGCATTCACTACCATAAAAAGGAAATCAAAATCATTGTCTTCTTTACTTCAAGTTATTCAAACAATTAACAAAACGCTCAACTTGAATTGAAAAGGTTTGACTTATGTGAAGTCTCCCTAAAATCTAACATTTTCAACATAAACTAAGATCTCCATCTTGAAGGCAAAATATGACCAAAAAACTAAAGTCCTTTTGAGTTAAAGACACTGACAGGTGAGATCTGGTGGGAAATACAAAAGGTGAAGGCAACATTTTTCACAAACCTTCAGATCTAAGAGTTTGACAATAGGCATTGCATCAAGAACCCAAGAACAAGAGATCACAAACCAACATAAGTTGAACTAAGTCAAAAGGGTCAATTTTCTTAGTTCCCCAAAGCTCAACTACCAATAAGCATAAAACACAAAAAACCTTCTTAGCAAAACAAATAGTAAAATCAAGATAGTAAGCTCTCTTCCAAAGCACAAATGTATAAGGAAAGATTGTTGAATCAGTGTACAGTAAAGAAAAATTTCCTGTAATTAGAGGTTGTTGTTAAGACCCGAGGCATCAAAATACTTTAAGATGTCTGGGAGTTGGTCCAGACGTCTGGTCAGACGTCTGGACGCCTTTCCATACGTTTGGAAATTAATTTTTGCATGCGTACAATCACGAATTTGCACGCATGCCACGTGCAGACTGAAACTCGCCGCCCTCTTCTTTTTCTCTCCCCTCGCCGACCTGCAGACGCCTTCCCCATGCCTACAAATACTCCTCTCCCCTCTCCCTCGTTCACCACCCCACCCGTCTTCTCCTTCAGCGTGAGCGCGAGAGCGAGGGCAGCAGCTGTTGCCAGGTGCAGTGCAGAGAGGAGAGGTGCATCGAGAGGGAAGAAGAGAGAGAGCGCACGAGAAAGAGAGAGAGCTCGCCGGGGCAGCTCGAAGCCGGCCAACGGCTCGTGAAGGAGTGTTGTGCTGGGGAGGTTCCCCTGGTGCTGCTGTAGCTCGAGCAGCGAACGAGCGTGGCGCGGCCGCGCACAGCGGGGAGAAGACGAAGGAGCTTCTGATTCTGGGATTTTTCCCAGAATCAGACGTTTGGACCTACATCCAGACGGCGCGAACGACGTCTGGAAGAAGCTCCAAATGGCTGATAGGTACGTACTGTGCCTATACCTTCCTTTTTGCGGATACGGCCATGCAGGCTGTTCCGCTGAAGCTCTGTCCATGCCTTGCTAAGGGAGTTTTGCGTGCAAGTGCAGGTTTCGCCTCGGGAAGGTGCGGGACATGCCCTCCCATGTAGTTCAGACGTCTGGGCGAGGCACCAGACGGCGGAGAGCGTCTCTAAACGTCCGGAGTGATAGTCAGACGTCTGGAACTAGGTCCAGATGGTTCAGCGGGATCCTGGATGTCTGAAGAGCAACGCAGAGTGAGGTATGACTTGGACCCCTTTTTAAGACGTCTGGAAGATGTTCCAGACGTCTGATTTGAGTCAGAGTTGTCATTTTTGACCGATTTAGGGTCCGTTCAAGGTCCAATTTCCGCGTTTAAGATTCCGTTCTTCTCAGAATTAGTTCCTCTACTTGTTTGAAATACTTTTATCCTGTTCTGAGTGGTTCCTTGTGATTGATCCTTGTGTTAGGACCTCATTCTGTTGCAGCCTTGGGAGTTGCAGAGACATGTGGACCTGCCAATTACGCCCCCATTACTTCCGATTTTGCGGGTAGAGTGGCTTCCCTTAGTTAATTACAAACATTAATGTATATCTGAAATAAATGATAGGTCCTAGGGTATGGCATGAATCCTAGGACCTGGAAACTAGACTGAATGATAGATCCTAGGGTATGGCATAAATCTTAGGGCCTGAAAACTAGATTGAATGATAGATCCTAGGGTGTAGCATGAATCCTAGGAACAGAAAAACTGAAACGAATGTCTAGAATGCCTAAATTGCAGTCTTAGATAAGTGGATAGAATAATGATAATTGCTTGTAATTGGATAACAACTGCCTGTGAAATGTAGAGTACTATTGCTAGTAACTGTTACATGTAATTTCTGTTGGTTAAAATTAAATACGAGCTGTTTGTATATAAATTGGAAAGGAAAAGAAGTTTGAATGTTGGAAACACGTACTATATGCGAATAAACCTGAAATGATGAAACCTAGTATGGCTTGGCCTGAAAAACATGAGCATGAACCCTACGGGGAATTAGGAGTAGAACTCCTGGAAATAAATGGAATGGAACTGGATAAGTAAATGGGAAAGTGTGTTGTCTCTTGGGTACGTAATACCAAGGGAAGCACAGGTTACCTCTTAGTGTAGAGCGGAGTTAGCTGCCCTAGAGTTGGGACCTGGGGTTAGGACTGGCCACTTTGTACCGACTCTGTGGCCCTCGCGTACACAGTACTGGGGAGAGCTACTAGTGTAGGGAGAAAGCTAGCCACCCCACAGGGCCCGGGGTTCAGCTAGCCGTCCTACACCGACTTGTTAGGCCCACTGAGCAAACCAGGGTAGTCAGGCGAGAGTGCGCGGACTGTGGAGGGGTAAGACCCCTGTTTGGTTACTGTGGAGGGGCTAGGCCCCTGTTACTGAGAGGGCTCTGCCCTATACTGGTTCCGTGCTGTGCTTTGGGCGCACCCGTTAACGGAAACGACTGACCGCGTGCTAGTGCAGGGTAGCTACCCGTGCGTTTATCGCGCGTGCCGTAGTCATCGTTACTCCTGTCAGCGACCTTGGGGTGGTTGACTGAGGGTAGGACCACCACGGGGGACTCTCCCGGCCAGGAGAGCACCACGTGCTACTTCTACTTTTCGGAAAAGATTGCAATCAAGATCGTTCCCACGAGGAACATTCGAGATCAAGAGAAAAACCAGAGAAATAAACCAAGAAAGAGTAAATAGATAAACAAAGAAAGAAATTAAAAACAACAGCTACTTGTCCACCTTTACTGTTTTTCTTAGCTAGCTGGTTGCCACTCTACTCAGCGTTTCGCTAACGTGTCATACTTGTCACTTTTTTCAGGACCAGGTGTTGAGTAGCCAGAGCCTATGGCTGCGGAGGGTACTGGGCCTAATAGAGCCCAATAGTTGTACTTTGCTGTATCCGTTTTTCTGTAGTAGTGAGTATTCCGTTACACCTTTGTACTCTCTTATTGTAAACTTTATATTTCTGTACCTGTTTTTAATTCTCTACTGTTGTGGTGGTGTGTACTGTAGTAGTTCTTTTCTTTACTGCTGTACTTTTGATACTGTTAGTTACTTGCATGGTGAATGTGGTTTATTTTTTTGCTTTTTGGTTACTTTCTCGTTGGACGACTGGGTCTTGGGATCAGTCGAGTGGGTTCGATTCTCGTGTCCCGTAGGGATTCAGGAATCGGGTCGTAACAGTTGTTGACAAAAAAAAATATTTTTCAACAACTGCCAAGTACATGCTCTTCACTGCTACATACAAACACAATCAAAGAAACATCTCTTCATTATAACAAATATGTAATCATCAATCAATTTTACCGTTTGACAGTTATGAATATGTATAATTCTATTAACTCTGTTGATATAACAGGTAAGAAGAGATTTAGATAAGATAGAGAAATGAAACTCAATGAAATTGTTCAGTTGTTTACTTAATTGAACATTGAGTTTATTTTGTTGGTTCCCCTAGGCTCAACTACAATTAAGCATAAAACAAAAAAATGTTCTAAGCAAAACAAACAGGGAAATCATTACAGTAAGTTCACATTCCAACAGAAGCTGTAACTTTAATTTTGTTTATGTATCCCAAATAACAACAAGCATGCACTCCAATCTTTACAAAACAATTAGCTGCTACCAGCCATACAAAGTCAACTTTGCTTAATGTGATAGCATTTTGTTACATTTTCATACATTCACTTTCATAAAAAAGAAATCGAAATCATTATCTTTTTTACTACAAGTTATCCAAACAATTAACAAAACACTCAACTTAAAATGAAAAGGTTTGACTTGTGTGGAGTCTCCCTAAAATCTAACTTTTTCAACATAAACTAAGATCTCCATCTTCAAGGCAAAATATGACCAAAAAACTAAAGTCCTTTCGAGTCGAAGACACTGACAACTGAGATCTACTGGGAAATACAAAAGGTGAAGACAACATTTTTCGCAAACCTTCAGATATGAGAGTTTGACAATAGGCATTGCATCAAGAACCCAAGAACAGGAGATCACAAACCAACATAAGCTGAACTAAGTCAAAAGGGTCAATTTTCTTGGTTCCCCAAGAAAATTTAGCTAGCAATAAGCATACAATACAAAAGACCTTCTCAGCAAAACAAACAGTAAAATCAAGATAGTAAGCTCTCTTCCAAAGCACAAATGCTTAAGGAGGAACTTTTCTTGGGTTTATGTATCCCAAAAGTCAACAAGCATGCCATCCATCCTTTACAAAACATTTAGCTGCTACTAGCCTCGACAAACTTCCCTTTCTACAAACAGATCAGCATTTCATTTCCTATCAACATTCAGATCATAGAGGAAATACCATCAGCATTTCAACAACCACTTGGAAGAACTATCAATGCTCGTCAATTAATCATTTTCTATAATTTTTTCCTTAAACCTGCAAACATTTTAGCTTAAGTTGTATACTTGTAATCCAGATGTCAGAGAGACAGTAAGCAGAGTTCCAGCAACCTCCAGGCAAAGCACCTCCAAATGAAAGAGGAATCAGTTTTCCCTAGTTTGAAGACAGACGAGCATATCGGTGATGAACATATCATCTATGAATGTCATTATTAATTTCAAAACAAAGAGAATGTACCCTTCGAATATCTTCCTTCCTCTTCCTCGTCGTCCACTTCCTACAGTAAACACACCAGGATAAAGGCAAATGCGAACCCCAGGATGGAACCCCATGGGTTATATAGCAAACGTTCAACCGCCTCGCCAGTACTCTCCTCCAACCATCACGAGTAATGGCCAAGGTATGTGAACAACAACTAGAGCTACCCATCACAGGTTGATAGGAAGAACCAAATCGTTGTCCACTAGAAAAAGGGGTCATCCAGTCATCAGGAATGATGGAAATGGTTGAAGAAGAGATGAGTCGCAAGGATTTAAGAACAAGCAAACAAATAGCATATGGCTTGAGGATAAACAATGCGATGGCGCAGCTATGGCGAAATAGCAAGTAGATCTGAAAAGGTGAAAACACTCGGAAGACAAGTCGACGCAGCACCATTACAGCCGAAGGTCCACCACCATTTATCACCTCCTCGGCAGGATAGCAGCTCGGGTTAAGGCTTCCGCTCACGAGAAGGTGTGATATGAAGAAGATGCTTGAGAAATGAGCGGCATCGGAGACGAGTGTACACTTCACCTAGTGGGAAACAATGGCAACTTTGTCCTTTCATTGTTTTGCTACACTAAACCCCTGCAGGATACAATCGAGGGATCATTCTATCCCACCCATCCCCACAACCTGGGTTTACGACCGAAAACCCAGTATGGGGAAAACTTGTGTTTTCTCCTCCCAAATTGAAATGATCCGTCGCTTTTGGGTTGGATAAGATGTATGAAGTATTCATCAGACGTCTGTCCAGATGTATGGAATGATGGTCAGACGTCTGAAAGTAGGGAAACCGTACATGTTTTTGCCTTTCACGTGCATGCGACACGCATGCATTTTCTCTCTCCTTCGGCCTCCTCACCCCAAACCCTAACCCATCTCTATTTAAACCCCCACACCCACGCCACCCTCTCCATCATCACCAGCCACCACCTCCATCTTTTCCCTCCTGTCGGTAGCCACCTTCCTCCCAGTCCCCAACGCAGCGAGTGGAGAGGAAGAAGAGAGACGGGACATGAAGGAGAGGGGAGCGAGAGCGTGGGAGGAGCTCGAGGGGAGGAGCTCGCAAGGGGGCCGTGGAAGCTCGGAGGAGCTAGTGCGGGAGAAGTCGAGGATGCGTACGAGGAGGAGGAGCTCGCGGGCAGAAGCCTTGGCCTCCTACAGCCGCTGGAGGAGCTGCTACAGCTCCTGCGGGCGAGCTCGCGAGGGAGATAGCTCACGGGAGAGTTTTGGGTACTAGATATTTTTCCAATATCAGACGTCTGAACCATCTCCTAGACGTATGGAGTAGGAAAGGAACGTCCGGAGCTAAAGCCGAACGTCTGAAAGCACGCTTAGTGCCAAGGTACATGCTTCTGCACGGTTTCCAACCATGCAGGCCTTACCGCAGGAGATTTTTTAGCCATTTTTGGCTCTATGCATGCATACGCAGGTGCAGAGCGTTGGAAAGGTGCGTGGTACGCCCTTCGAGGTACTTTTGGATGTCTTGACACATCGCTAGACATCTGACTGTACCCCTAGACAACCCGGAAGGAGAGTCCGACATCTGGGACATCCCTCAGACGATTGTAGGAGTTCAGACATCTGAGGAAGCCACAGGAAAGAAAGGGTGAGTTCTGACGTCTTTTAAGACGCCTGGGCTTAGTCCTAGACGTTCGATTTTGGGTAGCATGCGTGTTTTTGGCCTGTTTAAGGCCCAAACGGAATCAGCTTCTCTTAAACGAAGTACCGTTGTTTTCCGCTTGAGCTCTTCTACGAGTTAGTGTCACTTGTTTACAGTTTTGGACTTGTTTGACGTAGTTGGTCAATTGTATAGGTCTCTATTCAGTTGAGTGCGCAAGATCCGTGGAGGCGACAGGACCTGCAATTCTCGCCCCCATTCCTCCCTTGCTTCCCGGTAGAGTGGTTTGCTTTCATAACAAGATTTCATAAAGATTAAGTGCATGTGTAGGATAACTAAATTGAACCCTAGGGCATTAAATGAACTCTAGGGCAGAAACGAACGAACCTTGCGTGAGCTACACTGTCTTCCTTGAGATGCATGTTAAACAAATTTGCTAGCAAATGTATTAGTTTATTGATGTAATACTTTCTTTAGAAAAACACGAGCTGCCTGTTATACGAATGAAACCTGAAATGTGAATAGTGAGATCTGAATATTGGAAAATGAAATAAAGAAATACAAGCATGAGCCCTAAAGGGAATTAGGAGGACTCCTGTACATGGAAAGAACTTAGTAAGTAGACGGGAAGTGAGCTGACCCTTGTGCATGCGATACCAAGGAGAGCAACTATCCCTTTTGTGTAGAGGGGAGCTAGCCACGCTTTAGGTTGAGCCCCGGGGTAGGCCTAGTCACTCTACACCGACTTTCTGTTTGGCCCTCGTGTACGTGGTACTGAGGAGAGCTACTTAGTGTAGGGAGGGAGCTAGCCGCCCCACAGGACCTGGGGTTAGGACTAGCCGCCCTACATCGACTCTTGTTAGGCCCACTGAGCAACCGAGATAGTCGGACGAGGGTATGCAAACTATGGAGGAGTGAGACTCCTGTTCTGTTCTGAGAGGGCAATGCCTTGTACTGTTCCGTACTGTACCTTTAGGCGTACCTGTTAGCGGAAATGACTAACCGTGTGCCAGTGCGGGATAGCTACCCGTGCGCTTATCGTGCGCGTAGTAGTCACCACTACGTCGCGACCTTGACCTCGGGGTGGTTGACTGGGTGTAAGATTACCACGGGGGACTCTCTCGGATAGGAGGGCACCACGTGTACATCCTACGTCACGGAAAAGAGTGCAATCAAGATCGTTCCCGTAAGGAACAAACCAGATCAAGAAATGACCAGTTTCTAAGAGAATGAACGAATTAAAACCACCTAGTTGAGCTAAATGGAATTGAATAATAAATTAATTGCATGTTTTACATTAAATTGCATATAAATGGTTTACCTACCACTCTATTCAGCGTTAGTTGACTACGAAGTTCTATAATCTTGTTCAGGTCAAGGAGTTGAGCAGTTAGCACCACCAGCTATAGAGGGAGGTGGGCCCAATCGAGCCAAGTCTTAGCTGTTGACGTTTTCTGTTCCAGTACGCTTCTTTTTGTAGTAGTGAGTATTTTTGTTATATGTAATACTGTTTCAGTTACTTTTCTGCTGTACTTTCCGCTGACGTTGTTGTGATGGCCTAAAATATGATGAGATTGTTCGTTTTGTTTCCTTACTGTCTCTTATTATTCTTCTGCTTAGTTACATGACATGTGTGATTGTGGAATATTATCTGCTTTTGGCTATTTCTTGTTGGATGACTAGGTCTTGGGATTAGTCGAGGCGGGTCAGTCTCAGGTCCTGTAGGGATTAGGGATCGGGTCGTAACACAAATGCAGGATTGTCTCCCCTATCCTAGTAAACAAGCAGTACCGTAGGCTTGCTGCTAATTGAACCTAACCAAGTCCAAACGCATGTATGTTTGAGTTCAACCACAAGTTGGAGTTTGTTAAATGTTAGATAACCTATAGGTTCAATTCAATGATAAAATCAAAGGTTCTAGTTTCGATTTGTTGATAGTTGTATACATTATTTAAACGAACATGCTCAATGATAATTTGATCCATAAGTTCGACATCCAAGTTGTTCAATGTTCAGGATCCCTTGGAACTTGTCCTTAATTAATATCCTAATCACTTGGCTAATTACCTTAGATAAATGCTCTAACTAGACAACCAACCCTCATTCAAGACCATTCAATCCCATTGTAGGGTGTCGCCTGATATTGTATGTTCAACGTCCAATGAACTATTCCAGGGATTCAAGACCAAAGAGTCAAAGACCCCTTTAGTAGCCAGACGTTGTCCAGCTAGCAAGGACCAAACGTCTGATCACTATCCAACCAATGAAGACCTAGCCTGGCACCTCACATCTATTATAAGGCGTCGACTAAGAATAGTGATTAGTCAACTGGCCCAGCTCTAGCACGTCGACTAGGTGTCAACTGGCTATAACAATCTATTGGTTCTTCTCGATTTAACAGAAATCTGTTACATTGACTGACAACCTTAATTGCTCCAATGGGTATATCTCTTATTCCTACACATTTAAATCGTTTCTATGACTTCTATAGATACCTATGAACATTCCCTTGCTTACACGCAACATAGATATATACAATAGAAGTGAAAAACTCAATTGAGAGCAAATTCTTCCTACCACCTTCATTTAAAGAGGAGATCAAAGTGATACACTATCAAGTTGGTCTCAAGTTCTGCATTCTACATCCAAGAGCATCGTTGCCTCCGTGCTTCCACTCTAATGCTCTTGCAGCTTAGGGAAGGTTCTTGTCCTATAGAAATTACTTGTTTAATTTATTATTTGGGCTCTATTTATATTTCTTTTTTGTTTTTGTTCGAGTATCCAACTTGCAGATTTCCGCCTTCGTTGGAGGAAAATTTCTCTTCATAGAGAACAGAGGTCTTAGGTACACTATTCTTAATCTAAAGTAATATGGTTGTATGAAGATTGTGTCATATATCCTCATTTAAGTTGTACAATAATGCATTTATATTGATTTGATTATTTAGGAAATCCTAAGTCAAGATGACTTAGGTGGTGATTTTTACCTGAACTAGATTTCTACTTAAAAATTAACTTGTCTTTGTGGTGAATGCATTTTGTGCGATTGTTATCGTTTGATTAATTCATCATTCTACATTATTAGATTATTTACTACTCCTCTAGTGTAATCAACAATTCTAACATGTAAAAAAAAGATTGAATAGAGAGAAACAGTAACTTCCTTTAGGGAAAAGGAATTAGTGTTGAAAAGCACAATGATTTAAGGGGAAACCTCATCATGGCCATGATTTGTCGCTTCTTTACTTACCTATGTGGTAATGTTCCTTCATTATACACCTAATTTTTCCAAGAAGATATTTGCCATGCAAGAAGAATGGTATGGTTCAACTTACTCACTCCTAACTTTCATGTGATATTCTTTAGGTTATTTACTCTTTGTATGAAATAAATTTAAAATTAGTTCAAAAGTAAAGCGTGCATCTCTTGTGGAAAGTGTAAACTCAAGCAATGTCTTTTTACTTACTTTGTCCATATCTCATTATTCCGATTGTAACTTACTTGCGTAGCATATAGGATATATATCAATCTATGTGTTAATGTACAAATTTTTACACGGGATCCAGAGAATTAAACCATCAATTAACATAGTAAGTGTACGATTTGCATAAACATCTAGAAACCACCTTCATTGGTAAGAAGAATATGTTGGAGTGAGGATTCGACTAGTGAAAGCAATCTCATCTTTAATAATTTTCTAGGATTAAAATCCCAAATGCTACATTTAGCAACGCCATCCTTCGAAAGCGGCTAACCATATGTGTTTGGTGACAAGAACTTTTTAAAAACAAGCACCTTTTTTGCAAATGTTGAGAATCTTAAGCATGACTCGTGAATGTTGCTGAACGGCCCTTACATTTGACGATTAAACATGTTACGGCCAGGATAAATTTGTATGGAATTGTGAGGTTAAAGTGTTTGGTTGTCTTGTGATATAAGTTGGACACAAGATACGTTGGATTGTAACCTCTGGACCTAATGGACTTTTGAGCATTGTTTGGCAAGTGAAATTGAAAAGATCATGGAGGCATAATTTACAGAAGGGAATAATTCCTATTTTTTTAGGTTATCGTGTACTTACAGTCGAAGATAACTTAACTCATGTTTGCCTTATTAATTCATGTTATCTTAAATGATGTTTGAGTAAGAATTAAAGTAACTTTAAAGTTAACCTTCCTTTTAATCTCTTCTCTCTCTACTCTCTTACATGTAATTTTTCCTGGCATGTCTCTCTATTTTAATACAAATAAAAGAAATAATAACTAACTTACCTACCATCTTATATATATATATATCTTTTCTAATCTTATCCTCCATTCTAACCCTCATATTTAAATAAATACTCTCATTTCGCATCACAAATTAACCCTCGTTAACTTTCAATAAATATAAACAAGGTTAATCCTCGTTCTTAAATAAAAACAAAAAAAAAAAAAGGTTATTTCCTGCCGTAAAGAAATTAACTCCAATTAACTAAACGTCGCTGACCTTAAATTTACCATATATATGCTTCTATTTTTTTACAGGACCTAAAAATGTGCATATACATACAACAATATGTAGTAACATCGACGCCTTGGATATCAGTACTACAAATCCCCACTCTGTACAGACGGTATAATATAATAATAATAATAATAATAATAATAATAATAATAATAATAATAACAACCGCATCATCCGTAACGCCGAAGTCAGCCACGCAGACGCAGGGGCTCGATCCGGTCACCATGTGCTATGGTCACCGCCCGGTCAACACCCGGTCTACGCGAGGGCGGACAGCGTCTGGCTGGCGAGGTCACACCTGACGGCGGCGAACCCGACCCTCCCCTTCTCCAGGTCGTACTCCACCCAAAGGTCCTGCTGGTGATGGTGACCGATGATGTATGCCTCGAGGGGCACCAGATCCGAGTTACCAAACGTGAGGCACCAGATCCCGTCACCGCCCGGTCCCTGCTCTCGCTGTTCCACCCTATACAGCAGCCTCTCCCCCTCCACCCTCACCTCCGCCCCTTCCAACACGAGCGTCACCGCCGGCAAAGCCCCAACCTTTGCCGACGCTTCCCCGTCGGCCACCCTGTAGCACACGTCGAAGGCCCCCTGGTACACGAACTCCGGCTCGCGGGCGAGGAAGCCTTCGGTCCTATTGAGGAACTCGAGCTTGAGGGCCTCGTAGGCCGGGCCGAGGAGGAAGGTGAACTGGGTGCCGGAGTCGACCATGGTCTGGCCGGCGCCGGTGTGGTCGGGGACGAGGACCGACTTGGGTATCTCGAGGAGGGAGTCGGCGACGCGGATGCCGAGGAGCTGGACGCTGTAGGCGACGCGGTCGAAGTAGGGGAGGGGGAGGGAGGTCTGGACGAGAGGGGTGTAGTTGAGGTGGAGGGGGAAGGGGGGCTCCCCGAGGAGGAGGACGCCGGAGAAGGACGAGGAGGAGGGGATGCAGTAGGAGAAGCGCGGGGTGCCCATCTGGGAGACGAGGGAGAGGGAGCCTCGGTTCATGCCGAGGAGGCCGGAGGGGGAGGTGGAGGGGGAGGTGGAGGAGTAGGAGGAGGTCATGCAGCCGAAGGCGGCGGGGAAGGGAGGAGAGGTGCCGAAGCGGAAGGTGTCGGAGGAGAGGGAGCCGTCGGAGAAGGACCCGTCGGCGTAGGAGACAGAGACGAGGCAGGTGGTTTGGCTGGTACGGGAAGGGGAGGAGCAGGAGGCCGGGGAGGGCAGGTCGCGGGTCTTGTTGGTGCAAGTTGGGGAGGTGCATGGGATGGGGCTGTAGGTGGAGGAGAGCTGTGGGTGGAAGTGTAATCGGGAGGTGTTGGCGGTGGTGTTGTTGGTGGAGTTGGAGCAGAGGAGCCAGGAAAGCTCGCTGCCGGTGTCGAGGACCATGTTGACGTTCTGAGGGGGGGAGCCGAGGGAGAGGGAGACGAGGAGGCTGACGTTACAGTGGAAGTAGAGCTTGTTGGTGGTGGTAAGCTGTTGGGATTTGAGGGGGAGGAAGAGGAAGGGTGGAGGAGGAGTGGTAGTACTCGTGGGAGAGTACAAGGAGGAGGAGAGGAGGGGGTGGTGGAAGAGGAGGAGGATGAGGATGAGGATGGCGGAGGTGGACATTGTTTCTGATAACTTTGGAGTTGCTGTGTTTGTGTTTGTGTTTGTGTTTGTGTTTGGGGTCTTAATTATGTATTTGGTTGGTGGAAAGTGGAGCAGTGTGTGTGTGTGTGTGTGTGTGTGTGTGTGGAACAAGAAGGGGTAGAATCCAAAACCAAATGTTAGGAACAGAGGGAAGGAAAAGGAGGGAATACCGTGTGGAAACTTGACAGAGACAGGAGGGGGGAGAATAACGTTGGGGTGCTGCACAAGATCCACAACTGCAGGGTGCTGAGTAAGGGCACTGTTACTTTCCCTCTGGATTTTTGTCTGCAAGGTTGGGGGCCAAGTGATATACACAGCTCTTTCTGGATGGACCTTTTTGTTTTGTTTTGTTTTTTTTTTTTTATTTGAGAGGGGAGTTTGTTCTTTTTTTCCGATGAAATATGGGTTTGAAAATCTAGGATTGACCGATGAATGTAACTGGAAAAACAGACAGGAGCTGAGATTTTTTGGGTGCAGTCTCCAGGCGACGGGTGATCGAGTCCATTAAGATGGTTTTTTTCGATCTATTTTACTTAGGGTTGGGTTGGGTTGGATGGAGGGATAGATTTTGTTGGATACTTTTTTTTGTAGATAAGTTATCCTGTATTTTTAGTTGGAAGTCTTAAAGGTTATTCTGGTAAGTTAATCTGTAGTTGTTTGCAGGTTTCTGTGTTAACCTGTGAAAATACATGGAATAACCTACAAAAATAGCTTATCCTACCTCAACCTTAGAATAACTTATCCCAGGATAAGTTCTTCTAACCCAGGTTAAAATATCATTATCACCAAACAAGGTTAATTCATATTTTGATGGATTATCCCTCTTATCAAACCAGGCCTTAGAGGTTAAGACATTGATGTTAAAAAATGTAAAAATAGTGTTAATTTTCATTTTTGTTTACTTATATAGTGAAGTTAATACTAATTTCTGTTTACAAAGCAGGTGCACGTGACACGAGGTAGCGTGTGCAGGGTGTGCACGCAGCGAATGAGCATAGTGCATGGGCAAGGCAGTGTTCATGGTAGCGGGTAGAACACATGCAAAGCGAAGTGAAGGCACATGCGTGAGTGCACATCGCATGCGTCTACACGATTTGACGGCCTTAAAGTGCAATCCTTGTGCGAGGAATGAGCAGTTGACATGTGGCACAAGCGCATGTGGGTGGTTCGTGGCACAAGTTGATTCGTGTATCGACATGTATTTTGGGTACTTTGGGATCTTCTCGACATGCACTTTTCACAAAAAAAATATTCTTGGAATCGTCTCGATACGTAGTACACGTTAGTGAGTTCTATTTCCCTTTTTAAATATTATTGTACCTGTTAAATTAAAAATAATGTTCTAATGTGTTTGAAATCTTGATTCTAGTTGTGTTTAGTTTAGAAAATTAACTCGGGGCATACACGGACTTTGTGAAGTGCCTAACTCGCATCCCTAAATCTTGAGCATACGTTTCAGAGTCAATATAACTCCTCGATAATATTAAGTAGAATATTCATGTTCCTCTCCATATGAAATTTACAAATATATCCTCTTACTTGAAATTTACCATTTAATGTGTGTTCCCCTCCTTTTATTGAGTTAATTTTGAAGTCCAAAAATTTGTGTAATTGATTGCTCTGCTTGGCATTGTAATATTATATGGGTAATTACATCTAATAATTTTACACATTGTGTAATTTATAATTAAAATGGATGTTGGGATTATTTAACTTATTAAATTATCAAAATATATAGTAAATGATGATCTCATAATTTCTTGATTATAAAATGGATATATTCCTATGATAATTGACCTTGGAATGAAACGACCACTGATAACCAGTATAATGAAATCTAAAGAGCAATTGTTATGATAAATTAAATGGTAACTATGGTTTCTGATTTATCTGGTAATTAATGATTCATATGATTACTTTTAAATAACATCAATAAAAGAAATGTAATGGAAAATGAATATGAAAAATGGATAATTGGATTGCTATACTAAATTGTTCTTGCTTAGATTGGTTGGATAAATTAGGAAGTGGACTAGCCTTTTTGTAAATTTGTGTTAGGTCTATTGGCCAACTTGGTAGCCAAGTAGGGTATGTTATTGATGAGATCACATTTATGAGTTAATTAAATACTTAAATGTCTAATTACTAGATTAATATTTACATGTATATAGTATACTTTAATATGTAAAAAGTTTAGGTTATAAAATTGCTTACATGTATATGTCATGCGTATGTAAATATAATTAAGGATGGTATGTATTAGAATATAATTTAGTTGACATTGGCATACATACATTAGTTATAAAAATAGAATGTAACATTTTGTTGGGTTTTTATATAAATAACTAATTTTTCTTTATTATTCTTTGCAGGACCTTTCGTCGGTTACAACTTTTAAGACGTCCAAAACTTAATTTGGACGTCTGATAAAGTTAGTGCCAGACTTATCTTGCCGTTCCAACCACACGCTATCTGTAGCGAGTGGTTGGAGAAGTTTGTGGCCGATGGAAAAACAGACGGAGAAGCTATTTTAAAAAGGAACGACCGGCCATTCGCGGTGGGAACTAGCTTCTTCCTAGCTCTCCACCATGGCCCTCTCATTTGCATCGTGAACACCAAGCGTGCATTGTGGCCTGAGCTCTCCACCGTTGACCCCACAATTTGCCCTCAACTTGTGGCGCTCTGTGACAAAGAGCATCGCCACCACCATGATCACCTACACGCATCACCTTCTTCCTTCTTCTTCCTCTTGTTTTTCTACGTGACCCACCACCACCACCTGTGTTACGACCCGATTCCAGTTCCCTACAAGACTCGAGATCAGCTCGCCTCAACTAATCCTAAAACTCAGTCGTCCAACGAGAAATAACTAAAAGCAGAAAATATTTTACAACCATATATGCAATGTAACTAAAGTAGAAATAAATAAGAGGCAGTAATGGAAATCAGAACGAGAAGTCTTAAAAATATTACATGCCACAAGCGGAAGAGTACTACAACATACATAGCCATCACAACTAGCACAGAAAGAAATATAACAAGAACATAGCAGGAACAACTAATACATGCTAAAGGTACTCACTACTAGAAAAGAACTCTGAAATAGAAAAGGAACAACTATGGATGGGCTCGGCTGAGCCCAGCACCCTATGCAGCCGGTGGCGCTGGCTGTTCAACTTCCTGACCTGAATATGGTTATACAATCCGTGGTCAGCTAACGCTGAGTAGAGTGGTAGTTAAGCCATTTACATACAATTTATTATAAAAAAATAAGCAAATAACTACTCATTCATTTCCATTTATCTCAACTAGGTATTTCTGATTCGGTTATTTTAATAAGGATCCACAACATTTCTTAATCCTCTTGTTTTCTAAGGGAACGATCTTGATTGCAGTTTATTCCACGATGCAAGGTGTACACGTGGCACTCTCTTGGTCGGGAGAGCCCCCGTGGTAGTCCTACACCCGGTCTACCACTCCGAGGTCACGGTCGCGACGTAGTAGTGATTACAGCATGCGCGATAAGCGCACGAGTAATTACCCGGCACTCGCACGCGGTCATTCGTTTCAGCTAGCGGGTATGCTCAAACGTACAACACAGAATGGAACAGGGCTTTGTCCTCTCAGAATAAGGGTCTCACCCCTTAACAGTTTGTGTATCCTCGCTTGACTATCTCGGTTTGCCCAGTGGGCCTAACAAGAGTCGGTGTAGGGTGACCGGTCCTAACATTGGACCTCATGGGGCTGCTAGCTCCACCCTACACTAAAGTAACAAGAGTCAGAGTAGGGGGTCATTTCTTGTTGGTGTTAGAGCACCATGATCATTTATTTTGATGATAACAAAACACGTGTCATTTAACATTTGCACTTGGAGTCTTAGATTTCAGGTCAAATTGCAAATGGAGACGTGACCAGACGGAGTTCGAGCTTGCATCCAGGATGGATTGGAGGAGCTTGATGGAAAACAGAGGAGATTCGCGAGGAGCGATAGATTGAAGAAGGAAGGAGATGAAGAATATGATAGATTTCCTTCTCTTGTACTCTTTGTATTTTCCATTTCATTTCCTTGCTCTTTTTGTTCCTTAGAAAATCTTGTTAAAGAGCCTCAAAGTACCATAACAGTAGTCCTATGAACACCTGCACAACCCTAGGATACTTAGGTTTTCTGTAGAGAACTTAGAAAACCAATATAGGGTTCAAACAGCATTTCCAGACGTCTAATTCCAAAATCAGACGTTTGATAATGTGCTTTAAGACGTCTGACTGTTGATTCAGACGTCTGATAACATTTAGGCTGGACTTGTTAGTTGTCTGCTGAAATCAGACGTCCAGACCTTAGTCCAGACGTCTTAGAAGACGTCTGATGACTTTGCCAGACGTCCAATTAGTGGACCGTTGGCTGGCTTAGCAAACACTCAAGGAGATGATCGTTAGAGCCTTATCAGACGTCCTTAGGCCTTTCTAGACGTCTGATAAATGACCGTTTTTCCTCGGCTGACCCAAAATCTCTTCTCAGAGATTTTCTAGCCGTTGCACTCTCTTGGAAATCCATTCCCCTGAAAAGATAGGTTTCCAGACGTCCAGACATAGTGCCAGACGTCCTATATGTCGTCTGATGGACTTGTGCTAGAACCCTGTTTAGATCTGATTCAAATCAGGAAGAGACCCACCTAAAATCAGATGTCTGACCTTATTTTCAGACGTCTTAAAGTGATCTTCCAGACGTCTGATGCCAGGATCAGACGTCTGATAAGCCTGTCAGTGCAATCATTGTTCCTGATTTCGACCTGATTCTCTTGGGCTTTGCACCCAACGGTTGTGGGAGCTTTCCTAAGCCTTCTAAAGCTTTCCTAAGGCCTCTATAAATATAGAGGAATCTCTTACACACCAAGACACACCTAAACACACCAAGTAATACATTTTCACACCATTTTGTATCTCTTAATCCTAAGAAGCAAGCTCTTGCTCTCCAAGCTCCAGTTCTTCATCTAGAGAGCATCAAGCATTTGCGCACCCGCTCTCCCGCCGTAGTTCACGAGAGCGACGTTGCGCCATCGCGTGGCTCACACACCCGCGTCATCGATCTGACGCACTCCTTGCAAAGGGGAGTTTCCTAATTCCTATAGAAGCTTAGGTTAAAAATTACTTTGTTGGCTCTGTAAGATTATTTGTTATTTTATCTTTGTTATTTGGTTGGGTATTAGCTTTGAGAATTCCCGTCTCCTTCGAGGGACAAAATCCTTCTCATGAAGAGAAGGTGTTGAGGAACGCTACCCTCGCACTTGTAGCGTGGTTGTAATTGAGGTTGAATCACCCTCGTTTAAAGTGATTCGTTTAGTGGATTTGATCAACTTGGTTGATCGGAAAATCTTAACTCGAGAGGGTTAGGTGGTGGTTTTCACCTGGTTTGGATTTCCACCTAAAAATTATTGTGTACATTGTGTGTTTGTCTATTTTGTGATATTGGTATTTTTTCAATTTCGCATTTTTTACGTCACGCTGATCTCACCCCCTCCGAGTAGGGAATCACAATTTCTAACCCCGGGTCTCAACCCAAGGGCGGCTAGCTCCCCCCTATGCTAAAGTGACGATAGCTCTCCTAGATACCGCGTATACAAGGGCTAGCGCACTTTCCATGTAAAAGGGATAATTTCTCTCCTCGATACCATGTACTCGAGAGCCAACTCACTTCCATCCTACATACGATATTCGTTCCATATACGTGAGTTCCTCTTCTAGTTTCCCCGTAGGGTTCATGCATTGTATTCCTTTCATTTCGTTTCACAACATGCATATCTCGTTCCCAACTTGGTTCTTAACCATATAACAGGCAGCTCGTGATTTAATAACTGAAAGAGACATCACATCATTTAATTATTTATTTGCTAATATTAAGGTTTCTAACATGCATTACAGAATATATCGTGTGGCTCAAGCAATGTTCATTCACTTAATTTTGCCTTAGAGTTCATTTCATATCCTAGGGTTCAATCAATTCATTCTAAGATAGCATATACTTGATTAATTACTTCATAATATTGAGATAAACCATTCTACTGGGATACATGGGTGGAATGGGGGCTTGAATTATAGATCCCTTCATCTCCGCGGGCCTAGTATACTCTACTGGCCGGAGACCTATACAATTAGCCAAATCACATCAAACGAGTTCAAATAGTATACAGTGACACAAACACGTAGAGAACTCCGAACTGAAACCAACGATACTTCGTTTGCGCAAAACCGACTCCGTTTGGGCTCTGAACGGGCCGAAAACGTGTACTCTGACTAAAATCAGACGTTTGGGACAAGACCCAAACGTCTTAAACGACCACAGAGGCTCACCTTTCTTTTCTGCACTAATCTCGAACATTTGGAACCCCTCACAGCCGTTCTGGGGTCCTTCCAGATGTCTGTCAGTGCACCCAGATGTCTGAGATGGTTATCAAACATCTGTAGAGACGTCCAGAGGTCTTAAAGCACCTCGAAGGGCGCGCCACGCGGCTTTCCAACATCTCATACTTGCGCATGCACACGGGTTAAAACCGTGACACATAAAGAAAATTACGTATGTGCATGTAGGCACGTACAAAGCACATGCCTCGGCACTCTATGTGTTGTCAGACGTTCGGCGCTAGCTTCGAACATCCTGAGTCACCTCCAGACGTCTGGATAGCATCCCAGATGTCTGATATTGCAGAAAAATGATTCCGCAGAACGCCTCGCGAGCCTTCTCCCCGCTCGGCCCTCCTCCCACAGGATCGTAGCTACAGGAGGTCGCACCTCCTCTCCCAAGCTCCTCCGAGAACCTCCTCACACCTCCGACTCCTCCTCTCGTCCTCTCTCCTTCTCTCTCCCGAGCTCCTCCAAGCTCCTTGCTCCCCCTCTTCCTCGCCCATGCTCTCCCTCTCTGCTTCTCCGTCTCGAGCTCCCCTCCTTCCCCTACTCGTGGCTGTAAGGGGACAAGGAAGAGGAAGGGAGGTTGCCAGTGGCAATGGTGGTGGAGGTGGTGGTGGTGTGGAGATGGAGGGGTGAAGGTGGTGGAGATGGAGATGGAGAGGGTGGTGGTGGTGGTGGTGGTGTTAAATAGGGAGAGGGTGTGTGCGTGGGTGTGTTGTGTGGGAAGAGATAGAGAGAAAAATTGTGAGTTCTCCCCCGTGAAGTTTTCTCTTTCTCGTAAAGCCCACAAACTTAAACCTAGGGGATTTAAAATTACACTTACACCCCTACCTTTTTGGGAAAATCTCGAACGACCCTTGAGAAGGGTCATTTCAACCTTCAACTCAATGCACCTGCACCTATCTTCTTCCTCACCGTAGCCAACCCCTCACTGCCATTCCCCAAGCCCTCACCATAGCCATCTGGTGTCGACTCTTTGTTGCTATGGTAATTACAGTCGTTGGAGTATATGACAAAAATGGTTACTAGTCTAATATGATTTATTACTCGGAATAGACAGATTCCCGAGGTCGAACTCAGGGAGCAAACTATAGTTCTAGAAACATATAAATTCACAATATGATGTTTTACAAAAATATAAGCCAAATGGGAAAGAGAGAGAGAGAGAGATAGAGATTTGGCTTTTTCTTCTTCTCTTCCTTCTCTTCTTCCTTTCTTCTCTGCATCTTCTTCTTCTCTTTTCTTTCATTTCTTTTTCTGTCTTCTCCTTTCTTCTTCTTCAGCCTGCCTCCTTCAGAGGCTTCTGCCTTCCTCTTCTTCTTCTTTTCTTCTCTGCGGCTGCAGAGGCTTCTGCTTCCTGCTGAGTTCTTCTCCTTTCTTCTTCTTCTTTCTTCTGCGTTGGCCTTTCCTCTTCTTCTTCTTTCTGCTCTGCTTGCTGTTGACTCTCCTCTTTCACCGACGTCTGATTCGGTGCTCAGACGGCTTAACCGCTCGGTCGCTACAGTGCAGCTCTTCTTCTTTGTTTTCAGCTTCTTTCCTTCCTTTCTCCTGCTTCTTCCTTCTTCTTCCCTTACTTCCTTCCGTGCGGCTAAGTCTCAGCCGCTGCCTCTTCTCCTTCCTTCCTTCCTGCGTGCACACACATACATTAGAGAAAAACCTACCCCCTACCCCTTTCCCCACGTCTCTCTTTGGATCTCTCTTTAGGAAGCTCTCCCAGAGTCGGGTAATCGGGTAGGGTCGCGTGCCCGGGTCCAGGCGCATTGGCGTGGGTGGTGTGCGAGGAGTGCACAGGAGTGTCGGGTTGGGTCACCAGATCCGCGTGGGCAGTGCTGCGGACGAGGCGAGTGAATAGGTGTGGGACCTCACCCCATGTGCTTTCGGAGGCGATAAGCCGAAAGCACAAAATCAATTTAAGTGTGGCCGAGACGCCACACACTTACGAGGTGGGACTAAAGTCCCACCTTTGATTTTGGGCGCCCACAGAGAAGGCTCTGCGCAATTGGGGCAGCTGCAGGCCTCGCAACACCAACTGCGAACCTAGGCGTGAGCGTGACGCCTTTCCGCGTCACTTGGAACCTGCGCCTGGGGCTGAAGAAGTCTGGAGCTGCCCGCGAAGCAGCTCCAACCTGCTGTCAATGGCGACGAGGAGGCTGAGACCTAAAATCACGAAGACAACCTCACAGCCACATTAGACAACGTAGGGAGCTTCGCCAGAGGACGGCGAAGGCGGTGCAGGGGTCGATGAGACGCGAGAGTGCCTGCGGCCGTGCGCCTAGGGCACTCTGCGTGCTTGCAAATGGGTGTGTTCGAGAGGTGGTCTAGAGAGGTGCTGGCGGTCAATGGAGATGGGGAAACTGATCAGGGAGTGATGGTGGAGCTTCTGAGCTTGTTGGCGAGTGGTGGAAGGGTTTGCGGAAGTGGGGTGATCTCGTCGGAGATGGTGGCCGGAGGTGAGGAAGATGGCGATGGACGGTGATGGTCGGGGGGTTAAAAGTGAAAATTATGAAGGGGGAAATAATAGGGAGAGAGAGAGAAAAGTTCTTACCAACCTAATTGACGAAGAGGGATGGAGATGGCTGTAGTTTTCGTGTCCCTACCAGGAGGAGGGGTGACGTAATAAAATTGCGGAAATGAAAATAAAACAATCTCACAAAAGATCAATCGCACAAAGTACACAAGTATTTTTAGGTGGAAACCCAAACCGGGTGAAAACCACCACCTAACCCTCCCGAGTTAGGATTTTCCGATCAACCAAGTTGATCAAAATCCACTAAATCGAATCACTTTAAACGAGGGTGATTCAACCTCAATACAACCACGCTACTTAAACGAGGGTAGCGTACCTCAACCCCTTCTCTTCACGAGAAGGATTTTGTCTCGCGAAGGAGACGGGAATTCGCAAAGCGAATACCCAACCAAATAACAAAGATAAAAGAAACAACAAGTCCTATAAAGCCAACAAAGTAATTTTAAACCTAGCTTCTATAGGAATTAGGAATGTCTCCTTTGCAAGGAGTGCGTCGAGTTGATGACGCGGTACGTGTGCCACGCGACGGCGCAACGTCGCTCTCGTGAACAACTGCGGGAGAGAGGGTGCGCAACAGCTTGATGCCCTCAAGAGAATGGAGCTTGAGCTTGGAGAGCAAGAGCTAGCTAGGACACAAGAGAGTGTGAAAGTGTGTAGCCAAGTGTGTCTTGTGTATCTTGGTATGTGTTTATCTTTCTTGGTGTGTTTTTATGTTGCAAAGGCTCCCCTCTATTTATAGAGGCCTTAGGAAGGCTTTGGAAGGCTTGGAAAAGCTTCCATAGCCGTTGGGTACAAAGCCCAAGAGAATCAGGCCGAAATCAGGACAATGATTACACTTGACAGGGTAATCAGACGTCTAATTCTGGCATCAGACGTCTGGAAGACCACTTTAAGACGTCTGATTTAACGGTCAGACGTCTGATTTCGGGTGGGTTCTTTCCTGACTTGAATAAGATCTAAACAGGATTTTTGTGCAAGTCCATCAGACGACATAGAGGACGTCTGGCACTATGTCTGGACGTCTGGAAACCTACTTTTTCTGTGGGAATGGATTTCCAAACGTTGCAATGGCTAGAAAATCTCTGAGAAGAGATTTTGGGTCAGCCGAGGCAAAACGGTCAATTCTCAGACGTCTGGAGAGTCCTATGGACGTCTGATAAGGCTCTAACGGTCATATTCTTGAGTGTTTGTTTAGCCAGCCAACGGTCCACTAATTGGACGTCTGGCAAAGTCATCAGACGTCTCCTAAGACGTCTGGTCTAAGGTCTGGACGTCTGATTTCGTCAGACAGCACTACTTCAGTCCAGCCTAATGTTATCAGACGTCTGAAACAACAATCAGACGTCTTAAAATACTTTATCAGACGTCTGATTTGGGAATTAGACGTCTGGAAACTCTGTTTGAACCCTATATTGGTTTTCTAAGTGTTCTACAGAAAACTTAAGTATCCTAGGGTTGTGCGGGTGTTCCTAGGACTACTGTTAGGGTACTTTGAGGCTCTTTAACATGAATCTAAGTAACAAAAATAAAGAGCAAGAAAATAAAGACAAAAGTACATGAAAGGAATAAAATGGAATTCTATCATATTCTTCTTGTCCTTCCATCTTCAATCTATCGCTCCTCGCGAATCTCCTCTGTTCTCCATCGAGCTCCTCCAATCCGTCTTGGATGCGAGCTCGAACTCCGTCTAATCACGTATCCAGTTGCGATTGACCTGAAATCTAGGACTCAAAGTGCAAATGTTAAATGACACGTGTTTTGTTATCATCAAAACAAATGATCGTGGTGCTCTAGCACCAACAATGGCGCGCGACTCGTACCTGCCAGCACCGTAGACGAAGGATCCCAGAGGTGGGTAACGGCGGCGACGAAGAGGTCAGGAGAGCGTCAGCTGGTGCGGCTTGACGCAAGAAGATGTGGCTGAGTGGGCTCTGCTGTAGGTGTGGCAACAGAGCGACGGAAGGAGGAGGAAAGGGCCGCCGGAAGCTTAGGGCACTCTGACCGAAGAGAGAGGAGACGAAGGAGGGGGAGTTTCTCGGCTAGAACTAGCTTGAAGGAGACGACAGACCCTGCCGCTCCTTATAAAGGCGTTGGCGAGGGGAGAAGTGCGAGGAATCGGCGTGGAGGTCTCACCGGAGTATGGACGGAAATGGACACCCATACCTTTCGTGCATACGCACGAGAGGCATGGGCAGTCGCAGGTGGCAGGGGCGGTGTAACGACCCGATTCCCGAGTCCCTACGAGACACGAAAATCGGACCGACTCGACTAATCCCAAGACCTAGTCATCCAACGAGGAAGTAATCAAAAGAGCAGTAAAATAAACCACATTCAACATGAAATATAACTAGCAGTAACAAAATACAGCAGTAAGAAAAAGAACTACTACAGCATGTACCACCACAACAGTAGAACAACATTTATAACATAACAAGAACTGCGAGTAAAGAAAAGTACAGAGAGTAACAAAAACTGCTTACTACAGTGGAACAAAAAGGGCACAAAAGAACAGTGGTAACTCTACTGGACCCTACTCGGCCCAGCGTCCTCTGCAGCCGCTGACCCTGGCTGCTCAACACCTGGTCCTGAAAAGTAACAAGTGTAACACGTCAGCGAAACGCTGAGTAGAGTGGCAGCTAAACTAAAGCAACAGTAAAGTGTACAGTAGTTGTTTTATTTTCTTTCTTCCTTTATTTATGTCTTTCTATTTTTTCATAATTTATCTATTTCTCAGATCCTTCACTTGATCTCGAATGTTCCTCGTGGGAACGATCTTGATTGCAGTCTTTTTCGAATAGTAGAAGTAACACACGTGGTGCTCTCCTAGCCGGGAGAATCCCCCGTGGTGATCCTACTCTCAGTCAACCACCCCAAGGTCACTAACAGACGAAACGGTGACTATGGCACGCGCGGTAAACGCACGGGTACCTAACCCGCACTGGCACGCGGTCAGTCGTTTTCTTTAACGGGTGCGCCCAAAGCACAGCACGGAACCAGTATAGGGCAGAGCCCTCTCAGGGGTTCAACCCCTCCACAGTAACCAAACAGGGGCCTTGCCCCTCCACAGTCCGCGCACCCTCGCCTGACTACCCTGGTTTGCCTAGTGGGCCTAACAAGTCGGTGTAGGTGAGCTAGTAGAACCCTGGGGCCCGTGGGGTAGCTAGTACTCGCTCTACACTAGTAGCTCTCCTCGGTATTGTGTACACAAGGGCCAACAAGTCGGTACAAAGTGGCCAGACCTAACCCCGGGTCCCTGGGGCGGCTGGCTCCGCTCTGCACTAAGCAGGTAACAGGTGCTTCCCCTGGCACTACGTACCCAAGAGACAACGCACCTCCACATCTTTCTTTCTCAGTCCCATTTCATTCTCTTTCCAGGAGTTCTACTCCTAATTCCCCGTAGGGTTCCAACTCTTTTAACTCAGCACATTTAGGTTTCACCTTTCCAGTTTCACGTTCATACAACCCATATTCTCAATCATGTTCATTTATTCATAACAGGCAGCTATTAAATCAATTTACAGGCAGCTATTATTTCCTTTCCACATTTTTCCAAGACTGCAATATGTATATTCATTTCGCTAGTTTTCCAGTCTTAGGATTCATGCCGTACCCTAGGATCTATCATTAAATCCAGTTTTTCAGCCCTAGGATTCATGCAATACCCTAGGATCTATCATTCAATCTGGTTTCTCATTCCTAAGATTCATGCAATGCCCTAGGTTCTATTAATTGTTCCATAATTGTAACAAATTATGTTAATAATTTCTAAAGCCACTCTACCAGCTACAACGGAAGTACTGGGGGCGTGGTCGGAAATCCCGCGCGCCTCCGCAACCCCTGAGGCTGCAATGGAACGAGGTCCTAACACAAGGATCAAACACAAGGAGTTTCTCAGAACAGTATATAATTACTGTAAACGGGTAGAGGATTTTGTTTTGAAAAGAACGCAACTCGAAACGCAGAAAACGGACTTCGAACGGGCCCTAAACGGGTCGAAAGCGACGAAACAGTCCAAAATCAGACGTCTGGAACCTCTTACAGACGTCTTAAAAAGTGGTTCAGAGGATACCTTCGCTCTGTGTAATCTCTCAGACGTCCAGAAGCCTGCGGGGGTGTCTGGCCTAGTTCCCAGACGTCCGATGGTCACCCCGGACGTCTGGAAGTCCTTCCCGTCATCTGGCACTGCGGCCAGACGTCTGATTCGCATTGGATGCGAATCTCAGAGCCTGCACGTACCCACTCATCGCTCTCAGTACAACGGTCGCAGAAAAGGACGAAGGACGAAAATAACTTACTTGCCAGACGTCTGGACAGTCCTCCAGACGTCTTCCCCGTCGTCTGGTTGGAATCCCAGACGTCTGATTCTGGAAAAACTTCCAGAATCAGAGCTCAACGCGCTCTCCGCCCGTGACGCACGGCCGCGCCGCGCCTCGTTCGCCTGCTGCTCGAGCTGCAGCAGCCCTCCTGCGTCACTCCGCGCCCGCTGCTCCCCGCCGGCCAGCTCCAGCTGCCCTGGCAAGCTTGAGCCCTCACGACCGAGCGTCTCCTCCCTCGCGCAACGCCTCCTCCCGCACACCCACCGCGACTGCCGCTGCCGCCACTCGCTCACTCTAGCACTGGCTGGAAGAAGAAGAAGGGAGCGGAGGAGATGAGAGCGAGCGAGAGGACAAGGCCCTTTTAAAGCCACGCGGGGAGAGAGAGGGGAAAAGGGGTGTCGCAGGTCTACGTGCGCAGGCGCGCAGACGGAATCGCGCGTGCTGCAGAAATCGAATCCCAGACATCTGGAAGGGGTTCCAGACATCTGGGCCACCTCCCAGACGTCTTAAAAGACGTCTTGAAGCCGCGTTCGTAACAGGCGGGTCCCTGCGACAGAGGACGACGCAGGGAACCCCCCGTTCGTTCCTAAGAACGGCTGCCATGTCCTGCATAGCGCCATCCTCTGCGCAAGGTTGCGGGAGGTATGGTGCTGCGTAGAAATGGCAGGAAGGACTGTTCTGCAAAGAACGATGAGAAAGATAGGGTTCTAAATGAAAGGGTTTCAAAAGATAAGGTTCAAAAAGTAATTTAGGAGGACCAATTTGTAAAGTCAGTCAAGATGGTCTTCTATAAGGCCCAAATTTTTGTACCAGCCTCATTTGAACCTAAATAACTTAATGGTGAATTTTAATTTTAGGTTTGAGCATGTTTAATCGGTCAATTTGCGTAAAAACCTAAATTAAGTGATAAATTGGGCATGGTTCTTAATTTAGGTCAAAATAGGTTGCAAATGTCAAATTGAAGGTTATAGACCCTAGGGAATATTTTTCTATGATTTTTAGAGATTTTAGTTGATTTTTATCCTACATCGAACCTTGTGAATTAAAGCGGGTTTGTTTTACGGTTATAGGATGTCATTTAATTCCCAAAAGTTGCTATAACCCTTTTCAGATCTGATCATCCCACTTTCTTTCTTATTAAGCTTATTTGACCTGTGTTTAGACCCTTAATTACCCTATTTGCGCATTGCATTGGTAAAATTACAGTTTTACCCCTTATGATTTGTCTTATTCTTTAATTCAGAATTCTCTGAGTTAAGCTTTTCTTTAGGTTTTGTAGGAACTTCTTCACACTTATTTAGATTAAATTGTGCTAGTTAGGGTTCATGACGAGGCTCTCATCACCATCGCAGCCACTCGCCACAGCCACCCAACGCCTAAACCTCTGCCTCTTCTTCTCCATCTTCCTGAACCTCCAAGGGAACCCATAGCCACAGCGAGCGACCCCTCAATCTAGACCCCCATTCGGCTTCAGAACCTCCACCCGAGTGCCCTCGCCGACTCCAAGCACGACCACGAGCACCCTAGCCGACCTCAAGCATTGACCGAACACGTCCACTGCCACCTACGACAACGTTCTGCCACCGGTCTTCCCATGGGTGCGCGGCCACCACCAGCCACCTCAACCCGCGCCACCTACGTCATCGCGAAGCCCTCATTGTTGTCGATCTCCATCAAGCATCACACGGCCAACGACACTCCTTCCCGTGCGCAGGGAAGAGAGAGGGAGATTCCTCTATTTTGATGGGCATTTCTATTTACATTCGAATGCCATTGCCCACCATTATAATTATTTGGTTATGTTATTTGGATATTTTGTTCCCTCGCCCATCACTTTCTCTCTTTCTCCCTGTGTGCTTTATTGAATAGTTGGAGATCTCTCTTCTATCTTGTTCTCTCACATAGGATAAAAGTAAAAGATGCATGAATGTTTCCTATGTAATTAGTGGTTGATGGATACTATTGAATTATTATTTCAAATATTTAGTCTCGCATTTTAAATATGCATAGCATAATTATTCTCTTTTCAAGACATTTCTTTGGTAATCTGATGTGACTCTGGTGAATATTTATTTTTAAATGCAAACATATGGTCAACCATTTTGAAGTTAATGGTTTCAAATTTGTGAATTTATGGGGCTCAGTCTCCCTGTGGATAAAACATCTCTATTGTGGTTTAATTTGAAATATGTTTTAATCTTTGATCTAAGGATTTTCCACCACAATAGAATACAATGATATATCATTTCTATTGCTATTTTAATCAAGCAAAAATCTTTAAGAGCATATATATATATATATATATATATATATATATATATATATATATAAGAAAAGGGAGCATGGAGTTCACTTTCACATAACTTAGGTGAAATTTAGCTAATATCTTTCACTATGAATAATATTTTGAAGTGAAAATTTAGGGATTAAGATTACTCCATATAAACATATTATATACAAAATTTCAAATCAATTTGACACTTCTACCCCTATATCAAAGGGGGCTCAATTTCAACAACCTAAGTATTACGAAAATATGTCATACTTGATGGAGGTGCTAAGATTATCTAATTTTAATAAAATTTTGCATACTTTATGTTTTCACTAAATGATTTCAATCCCTCAGTTTTCATTTTGAAACATTGATTGTATATAGAAATATGCCTAAGCTGTACGTAACTTATGTGCAAGTGAGCTTCACACTCCCTATCCTCATATATATATACATGCACATGCTATTATGGTTGGGATACATACGCAAGTCATAGAAAGGGCTATTTACAAGTCAGTGCAAGTTGCGTTTGTATGTGTAACTCGTCGTATATAGCTACATGCACCAGGACCCCAAAGTGACGAAATGAGATATAGGGCGAGTGCGGAGGTTTCCTCTCGATTAAGAGGATGCCTCATGCTTGTATCTCTTGAGATATCGCAGTTAGATCTCCTCGTGCCTTTCGAGTTAACAAATTTGTGATAGATATGACTATAATGTCGAGGGAAATATATTAACTAAAACATTTTAAGAATGAAGAATATTAAATTGGAGGTTAATAAATGAATAAATCAGTTGGTATACGGTTGTTGTGTTCCTTACTTTTGCATTTTGTTGCACTCTTCTACTCAACATTTGTTGATGTAAACTTTGGATTTCATACTTAGATGCAACTGAGTAGTTGGAAGCAGTTGCTTACAAAGCAATTGGTGTGGGACTTAGCTTGACACCAGCAAATGATTCGTGACCTTGAGAGTCTTCCTTTCTAGTAGCTAGCTTTTCCTTTTGGCAATTATACTCAATCAACTAGGTAGTTTTTTTTTTCTCTTAGTTATGAGACTTTGGAAATGCTTATTTTGGTTGGTATTTCATATCTTATTTAATTAGTACTTTATGGATAATTTGTTTGGTCATATTTGTGTTTTATAATTATATGTTAGGTGACTACGATCTTATATTTTAGAATGACGATTCATACTTAATGACGTAGGTCCCATCATTGAGTTTAATCGATTAGTGGGATTCGAGTCAATATTACAGTGGGAAGGGTTGCAACTAGATTACAATGGGGACCTTCATCCTTAGAACAACGTAGGCTCCATTCTTAGAGGATGCTCCCTACCGAGCCATGGAAGGTAAGGCCTTGAACGGCGAGAAAGAACTCCGAATGGCAAGGCAACTACCACAGTTCAAATCACAATGGATTGCAAGGGTCAAGACCATGGGCACCACAAAGCACAACCATGACTATGACCAGGAGCATGGCTTAGCCAATGTTACGGCCCACCTTAATTATTAACCCACGCTTTAGGGGCAAGTATGGTTAATGAGTGGATATCAGCCCACTGCTTGATGCACGTGACCTATCAAAGCCTAGCTATATTAATATACAAGCACCACTTGCACATACGATGTATTCTATATTTGATACAACAAGTGGGCAAACATCATGATCAACATACTCGATATCAAGCTAACCACAGCATAATATATCACTACAACTTACTCAATCTTATAATTACATACAAAATTATGATTGCAAAAGGCGTAGGGCCTATGTGTATACAATTTCAAAATAAAACCTACACCATTACTTCCACAAGTATATTAAATATTTGATAATACATAACCAGGAAGGCATTTTGTGAAATAAACATAAAAGAGGATGCCTTTCCGAACTATCACTCCCACGGGAGGTGAAATAGGAGAGCATTGATCAAAATTAAAGATTATAGTATAGGATGTAGGTACATAAACTTAAAAGGTGACATAAAATGTAATGCATGGAAGTATTAACGTTATCCCCTCTTGATGTAACTCTCTTGAAAAAGTAGTAACATGTGGTGAGATACGTCATTGTTCAAATCAATAATAACTATTTTGCATTGGTGTAAACCATTGAAATCATTTGGAACTATTTTGCACCTGTGCAAAAGTCATTTTGCACTTGTGCAAGACCAGCAGATAACATTCGGAATTACATTACACGTCACCTCAAAACAATTTTGCACCAGTGTAAAATTAACTACAACAATTTATTATCGATGTAAAATCATCTAGAACAATTTATCACTGGTGCAAAATTATTTTACACCTGTGCAAAATTACCTAGAATAATTTATCACTGATGTAAAATAATTTATTACGTGTACGATTTAATTCAAAGTAATATGATGATTCTTTTAATGTGGTGGGACTCAACACGTAGCAAATCTTAAATTTTTTTATTTATTTATATTAAATATTAATTATTAAGTGGAGATTACGTTCACATCATCTTACATTGTAAAATACGTCACCGAAAGTATTTCCCTTCAATTTAACTATAGTACATAGTTCTTAAGGAAAAAAAAAAGAGTTAAGGAAAGTGATCACCGTGTTCAACTTTTCTCTTAACTTAATCCATGAGGAGCTCTAGATTACCCTCCACGAGAGGGTAAGGGAGGACAAAAGACTAATCATAGAAGAAGTCGGAGATGACATCAAAGTCATCTAGTTTACAACACTAATTTCTTACTTTCTTAACCTCTAAAATGACAATTAAAAGGAAGAAAGTACCGTGTAATGCATGCATTAATCTTATATGATGATTTGATTAATTAGATGAGGTCGACCACCAAGCCAAGAGGCTTTCTATGGGGACATCTCCTACCTGCATTCTTGTCTCTTAGAAAGAGTAGCTAAATGATCAGAGTAGACGGTAGATGGTTTTACGGTCTTGCTTATCGCCGAAACACAAGCTAGAGACATATGCATTCATGCAAGTTTTTAGTGATTTGAGCTTGTCCCATTGGGTCGCACTAATTGCCAATTATTCGTAGTGATTAAGGAGTGCTCTTAAGTGAAAAATATCAAGGACAGACCAGATGCCTCGCAAGTGTTTTCACATTTAAGTCCACATAAAGTGGTGCCCTATTTGGAAGGAAACCAAATGGCATCACTTCTGACGCATCTGTGGGGGCTCCCCACGACAGAGAATGCATGCAATAAAGTGCAAAACCTACAAAATTATTTAGCATAGAGTCAATGCCTATACCTAAGCGAGAGACGTCCTCAATAGGTGTAAACCCCAAGTAAAAATTTACCATGGAGACCTCCTGATGTACACTTCAATGTATGCCAAGTGCTTCCCCTTTTTTCTGCTGTTAAAATTACATTAAATGGACAAGAATTTTACAACGTAATCTAATTTGCTACCCTATCACCACTCCCTCCTTGCAGGAGGGGTTCACGTTCAGAATGGAGATCATTGTTTAAATCCAATAATCTATATCTGATATTATTGCGGTAAAGAAATGAGCTACATTTGCTTAAATCCAAGCTCAAATTAATAAATCCACGTGATAAGAGCCAAAGGTGGTTGTAAAAAATGCATGAAGAAAGTAACAATGCAGGAACTAATACCAGAGATGAATATCTATGAAAAGAGTGATTGGCTCGAGGTTGCCGAAAATTCTAGTGAGGATTTATTAAAAAATGAGAGCTGCAAAATGCTCCCAATTTGATGGATATTAAACCAACCAAGCCTGTGGCTTTCTAGCCTAACTCTTTAGTTGCATTTGGATGTGGGTTAAAACAATGGGCTAGGTGATGTGGTAAGAGTAGGATGAGTAATGTAGTTTGATTTTTTTGGGAAGGGTATAGACTCTGATTCATTTAAAATTAAACCAAACTAGTCTCAAGGGAGGGTTGGTACATTTGGAATGCCATGGGTTAGATATGATGTACGAGAAATATCACCTCAAAACTCTATACATAATATATTAATTCATATATCATATCTAACTTTCCAATTATTTTACTTTCAGATAAAATAATATTTAAAAAATTAAATATAAATCAATAAATTATAACTTTTGTCTACATTTAAATTACATCAACATATAACTTACAATACATCAACTCACTTATTACATTTATCTCTCACCTAATACCTTTGTAACTTATTCCATCCAAAATTTTACCTGACGATAAACACTAAACTTCATCCAAACACGAGTGCAAGGGTCAACTCTAACTTTATCCAGCAAACCTAGAGCCTTTTAAAATGTGAACACAATAATAAGAAAGGAAAATCATTTAACACAAAAGTTTTAACTAAAGAGGGACATCCCCCACCATTCAAACATCTCAAACTACTCTAGGCAAGTAGGTTGTTTTTGCAAATTTTCCTTTCTGTAGGTGTTATTTGGTAAGGAGAATTATTAGGAGAAATAAAAATTAAAAGTAAGAGTAATAAAGAAATTAAGTTAACATGAATAATTAGATAATTTCAAGGAGATGGTAGAATGATCAAAATCCAGAATTATACTCATTTTTGGAATGGTATGATTATGGAATTGTAGGTGTCAAATGTAAAATTAAAAGTAAAATTGATGACAATTTAACTTAACGAACACCCGTGTACCTTGCATTGTTTGTAGGTTTTCTTTACTAAATAAGAATGACGAGCATATAATCCAAGAGATCAAATTATGATTGATGGGTTGAAGGACATGACAGGGATGGGAGAGGATGATAAGGCAATCTCAACTGCCTACAGATTCTCAATCTAGAACCATGTTTCAAGCCAAAAGGCAAACGACCTTTTTCTGTAAATACAGAATTTAAATCTCGTGATCTCTTGAATTCTAGTGAGTTATTATATCACTTAATCAATCCCTTGATAACAAAGCAAACAACAAGTGTATCAAAGATGCCCGCAATGCCGGAAAAATAGAAAAAAGAAAAGGCCGCATTGGAGTTAGACACAAAGGTCAAGGGCACAATCATATTTTCACTTCGTAATTAATGTGCCTATCACTCCCAAGAAATTAAGAATTGCCTTAAAAGAGCCATTTGTTGCATCTCTTTGGTTGCCGGTGTAATGTCCCATGAAATATCATCCAAGCAAACACGATATCAAGCATACTTGACCCTAGTAACAATGAAATTACAGCTTGCTTGCGTACTTGGAGGGTAAAAATTCTTTTATCCGTCACCTTTTGACTTTCTTCTCTCCATCACTACATCTACGGTGGAGGATTCTAATCCCGTAATTGGACTCAAGAACCTTTCGAGTAAAACATGGCAATATATTTACTCAAGGTGGCCATCACCCGACCTGGTAAAAGACAACCACAGCAATAGATCGACATTACAGGTGAAAAATTAAAATATAATGATGAAAAATAAGAATACATTGACATATTTTATCTTTTTATCTGTGAAAATTATTTTTCTATCTCACCTATGTGTGGAAAGAAATGTTTCCCCTAAATCAAATACATTAATTAAAATCATAGGTTAAAACCACCGACGAGAGTGGAAATTTAGACGCTGCAAACACATTTCCTTGCACCCGACCAATATAATTTACTTAAATAATATGGAATTTCTACACCGCTCTCTCCTTTTTAGGGTGGGATCGGAGGCTTTTCGAGGGAGACAGATCACTTAACGTTTCCGTATCCCCTTTGTTTAACACTGATTGATTAAGAAATGTTTGATCCTTGCACAAACAAATGTCCGTGAATGCACGTCGTCCTCAAGTCCTGCCATACGCATACCATTAATTTGGTCCCGGATGCAATTCTTTACTAGTGGTGGGTGGCTGTGGTTTCTCTACTCTAATCCACAGACAACTCCAAGGCAACAGAGAACAAGTGGAGAACATGGAGAATTCCCCCACGGAAGGAAAGAGACGTGGAGGGGTGTTTTATTTCTGGCCACAACAGTGGGATTGTTCTTGTCATCACCATGTGGGCTTTCTCCTGTAGGTGGCTTTTCCACTTAGTGTAAGAAAAATATTTGATTGTAGTTATTGTTGTTGAAGTTAACCTTGGCCCCATATAAAAATATTATAGAACTTCAAAAGTGTCAAATTACATAATCCACAAGGTACGGTTACTCCTCCATATGTTAAACTTGTACAATTCATCACAATTTTTATAAGAGACCATCCTAGCTAACAGGCATCTCTCTCTCTCTCTCCCTCTGTTTCTTTTTTATTATTTTTTTTCGTAGAAAGTTTATAGGTTGTGTTCTCTTGAAATCTTTCCTAAACTGCCAATGAGATTCAGATTTCCCACAAGCAGCCACATGCTTTTTAGCTAGTTGGATAATGGTGTGATATATGGAGCACAAGTACTAATGTGATAGATTAATCTCACAAGAAAAATAACTTTTGTGGACATTTGTTTTCTAAATTTTCAAATAATTATGAATATAGTATGGCTATTTAATCAAAATAAAGGTCAAGTAAGATCTATTGCAACATATCATTTCAAAACATTTGACTTGAGACATATATCTAAGCATCGCTGAAGGATGTCAATAAAAAGATCTTATTTGATATTAATTGTAGTTAAATATCCAAATATTATTATAATTATCTAGCTGTTTAGGATTAACTTACTTGAAAGGTTAAGGAAGTGATATTAAGAAATGTGAAATTGATGTCAATTTTCAATTGTATTTACTTGCAGAGTGTTATTAACATCAATTTATGTTTAGTTAAATTGGTGTTAAGTTAAAATGTTAACTCTTATGACATTTACTTATTAGTGGTGTTAAGAATTTAAATTAGAAATCACAACGACACCACAAAATCGTGGAACTTAAACACGAATTTACTTAACACCAGTAGCAACTTATGTTAGGCAAACTAATATTAAGAACTCTTAACCCGTGTTAACCAAAATAAGGTTAACACTCCAAGTAAATAAAAGCTGACCTCTCAAAAAAGGAGATTAACCTCTCAAATAAATTAATCCTTAGAAAATAAACACCTGAAAAGACCTATTTTTCTTGTAGTTGAAGTTAGCCACTAATCATGTCATACGCAAAAACCAGAAGCACCACCTTGAGCACGGCGTGTAAGCCATTCAAATTCCACATCTTCCTCCTTTCCAATGGCAGAAGGCTATTTGATGGAAGCTTGGCAAATTGAGCTAGAGGGGTGCTCGGGAATGCTAAAAGGGATTTTTACTCAAGTGTCTCAGGAAAACATCTGATATTACACTTATGTCTTTAATTAAAAATATTAATATTCACATGTGTGCTTTCGTAAGATTGCTTAATTTCGCACTTGTATCTCTCTGACAAACGAAACTTATACGTTATCCCCATGTGAACAACTAATATGCAAGTCAAGAATTATTCGGATATCAGTGTTCATCTAGGGATTGGCAATTGGAATATTCAAAAGTAAATGAAAAATGTGATCAATCCGATAAAACTAGAAGTCACAAAAGGACTATAGTTGAGATATGGAAAATGGAATAAGTATAAGATCAGATATTAGGAGGAGTGGGAAATATTGCACTTCTACTTTAATTTTTCCATCGAAGGAGCAGTTTTTTCTTTTGCAGAAACTTGATTCTAACGAGCTTATGTAAATGGCATCGGCTTGAGAGAGCTTTATAAATAAATAGAATAAAATATAAGGAGCGTGCGCGCAGTAACAACGTTACAGGGGGCACACATATAAAATTTTGTACATAATTTTAAATATCAAATATAATATGATATGAAATATACCACGTGATATTAACCTGGCACTTATTTGTGATCGGTGTATCCTGTGATAGATATGTTATGTAATATGACGTAACATTATTATTTCAATGTGACGTGACATGTCAGCTACGGAGAAAATCATATACAAAAGTATACCTACTAAGTATTTTTCTTTGAAAATCTATTTATCACCTACTAGGATAAAAGAAGCTAAAGCAGAGAAAGAGACCGGCAACGACGAAAGGAACCTACCTTAATTTTTATTTTCTTTTTTTGATAATGAGATTCACGCTTACAAGGTAATTCTCAGTAAATTACAAGAGCTCTAATTTCACAATTTTCAGGTAGATTCAATATTGGCAAGTGCATGGTAAATCAATTAACTTGATGTAGCAAAAGTTAAAAGACGTTTTGCTTTAAATGAAAGCACATGCATGTTTCTACTATTCATGAACCATCCCCCCACCAAGAAAAAAAAAAAAAAGGTTGTCAGTTAAAATGGTACAGAACAAAATGAACGTAGAAGGCAAAGTAAACCACCCAATCGAGTGGAGCAAATTGGTAGCGTAGGGACCAATGCTTGGCAATTTCATGTGGAAGAACCACATGGTTTGAGAACCCAAATGGCTAACGTCGGAGAGAGATTAATCGTACGTGCCTCTACGTGTTTGTGTGCATCGCCTCCTCCAAGACGATCATGTTCCGTTGCATCCCCTTCAAATGTGCTACGTTCCGAGGCCTAATTTAATAAGAAATATAATCTATCCAGAAAAAAGTTAATTTTATTCGATGAAAAAGATATTTTAACATATATTAAGAAAATTTAATTTAAAATAAATTATTCTGAAGTTGATGTGAATTAAGTTATTCCTATAAATTACCTCATATCTATCCATCGATCAACGTAAAAATTTTCCAAACAACCATCTTAACCCAACAAGATAATCCTTGTAATTTTAAAATAAAAATACAAAATGATCCATCTGGAAAAACAAAAAAGAAAATCTTTCCGGTCCAAGGCCCCGTGCCTTCCCATGTGATTCTGCTCTCCTACCCACTCATAAGGGACGATCACGTTCCCAACAACAATTAACCTCACTTTTAAGTAACTTCCAAGGTTTTTCACTTTTGATTGTAATATCCGTGACCCCTCAAAAATAATTTCATGTAAAATCCGATAGTAGGATACAAATAATTAAGATTATTATTTGATAGCTTTGTCTAGAGTATTTTAGATGGGTGTTTCCATTCATTGACGAAATTATCAATATTAATTTTTTAAATTAAATTTAAATTTAAGTCAAAATCATTACAAATGATATCTAAACTAAATTCACTCTAATATTTAACGTATGTTAAATATATATATGCCAATTCCCTAGCAAAGTGAGGAGACACAAACCAAACCAAGCATGACAATTTCAGAAAATGTTGGAACATATATCACGTGCATCTTCTTTTTTTTTCCGTTTATCTTTGCTTTATGAGGGAGGACAAGTTTGAGTTGAGATTGATAAAATTTTGAGGTTAAATAAATTGAATTCTTATAAAAAAAACTATAAAAGATCATGCAAAAATATCTAACACTTTTGAAAAGTGAATATTAGTGATGTAAAGTGAAAATCTATTTCAATATTTACTATATTTTATTAATCTAAATATCTTTGGTGCAATATAACTTAGCACTGAAAAATCATCAATGTAATTTAATTTAAAATTAAAACATCGTTGATATAATTTGATACATATCTAAAAATCATGGTAAAACTTATTTTATTACTAAATGCTACTAGTGTAATCTAACTCATGGGAGGGATGCGTGAACGCATAATTTTACAAAAAAAAAAAAAAATCCCAGCTATATTTGATGGTTGGATTAATTGTAACGAGGATATATTGTTGGGTGGAGTGATTAGATTAAGGTGTTTTGTTGTGTATTATTTTGATACATGATTGGTTGGATGCGATGGTTTTTTCCGTAATGAAAGTAACGATGATATCTTTTATTGGAATTTGAAAAAAAAACTATAGTGGAGAATATTGCAATGAAAAGTTTATACCTAGCTTTTTCCTTCCACAAATCTTGTTGGCAATTTAAGTTTGGGTTCTCATGCATGCATTATCTTGGAATAGATATCGGGGTGGATGGCCAATGTAATACCTTCAAAGATGGTTTCACGAGACATAAAAAATTAAGAATTACTGTATGATAATTTAAATATAAGTATTTTAAGTGATTATTTGAATTTATTAGATCCATATCTAATAAATTATTAAAAATAATTTTTCTTAATTAAATTTAGATTTTGATCCCGGACCGAAAGGGATAAAAATAAAAACCTCGTTGGCATCGAGGTTAATCGCCAAAGGGGCGTTTAAGTTTTACTTGATCAAGCCTTGTTGTACTTGTACATTGAGAACCCATCTATTTAATTGTTCATCATTGATTTCCCAGACTGAACACCAAACGGGCATATTTCTGCCCCTCAATCTGCCGGCAAAGAGTACTGAAATTGACAGGAAAATTAAACCAAAAACGACACCAACATTTTACTAACATTTACCGGAGTTTGGATCATGAGTAGATTATTACACCCCGGCAGCTGCCAAACCAAAAATTTTCCAGAAATCTTGTTCTTCGAAGTTCCGAGGCATTGCCATCTTACCTTGTTTTTAGGATATGCAGGTAACAAACTAGAGATATGCATTAAGGTTGTGCGCGTATTTATGTTCTTTACATTCTCGTCTAATAAACTAATTCATGTCACAACTTCTTAATGTTTGGGCCGAAAAAGGGCCACAAGTTCGTGTAAGGAGGCATTTGTCAAACATCACCTTGAATTGGATTCAGGGCTCAAAAAGCAGCACCGACCTAATTCTGACTTTCGTTCTTCGGTTGAATCTCATATGTTCGCTTGAGTTCGAACGCGCGAGTGTTGTAATAGATTTTATAATGTGTGACTTTTACTCATGTTTTTGTTAAAAAAAAATATTAATTAAAAATTAAAATATATTATTTAAAATTTAAAAGGAAAATTTAAATATAAAAATAAAAATATATCAATTAAAATAAAAACACATCAATACATTTAAAATAATTTTTCATCGACTAAAAATTAAAATATATCCATTAAAATGATTTTTTATTTTGAAATTAAATTTTCACAAATTAAAAATAATTTTCATGAAAAAAAAGTTAAAATACAACTATTAAAATCACATTTTCCCGTTTCTCACGTTGCAAAAAACATATTTTAAATCGTTGCCATAAACATAGCTTTCCTTTACGGGGGCTTCATTAGAACACATACTTTACGCAAGTACCATATGTACAGAGGGATATCTATCCAAAAGGAGGAATTCGACCCCTAGTTATCCTTTGAAACTATCCTGAGAGGGTTATTTTGGGGATTGCCCTCCAAAATCTACACCTGTTGAAAGGGGAATAAACCATCCATTTAAGTATCGGCTCACTTTGTGGCTTAGACAACTTAGGTTTGGATTTTCGGAATGGGATGTCCTGTGTTGTGTCCACTTTGTTAATGGCTTGAATGCCTCTAAAGTGACAGCTGTGTTGATCAGTTAGTTATCATACTTACATGAAAAATGTTTTATCTAAGGCCCGAGCAATACTGGATCTTGAGGTAGACCTTTTCAGGCATGTTTTAGCGGCCATGTTGCACCTGCAATGGTCACAAAATGGCCATCAATAACAACTTTAGCGATTGTGGCGGCAACGGAGGTTTGGATGCTTGAATACAAATACGTTTGTGTAAATGTAACTTGGGACTGTTGCGGCGGCAGCTCAAACGCCCAATCAAAGTGGATCCTTTCCCTGTCATGTCCAAAAAAAACCGCGTTCCGAGACGATAAAAGAGATATTAATTTATTTAATTTAGATTATATCTACTTAAATCGAATTATAAAAAAATTTCATTTAATATATAAAAAAAAAGGAAAAAGGATGACCGATAATAGATAAAGAAAAGTAGAAATTAAACATAAATTTACTTAAATTAAAATATAAAAGTTTACTTGTAAGTAGATTGAGTAAAAACCTATGCAACAATTAATCCCTTACATTGATGACTTAACGACGATAACCTAAAAGTATGTCACAAAATAGGAATGAATCAATCGGCTCAGTAGGGAAAATAATAATTGCTGCATCTCAACTAAATAGGATAGTTATAACGACCCAATTCTCGAGTTCCTACGAGACACGAGAATCGGACCGACTCGACTAATTCCAAGACCTAGTCGTCCAACTAGGAAGTAACCAAAAGAGTAGTAAAATAAACCACATTCAGCATGAATATAACTAGCAGTAACAAAAATACAGCAGTAAGAAAAGGAACTACTACAGCATGTACCATCACAACAGTAGAACAACATTTATAACATAACATGAACTACAAGTAAAGAAAAGTACAGAGAGTAACAAGAACTACTCACTACAGTGGAACAAAAGGGATACAAAAGAACTGCGGTAACTCTACTGGACCCTACTCGGCCCAGCGTCCTCTGCAGCCGCTGACCCTAGCTGCTCAACACCTGGTCCTGAAAAGTAACGAGTGTAACACGTCAGCGAAACGCTGAGTAGAGTGGCAGCTAAACTAAAGAAGCAGTAAATGTACAGTAGCTATTTTATTTTCTTTCTTCCTTTATTTACGTCTTTCCATTGTTTCACAATTTATCTATTTTTCAGATCCTTCACTTGATCTCGAATGTTCCTCGTGGGAACGATCTTTATTGCAGTCTTTTCCAAAAGGTAGAAGTAACACGTGGTGCTCTCCTGCCCGAGAGAGTCCCCCGTGGTGATCCTACTCTCAGTCAACCACCCCAAGGTCGCTGACAGACGTAACGGTGACTATGGCACGCGCAATAAACACACGGGTAGCTACCCCGCACTGGCACGCGGTCAGTCGTTTCCGTTAACGGGTGCGCCCAAAGTACAGCACGGAACCAGTATAGGGCAGAGCCCTCTCAGTAACAGGGGTCCAGCCCCTCCACACTAACCAAACAGAGGTCTTGCCCCTCCACAGTCTGCGCACCCTCGCCTGACTACCCTAGTTCGCCTAGTGGGCCTAACAAGTCGGTGTAGGTGAGCTAGGAGCACCCCGAGGCTGGTGGGGTAGCTAGTACTCACCCTACACTAGTAGCTCTCCTCGGTACTATGTACACGAGGGCCAAAAGTCAGTACAAAGTGGCCAGGCCTAACCCCGGGTCCCTGGGGCGGCTGGCTCCGCTCTGCACTAAACAGGTAACAGGTGCTTCCCCTGGCACTACGTACCCAAGAGACAACACACCTCCACATCTTTCCTTCTCAGTTCCATTTCATTCGCTTTCCAGGAATTCTACTCCTAATTCCCCGTAGGGTTCCAGCTCTTTTAACTCAGCACATTCAGGTTTCACCATTCCAGTTTCACGTTCATATAACTCATGTTCTTAATCATGTTCATTTATTCCTAACAAGCAACTGTTAAATCAATTTACAGGCAGCTATTATTTCCTTTCCACATTTTCCAAGACTGCAGTATCTATATTCATATCACTAGTTTTCCAATCCTAGGATTCATGTCGTACCCTAGGATCTATCATTCAATCTAGTTTTCCAGCCCTAGGATTCATGCAATACCCTAGGATCTATCATTCAATCTGGTTTCTCGTTCCTAGGATTCATGCAATGCCCTAGGTTCTATTAATTGTCCCATAATTGTAACAAATTATGTTAATAATTTTAAAAGTCACTCTACCAGCTACAACGGGAGTACTGGGGGCGTGGTCGGAAATCCCGCACACCTCCGCAACCCCCGAGACTGCAATGGAACGGGGTCCTAACACAAGGATCAAACACAAGGAGTTTCTCAGAACAGTATATAATTACTGTAAACGGGTAGAGGATTTTATTCCGAAGATAACGCAACTCGAAACGTGGAAAACGGACTCCGAACGGGCCCTAAACGGGTCGAAAATGACGAAACAGTTCAAAATCAGACGTCTGGATGTGGGTTAGATGGTACCTTTGTTCTGCGTAGTCTCTCAGTCGTCTAGAAGCCTGCAGGGGCGTCTGGCCTAGTTCCCAGATGTCCGATGGTCACCCCGGACGTCTGGAAGTCCTTCCCATCGTCTGGCACAGTGCCAGACGTCTGATTCGCATTGGATGGCAAATCTCAGAACCTGCACGTACCCACTCCTCGTTCTCAGTACGAATGGTCGCAGAAAAGGAAGAAGGAAGAAAATAACTCACTTGCCAGACGTTTGGACAGTCCTCCAGATGTCTTCGCCGTCGTCTGTTTGGAAGCCTAGACGTCTGATTCTGGAAAAATTTCCAGAATCAGAGCTCGACTCGCTCTCCGCCCGCGACGCACGGCCATGCCGTGCCTCGTCCGCCTGCTGCTCTAGCTGCAGCAGCCCTCCCGCGTCACTCCACGCCCGCTGCTCCCCCGCCGGCCGGCTCTAGCTGCCCCGGCAAGCTCGAGCCCTCATGGTCGAGCTTCTCCTCCCTCGTGCAACACCTCCTCCCGCAACTCGCCGCAGCTGCCGCTGCCGCCGCTCACTCGCGCTCTCGCACCGGCTGGAAGAAGAAGGAAGCGGAGGAGATGAGAGTGAGGGAGAGGGCGAGGGCCTTTTAAGGCTGTGCGGGGGGAGAGAGAGAGAGAGAGAGAGAGAGAGAGAGAGAGAGAGAGAGAGAGAGAGAGAGAGAAAGAGAGAGAGTGTGTGTGCAGCCTACGCCTGCAGTAGGAGAGAGGGAAAAAGAGGGGAGGTGCGGCGGTTGCAGGTTTGCACGCGCCTGCGCGTAGATGCAGCCCCGCACGCCACAAAGAATAAATCCCAGATGTCTGGAAGGGGTTCCAGACGTCTGGGCCACCTCCCAGACGTCTTAAAAAAATTTTCTTAGAATGAGTTCGTAACAATATACCAAACTCAAAGGAAGTTTCGTCCCCGAAACTTGCGCTAACTATGGTGCGGGAAAAACGTCATGTAAAAACATAACAAACTCAAAGAGGACCAAAGCCGGTCCGAAAGACGTACCCGCGAAGAGCTCCGGGTACCGCTCCCGCATTGCTACCTCAAGCTCCCAGGTAGCTCTCCATACCGCTGGCTCCTCCACAAAACCTTCACCAGGGGTACTTGCTTTCGTCTCAAACTGCGGACGGCTCGGTCAAGAATCTGCACTGGCCGCTCGAGGTAGGTCAAGTCGTCGCCCACCTCGACACTCTCGTGACTCAGTACATGTTTGGGATCGGCTACGTACTTCCTGAGGTTGGACACGTGGAACACGTCGTGCACACCAGAAGGCTGAGGAGGGAGGGCAAGTCTGTAAGCAACGGGTCCAACCCGCTCCAGGACCTCAAAGGGCCCCACGAACCTCGGCGCGAGCTTCCCTCTCACCCCAAACCGCTGCAGGCCCTTCATGGGCGAAACATGAAGAAAGACGTGGTCCCCAACCTCGAACTGCACCTCTCTGCGTCTCCGATCCGCGTAGCTCTTCTGTCTGCTCCTGACAGTGAGTAGTCGCCTATGGATCTGCTCGACTACCTCCTGACTCTGCCGGATCAACCTGGGGCCAACATCCCACTTGGTCCCCACCTCAACCCAACTCAAGGGTGCCGTACACCTCCGTCCGTATAGAGCTTCGTAGGGAGCCATGCCGATGCTCGAGTGATAGCTGTTGTTGTATGCAAACTTCGCCAGGGCAGGTGCTCCTCCCAAGAGCCCCTCCAGTCCAGTACACAGGCATGCAAAAGGTCCTCAAGTGTCTGTATCGTGCGCTCAGACTGCCCGTCCGTCTGGGGGTGGTAAGCTGTACTAAACCTCAACCGCATCCCTAGGGCCTGCTGAAACTCAGCCCAAAACTGGGACGTAAAGCGGGTATCCCGGTCGGATACGATCTCCCGCGGAACTCCGTGTAGTCGTACCACGTCGCGGATATACCTCTCTGCCAACTGTCCTGGTCCCAAAGTGACTCGGATCGGCAAGAATCGTGCCGTCTTCGTCAGTTTATCGACAATTACCCAGACTGCGTCGTGTCCTCGCTAGGTAACAGGTAAGCCCACCACCAAGTCCATGGTGATGCTCTCCCACTTCCACTCTAGCACTGGAAGCGGCTGTAGCGGCCCTCCAGGAATCTGATGCTCGGCTTTCACTTGCTGGCACACTAAGCACTGCTGCATGAATTCACCCACATCCCGCTTCATCCCCCTCCACCAAAACTCGCATCTCAAGTCGTGGTACATCTTCGTGTTTCCGGGATGTATGGTGAATCTGGAACCGTGTGCCTCAGTCAGGAGCTCTCTCAACAGCTCCTCGTCCCTGGGAACGCACAACCGTCCCCTCAACCAGAACTCGCACTTGCTGTATTTGGCGTACAGCCTACGTCGTCGTAGTGTATCCAGAACCATCCGCAAGTGCTGTCCGTGCTGCGTCCGATCTCGAGAATAGATGAGTACATCAACAATGAATACCACCACGAACTGGTCCAAGTACGGTCTAAACACCCGGTTCATCAGGTCCATGAAAGCAGCGGGGGCATTGGTCAGCCCAAACGGCATGACCAAAAACTCGTAGTGTCCGTACCGGGTGCGGAAAGCTGTCTTGGAGACATCTGCCTCCCTGATCCTCAACTGGTGGTGTCCAGACCTCAAGTTGATCTTGGAGAACACGGTGGCACCTCACAACTGGTCAAAGAAGCCATCGATCCTCGACAGCGGATATCTGTTCTTGATGGCGACCCTATTCAGCTGTCGGTAGTCCACACAAAGGCGTAGGGTACCATCCATCTTCGTCACAAACAGTACCGGGGCTCCCCAGGGAGACGCACTGGGCCTCACGAAGCCCTTCTCCAAGAGGTCCTGCAACTGAGACTTGAGCACTCATAGCTCAAGCGGTGCTATCCGGTATGGCACGGTGGAGATGGGGCTGGTCCCTGGTACTAGTGAGATCTCAAACTCGATCTTACGCTCGGGCGGTAGTCCTGGTTGTAGTTTCGGCCCTACCAGGAGGGGGTGACGTAATAATTGCGGAATTGAAATATAATCTCACAAATAAGCAATCACACAAGTACACAAGAATTTTTAGATGGAAACCCAAACCGGGTGAAAACCACCACCTAACCCTCTCGAGTTAGGATTTTCCGATCAACCAAGCTGATCAAAATCCACTAAATCGAATCACTTTAAACGAGGGTGATTCAACCTCAATACAACCACGCTACTTAAACGAGGGTAGCGTACCTCAACCCCTTCTCTTCACAAGAAGGATTTTGTCTCGCGAAAGAGACGGGAATTCGCAAAGCGAATACCCAACCAAATAACAAAGATAAACAAGTAATCCTATAGAGCCAACAAAGTAATTTTAAACCTAGCTTCTATAGGAATTAGGAAACTCCCCTTTGCAAGGAGTGCGTCGAGTTGATGACGCGGTGCGTGAGCCACGCGACGGCGCAACTTCGCTCTCGTGAAGTACGGCGGGAGAGCGGGTGCGCAACAGCTTGATGCTCTCAAGAGAATGGAACTTGAGCTTGGAGAGCAAGAGCTAGCTAGGACACAAGAGAGTGGAAAGTGTATTACAAAGTGTTTCTTGTGTATCTTGGTCTCTCTAGGTGTGTTTTTGTGTTGCAAAGGTTCCCCTCTATTTATAGAGGCCTTAGGAAGGCTTTGGAAGGTTTAGGAAAGGTTCTATAACCGTTGGGTGCAAAGCTCAAGAGAATCACCCCGAAATCAGGAACAATCATTGTTCTGACAGGCTTATCAGACGTCTAATTCTGGCATCAGACGTCTGATTTTGGGCGGGTCTCTTCCTGACTTGGATCAGATCTAAACAGGGTTCTAGTGCAAGTCCATCAGACGACATATAGGACGTCTGGCACTATGTCTGGACGTCTGAAAACCTACTTTTTCTGTGGGAATGGATTTCCAAACGTTGCAACGGCTAGAAAATCTCTGAGAAGAGATTTTGGGTCAGCCGAGGCAAAATGGTAAATTATCAGACGTCTGGAAAGTCCTATGGACGTCTAATAAGGCTCTAACGGTCACATTCTTGAGTGTTTGTTAAGTCAGCCAACGGTCCACTAATTGGACGTCTGGCAAAGTCATCAGACGTCTCCTAAGACGTCTGGTCTAACTTCTGGACGTCTGATTTCATCAGACAGAACTAACTATGTCCAGCCTAATAGTTATGAGACGTCTGAATCAACAGTCAGACGTCTTAAAACACTTTATCAGACATCTGATTTTGGAATTAGACGTCTGGAAATGTTGTTTGAACCCTATATTGGTTTTCTAGGTTCTCTACAAAAAACCTAAGTATCCTAGGGTTGTGCAGGTGTTCCTAGGACTACTGTTAGGGTACTTTGAGGCTCTTTAACATAATGTTCTAAGGAAATAAAAAGAGCAAACAAAATAAAGATAAAAGTACATGAAAGGATTAAACAAAATTCTATCGTATTCTTCTTGTCCTTCCATCTTCAATCTAGCGCTCCTCGCGAATCACATCTGTTCTCCATCAAGCTCCTCCAATCCATCCTGGATGCGAGCTCGAATTCAGTCTAAACACGTCTACATTTGCAATTGACCTGAAATCTAAGACTCAAAGTGCAAATGTTAAATAACACGTGTTTTGTTATCATCAAAACAAATGATCGTGGTGCTTTAGCACGAACATTGGTAACTCGTCTGGGAACACGTCAGGGTACTCTCTAACCACCGGGATGCTCTGGAAGTCTGCCACAGGGCTGAGCTCTGCCACCACACAAGCTAGGAAGCCCTCACACCCTTGGCTCAAAAGTCTCATCGCCCGAAGTGCCGAAATGCACCTGAAGCCTCCGTCCACCGGCTGTCTGTGAAACTCGAAAGAAGGCAACTTCGGCATGGAGAAGAAAATCTTCCTCTCAAAATAGTCCACCAAGGCGTGGTAAGCGGACAGCCAGTCCATCCCCAGAATTACGCCAAAGTCCTCCATCTGTATCATAATCAGGTCAGCTGGCAGACTATGTCCCCCGACACTGACCTCGCAACCCGTGTACACCTCCTCAGCTACAAACAGCTGACCACTCGGACCTCTGATTACGAACGGATTCTCTAACAACGTATAGTCCTGGCCAAAACTAACTGCGAAACTGGCTGCGACAAACGAGTGCGTAGCGCCGGAATCGAAAAGTGTGTAAACATGTCTGCCGGAAACTGAAACCATACCTGCCACCACCGATCCCGAAGCTCTGGCATCCCTGTGTGTCAGGGCGTTGATACGCCCCTCAGCTCTAGGTGCGGACGAAGTAGCCACACTCTGCGTCGGACGGGCAGGTGCTGGCCGGTACCCTCGTGACTGCTGTCCTCCTCCTCGCGCCTGGGAACCGCGGCGTCCTGCGCGCCCTCCAGTGCTCTACGCGGGAAGTATCTGTTGACCTCCTGCCCTAGACTGGCAGTCCCTCCTGATGTGGCCCGACTGGCCACACTGGTAACAGAGGGGAACCCGACTCCCGCCCTTAGTGGGTCCCTGCTGTCGGCTGGGCGGGGGTCCGGTGCTGGCGACTGGCCCTTATTGAGGGCCCCCAAAGGCCATTGATGACCCTGCAAAACGTGACGGCTCTCCTACGGACGCCACGTGTCTCCTCTCTCGCCGGCCCTGTGAAAAGTCTGGCTGAAAGGGCCTCTTCCACCCGCCGTCAGTGTCTTGCGCGGACGGGTTGGTCTCCTCGTAGGTCATGGCTGCCTCCACCACCCTCGAAAATGCAGGCAGCTTCAGGGGTTTGACATACCCCCGAATCGCAGGCCGGAGCCCCTCGGTGAACCTCCAAAGGCGCTCCTCCTCAGTGGCTACCGTTGTCGCTGCAAAGCGGGACAGCTCCAGGAAACGCGTGCGGTACGCGCTCACGGTCATCGTCCCTTGGCGGAGAGTGTGGAACTCCCGCCTCCTCTGGTCCTGCCACGTCTGCGGAAAGTACTGCTCGCAGAAGAGGGTGACGAACTGATCCCTGGTCAGCTCGTCCCTCTCTTGTCCCCGGACCGCCCTCCACCACCTGTGTGCCGCACTCTCCAACTGTACGTGGCAAAGGCCACGCGGCACTCCACCGGGGGGCGAAGGGTGTCGAAAATCTTCTCCAGCTGCTCGAGCCAGTCCTCTGCCTCGGTCAGGTCCTCATCCCCCTTGAAGGAGGGGGGCTTCAGCTTCCGGAACTGCCCGAAGAGCTCGAAGTGGCGCTGCAGTGGAGATGCTGGTGCACCTCCAGGCAAAGGTGCCTCGTGCACAGAAGTGTCGGAGGAAGGTGGGGGCGGCGGCGGCCCATCCCCTCTCCCGTGTCCAGCACTGCGTCCGTCGGGTGGTCCCACAGAGGACTCCCCCTCCGCAGCCCCAAGGTGAGGCACTTGGGGCAGTGGGTGGAGCTCCTCTCGCACAATGTCCCGTATCAGCTAGGCGAGGTCCTGGGCCTGGACGCCCGGAAGTAGTGGCTGGCCCACTGAGGCGTCGGCAACAGCACGCCCACCTTGTCGACCTCATCCTCGGCCGCGCCCGCGGCCCGCCTCACCAGTCCCACGACGAGGCATCTCCTGCAAGGAGACGCGAAATAAAATGGAAACACATCAATACGGAACGATATCTAACGAAAGATGTCTAAGGACTCATGTCAAAAGATATGTTGTGGTGGTTACTCTAGTTATAGACATGTGAATTGGTTACTTTCCAGTCAATTGATTCACTTCTCGGGACGACCTTGCTCCGATATCATCTTGTAACGACCTGATTCCCGAGTCCCTATGAGACACGAGAACCGGACCGACTCGACTAATCCCAAGACCTAGTCGTCCAACGAGGAAGTAACCAAAAGAGCAGTAAAATAAACCACATTCAGCAAGAATATAACTAGCAGTAACAAAAATACAGCAGTAAAAAAAGGAACTACTACAGCATGTACCACCACAACAGTAGAACAACATTTATAACATAACATGATCTACAAGTAAAGAAAAGTACAGAGTGTAACAAGAACTACTCACTACAGTGGAACAAAAGGGGTACAAAAGAACTGCGGTAACTCTACTGGACCCTACTTGGCCCAGCGTCCTCTGCAACCGCTGACCCTGGTTGCTCAACACCTGGTCCTGAAAAGTAACGAGTGTAACACGTCAGCGAAACGCTGAGTAGAGTGGCAGCTAAACTAAAGAAGCAGTAAGTGTACAGTAGCTGTTTTATTTTCTTTCTTTCTTTATTTACGTCTTTCTATTGTTTCACAATTTATCTATTTCTCAGATCCTTCACTTGATCTCGAATGTTCCTCGTGGGAACGATCTTTATTGCAGTCTTTTCCGAAAAGTTGAAGTAACACGTGGTGCTCTCCTGGCCGGGAGAGTCCCCCGTGGTGATCTTACTCTCAGTCAACCACCCCAAGGTTGCTGACAGACGTAACGGTGACTACGGCACGCGCGATAAACACACGGGTAGCTACCCCGCACTGGCACGCGGTCAGTCATTTCCGTTAACGGGTGCGCCCAAAGCACAGCACGGAACCAGTATAGGGCAGAGCCCTCTCAGTAACAGGGGTCCAGCCCCTCCACAGTAACCAAACAAGAGTCTTGCCCCTCCACAGTCCGCGCACCCTCGCCTGACTACCCTGGTTCGCCCAGTGGGCCTAACAAGTTGGTGTAGGTGAGCTAGCAGCACCCCAGGGCCCATGGGATAGCTAGTACTCGCCCTACACTAGTAGCTCTCCTTGGTATGTGTATACGAGGGCCAAAAGTCGGTACAAAGTGGCCAGGCCTAACCCCGGGTCCCTGGGGCGGCTGGCTCCGCTCTGCACTAAACAGGTAACAGGTGCTTCCCCTGGCACTACGCACCCAAGAGACAACACACCACCATATCTTTCCTTCTCAGTTCCATTTCATTCTCTTTCCAGGAGTTATACTCCTAATTCCCCGTAGGGTTCCAACTCTTTTAACTCAGCATATTCAGGTTTCACCATTCCAGTTTCACGTTCATACAACTCATGTTCTCAATCATGTTCATTTATTCCTAACAGGCAACTGTTAAATCAATTTACAGGCAGCTATTATTTCCTTTCCACATTTTCCAAGACTGCAGTATCTATATTCATATCACTAGTTTTCCAATCCTAGGATTCATGCCGTACCCTAGGATCTATCATTCAATCTAGTTTTCCAGCCCTAGCATTCATGCAATACCCTAGGATCTATCATTCAATCTGGTTTCTCGTTCCTAGGATTCATGCAATGCCCAAGGTTCTATTAATTGTCCCATAATTGTAACAAATTATGTTAATAATTTTAAAAGCCACTCTACCAGCTACAACGGGAGTACTGGGGGCGTGGTTGGAAATCCCGCGCGCCTCCGCAACCCCCGAGACTGCAATGGAATGGGGTCCTAACACAAGGATAAAACACAAGGGGTTTCTCAGAATAGTATATAATTACTGTAAACGGGTAGAGGATTTTATTCCGAAGATAACGCAACTTGAAACGCGGAAAACGGACTCCGAACGGACCCTAAACGGGTCAAAAACGACGAAACAGCCCAAAATCAGACGTCTGGAACCTCTTCCAGACGTCTTAAAATGTGGGTCAGATGGTACCTTTGTTCTGCGTAGTCTCTCAGACGTCCAGAAGCCTGTGGGGGCGTCTGGCCTAGTTCCCAGATGTCCGATGGTCACCCCGGACGTCTGGAAGTCCTTCTCGTCGTCTGGCACTGTGGCCAGATGTCTGATTCGCATTGGATGGTGAATCTCAGAACCTGCACGTACCCACTCCTCGTTCTCAGTACGAATGGTCGCAGAAAAGGAAGAAGGACTAAAATAACTCACTTGCCAGACGTCTGGACAGTCCTCCAGACGTCTTCACCGTCATCTGTTTGGAAGCCCAGACGTCTGATTCTGGAAAAATTTCCAGAATCAGAGCTCGACTCGCTCTCCGCCCGCGACGCACGGCCGCGCCGTGCCTCGTCCGCCTGCTGCTCGAGCTGCAGTAGCCCTCCCGCGTCACTCCACGCCCGCTGCTCCCCCGCCGGCCGGCTCTAGCTACCCCAGCAAGCTCGAGCCCTCACGGTCGAGCTTCTCCTCCCTCGCGCAACACCTCCTCCCGCAACTCGCTGCGGCTGTCGCTGCCGCCGCTCGCTCGCACTCGCGCTCTCGCACCGGCTGGAAGAAGAAGAAGGAAGCGGAGGAGATGAGAGTGAGGGAGAGGGCGAGGGCCTTTTAAGGCCGTGCGGGGGGAGAGAGAGAGAGCGCGGCCTGCGCCTGCAGGAGGAGAGAGGGAAAAAGAGGGGAGGTGCGGCGGTTGCAGGTCTATGCGCGCCTGCGCGCAAACGCAGCCCCGCACGCCATAGAGAATAAATCCCAGATGTCTGGAAGGGGCTCCAGACGTCTGGGCCACCTCCCAGACGTCTTAAAAAAATTTTCTTGGAATGCGTTCGTAACAATAGTGTATAGTTTTATTTATCGAAAGATCCCTAGCCCAATGCAACACCCTAGGTTCTAATTCCCTAACCCTGTCAAACATGACTAACCATCGTGGTCCCACAACCCATTAATCAAGTTGCTCAAATCCTTCTAATGATTTGATATTAATATTTATTCTCTCACTCGTCTCAGTGATCATATTTAAAAAATCATCCCTCTCTACCAGAGGAGATTAAGATGTATCATTTCCTTTGGATTCCAGCTTAAAAGTCCTGTCTTAGCAAAGGAAGAGGCTGACAAGTGTATTGATCCTCGAGAAAGGTGTGTCCATTTTCGACGAATCAAGTACGTTGCTGACTTCAACTAGAAGAGTTGGGCCTCTTAGGAGCTACCAAGTCCTATATCTTATAACTATGAAGCGCAAGCTTAGTTCATGTCCAATAAGAACCAGTCACAGATAAAATCAGATTATCATCGCAGGATTGGTCAAAACTTCGAGGCACACCAATGCTTTTGCTAGGAGCAGCTCCCAGTAGGAGCGTAGTTTGCGGGTGCGCCCTCTTAATCTTCCGTCCAACAAGGTCTCAACCAATCCATCAAAGTACCCTGGTAGTTTCGTACTTATGGGTGCTTAGTGAGCCTCTAGCTACAAGTACCATGTATCGTGGCATCCCCTGCTGCGCATGTCGGTGCCGGTAGAGCCTAGAGCCATGAGTACCTCCTCATCGAGTTAGATTTGGGTACAACTAAATACCAAACACCGATGACCTAAAGCCTGTCACCGAACCCGGGAATCTTCTAACTTCCAAGGAAAATTCCTTGGTAGCCTTCAGTTACCACAATAGCTCGGGTTCTCTACTCGGGCAGTGAGCTCATAGTTCACAAAGTCCAAGGGTGCAGCCTTACAAGCTCCCCTAGTCGACCTACCATCATTTAATTCCATGGGGTTCCATGTCTGGAACGAAGCCCTAGAGGCCTAGTGGATCACCCGAGGTCTTACTCAAGACCGTAGGATCCAAGCATTCCATTTATTATACTCTGACCGAGTTATTTCAAGTTCAACATTTTGGATTCAATCCTTTACTTAGGTGGATTCAATCAACTTTTAACCTTCTTCTTAGAGTTCAAGTAGGGTGGAACAAGTACACTACTACCAGCCCTAGGTACCGATGCCACCAAGCCATAGCGTGCTGATATCAGCACTGAGCTTTAGCACCAGTACTGGGCACCTACTGTCGTGCTTACTGAACTCATCTAATTTCGATACTGGTCTCCAATACCAATATGAGATGCCTTCAGTACTAGACTTAAAGCCCATTTTTAATTAGGTACCTCTTTGAAAAGTCAAATTTTCGTTAATCGTACGGTCGAAATCTACCGAAAATTTGGTAGAGATCAATATAATCGTAGGGTTTCCCCTATTTATCAGATATTTTCCCAAAAAACTTGTACTTGCAACTTATACTATGCATACATATTACAATTTAAATAGGTGGGCACACCCCACCACCACAACATGGAACAATAATAAGCGACATAAAACCATAGGGCACACTTGGCATCTAAAAGTGATAAAAACACAAAAGGAAAACTAATAGAGAGAGAGCTAGAAAAATAGAAATCATTTAAATAAGCGCTCGGCCCTCTGTTTAGGTCAAGTAAACAAAAAAACACCTTCCTCCTTCCTTTCTTTTGCTTTTTCCGAAATCCACAATTTCGTTTTAAGATTGAAAAATAGGATGACGGGAGAATCTTCCTTTTGGGCAAATAAGCATTACAACAAAGAAGATTACAAACCAAGAGTGTAGAATATAACCAGCAATATCTAATTTTCAATTCATGCATCAAAATACAATGACAAGATTGGAAGCACACCAATCTTAACTTCAGTTTCCTTAAAATAGCCTCAATTCAATTCTTATTGTTAAAATACCCTACACCACTTTCAATTATGTATAATTGGAAGCTAAGTTATAACGTAACTCCCTGTATTATTGCCATCCTATAAGCACAACCACTAAAAGTGATTCAGTTTCTTAACATATCTTTTCTTGATAGCTACCACAAATGGAGAGATCAATCGTACTAGTAGTACAAAAGTAACTAAGTAAAATCAAGGATAAGAAAGAAAAAGATATTTCACTGTGGAAAGCCCTTAATCATGCACATCTTTTCTTTCACCATCTATATTAATCATTTGCATGGAAATCATTTCTTTTCTACGTTCTCTATACTAAAGATTTATGTAAGCATAAATATTTCGAGTCCTAGCAAAAGGGTGGTTGCTGTTCTAGTAAAATTGCCAAGCCAATCATACTAAGTTAAAGTCCCTGTTCATCTCAATTTGACAAGCCTTACGGAAATATCTTGTTGGTGGAGCTAAGGGTTGCATAGACATACGTCTGGCGATTAGAATCATTAATTAGCCTGGCATTTTAGAATGCGTAATCAGAAGGTGGAGTTGTCACTGTGTGAGGTAAGGATGCCTCTTCACAGAAGGCACGACGAATGGCCCTTATTGTAGTTGGTGTTGTCCTGCAACAACCACTTATGAGGGAATCCCCAACCTCATTGATGAGGTGTGGCTCATTATAGCTAAAACGCCTAAGTTAAGTTAGAGATATTTCACTGTGGAAAGCCCTTAATCATGCACATCTTTTCTTTCACCATCTATATTAATCATTTGCATGGAAATCATTTCTTTTCTACGTTCTCTATACTAAAGATTTATGTAAGCATAAATATTTCGAGTCCTAGCAAAAGGGTGGTTGCTGTTCTAGTAAAATTGCCAAGCCAATCATACTAAGTTAAAGTCCCTGTTCATCTCAATTTGACAAGCCTTACGGAAATATCTTGTTGGTGGAGCTAAGGGTTGCATAGACATACGTCTGGCGATTAGAATCATTAATTAGCCTGGCATTTTAGAATGCGTAATCAGAAGGTGGAGTTGTCACTGTGTGAGGTAAGGATGCCTCTTCACAGAAGGCACGACGAATGGCCCTTATTGTAGTTGGTGTTGTCCTGCAACAACCACTTATGAGGGAATCCCCAACCTCATTGATGAGGTGTGGCTCATTATAGCTAAAACGCCTAAGTTAAGTTAGAGATATTTCACTGTGGAAAGCCCTTAATCATGCACATCTTTTCTTTCACCATCTATATTAATCATTTGCATGGAAATCATTTCTTTTCTACGTTCTCTATACTAAAGATTTATGTAAGCATAAATATTTCGAGTCCTAGCAAAAGGGTGGTTGCTGTTCTAGTAAAATTGCCAAGCCAATCATACTAAGTTAAAGTCCCTGTTCATCTCAATTTGACAAGCCTTACGGAAATATCTTGTTGGTGGAGCTAAGGGTTGCATAGACATACGTCTGGCGATTAGAATCATTAATTAGCCTGGCATTTTAGAATGCGTAATCAGAAGGTGGAGTTGTCACTGTGTGAGGTAAGGATGCCTCTTCACAGAAGGCACGACGAATGGCCCTTATTGTAGTTGGTGTTGTCCTGCAACAACCACTTATGAGGGAATCCCCAACCTCATTGATGAGGTGTGGCTCATTATAGCTAAAATGCCTAAGTTAAGTTAGAAATTAGGTTAAACATTATCTTATTAACATGATAATTGAATTAAGTGTAAGAATTAACAGAAATGACCTAAAACATCAAATTTGTGTTAAAAATACATAATTAAGTCATTTTATGAGATATTCTATTCATAAATACAAATTGGTAATTCAAATGTAATTTGAACACATTTCTGAGCTTAGAAGTATAAATCAAGGGTGAAATTAACTTCTAATATGTTTAATTAAGCTTCAATAAAAATTTCATGGCATTTGGACATCATTAAGACCTTGCATTTAAAATTTCTCATTTAGGTTCTCATTTCATAACATTTCCTTACATATAAAAGATGCAAGGGCTCATTTACAAGCCTTCAAGGACTGTTTTGTTATAGTTTTTATCACTTATGGGTCTCTTATATAAAATTTCTACCCCTTCACTCACTTGGGCTTAGGTGCAAAAGCACCAAAAGACCTGCGACTCGTCCACAAAGAATTCAAGAGGCCCTAGTTGTCCATTTGATGATCCTTTGATCCTACGGTTGATTGTGATTGATAGTTCGCGCGCCTTTGCGCGCAGCTTCGTCACCTCCTTCAGATCTCATCCCACGGTGGGATTTCATCTTAGACTTTTCCCATGCACCTCCCTTCTCATCCCACCGTTCCCACCCAAATTGGATAACACCACTTGCGGTGCCCAGATCCCCCTCCAATGCCTACTTAAGTAGCTCTCCTAAGCTCGTGAGACCTCCATCAGCTCCCTCCCCACTGAGTTGATCAACGTCTACTCCTCTAGCTCCATTTCCTCTTCTACGGTGAACGATTACAGAGTTCACTTCTCTCCCTCAATTCTTCCCCTTCCACCGTCGGCCGTTGGTCCCAGAGAGTCTCCTTCTTTCACCGGAGGTTCCTCCCATTTCATCCTCTTTAGCCACCGATTGGATATCCCAGAGAGTCTACTTCTTCCCTTAGCTAGTTTTACTGCTTTCTAGATTAGTTAGGAGTAGAATTAGTTAGTTGATTCACTGATTGTTTAGTTTAGATTAGCAGTAGATTAGCTTAGAACCAAATTCGCCCTCTCTGATCAATTCAGATTGAAGAAGTGTTGTATCACTCTCGTGTTGAGTCACTGATCTTCCTCATTGCCTCATGATTCGCATTCTACTGATTTCCTCGTGTTTTGATCTATAATCCACCTCTTGAGCATATCTAAATTTGAAGTTCTTGGACTTCACGATCTAGATAACGCTCACAACCACCTGGGGGCCTCTCCATTCGCTTCATATGTTCAGAAAGACCTTCGATCTGATTTTGATTGCATCAAGACTCTTGATTTTTTAAGATTTGTGCTTCATGCTCAATCTCGTGATTTGGAGTTAATTTGGGTTTAAACGAAATGATTTGATGTTTAAATTGTTTAATTGGGTATATTGCAAGGATTCTAATGTGTTTTGATTTGATTTTTAAGTGTAGATGAGCAAATGCCCAATTTTTATTTCAAATTTTGAATTTTAGTTCTTGATTGAAAGCTAGAGCCAAAGCTAGAACCATTTAAGGCTCTAACAATGATTTAAATCTGACATTTGGAGGATTGAGTTAGGTTTTTGAATGTGTTCTCACGATTCAATTTGAGTTTGAAAGATTTTTAGGTATCTTTGTGGTTGTTTGCAATGATTGAGATGGATTTTTAATGGTTTATCTTCATCAGGAAGTGTTTAATCTTAAAAATCAGATTTTCAAAGTTTTACATGATTCATGATTTTGATGAAATGATTTAATCAGATCTAAACTTATAGGGGAACAAATCAGAAGGGACTGATATGATATGTATTAGTCCAACATTGATCTGAATTAAGAGTTTTAAATAGAATTTTAAGTGGATTTACAGTGAATTTTATTCCAAGTTTCAAGTGATTTCAGAATGAAATAGTACTGCTGGGTTGAACAATACTTAGATTTAGTTTCCAAATCTGAGGTTGACTTGTTTTATCTCAGGTCAGACCTAAGAAAGTCTCATTTAGGTCATCTGAATCCTTTTGTCAACAGTAGATCATAGTAGTAGCAACATCAGTTGCTCCTGAATACATTTAGATAGTTCAGTTGCACAGCACAACAGCACTGTCTGAAGCTATTTTGAGTTGGATTTGAGAGTCTTATGAGCTGTAGGTGTTTTGTACCAATAAAACCTCACATAACAAGCATTCATGTACACTGAATTGAGTTAAATTTTAGATTGAGCAGCATGTTGAGTGTTTTAAATCAATTGTCAGTAACATAAAATGAGTTAACTGTCTAAAATTTGTTGATAATAAAATTTAAGATGAAAATCATATTTAATTGTTCATATAGCTTTCTTATGATGTGTTGAATGTTTTCAACTGCATGAACATCAGTTTCCGAATCTCAAACTCAGTTAGAGGCCTTAGATTCATAGTGTCAAACTCGTTTTAAGTCTCTTTTGTGTGAACTTGTAAATAAATAAAAACTTATAAAAAATCATAAAAAAAAAATAAAGGTATCTTGCGTAGGATTACGTATATTTCTAGGTGTGTGTAAAGTTTCAGAATAATTTGAACCCTCTAACTGTAGAACATACTAGTAGACGATTTGATATACTTTGAAACTTAATCAAAGAAATCAATTTGAGAAGCACAAAAAGAAAAACTCTCTCTCATCTCTCCTTCTCTCTCTCTCTTCTCTTATCTCCATAAAACATGAAAATACCATAAAAACTCGAAAAAACTAAAAGATACTCATAAATATCATGTATATAGTATTTATATTTATAAATGTTAATTAATTAAGTAGTTATATGTAAATAATCTAATATATGCATATAATGTAGAAAATTAACTTATATATGTATCATATATATTTAACCAAATATTTATGTTGAGTTATTATATATATATATATTTATAATAGATTATATGTACATATATCTATATAATTATAAATAAATATGTAGACTTGCATAATTGTATCTACAATTGTATATACAAATTTAAGTATTTATTATATACTATCTTATATGTTTATATTTATTTGTTTATGTATTTATTGTACGTAATTAAGTTATTAAGTTAAATAAATAAATTATTAAGTTAAACTAAATTAATAATTTAATTTATTACTGAAGCACCTTATATAGTGTATATTTGTATATAATAATTTTAAATATTTTCAACATATTCATAATATATTTATACTATATAATAGTGTTTATTCCTAAATTATGTATATATGTAATAAAAACATATATATAATTGTATATAAATTAAAATAAATGACTAAAAATATATTAAAAATGTGTAATAAATACTTTATAATGCATATTAACTAATTTATAACTCAATTGAGTGGTTACATTATCAATTTGTACGTTAATTAAGTAATTAAGTAAAAAATTAGTATGTATAATTTAGTAACTTTAAGTATTTTTTAAATGTAATTAATTATTTAATTAGTGTACATAAATTATACCAATAGGAAGCCCTATATATTGGCTTCATGTATATATAATTTAATTTGTAAATACTATTTATTATAGCACTTAAATCAATGCTTAAACATGGTAATTTCATACGCTAAGAGCACTTAATCAGGCGTGTTTTAATAGTGCCACATCAGTGGATTTGATTTTGCCATAGTCGCATAAGAGCACCAATGCTCATGACCCTCTCAGTCGTTAGCATTGGGCATACAAATGAACTCATGAACATATTTTCTTGATTTACGTGCATGCAGGTGTGTGCATGTGTGGGCTCGTGTAGACACGTGGTGTAGGCCTAAATGGGCCTAAAATGCACAAAAATACACTAATAATCTATTAAGGCCTATGCCTAGTAGTGGTTTAATCTGACCCATTAGGGCTGTAGATCCTGCAAAAAGCATTGAGCCCGCCCATTAATAACATTTTTTGTTAAGTGAGGAGTGAAGTTAAGCTAAGTTATGAGTTGTATGAAAATAAGCTAAGTTTTAGTTAGTGTCAATAGTGTATGTGAGTATTTACATTATATATATATATATATATAATGTATGATAGTAGTATATGTATATATTTTAGCCTTACGTTTTGCATATATTTTTACTACGACTTTAGTAACATTTACATACATCACTGTATATATAATATATGTTACTATAACTATTAGTATATGTTAGTAAAGCCTATTTTAGTACATATGTATAGCATTTTTGTACTTACACTTATGTATTGTTTAGTATATTTATAATAACCAATATAGAGTAGTTTCAACTAGTTTTTGATGACTGCTTACTTGTAAATATGTTTGAGATATTGTAATTAGAATTAATTGATTCTTTTTGTACATAATTAACTTAATTCATTCATTCTTTAATTCATTAATTCATTTGTAAATAGACTTAATATTTTTCGAATAAATGAATATTTTTGGATAATAAAGAGGGATGTGTATCAGTAATTACTTCGCAGTGAACAACCTGAAATAAATCAATAAAAATTATGTAAATAAATAAATGATTGAACATCCATCTAGATTGCGATTATATTATAATAACTACGGCTAATTAACTAGCAGTCTAGAGGGCACATCAATTTTTGGCATCGTTGTCGAGAACAAAAACCTAACAATAGCGTATTATTATGACTAAGTATGTTCGTGGTCATCACCGATGCCATTTCGCAACACGTGAGACCAAATCCTCATCATGAACTCTAGTGTAACGCAGCCATATTTAATTGTTTGGATCAAAATCTCATCATTTGGTTTAGAATATCCCATTTACCATTCACTCTTGGAATTCTATCCTAGTTGGTTCTTTACATGTTTCCTTGGATTCATGGTCATGAAAGCCTTTTGATTTCAAATTCCAATACCCACCAACTAAATCAACATCTACATAGCCAATTGCAATCCCCCATAGGAATACATGTAGAAAGTAGCGATCCATGCTGTTATCTGTGCTAGTGGGGCTTTATCATCAATGGAGTAGCAAGACTTATGAATGAAGCTTCACCAGCACTAACAGGCATGCGATAGATTACCATTGACCAAAAGTCGAATAAAAATCCAAGGAACACATTAAAACTAATCGACCATAAAAATCCCTTCAATTGACATCTCGCGTTCCATGATCTCACCATGCAACCACTAAAATGGTATTTACTGATCAAACCCTTTACTCGCAAAAGCTAAAAACTGATTCTAATCTGTTACGATCCGGTTCTCGAATCCCTACAGGACCTGAGAATGACTTGCCTCGACTAATCTCAAGACCCAGTAGTTCAACAAGAAATAACCAAATAGCAGGAAAATAAACTACATTCATATATGCAATGTAACTAAGCAGTAAAAATGTACAAACAGTAAAGAAAAGTAAAAGCTGTTACGACCCGATTTTCGAATCCCTACAGGACACGAGAATCGGATCAACTCGACTGATCCCAAGACCCAGTGGTCCAACGAGAAAGTAACCAAAAAGTAGTAAAATAAACCACATTCACCATGCAAGTAACTAACAGTAAGAAAAGTACAACAATAAAGAAAAGAACTACTACAGTACATACCACCACAACAGTAGAGAATTAAAAACATGTACAGAATATGAAGTTTACAATAAAAGAGTACAAGGTGTAACGGAAATACTCACTACTATAGAAAATGGGTACAACAAAAGTACAACTACTGGGCTCTACTAGGCCCAACACCCTCCGCAGCCGTAGGCTCTGGCTGCTCAACACCTAGTCCTGAGAAAGGTGACAAATATGACACGTCAGCGCAACGCTGAGTAGAGTGGCAACCAGCTAGCTAAGAAAACAGTAAAGGTGGACGAGTAGCTGTTGTTTTTAATTTCTTTCTTTATTTCTCTATTTACTCTTTCTTGATTTATTTCTCGGGTCTTTCTCTTGATCTCGAATGTTCCTCGTGGGAATGATCTTGATTGCAGTCTTTTCCGAAAAGTAGAAGTAGCACGTGGTGCTTTCCTGGCCGGGAGAGTCCCTCGTGGTGGTCCTACCCTCAGTCAACCACACCAAGGTCACTAACAGACGTAACAGTGACTATAGCACATGCGATAAATGCACGAGTAGCTACCCCGCATTGGCACGCGATCAGTCGTTTCCGTTAACGGGTGTGCCAAAGTACAGCACGGAATCAGTATAGGGCAGAGCCCTCTCAGTAACAGGGGTCCATCCCCTCCCCAGTAACGAAACAGGGGTCTTGCCCCTTCACAGTCCGCGCACCCTCGCCTGACTACCCTGGTTTGCCCAGTGGGCCTAACAAGTCGGTGTAGGGCGGTTAGCTGAACCCCGGGACCCGTGGGGTGGCTAGCTCTCTCCCTACACTAGTAGCTCTCCTCGGTACTGTGTACACGAGGGCCAAAAGTCGGTACAAAGTGGCCAGACCTAACCCCGTGTCCCTAGGGCAGCTAACTCCACTCTGCACTAAACAGGGGGACAGTCGCTCTCCTTGGTACTCCATACTCAAGGGCCAGCCTACTTTCTGATGTAAATACATTTACACTACTTAAGATGTCTATTTATGCATGTTCTTAAGCATAGGATTGCATTTCATGATATAAATATTGGATAACATGCATCATCTTGCATTTATAGTAGTTTGAATAAAATGGAGGTTAATTGTCTCCTTTTATGTGCTTGGACAAAACAAACTTTTTATCGGGGCCTCGGATCGAAGATCCAACCATACGGATGTGATCAGGGCGACAACTGGAGTCTAATGACTCCAAGATCGCCATAATCAGGAAATCGTAGCATCAGATAGTGAACAGGGAATCCTAGAAGATCAAGGGCCAGGATGGTGTAAATCTGCACTTCAAATGACAAATCCAACCACATGGATGAATTTGGATCGACGATCGCAGCCTAACGACGTAAAAATCGAGTCAATCCGACATATGTGGCACCATCTACAACACCCAGAAGATGGACGGCCAAGATGGCGCCATGTGGTGCCATATCGGCCGCCCAAACGGTCGCATGCAATCACTGAAGTCCCCGTATTCGTTCCCTCTCCGCCGTTGGATCTCAATCCAATGATTGTGAATGGTCGAACCACAATTCGCCCACTCGACCATCCGCGCCCCGTAGCGCAACGGTCGAAGGCGCTATCGCATTCACAAGCCGCGGTTCGAGCCGCAGCGAAGGGGAGAAGGGCGTGGGCGAGCGAGCGCAGGCGTGCGTTGGATTGTCATCGGGTGACTCAGATCTCCCAATAGCGGCCACGCGCTATTTCACGCGAGGCGAGGACGTGCCATCGTATGCGTTGAGGTGGACGCACAGCAGCGAGTGAAAGTGCATCCTAAGCCGTCCGATTGCTGAGATTTGTTGGACGTGCGGATGCGTTGAGAGAGAGCAGCTGAGCGAGCGCGCGTGGGCAGGGGGCACTACGCTCACGTTGGGGCTTTAGTGACGGTTTTATCCATCACTAAAGACCCCTTATTTATTGTTTTAAAGATGTAATGACCAATTTGCCTCCACTCCTTGCAACTATAAAAGGAGACCCCCTCCACACAAAATTCTCATCCCTTCCTTCTCTTCTCTACCTCTCCAAAGCTCAAGATAAGCTTCTCTCACACCCGGGATGCTTCTCGCGAGATAAAGTCCAAATTTTCGTCCCCCTTCGGAAGTGGATCCCGCGACGACGACGACGTGCTGCTCCGTTCCCGTTCTTCCGCTTCGTCCTTCTTCGTCCAGGCATCGTCCCGTCCGACTCGTCCTCCAAGTGACCGTCGAGGAGGATATCTCTCTCCCCATTCTTTTTACTACTTTCTAGTATAGATTTACTGCTTTCTAGAGTAGTCTGCTCGTCCTCCAAGCGATCGTCGAGGAGGATATTTCTCCCTCCATTCTTTTATTGCTTTCTAGAGCAAATTTATCACTTTTTAGAGTAATTGTTTTATGCTTTGTAGTTGCAAGAGTGAAATGAACAATCTCCTTAATGATAAATTCTCTGTTTATTCTACATCTCATTTTGCTTTTTGTGTGTAATATTCTCTCTCTCTTACTCTCTCTCTTCTATTTATTGTAAATAATTAGATAGTTTTAAATTGAATTAATTTGTGACAAATAAAAACAAACGCGTATTTTTTAAATCAAACGTAGCCTCCCTGTGTTCGACCCGGAATTCAAATTTCGGTATAAATTTTATTTGTTGAACACGAATTCTTTGCTTTCAAGCTACAACGACAGGTTTTCCAAAACCAAACACGTTAGCGTAGTAATTCAAGAGTTCAACACTTCCCCATCCACTTTCCCAATTCCATTCTATTTATTTTCCAGGAGCTCTGCTCCTAATTCCCCGTAGGGTTCACGCTCATGTTTCTCAGGCCAAACCATACTAGGTTTCATCATTTCAGTTTATTTCTCATATAGCCCGTATTTCCAACATTTAATATTAATTTATTTACAAGCAGCTCAAATTTAGTTTCCAAACAACAGGAATTACATGTAGCAGTTACTAGCAATAGTACTTTACATTTCATAGGCAGCTGTTATCCAATTTCAGGCAATTATCATTATTCTATCTATTTATCTAAGATTGCAATTCAAGCATTCAAGACATTCGTTTCAGTGTTTCTGCTCCTAGGATTCATGCCACACCCTAGGATCTATCATTCAGTTTAGTTTCCAAGTCCTAGGATTCATGCCATACCCTAGGATCTATCATTCAATCTAGTTTTCAGGTCCTAGGATTCATGCTATACACTAGGATCTATCATTCAATCTAGTTTTCAGGTCCTAGGATTCATGCCATACCCTACGATCTATCATTTATTTCAGAGATGCATTAATGTTTGTAAGCAACTAAGGGGAGCCACTCTACCCGCAAAATTGGGAGTGATGGGGGCATGATCGGCAGGTCCACGTGCCTCCGCAACCCCTAAAGTCGCAACAGAACGAGGTCCTAACACAAGGATCAATCACAAGGAACGACTCAGAACAGGATACAAGTATTTTAAACAAGTAAAGGAACTAATTTTGAGAAGAACGGAATCTTAAACGCGGAAATCGGACCTCGAACGGACCCTAAACAGGTAAAAAATGATAACTCTGACTCAAATCAGACGTCTGAAACACCTTCCAGACGTCTTAAAAAGTGGTCCAGGTCATACCTCACTCTGCGCTGCTCCTCAGACGTCCAGGGATCCTGCTGAATCGTCTGTACCCGGTTCCAGACATCCGACCACCTCTCCGGACGTCTGGAGACGCTCTCCACCGTCTAGTGCCGTGCCCAGATGTCTGAACTGCGTAGGAGGGCATGTCCCCATGCCTTACCGAAGCGAAACCTACATGCGCGACGAAAACCTCCTCAACACGACATGTCTCAGAACCTCGGCGGAACGGCCTGCATGGCCGTATCCGCAAAAGGAGGTAGAGGAGAAATTTCGTACCTCTCAGTCATCTGGAGCTCCCTCCAGACGTCGCCCGCGTCGTCTGGATGTAGGTCCAGATTTCTGATTCTGGGAAAAATTCCCAGAATTAGAACCTCCTCGTCTTCTTCCCGCTGCGCGCGAGCTCGCCACGCAGCTGCTCGTCCGCTGCTCGAGCTGTAGCAGCACCAGGGGAGATCTCCCCAGCACGACGCTCCTCCATGCTCACGCCGGTCGGCCTCGAGCTCCCATTTGGTTAACATTCAGATTTCTTTCTTGATCTTGTATGTTCCTTGTGGGAATGATCTTGATTGCAGTCTTTTTTGAAGAGTAGAAGCTACACGTGGTGCTCTCTTGGCTAGGAGAGTCACTCATGGTAGTCCTACACCCAGTCAACCACCTTGAGGTCACTGACAGATGTAGTGGTGACTACGGCACACGCGATAAGTGCACGGGTAGCTACCCCGCACTTACACGTGGTCCGTCGTTTCTGTTAGCGAGTATGCCCAAAGTACAGCACGGAACAGTATATGGCCTAGCCCTCTCAGAAACAGGGGTCTAGCCCCTCAGAACCAAACAGGGGTCTCGCCCCTCCATAGTCCACGTACCATCGTCTAACTACCCGGTTTGCCCAGAGGGCCTAACAAGTCGGTGTAGGGTGGCTAGCTGAACTCCGAGCCCCGTGGGCTGGCTAGCTCCCTCCCTACACTAGTAGCTCGCCTCAGTATCGTGTACGTGAGGGCCAACAGAAGTCGGTGTAGAGTGGCCAATCCTAACCCTGGGTCCCAACCCAAGGGCGGCTAGCTCTACTCTACACTTAAAGGGGACAGTCGCTCTTCTTGGTACCACTTACTCCAGGGCTAGCACACTTCCCATCCACATTCCAGACCTTTTCCATCTAACCATAGGAGCTCTACTCCTAACTCCCCATAGGGTTCATGCTCATGTTCACCATATTATTTAAATCCAGGTTTCATCATTCACAATTCATTTCTCATTATACACAGGCAGCTCGTATTTCCACAATTTAACATATGCAATAAGTGATATCATAGATAACTATTTAGTTATCTCAGGCAGCTCATATTCTAACAGGCAACTCGTATTTATTTACAGGCAGTGGCTAACAATTTAGCTCATTCATATATATACAACTTCAATTACGAAAAATAATTGGTTCAACCATTTCTTGTCCTAGGGTTCATGCCACATCCTAAGTTTCCAGTTGTCAAATTTTCATAGATGTATTCATATTTAATGAGTATAACAGGGGTGGATAATCCGAGAGTACTGGGGACTCGAACTACAGACCCACGTGCCTCTGCGAGCCCCCGACATGCAGTAGATCGAAGTCCTATACCAAGGAACACATCACAACTGAAGGTTCAGAACAGTGTATAGAGGTTTCTAATATGTAAAGAAACTCACAAGGAAACCACAGATACTTTATTTGAGTAAAACGGATCCCGATCGGACCCCAAATGGGTCAAAAACGTGTCTGTAGACCAAAATCAGACATCTGGAAACAAGTCCAGATGTCTTAAAAGTCGCATAGACTCACCTCAAGCTCTTGCAGTGACCTCAGACATCCAAGACTCCCCCGCGACTATCTGAAAGCAGTTCCAGACGTCTGACCAGTCCTCCGGTCATCTGGAAACGCCTCCGGTCATCTGATAAGCTGTCCAGACGTCCGAAAGTGCATGGAAATTCGTTCCACGCACCTTCCCAAGGCTGCTCTTGCGCACGACAGAGCAGCAACCCACTTTAGCCTAAACCAAATTGCCTGCGGTGCGGCCTGCATGGCCGTAACCGCGAAGAAGATGTACCTTCACGATACAAATGCTTTCAGATGTCTGGTGTTGACGCAAGACGTCCAGCCGGTCGTTCGGAAGATACTCCGGATGTCTAATATTGGAAAAATTCTAGTATCAGATCGTGTTCCTACACTTCTCGCCGCACTCCACCGCGTCCCCCCTCTCTCCGCCGTAGCTCTAGCTGCTGCAGATGGTCGAGGATGACGCTTCAATGCCCTCCTCCTCTTCCACGAAGCTCTCGACCTCGGCCTCCTCCTCCTTCTCACGCATGTTGGTGCTAGAGCACCACGATCATTTTTTTTGATGATAACAAAACACGTGTCATTTAATATTTGCGCTTTGAGTCCTAGATTTCAGGTCAATCGCAAATGGATACGTGATTAGACGGAGTTCGAGCTCGCATCTAGGATGGATTGGACGAGCTTGATGGAAAACAGAAGAGATTCGCGAGGAGCGATAGATTAAAGATGGAAGGAAATGAAGAATAGGATAGATTTCCTTCTCTTGTACTTGTTGTGTTTTTCGTTTCTTTTGTTGCTCTTTATTTCCTTATAAAATTATGTTAAAGAGCCTCAAAGTATCCTAACAGTAGTCCTAGGAACACCTGCACAACCCTAGGATACTTAGGTTTTCTGTAGAGAACTTAGAAAACCAATATAGGGTTTAAACAGCACTTCCAGACGTCTAATTCCAAAATCAGACGTCTGATAAAGTATTTTAAGACGTCTGACTGTTGTTTCAGACGTCTGATAACTATTAGGCTGGACATAGTTAGTTCTGTTTGATGAAATCAGACGTCCAGACCTTAGACCAGACGTCTTAGGAGACGTCTGATGGATTTTCCAGACGTCCAATTAGTGGACCATTGGCTGGCTTAGCATACACTCAAGAATATGACCGTTAGAGCCTTATCAGACGTCCATAGGACTGTCCAGACGTCTGATAATTGATCGTTTTGCCTCGGCTGACCCAAAATCTCTTCTCAGAGATTTTCTAGCCGTTGCAACGTTTGGAAATCCATTCCCACAGAAAAAGTAGGTTTCCAGACGTCCAGATATAGTGCCAAACGTCCTGTATGTCGTCTGATGGACTTGCGCTAGAACCCTGTTTAGATCTGATTTAAGTCAGGAAGAGACCCACCCAAAATCAGACGTCTGACCTTGAAATCAGACGTCTTAAAGTGAACCTCCAGACGTCTGATGCCAGAATTAGACGTCTGATAAGCCTGTCAGAACAATGATTGTTCCTGATTTCGGGCTAATTCTCTTGGGCTTTGTTCCCAACGGCTATAGAACTTTTCCTAAGCCTTCCAAAGCCTTCCTAAGGCCTCTATAAATAGAGGGGAACCTTTGCAACACAAATACACACTAAGAAACACCTAGAGACACCTAAGCAACATAGTTCCACTCTCTTGTGTCCTAGATAGCTCTTGCTCTCCAAGCTCAAGTTCCATTCATCTTGAGAGCATCAAGCTGTTGCGCACCTGCTCTCCCGCCGTTGTTCACGAGAGCGAAGTTGCGCCGTCGCATGGTACACGCATCCGCGTCGTCGACGCACTCCTTTCAAAGGGAAGCATCCTATTTCCTATAGAAGCTAGGTTTAAAATTACTTTGTTGTCTCTATAGGACTTGTTGTTTGTTTTATCTTTGTTATTTGGTTGGGTATTCGCTTTGCGAATTCCCGTATCCTTCGTGAGAAAAAATCCTTCTCGTGGAGAGAAGGGGTTGAGGTACGCTACTCTCGTTTAAGTAGCGTGGTTGTATTGAGGTTGAATCACCCTCGTTTAAAGTGATTCGGTTTAGTGGATTTTGATCAACTTGGTTGATCGGAAAATCCTAACTCGAGAGAGTTAGGTAGTGGTTTTCACCCGATTTGAGTTTCCAGCTAAAAATACTTGTGTACTTGTGTGATTGATTTTTTATGAGATTGTTTATTTTATTTCCGCAATTATTACGTCACCCCCTCCTGGTAGGGTCGGAAATTACAACGCACCCTCCTCCTCGCTCTCTCGCTCTCTCTCTTGCTCACCCTCGCTCACGGTAGTGGAAGTGGGGTGAGGTGGTAGTGGTGGAGTGGAGAGGAGAGGAAGGGGGGGTGGCCTTTTATAAGTTCTCAGCTAGGGTTCTGCAGGGGGAGGGAGGAGGAAAGAGAAAGAGATAGAAGAGTTCTGCGCACCACCCGCGCGTAGAATGCAGAAAGCGTACAAAAATTTAATTTTCAGATGACTGGGAAAGGGTCCAGACGTCTGACTGACACTCCAGACGTCTTAAAAGGTTAAAAACAGGACGAGTCTTTACATAATCCCTAAAACTCAAGAGGGATTCCATGAATAAAAAAAAAGGGTTATAGTCCCTACCTTACCCTTGGTTTCCCGTCCTCCTCGTCATTTAGGGGCTACCTCTCTAGATTTGCTCTCATCAGCAACAACGACAACACATCAAATTTTATACTTCATTGATCATCAAAGAAATTTCTTTCTGCATCTTAAGTAATGGCCTAGAACTAGGGATGCAAAAGAGGGCAAGACTGGGGCATGCTTACCTTGTGCCAAGTCTTAGCGAGTTCCCAATCCTCTCCACTGGCCTTCCATTCAGTAGCAGCAGCGGCAACAGTCCATGCCCCTGCACGCGGGTGCGGCTAAAGTAGCAGCAGCAGGGGACGAGAGCAAGGGCAGTTGCGGGAGGCCACTGCGGCGAAGGTGGCGACAGCTGGGCGGCTGTAACGAGCGCGTGCCCCAGATGTCTTTTAAGACGTCTGGGAGGTGTGCCAGACGTCTGACCAGACATCTGGAAACGATCCCAGACGTTTGAAAATCAATTATTCTGGCACGAGTCTTCGTCTGCGCGCCTCAGCGCGTAGGCCCGCGAATATCCGATATTCTCCGCGGCTGCAGACGCTCTGCCGCGTCTCTCCCTCCTCCTCGCGTGGCCTTAAAAGGGCACACCTCCCCTCCCGTCTCCACCGTCTCCTCCTTCTTCTCCTTCAGCCAGTGAGTGGAGCGTGAGCGCGAGCGTGAGGGTGGCAGCGGTGGCCGCAGTGAGCGCGGAGGAGGTGCGGCGTGCGAGAGCGGAGCTCTGCCGTGAGGGCGAGCTCGCCGGAGCGACTTGGTCGGCCGGCGGAGGGCGCAAGGGGCGCGGAGCGACGCGGAGAGGGACCTGCTGCGGTCTGAGCAGCAGACGCGCGAGGTGCGAGGCGGGCGGCGTCGCTAGCGGAGGCCGAGTAGCGCCCTGATTCTGGAAAAATTTCCAGAATCAGACGTCTGGGTTGATAGACAGACGGCGAGGACGACGTCTGGTAGATCATACAGACGTCTGAAAGGTGTGTATTCCGCTTTCTTCTTCCTTCCTGTCGACTGACCGTACTGAGGGAGGCAGTTGGCTGTGCGCAGGTTCGCTGATTCGCCATCCTTTGCGAATCAGACGTCTGGAAGTTGTACCAGACGGCGGGAGTGACCTCCAGACGTCCGGGGTGACCATAGGACGTCTGGGATCTAGGACAGACGTCCCCGCAGACTTCTGGACGTCTGGGAAACCACGCTGAACAGGTAATTCTCTGATCCACTGTTTAAGACGTCTGGAAGAAGTTCCAGATGTCTGATTTTGCACAGTATCGTCTTTTTCAACCCGTTTAGGGCCCATTCGGGCTCCATTTTCCACGATTCGAGTTGCGTTCTTTTCAGAATTAATTCATCTACCCGTCTACAGTAGCTATACACTGTTTTGAGACACTCCTTGTGTTGATCCTTGTGATAGGACCTCGTTCAGTTGCAGTCTTGAGAGTCGCGGAGGCACGCGGGATTCCCGATCACGCCCCCATTACTCCCGTTGTACCTGGTAGAGTGGCTTAAGTTTATTATTAAAATCTGTTAAAGTATGGAACCATAACTAGAATCTAGGACATTGCATGAATCCTAGGGCTGGAAAACTAGTTGTATGCTAGATCCTAGGATGTGGCATGAACCCTAGGATGGGAAAACTAGTGGAATGTATAATACTGCAGTCTTGGAAAAATGGAAAGGAATATAAAGCTGCCTGTAAATTGAATTAACAGCTGCCTGTTATGAATAAAGAAACATGATTGAGATCATGGATTGTGAGAACGTGAAACTGGAAAGTGAAACATATGATGTTCTGAGATAAAGAGCTGGAACCCTACGGGGAATTAGGAGTGGAACTCCTGGAAAGAAAAAGGAATGGAACTGAGATGTAGTTTGTACTGTCTCTTGGGTACGCAGTACCAAGGGAAGTACCTGTACCTGTTTAGTGCAGAGTGGGGCCAGCCACCCCAGGGACCCAGGGTCAGGATTGGCCGCTCTGTACCGACTTGTTGGCCCTCGTGTACGTAGTACCGAGGAGAGCTACTAGTGTTAGGAGAGTACTAGCTACCCCACGGGCCCCAGGGTTCTGCTAGCCTCCTTCACCGACTTGTTAGGCCCACTAGGGCAAACCAGGGTAGTCAGGCGAGGGTGCGCGGACTGTGGAGGGGCAAGGCCCCGGTTTGGTTACTGTGGAGGGGTTGAACCCCTGTTACTGAGAGGGCTCTGCCCTGGTTCCGTGCTGTGCTTTGGGCGCACCCGTTAACGGAAACGACTGACCGCGTGCCAGTGCGGGCTAGCTACCTGTGCGTTTATCGCGCGTGCCGTAGTCACCGTTACGTCTGTCAGTGACCTTGGGGTGGTTGACTGAGGGTAGGATCACCACGGGGGACTCTCCCGGCCAGGAGAGCACCACGTGCTACTTCTACTTTTGGAAAAGACTGCAATCAAGATCGTTCCCACGAGGACATTCGAGATTAAGTAAAGGATCTGAGAAATAAATGAAATAGTGAGAAAATTGAAAGATGTGATTAAAGGAAGTAATAGAACATAACAGCTACTGTACACTCTACTGTTGCCTTTAGTTAGTTTGCCACTCTACTCAGCGTTTTGCTGACGTGTTACACTCGTTACCTTTTTCAGGACCAGGTGTTGAGCAGCCAGGGTCGGCGGCTGCAGAGGACGCTGGGCCGAGTAGGGTCCAGTAGAGTTTACCACAGTCTTTTGTACCTCTTTTGTTTCTGTTCTAGTGAGTAGTTTTTGTTTCCGCTGTACTTTCTTTACCTGCAGTTCTTGTTATATGATAAATGTTGTTCTACTGTTGTGGTGGTATCTACTGTAGTAGTTTCTTTCCTTACTGCTGTACTTCCTTACTGTTAGTTATATTCATGCTGAATGTGGTTTATTTTACTGCTCTTTTGGTTACTTCCTCGTTGGATGACTAGGTCTTGGGATTAGTCGAGTCGGTCCGGTTCTCGTGTCTCGTAGGGACTCGGGAACCGGGTCGTTACAGCAGCTAATTAGAGGAGAAGAGGAATCAAATGAGCTGCTGCTGTGACGAGCAGCAACAGTGATGGCCCACACACATACGCTGCCGTGGCAGCAACACAGGGGAGGGGGCGATGGTGGCTGGCAGGCGTGCATGGAGAGGAGCTAGTCTGGTTGGAAGGAGGAGAAGGGAGGAGTTGACAGTGGCAAATAGGAGGAGAGAGGAGTCGTCGACGGTGGGGAGCACGAGGGGGGAGTGGCTTCATGCGCAAGTCAAGGAAAAAAAAGGGGTAAAAAGAAAAAATAAAAAAAAAAGAAGAGATGAGACCTTTTAACTTTTTTTGTCGGTGAGGTTAACTTAGGTTAAGGATTATTATATTAATTGTTTTAAATTTTTTTATTATTTTAATATAAACATCACATTAATATATCAATTATTCTTCATTTTCACTTTTACTATTAAAAAAATATCTACTATATCCTTTACTCTCACTTTAAATAATAAATAAATACTTACTAATATTTTCGACTCCTATTTATATTATTAAATAAATATTCATTAACATTACATTAAAATACCAATCATTTTAAACTTATACTTAATCCTATACTTATTTTATTATTCAAACAAATATCATTTCTACTTATTTCATTTTAACCCTCTCAACCTCACCACCAAACACACGCTTTGCGTTGATGCCACGGAGGGGGAGGCGCTAATTAAACAGAATCGAGCAATAAAAAAAAAAACGTGGGTGAAACTTCCGGTCAAAATGTATTTTGAAGAAGTGTTCTTGCACAGAGTCCCTCATCATAACTCTTGTATAAAATTTGTTAACGATCCTCATGTGAGGGGTACAATTAAAAAGGTAATTTAATTCTTACAATAAAAGAAAATGAGGATTCGATTTACTTAATTATTAGAATAATTATTAAAATTTTTAGACCCTAACATTATCCAGCAAAAAAAGTATGAACAATGAAGTGGATTTAGGTGTGGTGATATTATGGGCTCATTTGATTGCAAAAATTAGGAGTCTAATTCCTTGTTTAACTTAATAAATTTCAACTATTTTTTTATGCTACCAATGGTCCCCAAACTCTTATTTAGAATAATTCTTCTTCCTCCTAAGAGTTACTTAACTTTGAAATTTCACCAAATTATGATTTCTCTTTAATTCTACAATAAAGTATAATTTCATACGTGACTCCTCCATCCACATTCTTATAGCCAAATGACACCTAAGAAAGCTGTCAGGGCCCATTTGTTTCGTGGAATGGAGGGATCCATTTCATGGTTAGACCCTGAAATGATTTAAGTTTGTGGGAGGGGCAGGATTAGATTTATTTCGTCAAATGATTTCGCTGGCTTAATTCCGCCTCTCCCTCTCGCTCCCTTTATGGCGACTCGTTTTTTCACTTTCTCCTCCCCACCATTTTGATCATCATTGATGCTTGGGAGGCGATGCTGTTGATGGTGCTTTATAGATGTCATCAACGTGTGAGGGCTTCCGATCATCGTCACCTTTTTCCTATCAAATGATGATGATCTTCAATAGGTTCCTTCATTTAGTTTTTATTGTTTTAACTCTTAATTAATTGTTTTCATCATTTGTATCGTTATTGCTGTAATAATCGATGCTTTCATTTTACTCTTTCTCGATTTGATTTGCTGCAATAAAGTGTGCTTCTAAATGCTTCGTCGTCTTGTAACAAGGGGTCCTTTATTTGTCAGCTTTCCTTTCACGAGGTCTCTTACCTTGTCATTGATATCTTTTGTTGTACATTTTCATGTGCTTGTCCGACTGTCATTAATTTGCAATAAAACTTAAGTTGCAAGCGCGTTACAAGTCCTATTTGCTGTAGTTGATCCTTATCTCGACTCCAAGGTACCGTACCATTTGATCTGCTAGGATTTCCTCACCCATGAACCTTAATTTTGTTATTCAATTGGTTGCCTTATTTGGTTCTAGGTGCTATTGAGGTTGTAGCATTCCATTCATTCTTTTGTTTTGCTTTTGTTATCTCGTGAGCACCTATTCACTTCAATGTTGGATTCGTTCCGCACACCCATGATCCTTGTTAGTCCCTCTTCATTTTCATGCGGCAACATTAGTAATGATGCCTGGGAAGAGATTCAATATTCAAGGATAAGGTTGAGGAGAATCTATAAATTAGAGTTATGGGTTCTTGATGGCATACCGTGGATAGAGTGGAGCATTGAGCCGAACTCGGCCCGACCTGGTCCAAATATGAGAAAATTCATGTCTTTTTTTAGGCCATGGGTTAGGCCCAAGGTCTAAAATTTTTACAAAATTAAGACTCAGGCATGGCTCAAGGCCTATGTTTATGGGCCTAGGGTCAGGTTGGGCCAGGCCCATTTTCGATTTTCAGGTCGAGTTTCCGAGTTGGATCCAGAAAAATCCGTTAAGGCCCATGAATTTTATTAGAGTCATTTTTTTATTTTTAAATAAGACATAACAACTAAATAAAGTAAGTTTAAAAATATACCTTATTATTTTCCTCAAAAATGTTAAACTTTGATATATAATGAAATCACTTACTTAAAATTAGTACTTATTTCTCCTAACTACTGATTTAAATTTATTCAAAGTAGGGATTGAACATAATAATATTCAATATTATTCAACAGAAGTTGCATAACATAAAGTTACCATACGATACAAATTACAAAACAATATCATTGTTGGGGATAACTTGTTGGTGAGAGATCAGTTGGAGAGGAGAGGAAATTCAGCAAGACTCGTCAATGGATGCTTGAGATGGTGAGGACGTAAGATAGCTTAATGCCTTAATGGAGTAATCATGGGTACGGCTGCACAGGGGGAGGGGATTCTAATTCTATGCGCGGAATTGAGGGGGGACGGGGGAGGGTGACGGTTGGAATTCTTTTTTAAATTTTTAGTTAAAAGGAGAAAAAAGTTGGAAACTTAAGTAGGGTGGGTCGGATCCAATGAACCTTTTCAGATTTTTTTTTGAGTTTGACCAAACTAGGTTTAAACTTAAGTTTTTTACAACTTAAGACCTAAACCCGACAAAAGTAATATTCGAATAAAAGTCGGTCCAACTTTTTCCAATCATATTCGAGCTGAGATTGGGTGGACCCGATCTAATACTTCATGCTGACCGTGGGTTGTGCTTTAACTCTTCCGAAGAGAGAAAAAGAGTAGGTGAAGTGTCATTCCATATTTTTATGCCAATTGAAAATCTCATTTCAATCATGAGTTGATGGTAGTGATTGCTCAGGACAGTTTCTCTTGCAGGTTTAATCGATTCCTTCGAGAAGTTGCTACTGCTCGAACAAATCATCTATGAAAAGTTTACTAACCGAGTCATTAGAAGGTAAACCTCTCCTCCAATTGATTTTTGATCTAACGCACTTCGGTGGACGTAACGTGAACCATCTTCGTCCACGTCACCCTTCTCAATCGGTATGGACAGCAAATCGGTCGCTGCACCTCGATGGGCAGACCCCATTCCCGTTGGCTCCCCAAATCTGACCCGACCCACAGGAAACGAACGACCAGAGGGCTGATTTGATTGGGCACAGGGGAGCACGTCAACAGCCGGTTGGTTCACTGCTTACAAGCCTATTTATACAAACACCCTTGTAAGTTTTGGTAATTCTTTTGCTGCAATGTCTTGGGGGTGTGCAGATTTTCTCCTTCGAAATTCCATTCTCTTTCCACATGTGAAGGCAACAACAAGTTTACTCGCCCCCACATTTTCCCATCATACATAATATGGTCGGCCTACATCTTGACCCATATATAAAAGTCAAGTTGGGCTGGTGGGCAAACAAGGAGCATTCCTTAATTTTTTTCATGAAAATAACAAAAAAGTTGAAGTATTAATTTTCCCACAAAAGTACTTCACATTTTAACGAGCAGTATATTTCCTTGATGGTACTAAATACAGCCATCAAAGCCTCAATCACTTTCAAATTCACAAACATACAGCAACGGAAATCAAAGACAGCATCAGCAAGTATTTAAATCACAGACATAACCCTCCTTGGACTCCATGGGTTGTGCGAAGTTCAAAACAAGATACATCGCTCCTCGCATTCGGTGGCACACATTAGACTTTTCTCATCACCCATTTGTTTGAGCCTTTAATTTGGTTTACAGCCAATCATCCCGTCACCACAAGATCTCGCTGTCACTGGAGCACTCCAACATAGTTATCTGGCTATCAGAAATTTACATAAGTAGAGCGTGATTTGCAGCCAGAGCCTCCTCTCAAGAGTATATTTGCCTTGTTAAAAAAAAAGTTAAAATGTTTGCACGACCTCCATCACATATCACCAAAACATGAGGTAAAAGTCCGAAAAGCGTATCCAAAGTGGTCCCGACATCGTCCACGTGTCAACGACCTTTCCCCAAAACCCGCCCATCGAATCTACACTTTTTCTGCATTTTTTTTTTTTGTTCCTGTTTTTGCTTCATCAAATATCTCTTCGGGCGGTCCCCTTCTTCTTCCTCTCTCCTCCATCCCCATTCCCGCTTGCAACCAAGCAGCCAACCTCCCTCGAATCCACAACTCCACCAGATCGAAATCCCCGATTTTGATCCCTACCCATTTCAGAACACCGATCCCTCACCCCCCTCCCGCAATCCCCACCTCGATCCACCCCTCCATGGAAGCGGACCGGAGGGTCCAGGGGTGGGTCGACGGCCTCCCCTCCGCCGACGACCTCACCCCTCTCTCTCAACCCCTCATCACTCCAGAGATCGCCGCCGCCTTCGGCGTCTCGCCCGAGCCCCAAAGGTCGCTCCTTGAGGTCCACAGCGCCTCGCTGGAGACCGTCGAGGCCCTCCGTCTGGGAAAGCCGCCGCCTTTGTTCCTGGAGAAGAAGGAGGACGACGGAGAGGCCGCCGACGCCGCCGCCGAGAGGACGGAGAAGGACGCGGAGGAGGCGGCAGAGGACGGCCCTTCCGGCCGGGCGGCGAAAAGGCCCCGCCTTCTGTGGACCCCACACCTCCACGGGAGGTTCGTGGAGGTGGTGGCACACCTCGGCGTGAAGAAGGCGGTGCCGAAGGCCATCATGCAGCTGATGAACGTGGAGGGGCTGACGAGGGAGAACGTCGCCAGCCACCTCCAGAAGTACAGGTTGTACCTCAAGAGGGTCTCCGGCGAGGAGGAGGCGGCGGAGGAGGAGAATTCCACGTTAACCGCCCCGTCTTCGAATGCGGGAGCGGGCCCCGCGGTGACCCCCATGCCGGTTTTAGGTGGTGGAGGTGGCGGGCCTATTGGGATGGTGCCAGTGCCGGTTGGTGGTGGGCATTACCCATGGCTTGTGGTGGCCCACCCACCTTCCACCGCATATGGGCAGCCCGTGGAGTGGCCCATAGGGAATAAGATCGGCTCAAATTCTCTGGCCCAACATGTTTTGCCAGATAGCATAACATAGCAGTGGATGGAAAAATCATTGGCTGAGTGTGTTAGATGCAGTGTTTTACGATTGAGTGCTATGCTTTTTGTAGGATTTTAGGTCATACAAACTTGTATTAGGTATAATTTTTTGTAGGCATTTGATGTGTGCTTGGGATAATGGAGAAAATGTGATGGCTATCTTTTCTTGGAGAGCAGATATTTTGGTTCAGGGCACTCTTCTGCATTATGGTTGTTGTGGACTCTGCTTTTATTTCTCAATGAACTTAGAATGCAATTATTCTTCTACAAACAAAAGTATGTTTCTTTGAGACGATTGCAGGCTTCTTCTTTTGCTTATTGGGTATATTTGAATGGCTGCCCTGATAGGTTTATCTGTCTTGTCCTTCTACTTGGCCGGTGGTTGTTGTTGACCTCGGTGACCAATTAGTTCGTGTAGCTACTTATTTATTGACATATTATATTCCTAGTGTATGCTTATGAGAATTCAACATTCATGTTCATGCTGAAATTAACATGGAAGGAAACAACACACAGAAGATATATTTGATATCTGATGCATGTATGAATAAATGCTTGCCAAGTTCTTGACTTATTAACTTCCTTTTAAATTCGTCTTCTTAGACAAATTTAATAACATTTAGGAAATTGAGAGCAAGGAACTGATGGAGATCAAAGATACTGTCATGGCAAAACTACCATTTCCCTCTCAATTGTTTCAACATGTGCAGAACTGCACGAAACTGTATGATCTCATCCTAGGTTGCTTATATTGCGATCTTTATGTGAGAGATCTTCATATCTTCTCCATTCATTTTGTGGTCATCAATTTGTTCCGCAATTTTACCCATGGTGCATTGCATTCTTAAATTTTGATTCTCATTTCAGATGCCTAAGTGAGAGGACACAATTCATGGCGTTTCATAGTAATTTTTTTCATTTCATTGCATTTGTTGACTGTTCAACACCTTTGTGGAGTTAAAATTTATCTTTGAATCTTATTTCATAAGCTATGTCAACTTTTGATTACAAGTGCTTTGTTGGTGGTTGAATCCCCAATCATTTTATTAGAAAATGTGAACTTTTTCAATCTTTATTCAAGTGAAAGATAATCTCTTTTTTGAAAACAATTTTGCTTCTATCTCTTCTAATATGTTAGTTGTTTTTTGGAAACTCTTCAATTATGTTAGTGAACCACGAAAAAAAACATTTTACTTGGTAGTATCTTATCCTATCTATTATAAGTGTCAAATCATCATCACAAATTCTTTTGTTAAATAGTGGAGGCATTCTTGGAATTGATTTGGTATGTGTTCCTTATAATTCTTCTTCAAACTTAAGCATTATTATCTCTTCCTACTTCTTGTCTAAATGCATGGAATTTCATCATATGCATTTGGATCTCTTGAGAAGCTCGATAGGGATGAAACAGCAGGAATCACAATAGCTACCCAGTAATAAGCTGAAAAGAGAGCATTGTCAAGATGGAGGAGTTGCATAGATTAAGTCATTTCATCGTTTCTTTGGGAGTGTTCTGACATAGGCAGATGCTCATGCTTCACATCATGGCCAGAATGGCATTATCTGATTCAATGTATACTTCAATTTTTGCCAATTTTTAGTAAAAATTGAGAATGCTTCCTTTCATGCCTCTTTTCTGATGCTTCCTCAGTCTTGAATTTAACATTAAGCATATATTCAGATCTCGACGTCCCCTTAAAACATCATATTCAGCAGGGGATATTTTCTTCCTTTGTTTCTTCAATTTGAAATAGTGATTTATTAGTACTCGATGCTTCTTTTATTTTATGTACTAAATTCATCGATGCCATTATTACATATTTAATAAAATAGCTGGCTGCTGACCTCTAGTGCTCATCCTTTACGTTTTCATGATTGAAAAAAATCATTTTGTCCCATATAAGTTGCAGCCCCAGACATTTCCTTTACCTGAAACGTGGATATGGCAGTGGAAGCTGGTGAGTGGAACTGGGACTGTGATGTTATATAATGACTTGAAGCATGGTCACCTTGGTTTTCATATATTTTCTTAATGATGCATTTGTGCTCTCTGCTAATCTCGTCATCCAGATCGAAGCTAAAAGGGTTACTCTTTCTTCTAATATGATTTTGTTTCTCATGTGCTATTTTACTGGTAACATATGAAAGACATTGCTGTTTTTGTTTTTTTCCCATGCCCCTGATTTCATAATATTAATTAGATACTAACTGTAAACGTTAAATTCTGATATTCTGGAAATGGAAGCCCTCTTCTCACATCTGTGTGCTCATTCATTGCTAGAACAACAATATCTACAGGTCAATATACATGCTTCCCATGAAAAAGTTGTGGAGAAAAATATTAGAAATATTTACACCAGTTGAAATAAAGATCTTTCACATACACATGACGTGCGACACAATACGCCTCTCACTTCTTGATACAAACTTCGTGGATGAGACTCAGATGCCTCAAGCTTTCTGTTGCAGGGTCACATAGCAATTGAAGGTTTATCAACCTAATTACCAAGAATGGCATCAAAATCACTAGTTACACAAGAATGTAACAAAGTGTTTTCTCCATATTGATGCCTAGGCAGATTAGCCAACACATGACAATACATTTATGGTTCAATGACAAACGTAGATGGACTGGGATTTATTGTTGTCCAAGTTAATTCTCCGATAATTGACAAAAGAAAACATTTAGTGTCTTTACAGGCTAAGATATTTTCTCATTCTCGCTGATGTCGGAGAAGGTGGGGTTTGCAGGCTGAGCTTTATTCTTAGATCTGGGTTTATTTTTTTTCTAACATGGGGAAAGCTTCATTCCTAGGTAAGGATAGTTTTTTTACCCCACAAATGTACATAAAACTATCCAATGTTTAGTTCTCATGTTTACTCAAGGTTGGGTCCTGCATCTATGGGAGAAAAACACCCCATGGACTCTCACATACTCGTAGTATACGAACCTTATTCCCATCCTAAAATCACGAGTCATTTTTTTTACCTACACCTTAAAGACAACCCTTGATCTACTTTAAGTACAACAAAAGATAACATTATCATATACACATATAATCAAACTCCGTCAGCTCAACTAAACCCCCTACTCTGAAGGGTATATATTCAAACCTTGCAAACCATCTGTATTGTCTCTATGGTTTGCTTAGCTGAAACGATTGCTGTACAGTTTTTGCTTAGGAGTAATAAAACAGTCTACCTTGCTCATATTCATGTCGAGAAGCTTTGAACCTTCTTTTGACAGATAACCACAAAAATGTAGGTCAAACCAAGTGTGATGTGAGGATCTCTGCCAGCACAAATTTAGGTGGGAAAATTGGTGTTCTGCTTTTAATGGAATTGGATGGCTACTTGAATGCTGGTAGTTTTCCTATTTTCTCTCTCTGTCTCGAAAAAATGGTGTTCTGCCAACCTTGGTAGCTTGGAGGGTTGAGGAATAATTCTTCTTGGTACCATAAGTTGAACCCCATGAATGCCAATGCAAAAGCTGAATTCCCCCTACAAACCTAATGAAAAAACACGTTAACCCTGTCCAACAGGAGTTAAGGCATAAAATTTAGTCCAGTAAACAAACTAGCCTTTACACATCCCTCTTCGAGTGGTGAATCTTGAGTGTGGACTTCCATTTTACGTTTACACCTATGCTATACATGCATTTGTGGCATGGTGAACACATCTAGTGGGAATTTTGCACGTCAACATTCCTCTCACTTCCTTGCTTTCTAGCATTCTTCGAAGCACATAAAATTAAGAATCAACAATCAAGGACCCGTTGCCTGAAAGATAGAGCTAATACTGGACTACAGTTAAAGAGGCCAGAACTTGTTTCTGAACAATAGGACTAACCCAGAGTTCCAAACCTAACCCACATTCCAACAACCATGATCAAGACCGAGTCATCACTGCACTACTCCAAGTTAAATGGGGTACCCTAACATTTCTAGTTACCTCACAGATACAGTGCCACGTTTCTCATCTAAGAGGGGGACAGAAGGTAATGACATATCTCTTCGCCCTGCATGCCTTGAGGCTGGCTGCATCATCAAAGGCGTAGCTGTAAGCCCTTGGGCATATGGCCTTGAACAGATGTGCAAATAGCGTTGGCTTGCAGCTCTTCGGTGAACCGTACTCGCCGGTGCAGCAGTACTTGGCTGTCCCCATCGCTAAGCACGCGCTCTTGCAACCCACGACATGACCCTCTCGCCGCACTTCAAATGCGGATGGACAGCACGTGTTTAGATCCACCTCGCACGCAGCCACACCGCACCCCACACCGCCTCCCACCGGTGCCATTGATACCTACAAAACCATAGCCAGTATAATTGGATTCGCAATTCTTACAGAACCTGTTTCAATGTGATGTGGCTCAAAAAGTAGCATTGTTTTCAAACTATGCCGGTACAAATATGGAGAAATTACTAGAAGTCATTCAGAAACCTTCACGCAATCTAAATTTACTATCCTTTAGAGACTATTTGCCGCAAATTGAGAATTTCATGACATCCAAATACATTGTTCATACCGGTACATTGAAGCCGTCGACCAAGCTCACGTCGTAGTAGTGGAGGCTAGACTTGGACGTGCCAAGGGTCATCTCGACCACCGTCTCCGGCGGTGTACCACCAAGGCCTCTACATTGCAATCGCCCACCGCAATCGCCTGTGTCGCAAGCGCCATGACCATCATCTTTGAAGCAGCAGCCCCGACGTGGCCAGATGCGACCAGACCACCCATCAGGTACGCCGAACACGACCTCCTGTCCAATGCCAAGGTGGAAGCCACCTTCGTGCGGAGTAGGGTGGCCGGCACCGCCGAGTGTCGCCGGCCAGATGCTCTCATTGCAGTTGTTTACCAGGATGAGTTGTATTCCAACTGATTAGGAAAATATAAAAAAGAATACGTGAGCATTCACGGGACGATCACTATCAATCCCGAGTAGATATCTATATCCTTCCAATTTGTGCTGTTGAAATGCAATAAGTGTCATGATTTGTAGGTTTCCAAAACATGCTATACCCTCTTTGATAGCACAAATTACATGTAAAAATGCATGAGGGCATGATATGCAAAGTGATTGTGTGAAGATTACTTGAGAGTGGGAATGAGCAGAGGATGTAGAGGAACGCCGAGAGGGTGAAATTAGAGTGGGGAGAGATTGGAGAAGCCATTGGTGAGTGGGAAGTGCGGATCAGTGTGGGTTGGGTGTGCGTTATATGGAATTGTTGATACCCATCGCATGTTTCAAAACTCCAATTAGATCTCAGGAATCAGTGTTTCTTTTGGAATGTCAGTTCAAGCAGTTGTGTTAACTGTTCTTCCTTTTCATCTCTATTGGTCCGTGGATCTTTCCTTCTGGATATTTTAATAGTGCAAAAGCATTGGAGAATATATTCTTTTCTTGCTCTTGGATCAAAGGGTAATAGAGGGCACATGACATGCTTGTGCTCCTTGTTTTGGACCATGACCGTTTGGATTGGATTTGGATACTATTCATCCAATCAAAATGCCCTCTTTTTTTGTTCTTTTCTTGTGTTGTTCCTTTTCTTTAAAAAGATGATGTTGCTTGGGCTTTAATGAGGTCTAGAACGTAGAACTTACACCAGATTTCAAATTCGCTTGCTTACAAGGTTTTGACCCAGAGCTTTATGTTTTGTGGAAACAAATGTATGCGATGGAATTGGATATAGGAGTGTAATTTTCTCTTTGGGACAAATAAACTGAGTCATACTTAATTTAGATTTCTAATTTTCTCTTTTAGATAAATAAACAGAGCCATACTTAATTTGAATTTCTAATTATTCATTGCTTGCTTAGATTTTCTTTCTCCTTCTTTGTTCTTGTTGGAAATCTCCAACCGTTTGGATTCATGGGAATTATTTAATGACGTTTTGTCTGCAGTTTATTTTATTATTGATTGGCCATTCATAGGATCTGAGTCGTGCGAGTGTTGTCACGCGTAGCCTCCTTGGGACAAAACGGTCCAAGTTTAATGCACATGCTTAACCGTTAGTTTGCAAACAATTTATAGGTGGGAGAGCAACAAACTCATCATTTTTGTCGCCACAAGGTTCGTCTCCTTTCTTGGTTTTGGAGAATGAACTACTTCGATTGGTAGGGTTGTCTGCTGTAAAGGTGAGGCTATATTTATTTGTGGGCACTTGTTTTGGAAACCCAACCCAAGAAGTGTTCCTGTCGTGCCATATGTGCCATCTCTACTTGGTGCATCTCCAATTCTTCTCCCCTATTGAGTTTCTAAACCCTTGTTGAGACATGTGGATCTTCCAAACCTTCAAAGAAGCATCGACTGTCATCCCTCTTTGATGATGGTCAATAAGGCACATGATCATGCAATTTTAAGGATGATAGTCTGGTAGATATGAATGGCAGTGGAAATGTTGATAGCAATGTGAGGTCAATGATGGTGATGGTTGCGGTGATGCTGGTGTTGGAGGTGATGGTTGGTGATATTGTGGTGGAGATGGCATTGGTGGTGTAGTTTGTGGTCGTGTTACTCAAGATGTTGGCGATGGAGGCAATAATACTAATACATATGATAGTGATTGTGTAGAAGGTGTTATTGAATGATGATGAGGCAATGGCATTATTAGTGGTGGAAGTGTTGATAACAGTGATGGTAGCATTGGTGGAGGTGTTACTAGGAGTAATGGTGGGGGCGGTGAAAGAGGGTAAGGGGAGGAGGGGGAATACTCTTAAGACATTTGGTGATGGTCAACAATATCATAAGAACCATATAGCATAAAAGACACAATAGAAAGAGAATTGCAATAAACTTGTACATTCTATCCCCCTAGTGAAAATGAAACTTTCTTGTAACACACACCTTTTCTTGTGATTATATCTGTGGATGCTACAATATGTGCTAGCTTAGTTTGATTCTCCACTTTGAAGAATGATCTTCAAATCTGTGTTATACACAAAAACATTTTGTGCTATGGTGGAAAAACCATAGTACAAAAATCGTGTTTGTACCATGTCACAAAAACTCAAGTTTTCTCCCACACTAACTGGGGTTGGCTAGCTGAGTTCTTTGCCTTCACTTAGATCTGTTTTGGGTCATTTGAGGGCTTAAATTGAAATAATTGAGATTATATTTAATAGTTTCCTTCCGGTACTTTTTTTTTGTCTTCTTTGCCTCCTCATAGTGAGTTTAACCCCCAACTCCTTGCATCTCCTTACTAAGGCACACATTTGGTGATCTTTTCTATAAATGTTCAAATCACCTTAGGCATGTCCCTTTCATTTTATCCTCTATCAGTGTCACCCTGACCTTTTTTGAATAATTTCATTTGAAAAATGATGCTTCCTTGTATGCCTGCACTTCGATCTTAATATCTTTATTTCTGCCATAGATGTCTTTTACACATGCCTATAGTTGATAACTCAACATTCAAAATCATACAACATGTTAGGTCTTATAGCTGTACAATAGTACTTTCCTTTAACTTTCAAAAGAATTCTTTTCTCACTAAGGTCCTACTTGGTTAGGGGAATAAGTTTGTGGAATAAGTTGAAAGAGTGAAATAAATGGTGGAATAAGTGAGTTAATCCGTTTAGACGTTTTGGCAAGTTAAAGTTATTCTACAGAAAGGGTGAAATAACTTTACCCCAAGTTAAGTTCACTTAACCAGATATAAATAGGAGGGTTAAGTAATGGATTAAATACTTAATCCGCCAACCAAACATAGCCTAAGAACATCAGATGCTTACCTCTATTTCAACCACATGCATTAATTCTATATATGTATAACATCTCCATTAATTTTATCATCTTATTGAAAAGCGGATCATAAGCATTTAATAATATCTTTCTTTGAAATGTAATCTTCTCCAATTTTTACATCTAACACTTCATTATTCCCTTTACCACTAAATTTACATTTTATATATGAAGTCTTTGTCTTGCTTAAGTGCAAACCTTTAGCTTCTAGACATTTAAGACTCATTAGAAATGATTTTCACTACAATTTTCTTACTCTTTAAAATTAGCATAGTTTCTCAAATTGCATTTAGAATGAGTATTAAATAAGTGAAATAGGTGGTGTGACAATGATAAAATGAATAGCTTAGTAGAATAGGTACAATTTGTGAGAATAGTCATATCATATGTCTACTTATAACGTATGAATATATCTATCATATCTAATTTTCTAATTACTCGACTTTTCAATAAATAAATAATAAAAATCAATCCAACATCAAATAGAAAATAAATTAAAATTTTCTCTATTTAAATCACATCAAATAGAAAATACTACTTATTTCATTTTTGATTCAAACACCATCCAAAATTTAACCCTTTTAAAATTTATACCGAATTCAAACTAAAATTGTATTCCAAAGCAAGCTTTTGGACAAAAAAAAGAAAAAAAAAGGAAGCAAGCTCATCCCTTCTAAAAAATCACGGAAACTAATCCAATCTCAAACTATACCTATTTGAGTAAGCATTAGGATAATGATATAGGGAAAACATTGTATACACAAGTTTGTATACAACATCCTATGTAGAATATGACATGACATGGAATACATCATGTCATGTTGATGTGACACATACATGGTGTTGATGCAGTGTGACTAATGTGGCCTATTACTGCAGGAGGGAGGACATGGTATATGATGTGTGCGACATAATGCTTACATGACATCCATGTATAAACTTGGGTACACTTTGGTGTCTACTGAATGTTTTCCTAAGTATTAGGATAAATCAGAAAATCTATCTTGCAATTAGATGACTAGTCTAAATTAATCTAAATGTTCATATGAGCAATTTTTAGGTAAGGCTTTTACATAAGTACTCTGATAAAACATCTACCATACAAAAATCTCTCTATAGGTTTATCATATTTGCATGTATACCCTTACAAGGTTATTTGATTTCACACTTATGTCTTCTCTAATTTAAATATACAAATTAACCATATGCGACAAGTTTAGATTTAATTATGATATCAATTCCTATCTAAAGATTGAAATCTAATAAATAAGGAAGAAATTGGTAAAAAAGAACTTTCATCAGTGAGATTTAAACATTACAAGAGCTAAAAGTCAAGATGGATGCATAGTTGAAGTAATGAAAGTCAAAATTCACTTTAGTCTAAATATTAGAATACTGGGAGGGGAAATATAGTTATTCTTAACCTTTTCAATTGAATTGCAAATTTTATGTTGGTGCCTAACTTTATTTCACATTTGCATATTCCCCTTCAATGTAAATATCAACTAATTTTGTAAAGAAATGTCACCTTAATGAAAAGAATTAGGAACTAAGTACAATTCTTCCTTTTTCTCACATCTTAATATCCAAATCAATGTCGTTCCTTCAATATTCTCGACCATGAATCCAAATCAGTTCCAAACTCCTGTGATGTCTAGATTTACATGACAGACCATCAATTTTTGCTATTTTTTTAGATATTCTGATGGAATATCATCCTCCAAATAAATAATGGATACTAACTAACCCTAGTTTTGTAATATATAGAAACTAGCAAATCCAACCCGTGCTTGAAAAATTTATGAAATTAGTTGTACTTCTCTACCTCAATTTCAAGAGAAGATATATGTAAACAATCTAAATAAGATTGTAACAACTCCTAGAAAACATATACTTTGTTTCATCTAAAACTACTTAGGAAAATATTAGATAGATTCAAGTGTGCTGTAGAAAAATGCTATTGTTGCTTCTTAGTTTCTAAAAGATGGAATCAATTGATTGTAAATATCAAGTGAGAGTAATAAAAAAAATTCATGAGGATGTATTCATCCTTAAAAATCAGGATTTGGGGCATTACTTAGATATAGTCGTAAGAAGCACATAAGGTCATTATTTTTATTAGTTGAGGTACTATTTAGTGGAATTTTGACAGTTATATACTTCTTTTTATGTGGTTATTGGTTTTGCCCTACTAAAATAGGAAAAAATAAAAATCATCTTAAATGAAACCACCAAGGTGTCTTGATCTCCATCTTTTGTCAAAGCTTAGCTAAGATATCCATTAAATGATCCTAATTTAATAGGCAATTTATACATGGGTATACAGGTATTTTATTCATTTTTAACATCTAGAAATCTTTATTTATATTCAATTTTTCAAATATTTAACATGTTTAAGATATTTCCATTACAACTATGGGTGGCTATGGTTATTAGTGAACAAGCAACTTGTATACGTAAGTGTTGCAACCAGTTTGGGAAGATAATTTTGGGGAAGAAATTAGTAATATCATATACTTCTATATTAAAATTGAGTCGAGGGGTTGTCCCCTCCTCAACGTTGTTTCTACTTCTTTGGTCAACAACACTTAAATTGTGTATTTGCAAAGAAAAAATCCTTTTACCCACCACTTCCACACCTTATTCCACTACTTTCCCCTTTCCTTAGTAGGATGAGGTGTCTCTTCTCCTCTCCTAATCACCACATCCCCCAAACCCTAGCAATACATGCATTCATTTTATCAATTGCAGGATTAAATCTATGCATTTATAGAGGATCTTATGTATAATTTTGATGGATTGTAATGAGTCCTACAATTTTTTTTGTGGGTCTTGCAACATAGTTAGTGTAATGCCTTTCCACCTCCATGTGATTAGAACAATTTGCAAAGTTGTAACTTTTCTTTTTCGATCATAATCATATACTCATTGTAAGGTGCGGATCAATTGACTAGTTAGAGTTGAAAGGGAGAGGGAAAAGGATTGGTGAGAAATTGGTAGAAACCCAAGAGGGAAAGTGGAGGAGGTTAACATGTGGAAGTACAAGGGGAAGAGTACCTCATCTTAAGTTGTGTTTGGTTGTGGTATGAGGTGTGGGATAAAGGTTAAGAGGTGGGATGGGATAAGAATAGTATGGATTTCAAGAAATTCACTCTTCTTATATATATTACTCTTTCCATTACATCAAAATTCACTAATTCTCTCTCCTCTCTCGAAAAAATCAATATATCAATCATTAATAATCCCACCAATCATTACAATCCTACCAATCAAACACATTCTATACTTATTCCACTCCTATTCTATCTCAGTATAATACTATCTCCCTACCAAATGCAACCTTAGAATACAGTATATGAAAGGGAGAGGGAGAAGGACCAGTGAGAAATGGGTCGAAATCGAAGAGAGAAAGTAGAGGAGGTTAATACGTGGAAGTACAAGGTGAAGGGCACTTTATTTTAGAGTATGGTATATTTTAGCTCACACGTGAGAGAAGTTAGCTCATGCATGGACGTAAGTGGCAAATCCAGCAACTCTACATGGGCGTCGATGCAAATATAACAAATGTACGGTAACACATATAATATACAGACATTTTCAGGAACATCTTTAAAAAAATTTCATAACATTAACACGTGGCCACCGCTTTCTACCCTTCACGCAAAACCCCTCTTTTCTCTTCCCCTCTCCTCAAACAAGTCTTCTCCTCTTCTTCCTCACGTCGAACCCAACACACACTTCTCTGCAAGCAAGATGCTCCAGTCCTTCTCTCGGAGGCTCGCAACGATGGCTCCACACGTTCTTCTCCGCCCCTCGATCGGACCCTTATCCCCGACCCGACCCTTCTGCTCCCAGTCTCCCCAGTTGGCCCTCCAGATGATACAGTACGCCATGGGCCACGCTCGCTCACAGAGAACAGGTGGGCTTTTCTGTTGTTGGGTTCCACTCCGTAGTGATGGGTTTTCTTAGTGATGACGGTGTCTTGGGTTTCGGTGGAGCAGGGGACTCGTACGCGGAGGCGCTCATGGTGCTGGAACAGGGAGTGGGGAACCTGAAAGAGGGGGGAGGAGAGGAGAGATATGATGCCGTGGGGATGATGGAGATCGCCATGGCTACTTTGCTGCACGAAAGGTGGGATCTTTTGGTGGAAGGTTGCGTGCTTTCTTGTTCGTATGTGGATTGGTTTCTCTACTTATGTGCTTCTTGTGCTACTTTCTTGTTTGTAGAGGTCAGAGTGGGGATGCTTCAGACAAGTTGAAGATGGTGCGGGACATAAGCGGGTCTTCGATTGGGGTTCAAGGTGAGAATTTGGGTTGGTTTTTACTCCTGATCTGAAGAAATTTTTAAGTTGCTAAAGCTAAGGTAGAAGTTTGTATGGTGGGTTTTTGTTTAACGAGTTGTCATAAACCACTATTGACTAGAAGTGGCAAGCTAGGTGCTTTGCTGTTTAGAGACGATTTGGGTCAAACTCTAGGGGTTCCATGATCTAGAATTTGCATATGTTTCATTATGGTCGTGATTTCGACTTCCTTCGAGAACTTGTCCATATATTAGGTTATGTCAATACTGCGAAACATTCCCCATTAATAGATTTGCTCCTGCTTTTATATGGTTATATATGAAATTCTCAACCTGGGATGAAAGTGCTGGATCTTTTAGCTCCTTTCGTCGTGGAGGAAAAATCGGACTGTTCAGAGAAGTTGGTGTGGGTAAAACATCACCATGAAACAAGGGGTCATGGCTGTATTGGCATTCTGGTAATTGGAGCAACCATTGTTCTTTGTGATCATGGTGACAATGACTTGACTTCCCTCATGTTACATTGGGAGAAGATTAGATCTTTTACCTTCAGATATCCATCAAATAAAAGTAATAAGTGAGACATGTACGAGGTCTTAAGGAGGCATGATGTTCTGGGCCCAAGTACTAAGGAGTGGATCTTTCCTTCATACAAGAGACAAAGCTGGAGGTTTCTAGGCTGTTGGAGTAGAAGTTGATTGGGAGAGGCACTTACATTGGTTTTTTCCAATAAACTAATTGGACAGTTCAAGGAGGCATGGTACCATCTTGGATAAGAGATATGTTTGAGTTGAAGGGTGAATGCAGGCAGGGCACGCTGCTGCTGTTTATTGTTGGAAAGGAGGATTGATGGATTGTAGTTTGGTCAGCATGCAGGTATGGACCTTTGGTTGCAGAACCACATCCAAAGTTTTGGGCTGATATCAGGTCTGTGGTTGAGATGTTTCTGGGGATGCCCTTCCTGATTGGCGTTGACTTCAATGCATGTTAAGTGTGGGTAACGGGACAGATGATTAGGTGGAATGATGTTGGTTGGCAGAATTTTGGGAGGTGATTGCTAAGCTGAACTTACAAGAGCTAGATCCTGTTAATTGCCATTACATGTGGAGAAGTACGACTATATCTTCTTATAAGTCTGAGAATTATAGAATCGTAGAGTTTGTAGAGCTTGTAGATGCCTTTTTTCTTTGTGCTATGGAGGTAATTTCAAGATTTTTGTAGATCACATGCCTCTTATTTGGAAGTTAAATGAATCACTCAGTCCTTCATTATATTTCAAGTTTGAGCATTCTTGGTTGTTGGAGTCCCATTTTGTGGGGTTGGTGGAAGAGTGCTGACATGCAACTCCTTCCTTCAAGTTGATCATTTTTACGTTTGCAAAGGGACTTCCTTATAGAAAGAGGTTGAAAGAAGGCTGGTTGAAAAGGAAAATGGGGGCACTAGAAAAAAATCAGGAGCTTGACTGACTTTAGGATGTAAGGCCATTGACATATAGGGTGGTGGTTGGGCAATAGGTGATCACCCAAAAAGGTAGGGAAGAGGAAATAGAATAGAAGAAAAGGTTGTGCTGGCCTTTGCTGAAGGAGTGTGACAATAAAACACATGATTAATGGGGAATGACTGAGGGATTAGATTGAGAAGATTTTAGTTAATAGAGGGGTGAGGGTTGGCAGCGAGAACATTTCAGAGCTTTCACAAGAAGGGGATCAAGAAGGGGTGGACATGGACTGCTAGAGGTTCCACTTGTGCCCTTTTACCAAGGCAAAAGTGAAGGATGCCTTGTCTGGTCTCAATGTAGAGGGTGCCCTTACTTCGGATGAGTTCCTTTGTCTTGTTCTTCAGGAGTTTTGGATGGTTGAAGGCCTGAATGTTATGCAGGGGCTGGGTGAATTCTAGGAGGGAAATAGGGGATTTGAGAAATTAAATAAATCTCTTCTTTCCTATTGCTGAAGAACTTGGCAGAGAGGATTGAAGAATATAGGTCTTATCTCTTTGTTGAATGTGATATACCTAATTGTGGCAAAAGTTTTCGTTAATAGATTCAGGGAAGTGAGTGAAGCTTTTATTAGTATGACAGGCATTTTTGTTAGGTGGTGTACTTGTTTAATAGGGTGGTGATGCCTGGGGTAGTTATTAGGAATCAGGATAAGGACAAAAAAGCTTGTTTGGTTAGGTTATTTTGCAAAGGCTTATGACCCTTTGGATTGCTCCTTTTTGTGGATTGCAGTACACAAGAGTAGATTCTCTACAGGTTGCCTAGATGCAGACATGTGCTACAACAAATTTCTTTTCCTATACTTGTTAATGGGAGCCTAAGGGGGATAAATCATAGCCGTAAAGAGGGGTGGGACAAAGGTACCTATTCGCTTCCATCCTCGTTATGCTTGTTGTGAATATTCTTGCTAGTTATTTTTTGATTGCTTGCAAAATATGAGTCGTCAAGGGATTCAACCTAGAGGAGACCAACACCATCATCTTGTGTTAATTTTGTGGACGAGACGATCTTCTTTATGGAATTGTTTTAAAATTACATAGAGAATTTTCCATCCTTCTAGATTTTTCAAGAGACTTTTCAAGACTCGAGGCTATTAGGGAGAACATCTCCTTTTTTTTCTTTTGGAATGGATGATGTTGAAAGACAAAGGATTTTTTTTTAAGGATGGCTACTAGAGGTTGATAGCCTTCTACTTTGTTACTTCAGCTATAAAATTAAGTAGAAAGTTACCAAGATTAGGCCCAAAAAACTGAGAGAAAGTGCTTCCCTTACAACATTCTCCATTCAAGCCCTATTCCTACTGAAGATGGACCGATTCCTTTGTAGCCACAAAGACCACAAGCCCTCAGCTATCTTGACATGGACACTAGGATCCACCATAGACCCACTGGAAAAGGAGCTCCAGAAATCATCAATGGTGTATGCTGGTGTGCCCAAATGCCCATAGAGCTCCTTTGTAAAATCACACTCTAGCAATAGATGTGTCAAATCCTAGTCCTCCATCCCACACAAAGAGCACAAAGGTATACAACTACCCTTCAGACATTGAATTTGCTTCTACTACAATACCGGGTTAGAGGTTGTTTCCATCTACATTCAAGAGAGATTGTTGTCTTCTATGGAAGGCAAGGCTCCTTTGAAAGTATGATCCTTTGTGTGGGAACTAAGAAGGCAACAAACAGTAACAAAGGTCTAATGTCAATGGTGGCTTCCTAAGGTGGATGTTTCTTGTCTTCTTTGTGGAGTTGCAAAGTGCAGGGTGGGTGCATGTTTTTATCATGCTCTGTTGCTACACATATCCTGGAAGTAGCATGTATTAATTGGTTGGATGTTACATTATTTGAAGCAGTTTGCAGATTCTTTTTCTGGAAGGAATGACCAATTATGGGACTAACCCAATTTTTTTACTTAAGATGGAGAAGGCTATCCCTTTGCTTTCTTATGGGCTATTTGGGCTGAGAGGCTTGTCATTGTATTCGGGGGTGAAAAATTGGATGCCAAAATGTTATTGCTTATACTTGATAGTCACTTGTGGAGTGGGGAGATACTTTTGCTTGCCCTGTTATGTAATAGTTGGACGTAGTCATTAATAAAATAGGGATGACTATTAACCTCAAGCAGTCACCCTTTACCCTCTAAAAAAAGGGCCACCATTGTCCGCTTGGCCTTTTCATGTTGTGGAATTAGTAGTGATAGAATAGGTCGGAAGAGTGGAATCGCTTCCCTTTTGTTGAAGGGTGGAGTCTTGTCTATTGTCCAAAGGGAGGGAGATTGGTTATGCTGAGGTTAATTTTGTCTTCTATTCCTCTTTTTTTCTTTTCTTTTTATTGTATGAAATACAAAATAGATTTGAGAAGAGCAGTTGCTTTGGTGTCTTGGAGGGAGCTCTTCAGGTCCATTTCCAAGGGAGGTTTAGGGTTCTAGACAAAAAGGTCAATGACAAAAAGGTCAATCAACCAGGCTATGCTGATATAATGGATAGTCAGAGTGATGGGTACAGAAGTAGATTTTCTCTCCTCGTGTTTACCTCTTGTTATGGTGGAAGGCTAAATTGGGCAGAAAAAAAAAATGGTGCCTCAAGAGGGCCTATTTTCCGCAATGCCTTTGGCGATTCTTTAGTTTTTGCATAGCTTGAAGATGGTCAGCATTCAGGTTTTGGCATGGAGCAATGGTTACTGGAGTTTAATGACTGCTTTCGAGGTTTTTTGCTTTGATATTGGATTTTGGAGGCTTTGATGGTGGATTATTAGGATCCATGAGTAGGAGGGTCAAATAGGTTTTGGACACCAATTTTGGTGGGACACCTTTTTGATCAAGGGTATCGTAATCCTTATAGTTGCAAGAGGAGCTCTCAACCATGTGACCCCAGGTTAGAGTGCTGGATAGTTGGTCATTGGCAGATGGATCTTTCTTTATGAGATTTACATTCATGTGCTTGTCTTCTCTTTTGGTGGACAGGGATGATACTCTTTAGGAATTGCTAGCTTATGGGGAAGATGCAATGCCTTTGAATATTAAGATTTTTGGATGGTTGCTATGAAGTTATGACTAAGGTTTATTGCTTGAAGGTTGAGCTTCATTTAAATGCTACTTGCATTTTCTGTATGAAGGCTGAGGAGGACTAGAAATGCTTATTCTTTTTTCTTACTCATTTGCTAATTTGGGAGCATAGTGGGTGGTGCCATTTTCTTTGGTGGATTTTTGGAGGAGCTATGGGAGGGGACCTTATTGTAGTAAGAGTAAGTGGTTCCTTTTGCAGTTTGGGTCATTCAATTACGAAGAATGGTGTTATTGCTAGGATAGAATGGGCTTTTGTCGAACATATTTGTAAGAAGGTGGTGTTTACAAAGGTACATCAGTGTCTTTGTGACGATGGGTTCTTACAACTTTGGCTTAAGTTTGTAATTGATCTTTCTATTAATGCAATGGATGATAACTAATCTCTATTGACCATCCTCACTTTTTTTTGTCAAACAAATTTGGCTCTTGGGTAGATCCATCGCGTTTCAATATTTTTTGGAGTCGTTTTGCAGGTGAGACCTCTACGATAAAAAGGGAGGAGGCTGTTCTGTTTACAATCTTATAGGTTACAAAGAAATGTGGTGATGTTTTGGGGAAAACAGGCTTTTGTGGATAATGTGTGTAGGGATGTCGAGGCCTTTAAGAGGCTTTGTGCAGAGTTATAAGAGTCTTTTTGTAGTTCTTTTAATCTATTGTGATTGATGAAGTGGATGGTCACTGCTCCCATATGACCATCCTTTAGTTTTTTTTCTCCCTCTTCTTTTGGGTAAAATTCCAAGGAAACTCTCTGTATGCAATGGACTTATTAAACTATTTTGGATAATCGAGAACATTGCTATCAAGCACATTAACAAGGAAGAATTAAATATAATACATGGGGATAAGTACGTTTTGGAGAATTAAGTATATCAAATATCAAGCACATTAAAGAAAAATAAATGCAATTTTATGCATGCATGGTTCAATGCATGGTGTGATATTTGTTTAAAAGTGAGCAAACCTTTGATAGTGTTACTTGTTTGTGTAGAGATTTTAGGTGGGAGAATATTTGTTGTTATTGATAAAAGAGATCCTAACCCTTTTTATATAGATAGGGGAAAGGGTATATATGGAAACAACCTGTTACTAAAAATAGACGTAATTAAATAAGGTGATAGAATCTCTAACTTATTTCCTGACACTCCCCTTTAAGACAAGATGCTGGAGATAGTGAAATCTTGGCTCCATAAGATAGTAAAGACCTACTCTCGTCGACGTGGTATTCTGCTTCTTCATATTTTCAACCCTGGGTACCTCTACTTGTACGCCCTCACAGAGCCACTCAATATTTAATTTCTCTTTAAGTGCGTAAGAGTACTGCTTGAACTATGTATCTTCTACTCAATATATAAGGATCTAACCGAGAGAACTTAAACTTTAAAGGATTATCAACAAATACATCAACATTAAAAGATTCATCTTTAAAGGAAATAAAGAATGAACTCAAGTATAAAATAATTTTAAGTAATTTTTTTTTAATAAAAAGACACCTGTACCTAAAGAGGGTTTCTCCTCTTCGTTCGTTTTCTCTTTTTTGCTGCCACCCTCCTACTGGCAAGTCCACGACACCATCCTCTCCGCCTTCTCCTCCATCGGGGGCCTGCGAGAAGGCCGATCGCACTCGGGGGGGGAGGGGGTTCCCTCCAACCAGATCGCCGCCAACTTCTCCTTCTCCTTCGTCTTTTTTTTTTCTTGCTGTGGTCGGCACCACTATAGTAGGGAGACCGATGGCGGAGCTCCGGTGGGCCGGAGGAGGTACGGATCGCCCCGATCCAGTAGCTTGGGTTCCAAGGAACTCAATGGTGTCCTCGAATCCTCGATCAAACGGGGTTCGAGGGGCCAAAACCAAGATTTGGTTCTCTGTCTTCAGGGGCGGCGCTTCAGCCTGTTGGGTTGCCGGCGGTGACTGCACCGGCCGATGGCCACCGAAGGGGGTGCGACCAGTTGGCGATGGGCTGGCGATGCACCCCTCCAGGTTTGACAATGATTGGTGGTCGGAGGCAGCGCTAGTGAGGCTTCTTCTGACCAGGGATGAGTAGCAGCAGCGGAAGAGGAAGTAGAAGAGGGAGAGGAGAAGTTATGGGAGGGGAGAGACTCTCTCCGGTGGCTCGCTGGAGGCTGGTGACACCACCGGAGGGCCTTACCCCCTTTAGGTTTTCCTTTCCAAATCCTAAACCACCAAGATCGGTGGCTTTGATATTATGTAGAGATTTTAAGTGGGAGAATATTTGTTATTATTGATAAAAGAGACCCTAATCTTCTTTATATAGAGAGGGAAAGGATATACATGGAAACAACCCTTTATTAAAAATAGACGTAACTAGATCTCTAACTTATTTGCTAATAGTTTGTATTAAAGTTGGAATTCTTCACAGCACCAAGAATCCCATGTGTCTTTATTATTGAGAAACACAAGCATCTGGCAATGTGCTATTCTATTAAAGGGACAAGTTTATTTTCAAATATTTTCCACTCAAACATTACATCCAATCCACTGATTAAGAAGTCGATTGCCTAGGCCACATATATGTGATCCCTCTTCGGAACTGCATATCATGAGATGGTCCAATAAGGGGTTTAGATTGACTACTCATTTTGACTTCATGTATACTTGGTTTAGTATAAGGCCGACTTTCAAATATACCCAAAATGAAGAAGCTCACTTGATTTTCAAATAGGTGAATTTTCCAAGTTATGTTTCATATTCTCAATAGTATAGTAATTAAGGATTAATATGTTCTTGTGTTATACTACTTTAGGGGGCTTTATGTTTACAACTTTAATTTTTCACATGTTTAGGACATATAATACAAATCTTAGTAAGCTGGCTAATTATTTTGTATTTTTAAAATAAAAATACAAAACTGCATACTCATTTGCATATTTGCTCGCATACCACATAGTCTATATGTGGTAACCCAATTGACTGAATACGGTATACCGACTTTTTGCACCTTGATCCATTCCCATCGTTTACGCCACTACCTAATCAAACACCTTTCACCCATCACAACCAATTCACCAATTATCCTATTATGGGGATAAGTACTTTTCTACTCTATAGTTTTGTTGGGACAGACTTTCTTTATCACTTCTCAACAGTTATTATAGGGGTTTTAGGGGAAACTGTATCTGTTATTGCTTCTCATCTTTCATCCATGGTTTCTAGAGATTTGGTTGGCAGTTGTTCTAAGGAGAGGGCCCACAATTGTCTTTTGGGATTATAAGATAGAATTCAGTAGACCAGAGACAAATATGTTTGAGATTGCAAGCTTTATGAATACCACTATTCTTGCATGTTGAAGTGCTTATTCAACTTCAAAAAGGTTTCTAATACCAATTATATTTCCCCCAGAAAAATCATTTCAACATTTCAGATCTGCACAACAGGTCCATATCCAGTACTTATACTCTTAGATGGCCTCTTATTTGTCTGTTTTGTCTGTTTTATATTGCCCAAATTTTAAAGGTTGTATCTTTTTTCAAATATGAGATACTAATATGATTATCTACTTGATGGAAAGACAAGAATAGAATCCGAGACCACATTTTCTTCTTGAGAGTTTCCAATGAGAATTTTCTGATGACCCATCCCTTGTTTTGCTAATTTTAATTTGCAGTTGCTGCATATGAAGGTCTAGTTGGCCTCAGTTTGGAAGCAGGCGAGGTTTGTAGCTGTTTGATTATATAGTACTTATAATGCTACATTTTAGATTCATGAAAGTATCCTTGCCATAGGATGTTAGTGCATCAATAACTGCAGATGAATGCTTGCAACTTCTGCAAAACAGACAGGAAACTGGACCTGTAAGTGACGAAGTTGCACTGCGCTGTCAAGCAATCAAGGGTCTTGTAAACCTCACAAGTGGGGATCTCAGAGCAGGTTGCTTCATTTTACTTTTAGTTATTTAATAAGTTTGCTTTTTATCATATGATTACCCCATTTAAGTAGTGAATTTGATTATCCATCAGCTGAGTTAATGTTTCGTGGTTCTAAACATCATGAACTGACAGACTTTGGTGATCTCTCTGGTTAGTTTGCTTTCTATCTAGTATTTTTTTTTCTTGCAAGTTACTTTCTATTTAGTTAGTCATCCTTATATTGCATGATACATATCTAGAGTCTCTCACCTGGCAAATTTACAGCAAATACTATTTTGTCATATGGTGAGTTTCTTCATGCTAGTGGGGACTTGTCTGCAAAGGATTTCTACGAAAGAGCGTTGCAGGTTTCTCAGGAAAAAACTATTCCTGAGAGCTCTTACACATCAGCTGTTAATATGGTGTCTGAAGAGGCACTAGTTGGAGCTGCCTGTTCATTAGGACAGCTTTTAGCACATTCAGGGTAAATTTAACTTGGCATATTATATTCTTTGATACCAAAATAGTGTGCTTCTCCTTCTCCTCCTCCTCCTCCTTTTCATCTACTACTTGATACATTGGTTTTTTTTTTTAATATTATGCATATTTCTTCTAGATGCTTTATTAGATTGGAAGATCCTTGTAGTAATCCATCATAGGGTACTGAAACAAAAGATCTGCTCTTTAATTAATTCTGTTCATCACGTTACATCTTGAATTGATTCTATCTCTGGCGATTAAGGCCCTAGTCATGTTGCCTTCTTGAATTGGATTAAAGTGATCTTAAAAGTTTTTCTATTTCCCTGTTCAAAAAAAAAAAAAGGAAAAAAGAAAAAGTCAGGATGCTTGTTACATACTACTCCCGGTTGCATGTATCTCAAAGATAACAAAATTTAATGCTTAAAGTTACCCAAGCTGTGAAGTCCTATATCTTGCGACGCTGTATGATTGACTGAAAAAGTTTCATGTTTAGCGGTTGGATCTAAAATGGACCTCTACTGTTGTATCATTGTGCTTACATCTATGGGAAAAGTGTAACCCGCTATGGTTATTCAGGAACTTTCAGGATGCAGAAGAGATGCTCACGAAAGCATTGACAAGTGCAGAAGAACACTTTGGTTGGGTTTCTCACTTTGAAAGTTCTCCAAGCTATAACTATTTCACCGATATTACCATACTATTCCTTCAGGAAAATGGATGTTAATGTTATTGATGTAGGTTACTTTCATGAGACTAAATATTTGTGCATGGGCAGGTCGAAATCACCGGAAAGTTGGCATTGTCCTAACTTGCATGGCTATCATGTTTGGACACAGAGCCAAGTTAGAGAAGTCAAGTTCTCTACTGATTCAGGAGGTTGTGAATCTAAAATCTGATTCTCTTTTTCTTCTGAGGGCTATCTTTAAGATCCTACTTTGCACATTGAAATCTGGCAAATGACGTGTCTGAAAGTGACCATCACCCATAATATAATTAGACAGTCTTTACTCAATTAGACAAGGGTGGACAACTTATGCCAACTTTGGGTGACTTGCCTTTCTATTTCTAACCTTTTTGAAACAAGTTGGTTACTTTTTTTAGCTTATATGTATGCTTTCGGGTAAAAAATACTAATGATAGTTTGATACCAACCGTTCAGGCATTTTCAGATAGAACATCATGCTTATTTGAAGTTCAAAAATACATATTAGGATTAGTAGCATAAAAACTCATCCTAGGGAGTACCTTTTCGAGAATGACATGTAAACCCAATTATCTTAATATTATGATGTGAGTGGCATTGTCTTACTTTCTGGCTTTACCAACAAAATGCAGGGACTCTTTCGGAAAGCCATAGACCTGTTAAAAGCTCCTCCCTTGGATGAAGAAGGTACAAATAATTGGGTTTGTTACTTCATTTACACTCACATTGGTTTCCATTTTGTCTAGACTGAGTTGATCCTATTGCAGGCGCTGATTCCTGTATAAGTAGAAGTGACATAGTGGCCCTTGCAAGAGGTAAGGCACTAGAGATGGTTCTTTTAAATCTTTGGCTTCACCGACAAACTAGAAAACCTGCTGAGTTTTGACATCAAGTCGTAACTTTTAGATGCATCATCTAATTCTACGCATTCTAGAAATGAAGGAGTTACACATCTCTAATACAGCTGCTGAGAAATGTGAATCTCCTACTCCAAAATGGTTTTTATCCTTAAATTTGCAAGTTGCTTGCAAGGAACTTCCATTTTGATATATGTTGCTGAATCTTTCCTCATCTATCTTGAGGAAAAGTTATTTGTCTTGTTTAAAAGGCTGAAAGAAAATCCAAGGTTGCTGGCTTCATTTCAAATACTATGACCTCAAATTCATATTTTCTTCAAGGTGGCTATGCGGGGACGCTGTGCGTACAGCAGAACAGAAAGGCGGAGGGTGAGAACATGAAGAGGTGGGCAGAAGCTAATTGGAGGAACCGTCGCTTATCGCTTGCTGAAGCACTGGAGTTTACTGAGCCTTCCAGGGCAGCAGTTGTCGACACTCGAACAAGTAGAGTCATTTAGTTGCCTACTGGTAGCTAGAGCTTTGAGTAGAAATTCCCAACTTTTATTCCACATCACGGAAGCATGTACCATCTTTGAGGTAAACAAACATGAACATTGAGAGGCTTCGATCTGTAAAGGTAGTGACGACAATCCATAACTATGTATGTTATGAATGTTTGCCCAGAAATTCTTTTGTTTCATTTGGCTGCCTGCACAATTATTCATGGTTCAAAAATATTGCCATGACGGGCACGTTTACAATGGCTTTTTTTTAGCAATACATGTATGTGGTTTGTAACAATCATCACATACAGGCAAAACTGGAAATCTTACTAATTTCTGATTACCATGCTTTCATTATTGGTGAAATTAGAGGCCACTGCCTAGGAGTTGTTGCTTTCCCCCAGGGCTGAATGTCTAAACTCCTACCTTCCACAGTGTCAGGTGCAGGGTTCTGAATGCTGAATTTCCAGATCAGCCAAGCATACTTCATAATATAAGCGGGGGAATAAGGATCTCTGCCTGAAAGAATGGAGAGTGAGATGTGTTTATGTTGAAAGGAGAGTCAGACGTGTGCCCTTTGCAATCAATGCTTGTTTGGGAAGGTCATCTTGGAATATCTCTGATATGCCAGTCTAATTTTTCGAACACTGAATGTAACATTCAAGTTCCCTTAACTCAAGTGAAGCTGAAGCACATGAGATGATTCTCGTGTGTTGAGCAGGTAATTTCTTTTTCTTTTCATGAACAAAGTTTAAGATACAACATCTTTGAGGCATATATTACAAGTTATACTTTGACATTGAATGAAGAACTCCATAACCAACACAACTTAGCGAATCTCCTCATAGGGGCAGGTCGAGTCCCTTCCCCACTTCCACGCCAATCATCTGAAGTATTCCCTTATGAAAAACCTGGAACCACAAGAATAAATTTTATTCAAAAGCTTCTACTATAATAAATTAATTCAATGTTGGCTTCTCTATCTTCTGACTTCTGAGGGATTAATGTTGAGAAAAACAAGAAGTTAGAATTCTGAAAAAAATCGATTTTGAATTCTTACATCGGGTTTGTGGTGAAAAAGACCTTTACATGACATTACTAAATTGTCATGAAACAAATCCTTCTCTCTCTTTTTTTTTTTAAAGAAAAAAACCATGTAAAGAGGAAAATTATATTATCCACCATCGCCCTGAGAAACCACAGATCTTGTCATAGACATTATTCTGCTTCAAGTACTATATCAACAGTCAATGACTCAAAATGAGAATCCATTTCAAAATGTTGTTCAGATAAATGTACTGTTGGCTCATGTAGTTTCTAAAGATCTAACTTTTTTGGCACTTAAATATAATATTATGAAATTATGTTCTACATTGCTTGATTGGAAAATGTAATTAAATTAACATAGTGAAGCACGTGTAATCCTTTCTTTTCTGTTTTGCTCTTTTAAATTCATGAAACCAAAAATACACAGTTCAAAATGCACTAGATAATCATCTCAAACAGCACAAGGTGACCCAACCGCATGCAGCAAAAAAAAACTCTGTCAATTTAATCTCAAAATAAATTTCCGACAATATCTCAAAATTACAGATGAAGGGTATGGATATAAGTAAATATTTATTTCATAATCATGATGGTAAATATGCCACGCACTGACCAACTCCACGATGAAGGTGCCGATGATCCCAATCATGCAAGCCCTCGAGTTCCACACCTCTGCGGTGCTCGTGAAGCCAAGTGAGGGCTTCGAGATCTTTGGCACCACTTTGGGCATCTCCACCTGAAACACCCTTCCACTGAATCGTTCCCCTCCATCTAAAACAAAAGCGTTTGATGTGAGGTTATGTATCCTTAATTAATTACACATACCCCTGCAGGGAGCTTTGCAGCCTTGACCATCAATGGTGATCTCTTCCCGGAGCTTCTCAGGAAGACCGGTGGGGTCCCTTTGGAGCAGGAGGAGAGTGGGCGTTGGTGGAGGAATGGTGAAGAGGACGTGAGGGTTGTGAGGGTCTCCATGGCACTTCTCTTCTCCCTTGCTAGGTGGGTTTTTTTTTCCTTTTTTCCTTTTTTCCTTCTATTTGGTTCTTCTCCTCTTCCATGTGCTCCTTATCTTTGCTGCTGGAGTTGTTGCTGTTGTGCCACGTAGGGGCAATCCTCATCACAAATGCATGAAAGTGTCATCCATGGATCTTTGTGGAAGAAGTTGCATTTGTACCCCCGGTCGTCTCGTTAAATGCCACCTAGGCTTATAACCTGATAACTGGGCCTCTTTCTCAGCAAATTATAATGTTACACCGTTTTAAGATGCCATTGTGAAAGATACACTTTTCCCAAAGATAAATAAGATGGGGATCAATGCCTTAATACCAGTGCTATGCTAGTTTTAATTAGTATTGTTTCATCCGTATACAATGCCGAAACACCCTCCATTAATACAAAAGCGACAGAATTGCAACCTCTATTCGAGAGGAAAGCTTGGCTGATGAACTAGCACCATGTTGAATACCTACGTCTGCGTTTGGTAGTGGTATAAGTGAGTGAATTATCTCTTAGTCAAAGGATAATAGAAAAATGTCAAAGAAATTAAATTCAAAGTTAAAAGATACAATTTATTTTTCTATATCAATCAATATCAATATCAAATTATCCCATCATATCACAACCACACTAATATATATTAAAATATATACACTTCAACATAATATACTTATTAAAATAAATTTATTGTATCATGCCAATTTATTTACATCCATATCATAATATTAAAGAAATGACTACTAACATCACATTAATATATCAATTATTTTATCTCAACATTTATTCCCATATCCAAATAAATAACTCTCTTTACTTATCTTTACGGTACGTCAGCATATGATAATACTGCCAAATGCAACTTAAAAAATGGAGGCTACTGGTAAATAAAGTGGCTCATACTGCTAGAATCATTAGTGCGTATACATATATTATTATAAAGGGACTTACATTAATATATATCATATACATGTATATTCATAAACATACCCAACATGTGATCCAATAAGAATTGAGTAAATTGCACTTCCAATTACAATTTATTGCTAGGTAGAACCGTCAATTCCGAAATATAGTGGTTGTGATCCTCGGGGATATGCGAGTAATGGGTGGTTTTGTTTTCCTGCACCCAATTGTGGGAAATATAAGGACCTCAGGTGGAAACCTAAGGGGTACACACAAGAACATAACGTTCCCTTCCTCTTCCGCGCTCATTCTCTCTGTATCCCTGGAAGCACCATCGCCAAAATCCTATCGAGATTCTCAACGGATAGGAACGACCTCCTCCTTTTATTGATCAAAGTACTGCTAATATCAAGAAGTACTTTGAGAGGTGGGAGCGTTCCAATCGCATGTGTCTTATGATCATGAAGCGTGCCATACCAGGAAACTTCAGGGGTGCTATCTCGGAGGAATCCAATGCTAAAGGATTTCTTGATGAGATAGAGAAGTGTTTTGCAAAGAACGAAAAGGCCGAGACAAGCAACCTTCTAGGGAAACTTGTCTCTCTCAAATATAAAGGATCTGGGAGCATAAGGGAGCACATCATGGAGATGTCTCATTTAGCTTCGAAACTACAGGCACTGAAATTGGAACTGTCAGAAGATCTCCTGGTGCATTTAGTTTTGATATCTCTTCCTGCACAGTATGGACAGTTTAAAATAAGTTATAACTATCAATGGGAGAAATGGTCTCTTAATGAGCCCATTTCTCATTGTGTGCAAGAAGAAGAGAGACTTAAGCAGGACAAACCTGAAAGTACTCATTTGGTTACCAGTTTCAAAAGAAAAAGGGCAAATGATGCTGCTACCAGCTCTTCATCTAAAGGTAAGTAGAAGAAGCCTATGACAAGCTGTTTCTTTTGGAAAGGTGAAGGACACGTAAAGAAGGACTGTACCAAGTATCATGCTTGGCTTGATAAGAAGGGTATGTATCTTTCTTTTATCTGTTCAGAAGTTAATTTAGCTTTCGTACTTGTAAACATTTGGTGGATAGATTCGGGAACCACTATTCATGTTAGTATGTTCATGCAGGGTTGCCTAAATTGCCGACTGCCAAGTGAAGCCGAAAGGTTCATATATGTGGGCGATGGCAAGAAGGTGGAGGTTGAAGCTGTTACGGATTTTAGATTGTTTTTAAGTACTGGTTATGCTTTAGATTTGAAAGAAACTTTTGTAGTACCATCATTCAGATGGAACTTGATTTCTGTTTATCTATTGACAAGTCAAGTTATTCTTGTTCTTTTGGAGATAAGCAATTTAAGTTGTTTCTTGATTCAAGTCTTATTGCAATTGGTTCTTTATCTTTGTATGACAATCTATATATGCTTTATACATCTCCATCTGCTTTTGAAACCTTGCATGTTACGTCTAGTGGTATGAAAAGAAAATTAACTTGTGAGGATTCCGGAATGTTATGGTATAGGCATTTGGGTCATGTCTCCAAAGGAAGAATTGATAGGCTTATTTCTACAGAAATTCTCCATTCCCTTAATTATACAGATTTTAATGTCTGTGTAGAATGTTTAAAATGGAAACGAACAAATAAATCAGGTATTGGTGCCAAAAGAGCTACAGACGTCCTAGAACTAATACATACAGATATCGTGGGCCATTCCCTATGGCTTCTTGGAATGATCAACAATATTTTATTACGTTTATAGATGATTTCTTTAGATATGGATACCTATATCTGATTAATGAAAAATCATAGTCTTTAGATGCTTTCAAATCCTATAAGGCCGAAGTTGAGAATCAACTTGGGAAAAGGATTAAAGCTGTCAGATCTGACCATGGGAGTGAATACTACGGCAAATATGATGGATTAGGAGAACAACATCAAGAATCATTTACTTTATTCCTAGACGAATGTAGAATTGTACCTCAATACACCATGCCAAGGACACCCAGCATGAAGGATGTTGTAGAAAGGCGCAATATGACTCTTAAGGATATGGTGAGAAGCATGATCAGTTATACTTCTTTGCCAGAGTCTCTCTGGGGAGAAACATTGAAGACAGTAGCGTACATCTTAAATAGAGTACCATCAAAGGCGATACCAAAAACCTCATATGAAATGTGTACTGGTAAATTACCAAGCCTTAGCCACTTTCATATTTGGGGACGTCCAGCTGAGGCTAGGTCTTATAAGCCTAATGAAAGAAAATTGGACTCCAGAATGGTCAGCTGTTATTTTGTTGGATACTCGGAAAGGTCTAAGGGATATAAGTTCTTTGTCCCTGAGACTCGCTCGTTGTTTGAAATGGGAAACACCCATTTCCTTGAGGATATTGGTTTGGATGGAGATAATAGACACATTACTTTTCAGGAACCTGACCCTATTCCTATGGATATTGCTGAAAAGGGTCAAGTTGTCATTCCTAATGTCGTTCCAACGATAGAAAGGGATGGAAGTAATGATGAAAGTCTCCCTATGGATCAAACTCATTATCCTCAAAATGTTCAACAAGCACCCCTTAGGTGGTCTACTAGGGAAAGAAGTGCAATCTCCACTGAATATGTTGTATTTCTCCAAAAACTAGAGGCAGACCAAATGGATACGGATCCCATTTCCGTCACTCATGCCATGAGGAGTTCTAATTCCCAAGAATGGACCAATGCCATGAATGAGGAAATGAAATCAATGAGTAACAATGACGTTTGGGAACTTGTCCCATTGCCTGATGGTGCAAAATCCATTGGTTGTAAATGGATTTTCAAAACCAAGAGGGATCCTAAAGGCAATATTGATAAGTATAAGGCTCGTCTTGTTGCAAAAGGCTTCACTCAAAAGGAAGGTATTGATTTCAACGAGACATTCTCCCTTATTTCTTCAAAAGACTCCTTTAGAACCATTATGGCTTTGGTAGCTCATTCTGACTTAGAGCTACACCAAATGAACGTGAAAATGGCGTTTCTTAATGGTGACATTGATGAAACGATATATATGGTGCAACCAGAACGCTTTGCCTTAGGTGATGCAAAGCAAATGGTTTGCAAATTAAAGAAAGTCATTTATGGTCTAAAATAGACTTCACGTAAGTGATATTGTAAATTTCATTAGATAGTTGTCTCATTTGATTTTGAGACAAATTCAGTTGATGAATGCATATACCATAAATTTGATACAGGCAAATATGTTTTCCTAATTTTATATGTCGATGACATATTACTTGCCTCTAATGATAATGGTTTACTATTTGAAACCAAGAGATTTCTATCAAACAAATTTGAAATGAAAGATCTTGGTGAAGCTTCTTTTGTATTAGGAATCCAGATACACCGAGATTGCTCTCTGGGTATCCTTGGATTGTCATAGAAGAACTACATTGAAACCATTCTAAAGAGATTTGGCATGGAAAACTGTAAGGCAAGAGACACCCCTGTGGCTAAAGGGGATAAATTCTCTTTTAATCAGTGCTCTAAGAATCAGGTTTGTAACGACCCGGTTCCTGAGTCCCTACGAGACACGAGAACCGGACCGACTCAACTAATCCCAAGACCTAGTCGTCCAACGAGGAAGTAACCAAAAGAGCAGTAAAATAAACCACATTCAGCATGAATATAACTAACAGTAAGAAAGTACAGCAGTAAGGAAAGAAACAACCACAGTATGTACCACCACAATAGTAGAACAACATTCATAATATAATTCGAACTGCAGGTAAAGAAAGTACAGCGGAAACAAGAACTACTCACTATAACGGAAACAAAAGAGGTACAAAAGACAGTGGTAACTCTACTGGACCCTACTCGGCCCAGCGTCCTCTGCAGCCGCTGACCCTGGCTGCTCAACACCTGGTCCTGAAAAAGGTAACAAGTGTAACACGTCAGCAAAACGCTGAGTAGAGTGGCAACTAAAGCTAAAGACAACAGTAGAGTGTACAGTAGCTGTTATGTTCTATTACTTTCTTTATTCACATCTTTCAATTGTCTCACTATTTCATTTATTCCTCAGATCTTTTTCTTTATCTCGAATGTTCCTCGTGGGAACGATCTTGATTGCAGTCTTTTCCAAAAAGTAGAAGTAGCACGTGGTGCTCTCCTGGCCGGGAGAGTCTCTCGTGGTGATCCTACCCTCAGTCAACCACCCCAAGGTCACTGACAGACGTAACGGTGACTACGGCACGCGCGATAAACGCACAGGTAGCTAACCCGTACTGGCATGCCGTCAGTCGTTTCCGTTAACGGGTGCGCCCAAAGCACAGCACGGAACCAGTCCAGGGCAGAGCCCTCTCAGTAACAGGGGTCCAACCCCTCCACAGTAACCAACCCGAGCCTTGCCCCTCCACAGTCCGTGCACCCTCGCCTGACTACCCTGGTTTGCCCTAGCGGGCCTAACAAGTCGGTGTGGGAGGCTAGTAGAACCCCGGGGCCCGTGGGGTAGCTAGTACCTCCCTACACTAGTAGCTCTCCTCGGTACTACGTACGCGAGGGCCAGCAAGTCGGTACAGAGTGGCCAGTCCTAACCCCGGGTCCCTGGGGCGGCTGGCTCCGCTCTGCACTAAACAGGGGGACAGTCGCTCTCCTTGGTACTCCGTACCCAAGGGCCAGCACACTTCCCCAATTATATTCCATTCACTTTCCAGGAGTTATACTCCTACTTCCCGGTAGGGTTCCATCCTTTTTACTCAAACATCTAGGTTTCACTTTCCAGTTTCACATTCTTACAATCCATGTACTCAACCACGTTATTTATTCACAACAGGCAGCTGTTAATTCAAATTACAGGAAGCTTTATATCTCTTTCCATTTTCCAAGACTGCAGTATTATACATTCCACTAGTTTTCCCATCCTAGGATTTATGCCATATCCTAGGATCTATCATACAATCTAGTTTTCCAGTCCTAGGATTCATGCCACACCTAGGAGCTATCATTCCATCTATTTCTCATTCCTAGGATTCATGCAATGTCCTAGGTTCTATTTATGGTTCCATAATTTAACAGATTTTATTAATAACTTAAAGCCACTCTACTGGTACAACGGGAGTAATGGGGGCGTGATCGGGAATCCTGCATGCCTCCGCGACTCCCAAGACTACAACTGAAGGAGGTCTTATCACAAGGATCAAACACAAGGAGTGTCTCAAAACAGTGTATAGCTACTGTAGATGGGTAGAGGAATTAATTCGGAAAAGAACGCAACTCGAATCGCGGAAAACGGAACCCGAACGGGCCCTAAACGGGTCGAAAACGACGACACTATGCAAAATCAGACGTCTGGAACTTCTTCCAGACGTCTTAAAAAGTGGATCAGAGAATTACTTGTTCAGCGTGGTTTCCCAGACGTCCATAAGTCTGCGGGGACGTCTGGCCTAGCTCCCAGACGTCCGATGGTCACCCCGGACGTCTGGAGGTCGCTCCCGTCGTCTGGTACAACAGTCAGACGTCTGATTCGCGTTAGATGGCGAATCACCGAGCCTGCGCACACCCATCTCCCTCCCTCAGTACGGTCAGTCGACAGGAAGGAAGAAGAAGACGGAAAACTCACCTTTCAGATGTCTGGAAGGTCTTCCAGAGGTCTCCCTCGCTGTCTGGCTATCAACCCAGACGTCTGATTCTGGAAATTTTCCCAGAATCAGGGTGCCACCCGGCCTTCGCTCGCGACGCCGCCCACGTCGCACCTCGCGCGCCTGCTACTCAGACAGCAGCAGTCCCTCCTGCGCCGTTCCGCGCCCCCCCGCGCCCTCCGCCGGTCGGCCCTAGCAGCCCCGGCGAGCTCGCCCTCACGACAGAGCTCCGCTCTCGCACGCTGCACCTCCTCCGCACTCACTGCGGCCGCCGCTGCCGCCCTCGCGCTCACGCTCACGCTCACTGGCTGAAGGAGAAGAGGGAGGAGACGGTGGAGACGACGGGAGGGAGCGCGTGGCCTTTTAAGGCCGCGCGAGGAGGAGAGAGAGGACGCGGCAGGTGTCTGCAGCCGCAGAGAAAGAGGGAATAAGCGAATATCCGGTCTGCGCACTCAGGCGCGCAGACGACTCGCGCGTGTCGAAATTAACGGATTTCCAGACGTCTGGAAACGATCCCAGACGTCTGGTCAGACGTCTGTATGTGATCCCATACGTCTGGTACGACATCTGGGCCACCTCCCAGACGTCTTAAAAGACGTCTGGGGCACGCGTTCATTACAAGGTTGAAGCTAAGGAAATGGGGTGTATTCCCTATGCATCGGTAGTGGGAAGTTTGATGTATGCACAAGTCTGCACACGGTCAGATATTGCATACATTGTTGGCATGTTAGGTGGTAACGCTGTGTTTCGTCTTTATGTTATTATGGTTTACAATCATTGCAGTAGTATGTGACAAAACAGCTACTAGATTACTACAAGATTTTTTTACTTGGAATAACAAGGTTTTCCCGAGGTCGAACTCAGGGAGCAACTATGTTTCTAGAAGCATGCATAAGTTCTCAATTATGTTACAAAAATAAGAGAGAGAGAGAGTTTTGTTGGCTTCTTCTTCTCTCTTCTTTTTCTTTCTTTTCTTCTTCTCTTTGCTTTCCTTGCTCTTCTTCAGTCTTGCCTTTTCTTTTCTCTTTTTCTTCTCTGCGGCAGTGGTGATCTTCCTCTTCTTTTCTTCCTTCTTCTTGGCCGCTGACTTTCCTTTCTCTTTTCTTCTTTTCTCTTTCTTTTCTTCTCTGGCCGCTGACTCTCCTTCTTCTTTTCTTCTTTTCCTTCCTTCTTTCTTCTTTTCTTTCTTGCCTTTTTGGCGGTTGCAAAGGCTTCTGCCTTCTTCTTTCTTCTTCTTTGTGCTCTGGCCGCTGGCCTTCCTTCCTCTTTCTTCTTCTTCTTTCTTCTTTGCTTGTGGCTGTGGTGATTCCGACGTTTGATGCAGTGTTCAGACAACTTATCTGTGGCTTTGCTACGGTACCTTCCTTCTTCTTTCTTTAGCTGCCTAGTGTGGCTTCTTCTTTTCTTCTTCTGTTTCTCTCCTTCCTTCCTTCTTCTTCAGCTGCACTGAGTGGCTAAGGCTTCGGCTGCTTCTCTTCTTCCTCTTCTTCTTTTCTTCCTGCACGCTCACACAAAGGTCAGAGCAAAACCTACCCCTACCCCTTCCCCGCGTCTCTCTCTTTCTTAGAATTCTCTCTTAGGACTACTCTCTCAGAGTCGGGTAATCGGGTGCGGGTATCGCGCCTGGGACCAGGCCCACCGGCGTGCGGTGGTGGGCGAGGAGTGCGTGGTTTGGGTAGTCGGATCCGGCCCAGAGCCGCGGGGCGTGAGCGCGGGCAAGCGAGCGCGTGGTGCGCTGCGTGTGGGTTAGAGGGACCTGACCCCTGTGTTCGAAGGCAGTAAGCCTGATGTAAACACATTTACACTACTTAAAATGTCTATTTATGCATGTTCTTAAGCATAGGATTGCATTTCATGATATAAATATTGCATTACATGCATCATCTTGCATTTAGAGTAGTTTGAATAAAATGGAGGTTAATTGTCTCCTTTTATGTGCTTGGACAGGGCAAATATTTTATCGGGGCCTCGGATCAAAGATCCAACCGTATGGATATGATCAGGGCGACGATTGGAGTTCAACGACTCCAAGATCGCCCTAATCAGGCATCCGTAGCATCAGATAGAGACTGGGGAACCCTAGAAGATTAAGGGCCAGGATGGTGTAAATCCACACTTCAGATGGAAAATCCGACCACACGGATGAATTCGGATCGACGATCGCAGTCGAACGACACAAAAATCGAGTCAATCCGACATCCGTGGCACCATCTACAACTTCCAGAAGATGGACGGCCAAGATGGCGCCACGTGGCGCCATCCCAGCCGCCCAATCGGCCGCAGGAGTCCTGTGAATTCCGCGCAACGTCTCCTCTCCGCCGTTGGATCTCGATCCAACGGCTGCGGTCGCGCGCGTTTAAAAACGTCCGCGCGACCATTTCGCCCGCGTAGCGCAGCGGCGACGCAGCTGCGGGCGAAGCGGAGGTCGCGGGTTCGAGCCGCGGAGAGGGGGTCGAAGGCGCGGGCGAGCGGGCGCGCACGAGCGTCGGATGAAGATCCAACGGCCGCGTGCGCCCGATAGCGCCGACGCGCAATTGGACGCTCTGGTGGGCGCGCGATCGCACGCGGGCGGCGCGCTACGCAGCGGGCGCGGACGCGATCTAAGCCGTCCGATCTCGCGATCGGACGGCTGAGACGACGCGGACGTGCGTCTGCGTTACGCGCGCAGGCCAGCCGAGCGGGCGCGCGTGGGTTGCGGCGGCGACGGCGACGGCGGGGCTTTAGCGACGGTTTTATCCGTCACTAAAGACCCCTTATTTATTATTTTGAAGATGTAATGTCCATTTTGCCCCCACTCCTTGCAACTATAAAAGGAGACCCCCTCCATACGAAATTTTCATCCCTTCCTTCTCCTCTCTACCTCTCCAAAGCTCAAGAGAAGCTTGTCCCACACCCGGGATGCTTCTCGCGAGATAAAGTCCAAATTTTCGTCCCCCTTCGGAAGTGGATCCCGCGACGACGACGGCGTGCTGCTTCGTTCCCGTTCTTCTGCTTCGTCCTCCTTCGTCCCGCTTCGTTCTCATTCGTCCAGGCGTCGTCCCGTCCGGCTCGTCCTCCAAGCGACCGTCGAGGAGGATTTCTCTCTCCCTATTCTTTTTACTGCTTTCTAGTATAGATTTACTGCTTTCTAGAGTAGTCTATTCGTCCTCCGAGCGATCGTCGAGGAGGACATTTCTCCCTCCATTCTTTTAATGCTTTCTAGAGTAATTGTTTTATATTTTCTAGTTGTAACAAATGAACTCTTTTTAATTCCTTGTCTATTCTACATCTCATTTTAATTTTAATGTGTGGTATTCTTTCTCTCTCTCTTACTCCCTCTCTCTCTTTTATTCGTTGTAGATACTTAGATAGTTTAAATTAAATTTCTTCGTGACAAAATAAAAAAGAAACGCGAAGTTTTTAAATCAAACGTTCGCCTCCCTGTGTTCGACCCGGAATTCTTATTTCGGTATAAATTTTATTTGTTGAACACGAATCCTTCGCTTTCGAACTACAACGACGGGTTTTCCAAAACCAAACACGTTAGCGTAGATTCTCGCCCAACATTTTGGCGCCGTTGCCGGGGAGGCAACGCTCTTTGATTTCTCTTCGCGTTTTGTAACTTACAAATCATTTACCTCACTTTTCTCCTTTCTTATTGTAATTGTAGGTACTCTTTTGAGACAGGCAAAAGCGGTAGATCGGAGTAAAGTGCTGTGGAAGGTTTTGTAAGTTACCCCCCACCTCCCACCCATTAGATTTCATTTCATCACATAATAATTCAAACATCAATCAACCTAGGTGTTCTTATAAACTCTAAGGTTAGATTGTTTGTTGTTTGACATCCATACTCACTCCAACCCCCACATTAAAAAAAGAAAAAAATAAAAAAAAATCTCACAGAGGTACACAACCTCATCTGATTTTCTAACTCAACCGGTAAACCAATCTTAGGAGCCGGTACACACATCCAAACACATAATCGAGTAGAAATCAGATTGGGTAATCATTTGTGTGCCTAATTAGGTGGTGCATCAGGCCAGTTGTTTGAGTTGTTTGGGCCGCACCACTTCAAATAAAATCAACTCATCTAGTAGCTGCCAATTAGGTTCAACTCTTAGGGATCTACCAGGCACTCCACATTCTTTTTAAACTTTAAAGGAAAATATCTTCACCTGTGCTTGCAAAACCTGGTGTGCCAATGAAACTTGATTGAAAACACCTAAAGTTGAATCCTAAAAGCTACTAAGCAAGATTTGAACCTTAAAATTCATCACATCAAAAATAATCTTGCTTGAAAACCACTGGTTGTGCACGCACACACAAAGCAATCAATCATTAAGGGCACAACCCATTTAAAGGGCCCATCACATTCCAAAGCACATTCAAACCTAGCCCTAAATAAAACAGAGTAGACGTTGGCCTTAAGGATTGGACTCGCTCTTCAGAACTCAGAACGAGATTATTTTCGATTAGTCTGTTCTACTGTTCAATCTGATGTCTAGCTAGGGGAGCAGAGTCAAACGATCGCGGCTGGGGGGTACACTAGGAACCGGAGGCGCAAGCCGAAGGAAGAACCTTCTCCCCAGTCCCTCCTTCTAACTGGTTGGATTGAACAGACAGAAGTAGATCAAATCGTTCCTTTATCTCAAGACGGGTTTTGAGAGTCTGTAGGTCTGTAGGCTAACCCATTTAAGGACATGTTTGATTGTTTGTATTGCAGGGCACCTTTCTTCCTCCTGTGTCTCATGAATCCTTCCACATATTTCACGCATTCCCGCTCTTTCCCTCCTGTTGTAAATTATCCTCAACATGACAATTATCCCAACTCGTATTGTAATCGACCATCAGTTAGTTGGGATAATTCGGATTGGGGATACAATTCCGGACCCCCGTGTTTAGGGTCTAACCCTGAACACTTTGATTCTCAATTCTATCCTTCTCTGAGTTGCATCGATTATAGATCGTCCTCCTTTCATGAACAACCTAATGCGATCTACAATCAAGAAGGATACACTGATCCTTACCCATCCTCTGATTTCACTGCCTTTAGGTCATCTCCATCTTTTGAACAATCTGAAATGACCTATTATCAGGATGGGTATAACGAATCTCAATTCGTTAATTCCTCTACATTGATGTCAAACCTGCCCAACCCTGAACCAACTCATTTGGTTCAGGTTAATCAGGTTCAAGATAAGGTTCTGGCTAACTTGAGGAATATCATTCAATCTTTAGAAGTTCAGCCAATACCTTGCATTGAGAGATTGGAGCCCCTGATTGAAATGATTGATGATTTAAACAAGTCTTTGTTGGATTGGCTCCAGGATGTTAAGGATAAGAACCCGGGTGAGTTTCTACTTGGGAAATTAGCGAAATTGAGGATGAGATTCGTGGTTGCTTTGATTCAATCTTGGAATAATTTCCAGGATGAACTCTCTTCAGGAAATCCAATGACAGAACCCGCTCAGGCACCTGTTGGGGGGGACACGTGTTACGAAGCTGACCAGATTGAATTAAAGCAACCAATTAAGGATGATCTGATTTCTTCACCTGAGATCCCTGAGCCGGGTTACGAGAAAACGTATGTCTCCTGGGAACACAAAGTGACAACTGATTTTGGGACATACATTGATACGGATCCTGATTTCTTTGATGGTGAAGATTCAAGTTGCGAAGTCTCACACGAGTTTTCAAATCACGATTTTTGTGAGACGATTGGGCCTGAGGAATCTGATAGATCATTTGATAGCCCAATAACTAAGGAAACTGATCTTATTAGGGCACACGATACAGATCCAGAATCGCATTTTCTGGAGGAATCAATTCAATGCCCTGATTATCAGTTACACCCTGTTGAGCTTATTGATGATTTTAATTCTGAGATAATTAGACCCAAGTCAATTTTGATTTTGCCACATCATCTAGACTTGGAGATTTCAGACGGGGTGATGAATATACAAGAGGTCATGGAATTTGATATGCCGAATGAGGAGGATAGAAGCTGGGAAATTCTGATTTGGGAAGTCAATTTTGGAGGAAATGGAGATTGAGTCGAAGGGTTCCTTTTAAACTGAAACCATCAAATCAGAACCCTTACGACATTTGTTTCGAGGATGTCAAACTCAAGCACACATTTAACGATTATCCTTTTGAGCTTCAATTCTCTGTAACCCGACATTTTGGCCTTGGGTTGCATCCTCACAAATCGCAGGCCCGACCCCGCTTGCATTCTGATTTTAGGTTTTGGGTAATTTTTATCCAGAACCTAAGATATTCTCGATTATGGGGTGTGGGTCTGCACCACAATCTGGTCCACATCTGTGGACCTTTGCTGACAGGTCAGAGGATTCTTCTGTTCATTCTAATTCTGACCTGCACATGTGAATTCTTCATTTCTTTTCTTTGTATAGTGTGCCTAGCTGAAGGCACTAAACTCAGCACATATACAGTTCTTTTTCATTTTCATCTCGGAGTGGACCCGATATCCACGCAATTCAGGTGCTTTCTACGCTTTTCCTCTCTATTTTATGTCTTTTTAATACAATGAGGACATTGCATTAGATAGGCATGGGGGGATGGATATTTATCTTTGAATTCATTCGTCAGCTCCGTAGATTTGTTTTATTTTATATATAAAAAAAAAAATCAAAATTAGGAAAGAGAATTTGGGTTTAAGAAAATTTTCGATCTTAAGAAATACTATATTATGTTCTGAACACAAAGACCCTTCAGGTCTTTGGACTTAATCAGCCTATGTATCCACTAAAATGTGGATTTATTTTTCGAGTTCTCGCCAACCTGAATTTTATTATAATTGGAATAAATAAGTTTGGGTGATAAGTACACGACTTGTCAACCCGCCCTCTGATTTAAGGGAATTTTGAGTTTTAAGCATCTACACACTTTCTTTGCACTGACTCGTTGTTTGGCGATTTTAACGGAAATTGGGTAGCTAATGAACCTTCTAGGGTGATATGGCTGGCAAGTTATCGTGGGTAACAGCCCATAGGTAGGTTGTCCAGAGCCCAGTCACTGGACCTTTCTCTTTTTGCTGCCTTTAGGTAAATCTTAGACCAGGGAAGCCACCTACTTAAAAAAAAAAAAAAAAAATCAAAAAGGAGAAAAGAACAAAAAGAAATAAGCCACACTTCGCCGCACGAGTATGGCTGGCAAGTTGTCGGTGGTAACAGCTCATCGACCGGTTGTCCAGAACCCAGCTCAGAAAATGCACTAAAAATTCCCAAAACACTTAGGAAGAAGCGGAGAAGTAGAATAAACCGGGGAGATATACACTGGATTCACCCTTGTGTTGACCCCGTTAAAAAATAAAAGTAGGGAGAAAGCTACCGGTTGTAAAGATACACCTTTAGGCAGAATTCTTTTTGAGGTCACCTAGAGGCGTAGAAATCCGAAGTCCATTTTAATTGCCGGTCAACGAGTCTATCACAATCACAATAAGATGCTTAAAACTTAGGGTTCTCATCAAATCTTGGGTGAGTTGAATGGCCGTAGAAAGCCACTCTTAAACCCTAAAATTTGAAAATCTAAAAAAAGAGAGTAAAAACAGAAAAAGAAATTTTTCTATGAATAAGGAGAGGCTTGAGGCGGTCTGCATTTTGGCTGATACCCGGGCACTGTTGTGTCTTTGAAAGTTCAGTTCTTAAGTAGACAATTTCTTAATGATTGAAAATAACTCAGGTCCAAATAATCTAACCTAATTCTTTTATAAATAGCATATAGTTTTTGCTAGGGACTAGCAAAAGATAGGCATGGGGGTATGATGTAAACACATTTACACTACTTAAAATGTCTATTTATGCATGTTCTTAAGCATAGGATTGCATTTCATGATATAAATATTGCATTACATGCATCATCTTGCATTTAGAGTAGTTTGAATAAAATGGAGGTTAATTGTCTCCTTTTATGTGCTTGGACAGGGCAAATATTTTATCGGGGCCTCGGATCAAAGATCCAACCGTATGGATATGATCAGGGCGACGATTGGAGTTCAACGACTCCAAGATCGCCCTAATCAGGCATCCGTAGCATCAGATAGAGACTGGGGAACCCTAGAAGATCAAGGGCCAGGATGGTGTAAATCCGCACTTCAGATGGAAAATCCGACCACACGGATGAATTCGGATCGACGATCGCAGTCGAACGACACAAAAATCGAGTCAATCCGACATCCGTGGCACCATCTACAACTTCCAGAAGATGGACGGCCAAGATGGCGCCACGTGGCGCCATCCCAGCCGCCCAATCGGTCGCAGGAGTCCTGTGAAGTCCGCGCAACGTCTCCTCTCCGCCGTTGGATCTCGATCCAACGGCTGCGGTCGCGCGCGTTTAAAAACGTCCGCGCGACCATTTCGCCCGCGTAGCGCAGCGGCGACGCAGCTGCGGGCGAAGCGGAGGTCGCGGGTTCGAGCCGCGGAGAGGGGGTCGAAGGCGCGGGCGAGCGGGCGCGCACGAGCGTCGGATGAAGATCCAACGGCCGCGCGCGCCCGATAGCGCCGACGCGCAATTGGACGCTCTGGTGGGCGCGCGATCGCACGCGGGCGGCGCGCTACGCAGCGGGCGCGGACGCGATCTAAGCCGTCCGATGTCGCGATCGGACGGCTGAGACGACGCGGACGTGCGTCTGCGTTACGCGCGCAGGCCAGCCGAGCGGGCGCGCGTGGGTGCGGCGGCGACGGCGACGGCGGGGCTTTAGCGACGGTTTTATCCGTCACTAAAGACCCCTTATTTATTATTTTGAAGATGTAATGTCCATTTTGCCCCCACTCCTTTCAACTATAAAAGGAGACCCCCTCCATACGAAATTTTCATCCCTTCCTTCTCCTCTCTACCTCTCCAAAGCTCAAGAGAAGCTTGTCCCACACCCGGGATGCTTCTCGCGAGATAAAGTCCAAATTTTCGTCCCCCTTCGGAAGTGGATCCCGCGATGACGACGGCGTGCTGCTTCGTTCCCGTTCTTCTGCTTCGTCCTCCTTCGTCCCGCTTTGTTCTCATTCGTCCAGGCGTCGTCCCTTCCGGCTCGTCCTCCAAGCGACCGTCGAGGAGGATTTCTCTCTCCCTATTCTTTTTACTGCTTTCTAGTATAGATTTACTGCTTTCTAGAGTAGTCTATTCGTCCTCCGAGCGATCGTCGAGGAGGACATTTCTCCCTCCATTCTTTTAATGCTTTCTAGAGTAATTGTTTTATATTTTCTAGTTGTAACAAATGAACTCTTTTTAATTCCTTGTCTATTCTACATCTCATTTTAATTTCCATGTGTAGTATTCTTTCTCTCTCTCTTACTCCCTCTCTCTCTTTTATTCGTTGTAGATACTTAGATAGTTTAAATTAAATTTCTTCGTGACAAAATAAAAAAGAAACGCGAAGTTTTTAAATCAAACGTTCGCCTCCCTGTGTTCGACCCGGAATTCTTATTTCGGTATAAATTTTATTTGTTGAACACGAATCCTTCGCTTTCGAACTACAACGACGGGTTTTCCAAAACCAAACACGTTAGCGTAGATTCTCGTTCAACAAAGCCCTATGCACTTTTGCAATTTAAGTGTGGGCGCTCGGCCGCACACTTATGAGGTGGGACTAAAGTCCCACCTCTCGATTTTGTGCCCGCAGGCGAGGAGTCCACGGCCAATTGAAGCAGCTGCGAGGCTTGCGAACCAAATCGCAAGCCTGCCTGCCTTCGCGGAGACTACCCGCACAACCTGGAATGTGTGCCTGGGCTGGGGAAGACCTGGAGCTCCAGGTGGAGTTGTTGCAGCAGGTCGACAATGGCGGCGAGAGGGTGCGAACCTGAAATCACAGTGACGGCCTCTCGACCAAGTCAGAACACGTTGAAAGCTTCGCCGGAGTGTGGCGAAGCCTGTGCGATGGTCGACGAGGCGCGGGAGTGCATGTGGAGGTCAACTTAGGTCAGACTGTGGGAGGAAAGATGGGTTTGTTCGGGGGATGGTTGGGCGGTGCTTGGCAGTGAATGGAGAAGGGGGATCGGTGGAGTGGAGTGTGGGGGAGCTTCTGGGTTGGTCGGCGAGGGGTGAGAATGTCTGTGGAAGTGGGATGGACTCGCCAGAGAAGGTGGTCGGAGACGAAGCAGGTGGAGGTGGGAGTCGTGTGCGGTGGAATAAAAAGGTAAATTAAGAGAGGGAAAATGTAAGGGAGAGAGAGAGGAAACTAATTACCTATTTACTCGACGAAGGGGGAGGGAGGAGCATCCGGCTCGTGCCTGCTGGAACTGGAGACGAAGACGCCTTGGCGGAGGGTTTCGGCGACGAGGAAGCAGTCGGAGGGCGCCAGCGGGTACAGCCTAGCGCGGACGACAGGGTAGAGTAAACCCTGCTGTAGGTAGGGCAACAGAGCGACGAGGAGGAGGAGAATGTCGCCGGAAGCTTCGGGCACTCTGATTGGAGGGGAAAGGGATGAAAAGTAGGGTAGTTCTCCGCCAGAGAAAGCTTGAAGGAGTCGGCAAGGGCTGCCGCTCCTTATAAAGGTCTTGGCAAGGGGAGAGGACCGAGGTGGCATCGTGCTAGCCTCGCCGGAGGATGGCCGGAAAGGATACCCATGCCTTTTGTGCGTTTGCACGGAAGGCATGGGTGATGGCAGAGGTCCTGGGCGGGTCCCTGCGACAGAGGACGTCGCAGGGAACCCCCCTTCTGTTTTAGAGGACGGCAGCCCTACCCTGCGTGGCGCCATCCTCCGTGCAAGGTCACCGGAGGCATGGCGCTGCGCAGAAGTGGCAGGGATGACCGTTCTGCAAAGAACGATGAGAAATTGGGGGCCTAAATGCAAGGGTTTCAAAAGATAAGGGTCAAAAAGTAAATAAAGAGGATCAAATTGTAAAGTGGGTCAAGGAGGTATTTTCTTAGGGACAAGTTTTTATACCAGACTAATTTGAACCTGAGGATTTTAATGGTGAATTTTAATTCTAGGTTGGACCATGTTTGACTGGCAAATTTGCGTAAAAACCTAAATTAAGTCATTAATTGGGCATGGTTCTTATTTTAGGTCAAAATAGGTTTCAAAGGCTAAATTGAAGGTTCTAAGCCCTAAGAAATATTTTTCTATGATTTTTAGAGGGTTTAGTTGATTTTTATCCTACCTCGAACCTCGTGAATTGAAGTGGGTTTATTTTTAGGGTTATAGAATGTCATTTAATTCCTAGAAGTTGCTATAACCCTTTTCAGATCAGATCAACCTACTTCCCTCATTGTTAAGCTTGTTTGACCTGTGTTTGGACCCTTAATTACCTTATTCGCATACTGCATTGGTGAAATTGCAGTTTTACCCCTGATGATTTGTTTTATTCTTTAACTCAGAATTCTCTGAGTTAAGCCTCTCTTTGGATTTTGTAGGAGCTTTTTCACACATATTTGGATTAGATTATGCTAGTTAGGGTTTATGATGAGGTTCTCATCATTAGGTAGATACTTAAGTAATCTTGGACCCGATCATTGGAAGACAGCCAAACGGGTCATGAGATATCTTCAGAAAGCAAAGGACTTCATGCTCACGTATAAGAGGTCTGATATTTTGGAGGTCCTCGGGTATTCGGACTTCGATTTTACAGGTTGTCAGGATAGTCGAAGGTACACTTTAGGTTATATTTTTCTGCTGGCGGGAGGAGCTATTTCGTGGAGTGATAAGCAAACGATGATAGCCACCTCTATCATGGAAGCAAAATTCATAGCATATTTTGAAGCCTCGAATCAGTGAATATGGCTTAAGAATTTTGTCATAGCTTTACGCGTTTTGGGTAATGTTGAAAGACCACTATAAATCTATTGTGATAATAATTCTGCAGTGTTGTATTCGAACAACAACAGAAGTTCATCGAGGTCAAAGCATATTGATATTAAGTTTCTGGTAGTTAAAAAAAGAGTTCAAATGGTCAAGTGTCCATAGAATACATTGGAACTCACTCCATGGTGGCTGACCCACTCACTAAGGGGCTAATGCCTAGAGTCTTTCATGAGCATATAACCCGAATGGGTGTTATTTCTTTTATATGATACTGCAGCTCAGTGGGAGTTTGTTTTATTCTGGTGTTCATTATGTGTGGACATATTCTTTTATTTTGCGCAAATAATGTTATGTTTATTTTGAACTCGATCTATTCTTCATTCGTGATCTCTTATAATCAGGTTGGACCAGTTGAAAGATAGGTATGTATGGATCATTTGACATGCAATTTTTCATGCTATGTACCCATATTTGATTTATGTCATTATTTGTGTTGTTGTATGTGATCATTGAGGGGTTTAGTCAAATTTAAAGTGACGAAGATCGCATTGGTCCTATAACTAACACAGTATAGAAGAGATTGGTGGTGATGTGTTTTATATGTATATGATATACAGTTTGAGCTCATACAGTCTAAATTAATGTGAGTTTGTGCGAATACTATATGTTACTCAAGTGAGAGATTGTTAGAATCATTAGTGAACATGCATATATTATTATAAGGGACTTACATTAATATATATCATGTACATGTATATTTGTAAACATGCCCAATATGTGATCCAATAAGAATTAGGTAAATTGCACTTCCAATAATGTGGGGTTAATTGCATAGAAACCCTATGGGGAATTACGGTTTGTTGATGGGTATAATCGTCAATTCCGAAATATAGTGGTTGTGGTCCTCGGGGATATGCGAGTAATGGACGATTTTGTTTTCCCGCACTCCATCGTGGGAAATATAAGGATCCCAGGTGGAAACCGAAGCGGTACACACAAGAACATAACGTTCCCTTCCTCTTCCGCGCTCATTCTCTCTGGATCCCTAGAAGCACCATCGCCAAATCCCCGTCAAGATTCTCAACGAGAATAGAAGGATTCACTCCCGCTTCCTTCTTCGTAAGATCAAGCGATGGATTCAGGTATCCATCTAAACTCTCTTTGTTTCTTGGATTATCAATGTACATGGAAAATTAGAGATTCTTAGGATTTACGAAACCTCTTAAGCATTTTATTTGTATATTGATTTGATTTCATTAGGTGTTAAATCCTTCACCTACCTCCACGACCCTTAGAAGGAAAAGGGGTGGGCTGAACTCTTGGAGATCCATTGCAAGAACCTTGTCCTAGTCGCTTTCGAAGATGATGCATCATCTTAGGATGGATAAGTATTAGTTGCAACGTAGCATGTAAGATCACCTTGAGAACCAGATAGGTATGTAGGTCTCTTGTATCCCCTAATACTTTCATTAATTTCTATGGGATATTTTTCTTTCCCCTATTAAGGGTTAGGTTCCTCCATCTTTTCCCTTATGTTTCTTGTACCGGATAATTCTCCTTTAATCAAAAGTTTTTTCTTTTCAGCAAAAAAAAAAAAAAAAACTTTCCCTTTATTTATATAAGGGGATGGAAGTAGAGGAGAAGGGCATGCAATCCTATAGCATACCACCGCAAGGGAGAGAGAACAATTCATGAAGGAATAAATTAATTAAGGATTACTCCAAAATTCATCATTCCTTTTTAATTATGTGTTATTATCACACCAGGAAATAGGTTTAGATCAGCATTTCGTTTGTGGGATAAAATGTGATAATAATATAACAGGTATAAGTTGAACCACGTGAGAGAGAACTTATATTTAGTTTTCAGCCAGGGAACTAACCAAAAAGATGAACGCAACCTGCATGCCTCGAGGGTGGAATAAATTTAGTGTAGAATTGAAACGTAAAAACTGAAATATATATATAATAGACATGGCCAAACGAGGACTATGGGTCTGGTTTCCTTAAACAAATGGTGCCTCTGTGAGATCTGAAAAATAGTGCCAAATAATAAACTTTTCCCTCCGTGAATTATCCAATAATCTATTGCAACATTAATTTACAAAAAACCGGAAAGCGGTGGTTGTGAATCTGAAATAAACTACATGCAGGGCGTTGAAAAAAACAAAGATGGCAAATCTGTGCATATCCAAACGATAATTACACGGTTAATACTTTTAAATGAGCCCACTAATATTTTAGGACGGGAGTAGAGTAAATCCTCACGCATGTGGTTGGTTTTAATCGATGGCTGTAATCGGTGTGATTTAATTTTTTCATAGATGTAAATTATTTTTTATAGTTGAAATATTATTCTTAATACGTAAAATATTATTTTTTACTTGTAAGTAAAGTAAAAAGGTATTTTTCATTAGTAGAAAGATAAATTATATCGATATATTTTTATTTTTTATCTATGTATTTTAAGTTTTTATAAATATATATATATATATTGCTAAAGTTGTTAGTTGATAGCTTATAATTTTATTTTTGGATAAAGAAATTCATTTTTCACATATGGAGAGGAAAAACATTGGCGAAAAATTTCCTTTGAAAAATTTTCCTTTTCAGTGAAGTAGAAAATTATTTTTCTCAGGTAAAAAGATGAAACATACCGATGTATTTTGATAATCGATCGATGTATTTTGATTTTTCACCAGTTGAATCACTTTTAAGTAAAGAAAGTTATCTTCTACTGATGAAAATTTAAAACACATCGATATATTTTAATTTTTCACTTATGAAAATCACATTTGAATAAAAAATAATTTCTCTTGAATCAAAATTAAGGAAACCTACAACTTTTTACTCAAAAAAAACCTATAACTTTATCTTTAAGTGAAGTGAAAAATTATTTTTTTTTGATAAACAATTAAAATATATCAATATATTTTTATAATCTAATGTGATAACAAATTAAATTTTACCTATATAAAATAATTTAAGTTGATAATCTACCATTTCACCTAAAATACATCTTTGAAGAGTAAAAGTATGTCGGAGTATTTTTTAATTTTTTACAATATTTTATATGGGCACCCCTTACAAATAATGTCCATGCCTATTGAACAGTACTTACCGGATCTCCAAGATATCTACTTCGGAAACTGAACTGTACAAAATCACATGGAAGTTGCTGAAATCGACACATTTAAATTTCAATATAATTTGCAATTATGAGTTTCTTGAGCTAAATTGAAAAATAAAAAAAATACGGCAATTTTTATATTCTTTTCTTAGTAAAAATGAAGGTATTTACACATCCTTCATTGCTCATGCTAATTCTCCTTTGATCATCCTTACTTTTTCATCCCTTTATATCTCATCACTTCGCAAAATCTAAAGAGGGGAATCCACAGCGGTTGACTTCAATGGTCAACCAGGAATACTCGTTCCTGTACCGCACCAACGGCGATGGAAACGACACCATTGGAGTCTCACCCTCCGCCGACACAACAACCGTCATCATTGTCGATCCTGAACCGGTGGCGTTGCGGACGGTTCAACGTCACCGTTGAGAACCTGCGCCACCTTCCTCAAGCTCGGCCTCGCTGCCGCAACCTCTTGAGAGCACAAGACGCCAAAGCTTCAGCAGCGTCTCCACCTCCGCGGCCGAGTAGTCGTTGCCAAGTCGTCGGTCGACGGCTACCAATAGGTCCCTGTTCCACCATAGCTGCAAGACCAGTCCACGAGGAATGGAGACTCCCGGTTCTCCTCTTGTTGGGCAGTGGCCATAGGTCGCTTGCCGCAACAATGTCAATTACGTGGGTTCCATCCGGTGAGACTTGGTGCTACATCATTTGAAATTATACTGCACTTTCTATAGTACATGGTAAATTGCCCTTGTGATGGTTTTCAATGGTCAAAGTGGATTCCGTTCAAAAAGACTTCATGTCGCATCACTTGGAATTTAATTACACTCCTCCTGTGCATCAAAAAATCCGTCTCGTCCGATATAAATTAAGCACTCCAAGAAAGAAGCAAGGGCGACTCAATGGCCTACACCACTTGAAAGAATATATTTCAAAAAAAAACAAAAGAAACTACCTTACAACTCGTAACCCGTGTCCCTGCGTCCCTTCCACTACATAGCCAACCGACGTTGTGATGGTTGCCAATTACCCCGGTTCTTCCATGAGATTTCTTGCTACATCATTTGAAATTATATCGCACTTTCATCACGTAGCGGTGCTTTCAAAAGGACTTCATGTCGCATCACTTTGAATTTAATTGTACTCCTCCTGTGCATCAAAAAACCGTCTCGTCCGATATAAATTAAGCACTCGAAGAAGCAAAGGCAACTCAATGGCCTCCACCACTCTCCTCCTCCTCCTCCTGCTCCTCCTTCTTTCCACCACCACCTCCTTCATGGCCAACGCCACCTCTAGTAGATATTCTTTCCACAGCGAAGGCTTCAACATCGAGAACCTCACTCTCTCCAAGTCCTCCATCATCACTGCAAATCGCCTCCTCTCTCTCACCAATGACACCACCTTCAACATCGGCCATGCCTTCTTCCCCACTCCTCTCCCAGTTAAGCACTCCACCTCCTTCTCCACCACCTTCATCTTTTCTATCCTCTACCCTGACGTCGAAACCGGCGGCGACGGGATGGCCTTCGCCCTCTCCCCCTCCCCCACCCTCCCTCACTCCTCCGCGGGCCAATACCTCGGCCTCTTCAACAAGACCTCCAATGACAACGCAAGCAATCACATCTTCGCCATCGAGCTGGACACCTTCATGAACGATGAGTTCAACGATATCAACAGCAACCACGTCGGCATCGACGTTAATGGGTTGACATCCAAGCGATCCGCCAACGCCTCGTACTATGAGGAGGGTGAGAGGAAGGGATTGGATCTGCGCAGCGGGGAGGCCATCCAGGTTTGGGTCGAGTACAGCGCTTCCACCAACGTGGTCGAGGTCACGTTGGCTCCTCTACGCGTGCCCAAACCTCAAACTCCTCTCCTCTCGTCGAGGGTCAACCTCTCGTCCATTCTCGCCGATGAAACATACGTGGGCTTCTCCGCCGCGACTGGTGTAGCACGCGGATATCATTATGTGCTCGGATGGAGCTTTAGCATGGCTGGAGAACCGCTTCAAGCACTCGACTTGGATGCTTTGCCGCCGGTGATGAACCACTCCAAACCAGCTGAGCCACATGCTGCACAAGGACCAAGATCGAGTTTAAACGTCACCGTAGTTATCACCTCGGTTATCTTGGCACTGGTCGTGGTCATGTTGAGTATAGGTGGAATCACGTATTGGGTAGGGAGAAAGCGTAGGTTTGAGGAGCTCATGGAGGATGATGAGCTCTTGTGTGGTCCTAATAGGATCTCCTACAAGGACCTCTACAGGGCAACCAAGGGCTTCCGGGAGGAGAATCTATTGGGTGCCGGCGGGTTCGGTCGCGTCTACAAGGGGACACTGCCCAGATCGCATGCTCAAGTGGCAGCGAAGAAGATCTCTCACGATTCATCCCAAGGGGTTAAGGAGTTCGTGGCGGAGATCACCAGTATGGCTCGGTTGAAGCATAAGAACCTCGTCCAGCTCATTGGCTACTGCAGGTACGTGCTTGGGGATTCATATGATCGGTATTATGAAAAAAAGGTATCATTTTCCACATCTATTCCAGATTGACCATGCCGATTAGATTAATTACATGTGTTTGCTATAAACAAATATACAACTCCAGTTTACATCTGTGACGACGTGTTCTTTTCTTACTCAATTATTTTTCAGTTATTTCCAGGTTGCTAGCTTTCCGAAATTGGGTTTTCTCGGAAAAAACAAGGGGAGGATTTCAAAAAGTTGAAGATTTATTATTTTGCCAGATGTGAGTGGATTCTTGGATTGCCAGGTTTACTTGTTCATAGGAAATCGCATCGTGGAGGGAACTGTTTTGGCGTGGGATTTTGAGATGATTTCTTTTTTAACAGTTTGAGTAAAATCAAAACCTCTAACAATCACATCAATCAAAGAATATCCGAGTGTATATTTGACATTATTTTTTTATTTATCCTTTCAAGAGTTTTTTTTTTGCAGAATGAATGATGCCATTCTATTCAGATAATTTGTGAAGCCAACATGGCCCATGTCTGTCGGATCTGGACCATCTTATCGCAGAACAAGATAAAATCAACACTATTAATCAGGGGCTTAATCACCAAGCATTTATCATACAAAACATTTCGCGATTATGAGATAGAAAAAAAAATCATGGATATGTCTTGAAAAATCACAAGGGGCCAACTCAAATTTTTGGAAGCCCAACAACAAGTCGATTAGATATAAATAAATAAAGCAGCTATATATATCCATTTGCATTACAGGAGAAAATGGGAGCTCCTGTTGGTATACGAATACATGGAGAATGGGAGCCTGGACAAGTTCCTCCACGGATCAGAGGGGCAGAAGACGTTGAGTTGGGAGCAGAGGTTTAAGGTGGCCAGAGGGGTGGCTGATGGGTTGTGTTATCTACACGAGGGTTGGGAGCAGGTGGTGGTCCACAGGGATGTCAAGGCAAGCAACGTGCTCCTCGACGCCGACTACAACGGCCGCTTGGGGGACTTTGGCCTTGCCAAGATCTTCGATCGTGGGGATGTTCAGCAGCAGACCACTCGCGTTGTTGGCACGATTGGGTACGTGGATATATATATATATATATAAAACATGAATGCATGTGTACAACTTGCTGTTGTAGATGTGTATATGCAAATCTCCTTAACATATAGACGTATGTGTGTGTCTGTTATCTCTTATAGATACATTGCTCCGGAGATGATGAAGACTGGCAAGGCAAGCACCTTTACCGACGTTTATGGCTTTGGCGCCTTCTTACTAGAGGTCGTCTGTGGCAAGCGTCCGATGATCATGGCCAAGAACGAGGATGGCATGGCGGGGACGCCGCAATTCCTCGTGGACCGAGTCTTGGAGCTTTGGAGGAGGGACTGCATAGTGGCCGCCGTTGATCCTCGGCTTAGTTGTGACTACTCCACTTCGGAGGCGGAGACGCTGTTGAAGCTTGGCGTCCTGTGCTCTCACGAGGTGCCCTCGTCGAGGCCGAGCATGAGGCAGGTGGTGCAGTTTCTCGAAGGCAACTCGCTATTGCCCGTCGCACCGCCAGAGTTTGTTTCTGGAGCAGAGTTGGCGACGGTGGTCACGGTGGCGGAGGGTGAGGCTACAATGACGTCGTTCCCGTCCCCGATGGAGCAGTGTAGGAATGAGTACTCATCGTTTAATCTGGAAGCAGATTATTTGAGTCTCCCGGTAGATAATCGCGGCATTTACCCATATGTTATAGACTAGAGGGAAGGGCCTAATCAATCGAGCGTCGAATTGGGACTCCAATTGCAGCTACTTTCCTATCAATATAGATGTCCTTCCATCAATACATATATACGTCCTTCCATATAGGTAATATATATGTTATGTCACAGAAGTCTTGTTGTAGTTGCTCATTTTTAGTATATATGCCTTTCAATCAATGTAACCCTGCTTATTAATAATATATGAAGTATCTTAACTCTGCTTTCCGCTAATTTTTTCGTTGGAAATTCTGGATATGGATCAGCTGCCTAATGAATCTCGTGGGTTAAACTATGTAAACAAAAAGATTTTGATGCACTTGGGATGAACAACTTGTAAGCCTTTCTCCTTGTTCTTTAAATGAAAAGAATGTGGTGAATCACCTTTCTTAACTCTCCTTCTTACTCTAAGTTGATGCAAAGTTTGTGTAGTTCCCTTATCGGTTCGATATCCACCTTCCATCTAGATGACACCTCCTCAGTGAGGCTTTGAGGATTGCCACCCCCCATTTTGCCTGAGAGCTTCAAGAAGGCAACTTCAACTTTTAGATGGATCGTTGGATTGGGGATTCCTCTTTGAAAGATTATCTTCTTGTTGGCCATTCTCCTCCTTGTTGTACTATTAAGGAGATTTTCAACTCCTTATAGGACTTTCCACTCTGGGAATTTCTCCCTAACACCTTGGCTTTCTAACTCAACCTCCTTACCCTCACCAACAGTCCTGATCGCCTAGTTTGGAGGAAAGAACCTTCAAGTTCTTTCACTACCTCTTCAATGTACATGCTCCTTGAACAACCTTCTCCTTTGTGTGGTTAGGGCAAAAATATCTAGAAAACTCTCTTCCTATGAACTTTACTGTTCTCCTGTGGAGATTTTTGCACAAAAGACTTTCCATCGACGATTTGGTTAGGTCAATGGAAATTTCCCTCCCTTCCCATTATCATTATTGCCCCAACAACTCTCAAATCGAGACTTCACAACACCTCTTCTCATGAAGTAGATTTGTCAAACTTCTCCATTATTAGGTTGGGTCCAAAGTGTTTCTGCCCCATCCCCTTCACGAGGATCAGGCCATGCTTTCCAATTGCCCACCCTCTAGCTCCTTTCACCTTATAAAAGCTTAAACTATTGCACTTTTTATCTGTCATACTACTTGGATCATACGAAACCACTCTAAAAAAAAATTTCAATGATGCTTGGAAAGGGCTTTTCCAAAGATTGCGGTGCAACTTTGATATGAGATCTTGGGTTATGACTGCTTGCCCCTCCATTATCTATCTCCATTGGACTTATCCTCTTGATGGCTTCAAAGTTAATTATATGTGTCGTGTTACTAGAACCATGAATTGTGGGGATCGGATTATTCGTGATGCTACTAACCATTTCATTTCTGTTGGATGGGGACCTTGTTTAGTTGCTTCACTCCTCATGATGGACCTACAACCCTTTCCATGTCTCTACATTATTCCATGCAGCACAATCTTCAACTGGTACATATTGATATCACTTCCTCGATGCTCCCATTGCTTTGGGATGCTCAAGCATGTGCTTCTACTATTCAACGATATAAAAATTTCATTACATCTTTTCAATTTGTGCATAGGATTGTAACTTCTACAATTAAGGAGCTCACGTTAAAATGGACACCGGAAGCTATTGTAGTCTCTAGGTGTACTCCTACTTGGATTTCATTAAGCCATCTACCCCCAAGAGTTGGGGCCTCATTCATACAGAATCCTTGGCCACTCCTCATATCTTGGTTCTATAAAGTCCTAGACACCTTGTTGTAGACGACGGGAACGAAGAAGTCTAGAGTTGCATTCACTATTTAGTTCAAGGCTAGGAATTTTGCCTTCTAACTTCCTTTATAGCTTTACTCTACACTAACATGTTATTTTTCCTAATAAGTTACCTAGTCTCAAGTTATCATCCTTGTCACTACTTTATTTGATGTCATGGGTTGACTCTTCAATATATTGATGTGTGGTAAGCTCGACATTGGCACTTTGTTGTTTTAGTCTTTTTGTTGTCTGACCCTATAATATATCCTTTGATTTGCCTGAAAAGTAATTTTGAAAGATTACAATAGCATCTAATTAGTAAAATTCCTTTTAATATTTGAGTGGATCTAAAATATTATTGGAGTGACGAAACCTCTCTCAAAAATTTCAAATAATAGCAAGTTAGATTCTGGTTCATTTGTTCATATCTGTAAATTGTTGCATGATTTTTGGGTGACCAAAAGGTTTAAGAAGGGAAAGTGCACGTCATGATGGATTGAATTAATGGTTGTAGCAGAAGCCCAACAAGGACATCCTAATTCTGAGAGAATCTCTTCGTGACTTCCATTAGAAGGAACCTTTTGTCCTTTTCTAAGATGGCCAGTGGACAAAAACACTCGTTTTCCTCTTTCTTGCCTTATGTGCTCACCCCCATACGTGCAAATTCCAATAACATTTCAATTTGCAAAAACAACTTTCCAGGATTAATTGTCCTTTATGCTTTTTAGAAGGAAAGGAATATTCAGCCATTAACTCTACCTCAATTCTAGTGATTTCTCTAGCAATGGTAGGACGTTGGGCCTTTTAATTATTGGCCTAAAGCGAAAGCATACTAATTCAATTAATAAATGCATGGAGGATGGTTGCACAAAGATCTCTAATATTGCCATTGACATGGTATCCACACAGATAAATGGTTGTGAAAGCATCTACAAACAAAAGTGATCTTTAAAGTAATAAACTTAAATAAAAAAATTGTTTAACATTATTATTTTGTTGTTACTAATTGTTTCCTGGTGGAAGATCTTTAGTGCATCCCATCCACTCATATTTGTCCACTTATACTTAGCAACCCATAATGCTTAGTTATAATAAAAGAAAATCTTCAAATTAGCCAACCGCCTTTTTTGAAAAAAATTTAGCCAATCACTACATAAAAGAAACATTTCCTATTATTATCTCCGAAAATCCTATAATTATTATTTTCTTTTGGAAGGAGATTTTTATAATTTTCATATATATATATATATATAGAAAAGTATCCCTATTTGCTAGCCAGTTTCATGAAAATTAAAAGAGGCATACATGACTGATGTTTGAATGTTATTGTGCTTAATTCAAATAATTCCTAGCTTATCCTATCTTAAGCCGTTAAGGAAAGCAAGAGTCGATCCCATGATGAGATGGATTATATTAAAAACTCTTCCTTATAATCTAATATATTAATTAGAATCAACTTTTAATGATTTGAACACTTATGCAACAATTCTGTAAGTCTTACTTTAAAATTGACGGTACCTTCATATTATGTCATTGAACAAAACACACTTAAAACTCTAGTTAAATGTTGTATAAATATTTGATAAATTTTATAGATAAACTTAGAAAAATTAGGAATCAAACAAAATAAATTTCATCAAATTTGTAAAGAACAAAATTCATAGTAATTCTTGAAATTTGGCCTATCAATGCTGCATGTGAATCTAGATGCAAATCATTTTAATGAATTTTATCTTTTCTTTATACAAATGATTCTTGTGTGAAATTAGTGGCACTTGAAAGATAATGTGATCTATTTTTACCATAAGATTTATCAAATCGACCGAACTAGATTTTTTTACGGATTAGACACTCAAAATTTTAAAAATAAGTTCTAGGTACCCTAAACTAATTTAATTACTAACTAAACATCTTAAATAGCTTAGATTATAACAAAACATCACTTTTATCTTAAATTTGACATTTAAAATCATGAATTTCTAAGTTCGAACCTTCCTAAGGTTTAGCACCCCCCCACATGATTTGCCATATATACACAAAGGGATAGAAAACGAGTAGGAACATAACAAATTCAAAGTTAATTAATCAATAAGATTCTGTTGATTCAACTAATAGATAGGAAATTATAAAAATAAAGTAAATTATGTTGTATGCATGATTTACAGTACAAATAGGCTGGATAGTTGGTCTAAGTATTTACAAGAGACATGAAAAACAAAATTTGATGTATAAAACTCACAATGATTATAATAAAAAATGCAAAAAGACAAGAAGATACTTTCAAATATCGAGATGTCTCAGCAACAGTATTTGTTACCCATTGCACATGTTGGAGCTAACGCTCGTCCGTCAACTGATTGCCTACAAACAACACGGATATAATCTACTTTCGAAAAAAAAAAACACTGGTCCGATCTTAAAACATCAGTATGCACGGAAATTAACCAAGGTAAGGAACAAATGGAGCAAGATTCTCGCATTAATTGAGAGAGAGAGAGAGAGAGAGAGAGAGAGAGAGAGAGAGAGAGAGAGAAAATGTGAAATTGAAGTTTACGTAGGCTCACTTGGCTCCGAGTCCGCCAGGGGGTATTTATATATATATCTCTAAAGAACCTTAGGTTACTCTTATTTGGATTAGGAATGAGCAATTTCAAACTTACGTGGTAACCCTCTTAGAATGGGAATTTCCTTTCTAATTTCGTGCTCTTTGATCTTTCATCTGTTTATTTATTTCGTGTTCGTTCCACCAAATTCTCCGCCAAACGACCCTGTTTGCGGCGCCGTTCCTAATTTCTCCATCGCGCCTCTCGCAGCCAATCTTATATATATATATATAAGGGAACATTATTTTATTACTGTAGATATGAGTCAGCTATATTATTCATTCATGTTTGCGTTTCTGCAGTCAAACATAACTCATACCGTGCAGTCGGTCAACGATCGCACCTTAAATTTCCGTCGTTCCACGTCAGCCATCCCCTCAATCATCCAACGCCTGAATTCCTCTCGGTTATTTTTCTTTCCACAACATTCGTCCCATCCTTCCTTTTTATTTCTTTTTAATGTTTTCCCACATGCCCTCTCTCTCTCCCTCTCGCTCTCTCTCCCTCTCTCTATCTCATGTTTATAAAAATAATACTTATAATTAATTGTTTTACATCTAATTCTTAATATTACTTTTTATGATATGGAAAATGTGATATTAATTTTACAATTGTCATATCATTAGTTGACATAAATATTTCTTGTCAATTTTATTATAAAACGATGAGGAATAGGTGGTATAATTTTAACCCTCCTCTTTTATTAATAAAAGGAAGCGATGGTTGATGAGAGTAGTTTTAATATTTATCCTAATTCGTAAAAGCAACCATAAAAATGTTTTATCGTTGGATAAGGAAGTGGTGGTGAATGTATTTTATTAAAGAAGTGGGACATTTGGACACACGGTAGAAAATTTTGAAATAACATTTATAATTGTTTGTTGATTAAATTGACGACATATGTTAGTTGATATATGTGCAAGCAACACTTGAGTCTCTTATGACTGTTCATCTTTCTCAAAAATAAACCTAAACTCTTGCAAGTAGACCCCCTCCATGTTGATCCTCCTCGATCAAAGAGATCCCCCTCCTCATCCTTCTCCTCCACCTTAGGTGACTCTCTCTTCCTCTGATCCTCCCCTCCACCACCCTCCTCCTCCTCCTCGTCTTGCTTATAATGACCTAAAATCCAAGTCCTACAACACTCATTTCATAAATTATACTCGAAATGCTTACAACAGAAAGGTGTTGATGGTGTAAGGGACGAGTGAGTTAATAACAGTGGAGATGGTAAAGGTGCAAGTGCGAAAGGTGAAGTAGAGTATGTAGAGGAGGAGGGTTGTAGGAGGTGTCGTGGATGACTGAGAGACCCATGCTTCGGGTTTGAATCACCACCGTTGACATGGAGGAGGTGATGAAGGTAGAAGGAAGAGGTGGACGTGGTAGGAGAAAGAGGACGAAGGAGATGACAACGAGGAGAAGAAAACTTAAAAAAATGAGAAAAAAATAAATACTTTTTGATAAAAAAAATAAAATTTTCGTACTTGTAAGTTCCGTCAACTTACGAGTAATAATTACAAAAGCAACTTAACTTTTTCGATTACATAAAAATTAATATCGTGAATAATTAAGTTTTTTTTAATAATATTTATATAAAATTTTATTTTTTTCAATTAATTTTTTACTTATGTGAAACACGTTTTTTTGTATAATCAAAGGCTGTAGATACAATTCCATGGCAATCTTTGACTAGGGAGCCTCCTGTACAACAACCCTTGGAAGGTGAGGTAAGGCAAGGCACGACTCGGAAGGCGACTCCAACTGTACCAACGGCAATGCGTGGGCTTACCACCATCTGGGTAAGCCCCGACGAGCACATGTGGATCACGTTGAACCAAGAGAGATTGGTGCAATATCAACAATAATTTTGTGGTGAAAATTGTATTGGAGGGCTCCATGTACTAAATTATAGAAAGGCCCTCCTGAAAAATGATTACTTAACCTGAGATGGATATGTTGGGTTTTTCTTGTCCGTTGGTGGTTCTGAGTCTTGAACGGAGCGTCCTATAAGTTTTCTCTGCAATAGTTGACGCGTCGAATCTCGAATAAAATTGTACCTCGGGTTATTTTGACCCATGATTCTCTTCTTGGACCTGTAAATCAAAATTGTAAGAAGTAATTATTATGCATAGAATTTAATAAATACTCAAACTACGTATTTACAGTATAAAATATCTAAAATTAACAATAATTAGGTATAAAATATGTAGAAACCAACCGTACGATCAATGTCTATCCCCTTAAATAATGGCAAATCAGAGATAGTCTTTATAATTGTCGAGATAACCAAGCCAACTCGAGTAAAGTAGCTTATCTAAGGGAACTGGTTTGCTGAGATGATGGAATCAGACAATGTAAACTAGTCGATTTGGGTGAGCTATCCAAGATTCGTTAAGGTATGCTTTTGCCAACTTGGTAACTGATCTTCCGAAATAGGCAATCCCCTCGTATTTTTTTCTTCTTCTTCTCTCTGTTTCCCAAATCACTTTTGTCTAGCATTGGCCCCACCACATTCCATTTCTAACATCTTCTCTAACCGTTCTCTTCTCAAAACATTTCATCCTCTTGTCACCCTCATTGATCATAGGCAAGGTAAACCCTTCTCCAATTGATTAGCTGTCCTCCTCCACCTAGGGAGTGTATAGATGGGTTCTCGTCTTTGGTCTTGTTGCTCCCTTGAGTAAGCCTAACACCCTTCGACCCATTCCACATCCTTAATGTTTGAAATCTATCAAGAATGATGAAGCTCATCAGGTTTTTGATGAAGCTAAACAACAAGATCATCTTGATCAAGTTGAAGAACAATACCATAGTCCACGGAACCGTCACAAGTGTACACATAAGTATGAATACTCACTTGAAGACTGTAAAATTTTTCTTCACAACCCTGTACATATGGGCTATCATTTCAAGATATTAAAGTAAATATTTTTGGTGTTTCTTTAGTCCATCAAAGTAGTTTCAAGATGAACTATTGAAAAGTGAGATAAATGTATTTTGGATGACTTCATTGCTTAAGTAGAATTTTCTTGTTTGTTTTTGTTCAAAACCCATCAAAATCTTTTTATTTGTTTAGGTTTTTAAGTTTGGTTTGTAGAGGCACTATCCAAAGATGTGGAATATTTTAAGTTGGACATTAATGGATCCCTAAAATCTCTTACTCTTCTTTTATTTTTTAGGTTAAATAATAATAATAATAATAATAATAATAATAATAATAATAACCCTCCTCCACCCTCACGCGGCCACACTCAAACCCATCACTCCTTTTCTTCTCAAGCTTCCTTCCTCCATTTCCCCAGACCCCACACTCCACCCAAGCTTGTCTTTCCTCCTCTTCCAATTCTCCCCTACTCCAACCTTCCATCCTCTTCTAATCACATACCAATTTAAAAATAAGCTAGTTATTAATATGGAGTGGCTTGGTTAAAGTTGGAAAGTGATCAAGTTTTCTTGAGGCAAATGGTGCTATTCAAATCCAATGTCTTTCTCCCCCAATCGTTAGTCCTTTAGCTTAGGCCCATTATCCTTCTATATAACTACATATATCAAACTTCCTCCCACTCCCAACCTTTGTTCCTCCGTCAACACCAACATGTACATAACCTTTCCGCATCAATCTCGCCGTCTTCTTGTGTGCATTAGGCACATGGTCAAAGTAAAAGCCAGCAGGAAAGAAAACAATGGGGGGGGTTTATTACCTATCGATCCTCTCGAAACCCATTCACACTATGAAGGACTTATGTACGCAGTTGACGTTCTCTACAGCAGTTGGACAAAATTATATATAAACGCTTCCATTTTTTATAGCCAACTGACCTTGTGATGGTTTTGAATAACGTGGCGTTCCTTGAGAAAGGCTTCTTCTCCCTCCCCCGTCCTTTTGATCAATGCTCGTCCTACCGAAGTACCCATCTCATTTGATCTAAAGCCCTCCAAGAAAAAAACTAAGCCACCTCAATGCCCTCCACCACTCTCCTCTTCCTCCTTCTCCTCTTCCTCCTTTCCACCATCACCGCAACGCCCAGCACCACCTCTAGATCTTTCCACTTTGAAGGCTTCAACGCCGAGAACCTCACCCTCTCCAACTCCTCCACCATCACTGACGGCCTCCTCCATCTCACAGATGACACCGCATACGTTATCGGCCACGCCTTCTTCCCCAACCCTCTCCCACTGAAACACTCTGCCTCCTTCTCCGCTGCCTTCGTCTTTGCCATATCCTACCCCGACGAAAAAGGTGGTGACGGCATGGCCTTCGTCCTCTCCCCCTCCCCCACCCTCCCTCACTCCTCCGTGGGCCATTACCTGGGCCTCTTCAACAAGACCTCCAACAGCAACTCAAGCAACCACATGCTTGCCATCGTTCTTGATACCATCAAGAACGTGGACTTCGACGACGTCAGCGATAACTACGTCGGGGTCAACATTAACGGGTTGACGTCCAAAACCTCCACCAACGCCTCGTATTACCAGAACGGCGAGTGGAAGGGAATGGATCTGCACAGCGGGGAGGCCATGCAGGTTTGGGTCGAGTACAATGCCTCCAACAACGTGGTCGAGGTCACGTTGGCTCCTCTACGTTTGCCCAAACCAGAAATCCCTCTTCTTTCAGCAGAGGTCGACCTCTCCTCCATTCTTGCCGATGAGACATACGTGGGGTTCTCTGCGGCGACTGGTGCAGCCCACGGGTACCACTATGTGCTCGGATGGAGCTTTAGCATGAGTGGAGAACCACTTCAAGGACTTGACCTAGATGCTTTGCCGCCGGTGATGAAACACTCCAAACCTGAGCTGCAGGAGGAACAACCATCAAAACAGAGTTTAAACTTCACTACTGCCGTCATAATTTCTTCGGTTATCTTGGGAATGGTCGTGGTCATGCTGAGTATAGGTGGAGTCACGTATTGGGTAAGTAGAAAGCGTAGGTTTGAGGAGCTCATTGACGATGAGGAGCTCTTGTGTGGTCCTAACAGGATCTCCTACAAGGACCTCTACAAAGCAACCGAAGGCTTCAAGGAGGAGAATCTATCGGGTGCTGGGGGATCCGGTCGCGTCTACAAGGGGACGCTGCCCAAGTCGCATGCTCGGGTGGCGGTGAAGAAGATCTCTCACGATTCATCTCATGGGGTTAAGGAGTTCGTGGCTGAGATCACCAGCATGGCTCGGCTAAAGCATAGGAACCTCGTGCAGCTCATTGGCTATTGCAGGTATATATATATATATAAGTACGTAATTGGGAATTCATGCATCATTTTTCACATCCACCGGGGATATATAAACTATATATGTTGGTTAGATTAGTCGTGTACTCTACACCATAAACACATATATACAACTCCAGTTCTCAAGACTATAAGCAATTCTTGATCTGCAGAAAGAAATAATAATAAAAGGATTTTCGGAAGGTTGCGAATTTTATAATTTTGGTAGCTAAGAATGGGATCATGAATTGTTACGTTTAATTTTTTTGATAGTTTGAATTAAAATCGAAGCCTCAAACAATCACATATAAAAGCAAACCAGATGTATGCATGTTTTACTTTGATTTCTCAGTAACATCTTCAAGATTTTTTATTAGAAATCAGGATATCAATTTCCTTATCCCTCTCTACTTTTCAGGAGGAACCAGTACTAGATTTAAGGGTCAAAAGGGTCACAATTGTCGCCTTTCATTAATTAGAGTAGCTATCATAAAAAAATTATGATAAAATCGCCGTATATAAATGAAGTGCCTTTGCGAGCATGGATCTAATGGGCACTTCATTTTTTCAGGAGGAAAACAGTAAATTATAATTACAACCCTGTGAAAAATTACAATTATTGACCCACTAATTAAAATTTTGGGAAGCCGGTAACTTCCATTTGCATGGCAGGAGGAGAGGGGAGCTGTTGGTGGTGTACGAATACATGGAGAACGGGAGCCTGGACAAGTTCCTGTACGGACCAAGAATGGAGACGTTGAGTTGGGAGCAGAGGTTTAGAGTGGCGAGAGGGGTGGCGGAGGGGTTGCTATATCTACACGAGGGGTGGGAGCAGGTGGTGGTCCATAGGGATGTCAAGGCAAGCAACGTGCTCCTCGATGCCGACTTTAATGGCCGTTTGGGGGACTTCGGCCTTGCCAAGCTCTATGACCGTGGGCAGTCTCACCAGCAAACCACTCGTGTCGTTGGCACGCTTGGGTACGTCGAAAATACATACAAACAGACATACATATTCTTACATATGTACATGCATGTGTGTCTTTGTTATATAGATATATTGCTCCCGAGATGGCGTGGACCGGCAAGGCAACCACCTTCACCGACGTTTTCTCCTTCGGCGCCTTCTTGCTAGAGCTCGTCAGCGGTGAACGCCCGATGGTCACACCAAAGAACAGGGATGGCATGGAGGGGACGCCAGTGTTCCTCGTGGATCGGGTCTCGGAGCTCTGGAGGAGGGATAACATACTGGCGGCCATCGACTCTCGGCTCGGCGACGAGTACAAGGCCGAGGAAGCGGAGACGTTGCTAAAGCTCGGCGTTCTGTGCTCTCACAAGGTTCCCGCATCAAGGCCGAGCATGAGGCAGGTGGTGCAGGTTTTTTAAGGCGACTTGGTGTTGCCCGCAGCACTGCCGGAGTCTTGTTCATGGGCGGGGTTGTCGTCGACGGTGGTCACGGTGGTGGAGCGTAGGGAGGTTCCGATGTCGTCGTCGTTCCCGTCCCCGATGGAGGTGGAGGGGTGTGGGAATGAGTTCTCATCGTTGACTGTGGAAGCAAATTCTTTGAGTCTCCGAGGAGATAATCGTGACCTTTATGCCTATGTCATGTAGTAGGAGCTATCCGACTCTCATCGATCCGCAACGATCTTCTCTGATTGGGTTGTGGGACTCCAATAGACATGCCCCATGCCCTCTCCCTTTCGCCTCAACTCCAATGATATGCATATGGATCCATCTTAATTTGATGGGGTTTCTTCTTATGTGATTGCAAAGGACAACGATTAAGAGGTTCTATGGAACAAAATCCTCTTGTTTGGAATTTGATATTTTATTTGGTATTCGTTCTTTGTTTACGTGTTTGATTTCAAAGATGAGGGATGTAGAAGGCCTTGAACATGCAAAGGAACGTTTCGAAAACCATGAAAAGTTTTAGCTTGGCTAGCCTCAAAATGGTGAGCTTTCTTGGCAAGGGCAACTATTGGGAGATTTGCTTCAAGCAAAACATAAGTAGAAGAAAATTGCATATTAGCAAAATCAGATTTGACTTTGTTAGCCAATGGTTTCTCACACCATCTCTTCCTTTCTCTACTCAATTTCCATCTTTACGCTGAGGTTCACATTAATAAGGGCCTTGAGGGCCAATATTAGATGCATAATATGATCTTTTCCCTCGGTGTGATTAAGGGTGTATACAAGTTGGGTTCAACTTGGATACAGTTCGAATCCAACTCAATTGGGTTGGGTTGGGTTGAGATTTTCTCAATCCAATAAAAAATAGGTTGGATTCCAATCCGCAACCCGTTCTTATATATATATGAGATTATCCATTTAAATTTCAAAGAAAAAAATCCACTTCAAAAAGAAAACAAAACCCACACAAAGTAACACACGCCCCTCTCTCAGTTTTCCCTCTCCCTATGCACTCTCACCATGCACTATGCTCCCTTTTTAGTTTCCCTCTCTTGCTTGCAGCCTTAAACCAGGCTCCCTCTCTCATCGTCACCACTAGCCTCTCCATTGTAGACTCGCAGCTCCCTTTTCGTTACCATCGTTCTTATCGTTGTTACTCGAGGTCAGCATATTCCTCCCTCCTCTCTTCTCCTTTACATCAACGACAGCTACCACCTCTCTTCACCAAAGTCCCTTTTTTTTTTTCTTGTTACTGTTATATAACTATCAAGGTTTTTTTTCTTTACCTATTTTATTCATTTTTTTAGAAGATAAAAGTTATATATGAGTTTAAAATGTTTCGTTATTAAGTATGAAATGTATAGAAAATATGTAGGAGATAAATATAAGTTTTGATTCTTTTGACTAGCTAACAACCCTCTTAACCTGACCCAACCTAACCTGATTTTTATAGGTTGGGTTGGGTTGGGTTTAGTAGTGTAACGGGTTGGGTTGGGTTGGAAAAATCTTAACCTGAAAATTGTGGGTTGGGTTTGGGTTGAGTCCCAACCTGAGGTAACTTGACCTGTGTACACTCGTAGGTGTGATCCTACTTTGCATAGGTGGAATCATGTAATGGGTGAGGAGAAAGTGGAGGTTCATGGAACTGATAGAGGATGAGGAGCTCTCGTACGGTCCTAATAGGATCTCCTATAAGGACCTCTACAAGGCAACCAAGGGCTTCAAGGAGGATAATCCATCAGGTGTTAGGGGATTTGATTGCGTCTACAAGGGCATGCTACCCAAATCACATGCTCAAGTGGTAGTGAAGAGGTTTGACGATTCGTCTCAAGGAGTTAAAGATCAGTTTGATAAATTTTATAAAAAAACTGACACTTATTTCACACTACAAGGATACAATTTAGAAAATGCAATTCGAGCATGCCACCTGCTCCTTCATTTGAAGGGATGACTTCAACGATGCAACTCTATACATGAATTGAAAGTCCGAATTATGAAACTTCTCCTACTTAGCTTTCATGACAAGCTCATAGTGTTGTACAAATTACTTTAATGTCGTCTTTGAATTCACATAACCATCAAAGATCGCATTCATGCTCACTTTGCATTGTTGTTATCCCAGGTTAGAACATATCATCAAAGAATGTAGGGACACACATGTGCCTAATCTTAAACATGTGTCAAACCCATAAATTATTGTGAAGATGCCTTCTCTCCACCATGCATCTCCAATGACTCGAACTCACAAACTGTCCTTGAGTCATGCACTATGCGATTTAGCTCCTCCTTTGTCCCCATGTCACTTCCAAAGCATTGGGGTAGCTTCAGCATAATGTGCCATAGGCAAAGTATATGATGGGTAGTTGGGAAAACTGTAGCAACCTCCTTGATTATCGCTTGAGACTAATCTGTAATAATCCCCAACAATGCAAACCCATTTATACAACTCAACCAAGTTTGAAAGTGAAGTTGTTAGTTGTCTCCTCACATGTAAGTGCACATTTGAACAACATTGATTGTTGATGATAACATCATCATCTTTCATATCTAGTCAAATTTGGCTAAGTTCTAAGGTTAAATTCAATTCATTGAGCAACAAAAGGGTATATTTTAATAATATCAAGAATTTGAGGGCGTGCATAAAAATAGGTTAATTCTATTATTTTAACAGGTAAAAATAAGTGCAGACTAACTAAGGGGTAAACCTAAAATTAATTAAAGGTCAACTAAACTCAAATTTTCAATAAGTGAGCTCACACTGATTTATGTAAGGATTTTATGTAATAAAAGTCAAATTACAATTAATAAAATTTTAATTTTGACCTCACTTTAATTTAAAGGGATATGATGAAAATAAATGTAATTTCACTATTCTAAAAAAGATTGAAAAATATTCTATATCGTTTAGAACATTAAATTTTATAAAATGAGTCCAAATTGACCTAAACGGAGACCAAGGTGGGTATTTGATTCATTTTGAGTTAAATCATAAATTGACCAATCAAATTTCATTAAAACTCAAAATTGATGTCACCATTAGATTTTTTGGGTCCAAATTAGGTTCCTCTAAAAATTTGAAACAGATTGGACTTCATCTTCACTTACTCTGCATTATGGGCCTTAAATTTTGAATTTCTTTCATTTCGATCCAATTTCCATTCATTAAAGTCCTTATTTGATGTTATGATGATGTTAGCCATCTTCTACCTTCAATAGATTGGCCAACACCTCCCTAAGCTGCAGGTGCGATTTTGGGAGCTAGTATCTCCTTATTTCTTTAACGAAATCCCACTAAAATTGGTGGGAGAATCCCCAAATCATAGTTCTATGGATTGAGGTCCTTTTCAGCCTTGATTTCTATCTGCGAAAGCTATGATTTGTGCCCAAAATCTGTGAAAATCATGCTATGAATCAACCTAATCGAAGCTTCTTCTCGCCTCAATTCTCGCAACTAAGGCCCTATAAAGTGCGACCGTTCTCCTATGCTTGGACTTGTCCAAATTTGGAGTGCAAACACCATCTTCCTCTTCCTTTCCAACGCGCCACCATTGAAGGACCTTGGAGCTTTCTCCATCTCTGTCGTCGTTGCTCCTTGCTGCCAACCGAGGTTGAACAACTCTTCCAACCTTCGTCGTTGTGTTTCTTGCCAACTAGCATGGTCCTATCTCCCCCTTGTTGCTCCAATTCAACACGTCGGGTTCTCCTGTCTTTTTCGCGTTCGGACAGCCAATGCTAGATGCAACCTCACTACATCATCACTCTTAGGTACCACTCCTTCCTTCCTTCTCCTTGTAGAGTAAATTACTCCTCCTTAGCATTAGAAACACCCACCGGACCTCCATGCTCACCATCATCCTCAAGTCAGGTGAACACGTCGGCGACACGTGCACCTCGTTCCACGTGCCAACATTGATCGTCGACCACCCCTTCACCTTCTCCCAACCTCGACGGTCAAAAGCCCTCAAATTAATAAGGGTTTCGAGCTCCCTAAACCCCCACCAAACGCTGACCATCGCCACTGTCCTGCTTGCATTCAGCAGCTCGCCTCCAACATCCCCACTCCAAATCAACACCACCACCACCTTCGCCAAGGTAAGGCAAATGTTGTTGAGCATGTAACTTAGGCCACGAGGCCGTATTCACATTGTAGGTAGTAGCCGGAGACTCGTCGAATCTCCTTCTCAGCCCCACCATCATCTCCAACTCCAGTAGTCTCCCATGCCTCCACCTCTGCTTCGATTGCCGATCCTACACCATCATCGAGTCAGTGGCCTATTGGCGACCACGTCCTCTCGCTACCAACGGTTGGATCACAAGTTTGGTGTGTCTTCGGTGAACTCCACCAGGGAGGAGAAAGAAGAGAGGGAAAATGCTCTAAAGACCTATTTGCGAGAAAAAGTGGTTCCAAGGACCTAATTGTAGGGATTCCTAGGGACTTGACCATGAATCTTGAGGGGCATGATTGTGACTCTCCAGGGCTAAATTGAAGACCTTTTTAATTGATTGAGAGCTTATTTTAATTATTGAATATTTGAGGTTTTTATAGAAACATCGTATCCAAGCATTAGTGATTTGGTTTACTTTAGTGCTTAAACATATCATTTCATGATTATTTTTAATTAAGCATTAATTAAATATAATTTCTTTAGTTGTATTAATTAAATTAAGAGATTAATTCTCACATTTTTGAACTAGAGTTTGCACGTAGAAAATCAAAGTAATCGAATCTAGTTTCCGAGCCTTAAACTCTTGATAGTTGTATTTGCACGTATTTTGTTACTCCTAGAGATAACATCGAATTTTTTGTATTGAGAATTACAAATTTTAAATCTGATTTCGCACCATTCGATTATGCTACGATGTGTATTTTAACGAAACTTATTTCACGCATATGTATTGTGCATGGTATTCATGTCAACAAACGATGGGAATGGCATATCATACGTCCTACTCATCAATCTAACATGAAAATCTATCAAAATCTCAAATTACAAGCTTCACAATACCTTCATCACTGTTGATGAAATCACCAAAATCTTCGTTAGGTACCCCAACATACAAATCTAGATCCATATCTCAATACCTATTTCTAACTCACTAAGACAATACCAAAATCGATACTACTAACTAATATACACGGTAAAAAAACAGTCGCTTATGCAAATCAACAAACAACAAATTATATGCAACTAGAATTTCGGTGAATAAATTCAACCTTAAAGGAAATGCCAAAGAAGAAATCACGAAACCAAATTATTTACGAATTAGACAATGCTAATAATGGATAACACTACAATCTTCTGTAATGAACAAACAACACACCCACAACTAGAGCAAGTACTCTTGCAATGTACAATGTGTATGTTAACAAGGTAAAACTTCAAATGGAAGTGCATGCATGGAGGAATCCAAGACCAAGAAGTAGATCAAACCATTCAACAAAGCAACGCAATGAATTGGCTAACACAACATCCCTAGGTTTTGAATGGGTTAGCACAATGAAGTCGAAGAAACAAAAATCCAAGTACAACAACCAAGACACTAAAAAAAAAAAAGACAACAAGACGATCATGTGTAGAATGATGGTAAGCTCACCTAAGGACACACAAACCAAAAAGAATAGAGAAACAACTTACGTATGTCACTTTCTAAGATTTTTTTCCCGACTCTCCCTTTACTAAAGAAGGGTACACGTCCCAAACAACACATGTGTTATTAATCTAAAGATTACGATAAAAAACTTGGAAAAAAATTTAAAATAAAACTTGTACGTACCATTGCTCAAAAGAATAAGAGGAGCATGTACATTAGATGTGCCACACAACTCTACCCGCAGATCCCTATTTATGGCCTAGCATAATATCTCCTGGGAAATATGCAAGCATTGTGTAAGGCATGGAAGAGTATGCGTGTTAACAATTTTGCCACGTATTCTAATTTTTTCATGTAATTTTTATATGGATTTCAATTTTTTCATGCCTTATTTCAGGTCTTTTTCCAAGTTTCTCCTGCACTCTGTTCAATTAGCCACTAGGGCGGTGGCGAGGTCTCCTACCAAGGCACTGTTTTTTTCAAGGGATTGATTTTGAGGGATTGCAAATTGTATACGTGTGATTGTGAGGTAATCCTGGGGGTGTGATGATTTTTGTGTTTGGTTTACACTTCTAGGTTAAATTAAAGGATTAGAAAAATTAATTATCCATTTGATTAGTTAAAATATTTGTTGGTGAGATAATGTAGAGAGGGTTTAATCCCTATGTAAGATTGAAACGATGGAATTACTACATCTTACCTCCTCTAATGAGATGAAATTAACTCAAGTTTATGAACTAAAACTTAGGCTATTCCAACGCCAGATGTGAAGGTGGCAAACGAGAGATAGGCCACTCACTCCTTGCAAACAAACACGACCTAGGGGTAGGGGCGTGCGGGAATTCACATAAAATTCTACATGGAAATTTCGTTTCTCTTTCTCTGAATCGCCTACCGGCGATAGGGATCGGCAACAAAATGCCCTATGGGAGACAACGAAATTGCCCGTCATGAGGCACGAGGTTGTCTGACGTCAACTTCTACTTGTTTTATATCGATTTTGGTAGGCGTCTTTAGCTTAATAGCACCATATTAAGCCTGAAGTCTTTCACTTAAGAGTATTTTTTTTATTAGAGAATCGCTTACCGTACATGGGCGCACGTTACAGAAACTTGGATGTACATTTATGAAAAAAACAAAAGATAATTGTCACCAATTGTCGTACCTCACTGGAAAAGTGTTGTTCTCTTGTTCACTTTGAAAGTCATGGCGAGACTTCGTCGATGAAAATTTCATGGGAAAGTTCTTCAGAACTTCGTATGTCTTCCCATGTAATCATGGGCGCACATTACACAAATTTGTAGGAACATTTTGTCAAAAAAAAAAAGAGCGATAATTGTCATCGATCGTCGTTTCCCACTGGAAAAATGTTGAACTTCTCTTATACTCTTTGAAAGACATGGCAAGACTTCGTCATTGAAAATTTCAGGGAAAGTTTTTAAGAACTTCGAGTAACAGTATTTTATGTCTTCCGATGTAATAGGATAAAAGATGTGACGTTACGGTTCTTGTACGCCAAATTATATAACCGAACATTGTCCCTATCCAAACAACACAATTGATTGATTTCCTTTGGATGGTATAAGTTAAAGCTTTCACATAAGCACAAAAGCTTCACTGACCGTTTTCATTCTGCAAATCTTCCTGCAAATATAATTTTTTACGTACTGCACAACCTTTGGCTTCATAAATGTAAGATTATCATGGAAGGGTTACCTCCTCACCCATCCTTGGTTATCGAAGGAGCTCTCACAATGGCTAATTTTTATTAGGATGACATATTTCAATTTGGGCGTCAATTACAGCAGTGGGATTCTCTCTCTTTTTCTATACTTGGGAGAACTTCCTCCTTGCATCCTATTAATGTGCCATCCCAATTAGATTGTGATACCTCTTTATTGTTGACGTCTTAGTTGGTTCATGGTTCTTTGTTGCGGCAACGATTCTTGAAGACATTTTAGGTAATATTCTCTGCGGCACAACTTTCAAATGTTTCACTCTCTGTAGTGACGGGATTGCATGGGCAATCCAAAAAGGTCTTAACTTGGCTTTACATATTGGATTACTGAAGATGATTGTTATCTCTGATGCTATTCCAGTAAACCAAATTAATGCTATCAGCGGGCAACGTGGAAAATTACGTTTGTTATACAATGCTATTCTTCCTTCTTACATGAACACGGAGGTTACTCTATCAATAAAGTTCCTACAATGGTAGTCCAATCAGGCATAAACTGACGAGTCGTTATGTGTGCTCCGATCTTATGGTATCCCTAAATATCATGCTTTGTCGAAGCATAACTTTTTTGATATAATATAATACAATTTTCTTAGAAGTCGTGCATTTGTATTTAGGCAAAAAAATAAAAATTATTTGATAAAGCACATTTTTCGAATGGATGACATTTTCATTTAGAGTTGCTTATTTCGAACGTAAAGCATAATTTCTTACCGAGGATCATCAAGCATCTTATTTTGGAGAAGCTTTTAAGCTTTCAGCTATCTGTTGTGGGCTTTTGGATGACATAATAAAGTGGTTGTTTGGATGGCCGGCGGGGGATCACTTAAGCGAACATTTCCTTTAGGTGCTTACTTGAGGTTTGCATACTTGACATTATTCTATAAATACTTATAAATTAGCACCTACAATTCGTTACTTTATGCTTCTCAGGTTGATCAAGTCATCATAAAAAGTACTTTTAGATTTTTGTTGAGCTATATGTTACAACTCTATCATGCACAAGGTTAGATTTTATTAACTTCAAGAGAGGTATCAAAACTATTTTTTGTATTTTCTAAAATTACACATGAAATCTCTTCAGCAATAAACTATAATATTCAAAATGACTCAATATCATATTGGATATTGGTTCATTTAACATAACCGGGCTTCTGCAGACCCATTCACGCTTTAGTGGGCTTTCACCTTGACATAACCAATCAAGCAAGAGAAAATACGCACGTCCTATATTACGAATTACAGAGTTAAAGTGGTACTACCTTAAAAAAAATAGGTATAAGCTAAAAATATATATCGTAAAATCCCCTGACAACATACATTAAGTACTATCCTTGATGTATAACAACAACAAAAAAAAAAAAAAAAATGCCTTTACGAATGTTAAGGATTTACCTTAAAAAATATGTCTCAATAGATATTTATCCAAGGATGATGTGTTAATATTTTTAAGAAAAATATTTAATTTATAATATAAGCCAAGTTACTCTGTACCTGATATATAAGTTAGGGAAAGTCTGCGTTGACTTACGTGGCTTTTGTTTTCGTTAATTTTTTGTAGTGTGGGGTGAGAGGGAACCGAGAGGATAGGACCATCGGATGGCCTGCCTTGCCTGCGATGGGGTGTCAAGCCCACACGTGGATTTACCATTTCCCATTAAACAACTGCAGGAATAAGTACCTTCATTAGAAAATAAAATAAAATAAAATAAAATAAAATAAAAAATAAAGAAACGTGATAATCACTCAAAAGAAAAATAAATAAATAAATAATCCACCTATATGAAAATATTAACCCGTCCATAGCAAATTAAAATGCATCAATTAAAAATTTAAATATATCAATTTAAAAAATTACCTATAAAAAATTATTTGTAACCTTAAAAGTAATTTTTTTATTGGTAGAATACTAATTCATTTTGATTTTTACTTATGAGTAGAAGATGATTTTTATCAATAAATAATCAAAATACATCGATATATATATTTTTTATTTTAAAATTAGATATATTTTATCTTTTTATAAGTAAAAGATAATTTTTGTATATAAAAAATTATTTTAATACATAAAAACACAATAGGACACATCAGTTTAAATGAAAAAAAGTTATGTTTTTTAAGTGCACAAGTAACTATCACTAGGTAGGTTTCAAAACGTGTTGCACTGTATGTTTCGTAACACGCATCCCTTGACAATGTGATGGTTGTCAAGCCCGCAAGTGATGCAGATGGATTAGATTTTGGTTAGATTTGTTTAAATTTGTATCAATATCTATTTGTAAATTTTATGCCCTTATCTTAACTATTTATCTATTAGATATAAAAATTTAAATTTATACTCATATTCATCTATCCATTAGGTATCTATTTATTCATTAGATATCAATTTATAAATTGATCTTATAATTCAATCATACTTAAATTAGAATCAAAGTAAAAAAAAAAAATCTATAATACAATCCATCAATTATTTATTTTTGATAAACCTAAAAATATATGGACTCGAACTACTTCAATTTTATTGATCCAATTAAAATGATTATAAAAAGAACCTTTTAAGAAAGATATAACAAAAATAAAAGATATATAATTGAAAAAAAGATAACTTATAACTACAATTCAAACAAAAGATGTTCATCCCAAAATAAATATTCAACAACAACTTCATAAATACTTCCATCCTTCAAAATTATTGAAAAAATAATGAGGAAACTTAGGATAAGGGGAATGGGAGAATTAGGGAGAATCTTATATACTTCAGGTAAAAAAAAATTTTATTCAGATACTTTGAGTCGGGTAATCAATATACACACATGTCACAACCAATACTCAGTTAGATTTTTTTGGGTACAATTCATACCTAAACTCAGGCGCCCAGGCGTAGACGTCGGTAAAAGCGGTTGCCTCGAAGGTCCTTCCCATCTCCAGAGCGACGTACCTATCGCATGCGGGCACATGTAAGAATGACTAATACCATGGGATTTAGGTAATATTTAATTTCCAACGACGTAAGCATTAATGTGCGAGTCCTCTTCCAACATAGAGCTTTACCATAATCTACACATAAAAATTATATTTCCATGACCCAGAACCTTCGGGTAGAAATAGAGGGACAAGAACTTATTTGAAGTTAACTATTTGTTTCAATATTTATTTAGGGCACATCTCCCGGAACGGGGAGAAAATTAATGGGTGGGTTCTTCTTCTCTGTTTTTTTTTTTTTTCCTTTTTCTTTTTAATGGATGTGAAGCCATCTCTACAGAGGAGGAGACCTCCTTCCAAGTTAATTTTCACCTTAAATTATCTCCAAAAAATTACGAGAGGTTGATTTAAATTTATTCTTTGATCTCATGTCCACCACATTTTGACATGATATGTTTATTTTATTTTTGAATTTGAATTTTTTGTGATTTTTTTATCACTTCTAACATCTCCCCCTTGGTCAAGAAGATCATGTGTGAAATTCCGTACATATAATTTTCCTATGATAAATTTACTTTCACTATTTGTGAGAAAAATCTTTATCTTCATTTTCCATGGAAATATTCCTTAATCCTATCAAGCCAACATGCTTGATAAACTTTTCTACTGAAACCCCTTTAGTTATAGGCTCAGCAATCATATCTAGTATAGGAATATAACTTACTTTCACTTTTCTTTCCATAGTATCACGAACATAATGATATTGTATTTTAATGTGCTTCATTTTGAACTATGGGTATCACAATTAATGAGGCTAATTGCTACTTGGTTATCGATCACAATACAACTGAATTGGCCCATATATCAAACTAAGATTTAAATCATTCAAATCTTATTATCCAAATAGCATGGGTAGTTGTCACACTACAACCTATGTATTCGGCTTGTGCGTATCTAGCAACACATCTTTACTTCTTACTACCCCAAGATATAGCACGAACTCTAAGATATAGTATCATTGTTGTCATCACTAAAATCAGCATCTGTATAACCAAACACATCCAAATCCTCCACTTGATATACAAGTTTGTGGTGCAATGTTCCTTTTAAGTATTTTAGTATCCTTTTGATAGTTTCCCAATGTGCTGGTCCAGAATTATTTTGACATTTGCTAACCAAGCTTACTGAATGTGCCAAATTTGATATAGTGCATAACATAGCATACATTAGGCCTCTGACAGCTAGGGCATATGGTACTTTCAAAGGTTACTTCCCTTTTCCAGGACATTGGTCCTTGCTCATTCCTTTCCCATATATATATGGTATAGGTGTCGTGTTGTAATTTTGCATTCTGAATCATCTTAATACAGTATGCAAGAATTTTTCTTGATTTACACTCAGCATTCTATCCTTTTGATTTCTAAAGATTTGTATTCCAAGAACATAAGATACCTTACTCATGTCTTTCATTTCAACTTTTAAACTGAGTTCAATCTTCATTTTATTTAATATACTAATATCATTTCTGACAAGTAAAATATCATCCGCATATAAAGATAATATTGTAAAACTACTCTCACTTTCATGACCTATACACAATTCTCAAATTTATTCGAGATAAATCCCATTTTGACAATTAAATCATAAAATTTGAGGTACCATTATCTAGAAGATTAGTTTAACTCATATGTGGATTTATTCAACTTGCACACATTATCTTTTTGTCATTCCACTTGAAAACCTTTAAGTTAACACAGATATATATATCTTTCTACAAATCTCCATTTAGAAATGTCATCTTTACATCTATTTGTTGTAATTTCAAATCTAGATGTACTATAGTTGCCAATATCATTCCTATAGAGGCAAATTTAGCTACTGGGGAATATGTTTCTTGAAAATCAATTCTCGATTTTTGTATATATCCTTTGGCAACTAAACACACCTTGAATTTCTCAATAGATCTATCAACCCTCAGCTTATTTTTGAATATTAATGCATCTTATAGCTTTTTTATTATTAGACAAAACACATAATTCTCAAACATTAATATTTTTGCATAATCTATTTTATCAGTTATGGCTCCAAGCTGTGAATCCTTTTCATGTGGCTTAATCACAAACTTGTATGTGATGGGCTCCATGTGATTTACCTCTTCTACATTAGCTAATAAACATGAAAGTTTACAAGAATATAAATGATAATTATTCATTCATGTGGATTGAGTTTTTATTCTTCTATTGCTAACGATAGGTACATCCGATTGGCTATTCTTATGTAAGTTCATAAGCTCATGTGTATCTTCCATTTAGGTGAAAAATGCTAGTGATCTTCTGCAATTTCCATGAGTTCATTTATATTTTTCATGTTAGATGCTTATTCAACTTCATTTTCTTATGTATCATTGTAATAGTCATCATCAATTACCCATATAAACGATTTTCCTTTCCATGACTCTCATCTTCCTCTATGTTTTCTAGGAATGTTGCATCTCTATATTCAATGATCCCCTTTTCCTCATGAAAGAATTTATAGCCAAAATAATTTTCATAATTGCCTATAAACCTACATTTCAAAGTCTTAAAGTCCAACTTATTTTGAAGTTGACTAGGAATTAATACATGTGCTATAGAACCCTATTTCCTCAAATGATCTAAATTAGGTTTTCTTCCGATCCAAAATTCATTAGGTGTAGTTTGATAAATTTGGTTGGCATTCTATTTAGAATATAATTAGATGCAACCAATGACTCTCCCCAAAATTCTTGCGAGAAACAAGGACGTAATAACATAAATTTAACAAAATTCATTAAAGTTTTGTTTTTCCTTTTCGCCACCCTATTTTGTTGTAGCATATAAGACAATGTAGTATGCTTTTTTATTCCATATTCTTTTGCAATATAAATCGAATTCTTTTGAATTATTTTCCCCACCTTTATCACTCCTTAACACCTTAATATCCCTTCCAAGTTGCCTTTCTACTTCCATCTTATATTTCTTGAAATAAGATAAAACCTCATTTTTAGAAGGTATCAAGTAGACATAGGCATACCTATGTCATGAAATATTCCTTATTTTTAGAATAATCATCCATGAATGTCATGAAATATTCCTTATTATTAAATATTTTTACATTAGGTAAACCACATACATGGGAATGTATTAAGTCTAATACTTCATTTGATCTATGTTCATTTCCAAATGATTTTCTAGTTATTTTTCCAACTAAGTGATATTGACATGGTGATAATTCTACATTTTAAATATTCAGAAGAAGATTTAATTTCACCATCTGTACCATTTTAGACTTACTAGGATGTCTTAGTCTAAAATGTCACATATTATATTCAGATAAAACAGACAAAGAATAAAAATTAAAAGAAGTACTAGTATTATTCATTTCATTGTCAACAACACAAATACAATAAAGATCATGTTCTGGAACATTGGTGGCTATAGTAAACACCTTTTTATATCTTTGTCCATAGAAATACACCTATTATAAAAATGACCTTTCAAGCTATTTTTCATAAGATCCGTAACATAAAGCACATTCTGCCTCATCCCAGGTGCATAAAGGACATCCTTCAGAACCATTACACTATCACTAAGGTCCAGTTGGTAGGTGTTGATACCTTTCACATCTATATAGGTGTTGTTGCCTATATAGATGCGTTGCTTACTAGGGTTAAGCTTAGTAAAAGATTCTAAGTCAGTTTTTGCAATGTCCCAATCTAGACCCGACTCGCATAAACCTATCAAAATTCAACTTGACTTGTTTAGATAAATGGGTAAATCTGATTAGGTGGGTAGGTAGGTTAAACAAGTTAAAAGTTTAAATGTGTTCAATTAAATAAGTTAAATAGGCTAAATTAAACAGGTTCATGGATTAAACGGGTTGAGCAGATTTGTAGGACTCAATTTAAATCCGACCTGTTTATGTAAATGGGGTAAACAAATTTCAACTGTTTAATGTAAATGTGATCATGCTGGATTCAAGTGTATTATTTGAGTCAGATTTGGATTGAGTTGATGAGTCAGCCTACTCGAAGACGTTGTAGTCGACATCGAGAACGTTACTAGACTTGACATCCCTACAGACCAGCACTTGCTCCCAACCCTCGTAAGATAACACAACCCCTCTGCCACTCCCCTCGCCACGTTAAACCTCTACTCCCAACTTAACTTCTACCCCTTTGATTCATACAGGAACTTGTCTAGGCTTTCATTCTCCATGTATTTGTATACCAGCAAGAGCTCCCCCTATTTTTTATTTATGATTACAAACCATTGGTGACTGGTACACATTCGCTTCGCTCTCCACTGCTCCCTCTGTAAACGAGAAAAGAACCCAAAAAGGCTGGGGCTTCAATTGGCTGTACATGGCCGATCGGAACCCCCCCGCCTCTAGATCTCCCCTCTCCCCCTCATATCTTCCCTCTCCGGTGTGCGAGCTTTATCCTCAACATGCACGGCATTTGGTGGCTCGTGGTGGATGTGCGTGGCTGTGGTGATCGTGGTGGCGAAGGTAGCGATATGGGGTCGTGGGTCGTCGGTCGCTCTTGTGGTGGCTGGTAGTGACTTATGCGATCATTTAGATCTTGTTGATTACGCTCACGGAAGTCGCGGCTACTACAACTTGTCGATGGCCACGGAGGCCGCGAGTCCAGTGGCGTGTCGACTTGTCGATGTGTGCGGAGGTAGCGAGCGTGGGGTGGTTTGGTTGCTGTTGTTGAGTATTGTCTCATGTCATTGGAGAGCTTATGTGTTTCTTTTTCTTCTTTTTTAGTGTTATTCAATTTTGTTTGGGATCACGAGTGACTATACTTTATCATGGTCGAATTTTCCCGAACGTGTCAGAGGTAATTTATTCAATTACTCGTTAGTGCGATCTTCAAGAATTTTATCTCATTTACACTTTACCATTTTATGAGTATGGAATCAATATCCTTTATAAGATTATTTGATTTTCGATCTAACCACGTTTCCATTTTTATTATCCGTTAATTTTTTATCTCACTTTTTATTTTTAAATTTTATATTTTACGGAACGTAATTCCCCCCTCCCTAGGTGAGATTCTTTCACCCCTTTCTTTCCCTCTGAAACGCATCGATCCACTGTATCTAATTCTTTCCTTGGGTAAAATATTTATTTTCTTAAAAACATTAAAAAGCAAGAGCTCCCCTTGCCTCCTGTGATGCAAATGGATATATATAGCTGCTTTATTCATTTATATCCAATCGACTTGTCGGGCTTCCCAAAATTTGAGTGGGCCCCTTGCGACTTTTCAAGACACGTATCCATGATTTTTTGTCTCTCTCTCGTAACCGCGAAACGGTTTGTATGGTAAATGCTTGTTAATTAAGCCCCTGATTAATGGATAAGCTAATCCAGATCGGCCAAACATGCGCCATGTTGGCTGGCCGGAGTTTGGCTTTAGGGTGTCCACAAATTATCTGAATAGAATGGCATCATTCATTTTGCAATAAAAAATCTTGAAAGTACAAATGAAAAAATCTTGTCAAATATACACTCAGATATTCTTTAATTGAAGTGATTGTTGGAGTTTTGATTTAATTCAAACCGCAAAAGACAAAAAAAAAAAAAATCATCTGAAAATCACACGCCAAAGCAGTTCTCTCAACGATGCGATTTCCAATGAACAAGTAAACCCAGAAATCCAAGAGTCCATTCACATCTGGTAAAATTAATTATATATAAATCTTCAACTTTAATTTTGAAATGCTTCTTTAATTTTTTTTCCGAGAGAACCCAACGTCGGAAAACTAGCTACTTGGAAATAACTGAGCAATAATTGAGAAAGAAAAGAACACGCCATCAGAGATGTAAACTGGACTTGTATATTTATTTATAGGAAACATATGTGATTAATCTGATCCACACGGTCAATCTCGAGTGGATGTCGAAATTAAACGATACATGTTTTTTTCATAATACTGATCATATGAATCCCCAATTAAGCACGTACGTACCTGCAGTAGCCAACGAGCTGGACGAGGTTCCTATGCCTCAACCGAGCCACATACAAGTGATCTCCGCCACGAACTCCCTCACCCCTTGTAGACGCGACCGAACCCGCCGGCATCCAATAGATTCTCCTCCCTGAAGCCATTGGTTGCCCTATAGAGGCCCTTGTAGGAGATCCTATTAGGACGACCATACACAAGAGCGCCTCATCGTCTACGCTTCCTCCTTACCCAATACGTGAATCCACCTACACAAAGCGAGATCAAACCCGATGCAATGATTACCAAAGCAAGGATAACTATTGGGCTCAATTTGCGCCGACTAGATCCATGCGGCACCCTCGGCAAATGACTTGGGTCAAGTGGTTGAAGTGGTTCTCCATCCATGCCAAAGTTCCACCCGAGCACATAGTGACATCCGTGGGCTCCGCCAGTGCTGGCGGAGAAGCCCACGTATGTTTCATCCGTGAGGATGGAGGAGAGGTCGATCTCTGCTGAAAGAAGAGGGAATACTTCTGGTTTGGGCACGCGTAGAGGAGCCAACGTGACCTCGACCACGTTGTCGGAAGCATTGTACTCGATCCAAACCTGCATGGCCTCCCCACTGTGCAGCTCCAAGCCCTTCCACTCGCCTTTCTGGTTATACGAGGCGTCGTCGGATAAGACGGAGGTCAACACGTTGACGTTGATGCCAACGTGGTTTGCGTTGATGTCTTTGAAGTCTCTGTTCCTGACGGTGTCGAGCTCCACGGCGAAGGTGTGACTGCTCGAGTTGTTGTAGGAGGTTTTGTTGAATAGGCCCAGGTATGGGCCAGGTAAGGAGTAAGGAAGGGTGGGGGAGGGGGAGAGGGAGAGGGAGAGGGCGAAGGCCATGCCGTGGTCGCCAACACCGTTGGGGTAGAAGAAGGCGAAGACGAAGGCGGTGGAGAAGGAGGTGGAGTTCTTGAGCTTGAGAAGGGTGGGGAAGAAGGCGTGGTCAATCAGGTTCACGCGGGTGTCGGTGAGGCGGAGGAGGCCATCGGAGGTGATGAAGGAGGAGTTGGAGGGGATGAGGGAACTATCCTTGAAGCCTTGGAAGCGGAAGGGGGGTGGTGTTTTGTGTGGAGGTGGTGATGCTGGAATGGTAAGAGGAGGAGGAGGACGAGGAGGATAGTGAAGGACATCGGTGTGCCTTTATCTTTAGATTTCTTTAGGTCATACGAGATGGATGTTTTGATACATGGGAAGAGTATGTACAAATCGAAAGGGATGTGGTGGGAGAAGTCTCTCTCAAAAAGACCCCACATCCTTTGAAAACATCAAAAAGTGAGTGGCTTTATTCAACGGAAGTATTTATTTTTGTTGTTAATGTTTATTTGGACAGAGATGGTCAACTTAAAGGCCCATGAAAGCGTGGATGGTACGGGGGACACATGCACGTTTCGCGAGCCACAGGGTTGGGTAAACCAGGTGAGCCATGTGCGAAATGGTTTTGTGTCAGTTTGAAATTTATATGAAAAATCGGTCAGAAAAATATGAAAAGTCTACTACTTAGATTTTATTTTAAAATTTTAGAAAGAATGGAAATGCGTAAGGTGCTCATCTTAAAAAGTTCATAGAAATTTGAAAATATTCATGAATCTATTTAGCTTGCTATGAATTTGTAATAATTAATTTCCAACGAAACATCCAAAGTATTCTTTTCACGACGAAGTCAGTAACGTGAAACACATAAGAAAGAGTTAAAGGCACTTATGTATATTTATAAGTGTATTAAGCTTGCGATGAAGTTGTACTAATTCCAAGACATTAAACTTAGCTTGATTGAACAAATATGAATATAGAATCTCTTTCGAAATAGTGTTGAATATAAATACATTATTATCAAATTGAATGTTTATGAACATAATTAAACATACAATGAACTTAAATTATGTTAGAATCATTAGTGGATATACATATATTATATTATAATAAGATTTATATTAATATATATCATATATATATATATGTATATTCGTAAATATGTTCATTATGAGATTCAATAAAAATGAGGTAAATTACACTTCAATAATATGGGGTTAATTGCATAGAAATCCTCTAGGAAATTACGATTTGTTGATAGGTAGAACCGTCAATTCCGAAATATAGTGGTTGTGGTCCCTGGGGATATGTGAGTAATGGGCGGTTTTGTTTTCCCGCACCCCATTGTGGAAAATATAAGGACCTCAGGTGGAAACCGAAGGGATACACAAGAACATAACGTTCCCTTCTTCCGCGTTCATTCTCTCTGGATCCCTGGAAGCATCATTGCCAAAACCCCGTCGAGATTCTCAACGGGAATAGAAGGATTCACTCTCGCTTCCTTCTTCGAAAAGATCAAGTGATGGATTCAGGTATCCATCTAAACTCTCTTTGGTTTTGGATTGTCAATACATATGGAAAATTAGAGATTCTTGAGATTTACGAAACCTCTCAAATGTTTCGTTTGTATCTTGTTTTGGCTTCATTTAGTGTTAAATCTAACAAGTGGTATCAGAGCAACTGATTTCCGTTGCATTGTAATCCATTTTTGTTGATTTTTGGGGTTTTTCAATCGGATAAGAACAACCCCTCAAATCGTGTTTGATTTTTCAAGCTCATCCTGATTTAATCAATGTTGTAAAAGGGGATTCATGTTAGTTTTGATCCATTATGACTTATATGATGTTGGTTTTCTAATCAAAATTGATTTGAGATTGATTATATGTGATTCTGGATTCAGATCGTCGCCCTGGAAGCAGGCTGTAACTGATCCGGTACCGGTACTCATCATGAGTACCGGTACTGATAAGTCACGGGTACCCATTAGGTACTTCCTGGAGTGTTGCCAGAATGAAAGGAGTACCAGTACTCATGATGAGTACCGGTACATGAGGGATTCTGATCAGGATCACAGAGCGTCGCCAGTATTGATTGAATACCGGTACAGATGGCATACTAGACACACTCAATAGTGCTGCCAGTATCACTTGGGTACCGGTACACTTGATGAGTACCGGTACATGCGTGATACTAGCCGTGCATAAGGAACGATCGAGTATCGATGGAGTACCGATACTCATCATGAGTACTGGTACATGTGTGATACTGGACGAGACTTAGGAACGGTCCAGTACTGACTTGGTACCGGTACATAAAGACCTATACTGGTACATGTCATTCTGGTATTGACAGTAAAGGTTTAGTACCGGTACTTGGTTATTACTGTGCCAGTACTTGAATCTTGATTGAAATAAAACCACGTCGTTTGTGTAATGAACTATTTAATCATGAATTATTGGGCATGACTATCTGTTAAATTACATTATGATAGTTGGTTTTGATATTTTTAAATTGATTGGTGCATTTGACAATATACTTACTAAAGCAGTGCGTTGTTACTTGTGCTAATTCATTTATACCATCAAAATAACTGTTTTGTGTTGTTCCTGTGAGTGCTAAGTAGCCCAAAGGAGATTTAATACTTAACTCAACTTCACAATGCAATTAATAACAAATATGAGTTGATTATTTTGGTTTTATATGTAAGTAATGAATTGATCCAAAGATGAATTCATCAAACTTACATTTATTAAACTCTCATGTTTGGTTATTAATTTCTGCCTTTTACGATATTATTATTTATGTCCAAAGATTAAATGTCAATATTGTATAGTTTTCTTTTCAAGTCTATTCATTGGAGCATGTTTTTGTCTTTTATTTCAGTTAACTCCTCCGTATCTGCTATTATTGTCAATTTGAACTCCATTTCAGAACTAAATGGGTATAACTTTAAGTTCTGGAAGGAGAGTGTCATGATAGTTTTGGGGTGCATGGATCTGGACTTTGCATTAAGGGTTGAACAGCCTCCTCTTACGAATCAAAGTACTGCTGATGCCTAAAAGTACTTTGAGAGGTGGGAGCGTTCCAATCGCATGTGTCCTATGATCATGAAGCGTGCCATACCAGAAAACTTCAGGGGTGCTATCTCAGAGGAATCCAATGCTAAAGGCTTTCTTGATGAGATAGAGAAGCGTTTTGCAAAGAACGAAAAGGCTGAGACAAGCAACCTTCTAGGGAAACTTGTCTGTCTCAAGTAGAAAGGATCTGGGAGCATAAGGGAGCATATCAAGGAGATGTCTCATTTGGCTTCGGAACTAAAGGTACTGAAACTGGAACTGTCAGAAGACCTCCTGGTGCATTTGATTTTGATATCCCTTCTTGCATAATATGGACAGTTTAAAATAAGTTATAATTGTCAAAGGGAGAAATGGTCTCTCAATGAGCTCATTTCTCATTGTGTGTAAGAAGAGGAGAGACTTAAGTAGGACAAACCTGAAAGTGCTCATTTGTTTACCAGTTCCAAAAGAAAAATGGCAAATGATGCTGTTGCCAGTTCTGCATCTAAAGGTAAGCAGAAGAAGCTTAAGGCAAGCTGTTTCTTCTGGAAAGATGAAGGACACGTAAAGAAGGACTGTACCAAGTATCATGCTTGGCGTGATAAGAAGGGTATGTATCTTTCTTTTGTTTGTTCAGAAGTTAATTTAGCTTCCGTACCCTTAGATATTTGGTGGATAGATTCGAGAACCACTATTCACATTAGTATGTCTATGCAGGGTTACCTAAATTGCTGACTGCCAAGTGAAGCTGAAAGGTTTATATATTTGGGCGACGGTAAGAAGGTGGAGGTTGAAGCTATTGTGGATTTTAGATTATTTTTAAGTACTGGTTATGCTTTAGATTTGAAAGCAACTTTTGTAGTACCGTCATTCAGATGGAACTTGATTTCTGTTTATCTATTGGAGAAGTCAAGTTATTCTTGTTCTTTTGGAGAAAAGCAATTTAAGCTGTTTCTTAATTCAAGTCTGATTGCAATTGGTTCTTTATCCTTGTATGATAATCTATATATGCTTCATACGTCTCCATTTGCTTTTGAAACCTTGCATGCTACGTCTAGTGGTATGAAAACTAAATTGACTTGTGAGGACTCCAGAATGTTATGGCATAGGCATTTGGGTCATATCTCAAAAGAGAGAATTGATAGGCTTACTTCCACAGGAATTCTCCATTCCCTTAATTATACGGATTTTAATGCCTATGTAGAATGTTTAAAAGGAAAACGAACAAACAAGTCAGGTGTTGGTGCCATAAGAGCTACAGACGACTTAGAACTAATACATACAGATATTTGTGGGCCATTCCCTTTGGCTTCTTAGAATGGTCAACAATATTTTATTACGTTCATAGAAAATTTCTCCAGATATGGATATTTATATCTAATTAATGAAAAATCACAGTCTTTAGACGCTTTCAAATCTATAAGGCCGAAGTTGAGAATTAACTTGGGAAAAGGATTAAAGCGGTTAGATCTGACCGTGGGGGTGAATACTACGGCAGATATGATGGACTAGAAGAACAACGTCAAGGACCATTTGGTTCATTCCTAGACGAATGTGGAATTGTACCTTAGTACACCATGCCAGGGACACCTAGCATGAATGGTGTTGCAGAAAGGCACACTAGGACTCTTAAGGATATGGTGAGAAGTATGATCAGTCATACTTGTTTGCTAGAGTTTCTTTGGGGAGAAGCATTGAAGACAGCAACTCACATCTTAAATAGAGTACCATCAAAGGCGGTACCAAAAACTCATATGAAATATGGATTGGTAAATTGCCAAGCCTTAGGCACTTTCATATTTGGGGATTTCCAACTGAGGCTAGGCCTTATAAGCCTAACGAAAGGAAATTAGACTCTAGAATGGTCAGCTGCTATTTTGTTGGTTACTCGGAAAGGTCTAAGGGATATAAGTTCTTTGTTCCTGAGACTCACTCATTTTTTGAAACGAGAAACGCCTGTTTCTTCAAGGATATTGGTTTAGGTCGAGGTAACTGTTTCTTCAAGGATATTGGTTTAGGTCGAGGTAACAGACACATTACTTTTCAAGAACCTAACCCTATTCCTAAGGATATTATTGAAAAGGGTTAAGTTGTCCTTCCTGATATCGTTCCAATGATAGAAAGGGATGAAAGTAATGATGAAAGTCTCCCTATGAATTGGACTCATTATCCTCAAAATATTCAACAAGCACCCCTTAGGCAGTCTACTAGGGAAAGGAGAAGTGCAATCTCCATTGACTATGTTGTATTTCTCTAAAAACTAGAGGCAGACTAAATGGATACGGATCCCATTTCGGTCACATATGCCATGAGGAGTTCCAATTCCTAAGAATGGACAATGCCATGAATGAGGAAATGAAATCAATGAGTGACAATGATGTTTGGGAACTTGTCCCATTGCCTGATGGTGCAAAATCCATTTGTTGTAAATGGATTTTTAAAACTAAGAGGGATTTTAAAGGCAATGTTGATAAATATAAGGCTCGTCTTGTTGCAAAAGGATTCACTCAAAAGGAAGGCATTGATTTCAAAGTGACATTCTCCCCTGTTTCTTCAAAAGATTCCTTTAGAATCATTATGGCTTTGGTGCCACATTTTGACTAAGAGCTACACCAAATGGATGTGAAAACGGCATTTCTTAATGGTGACATTGATGAAACGATATATATGATGCAATCAGAATGCTTTGCCTTAGGTGATGTAAAGCAAATGATTTGCAAATTAAAGAAAGTCATTTATGGTGTAAAACAGGCTTTACGTTAGTTGTATTACAAATTTCTTCAAGTAGTTGTCTTATTTGGTTTTGAGACAAATTCAATTGATGAATGTATATACCATAAATTTGATAAAGGCAAATATGTTTTCCTAATTTTATATGTCAATGACATATTACTTGCCTCTAATGATAATGGTTTACTATTTGAAACCAAGAGATTTCTTTCAAACAAATTTGAAATGAAAGATCTTGGTGAAGCTTCTTTTGTATTAGGAATCCAGATACTCCGAGACCGCTCTCTGGGTATCCTTAGATTGTCATAGAAGAACTACGTTGAAATCATTCTAAAGAGATTTAGCATGGAAAACTGTAAGGTAGGAGACACCCCTGTGGCTAAAGGAGATAAATTCTCCCTTAATCAGAGCCCTAAGAATATGGTTGAAGCTAAGGAAATGGAGTGTATTCCCTATGCATCTGTAGTAGGAAGTTTCATGTATGCACATGTTTGCATGCGGCCAGATATTGCATAGATTGTTGGCATATTAGGAAGATACTTGAGTAATCCTGGTCCTGATCATTGAAAGACAGCCAAATGGGTCATGAGATATCTTCAAAAAACAAAAGACTTCATGCTCACGTATAAGAGATCTGATACTCTGGAGGTTCGTGGATATTCAGACTCCGATTTTGCGGGTTGTCAGGATAGTCGAAGGTCCACTTCGGGCTATATTTTTCTGCTGATGGGAGGAGTTATTTCGTGGAGGAGCGCTAAGCAAATGATGATAGCCACCTCTACCATGGAAGTAGAATTCATAGCATGTTTTGAATTCTCAAATCAGGGAATATGGCTTAAGAATTTTGTCACAGCTTTACGTGTTTTGGGTAGTGTTGAAAGACCACTACGAATCTATTGTGACAATAATTTTGCAATTCTGTATTCGAGAACAGCAGAAATTCGTTGAGGTCAAAGCATATTGATATTAAATTTCTGGCAGTTAAAGAAAGAGTTCAAAGTGATCAAGTGTTCATAGAGCACATTGGAACTCACTACATGATGGCTGATCTGCTCACTAAGGGGCTAACACCTAAAGTCTTTCATGAGCATGTAGCCCGAATGGGTGTTGTATCTTTTATATGATACTGCAGTTTAGTGAGAGTTTGTTTCATTCTAGTGATCATTTATGTGTGGACATATTCATTTGCTTTGCGCTAATAAAGTTATGTTTTTTTTGAACTCAATGTACACTGCATTCATGATCTCTTATAATCAGGTTGGACCAGTTGAAAAATAGGTATGTATGGTTCATTTAACATGTAATTTTTCATGCTATGTACCCATATTTGATCTATGTCATTATTTTGGTTGTTGTATGTGATCATTGAAGGGCTTAGTCAAATATAAGTGACGAAGACCGTATTGGTCCTATGACTAACACAGTATGGACGAGATTGGTGGAGGTGTGTTTTTATATTATTATGATATACAGTTTGAGCTCATACAGTCTAAATTAATGTGAGTTTATCTGAATAATATATGTGCTCAAGTGGGAGATTGTTATAATCATTAATCGGCATACATATATTATTATAAGGAGACTTACATTAATATATATCATATACATGTATATTCATAAATATGCCCATTATGAGATCCAATAAGAATTGGGTAAATTGTACTTCCAATAATATGGGGTTAATTGTATAGAAACCCCCTGGTGAATTACGGTTTGTTGATGGGTAGAACTGTTAATTCCAAAATATAGTGGTCGTGGTCCTGAGGGAATGCGAATAATGGGCGGTTTTGTTTTCCTGCACCTCATCGTGGGAAATATAAGGACCTTAGGTGGAAAACAAAGGGGTATACAAGAACATAACATTCCTTTCTTCTTCCGTGCTCATTCTCTCTGGATCCCTGGAAGTGCCATCGATAAAATCCCGTCGAGATTCTCAACGGGAATAGAAGGATTCAGTCCCGCTTCCTTCTTCGAAAATATTAAGCGATGAATTCAGGTATTCATTTAAACTCTCTTTGATTTTGGATTGTTAATACATATGGGAAATCAAAGATTCTTAGGATTTACGAAACCTCTTAAATATTTTGTTTGTATCTTTTTTTGATTTCATTTATTGTCAAATCCAACAAATCAAACTTGAACGTATACATATGTTCAAGTTATTTTACCTCGATTAGCAATCTTATTTGTAGAACATATGCTTGCAGTTTATGTAAGCTGCTTGAACTTTAGACTCATCGTGGAATCCTCCACCACTTCACAATATCTGTGTATATCGTATCTAAAACCATTCACAACAAAATATGCTCAATAAACCTAAACACAGCCAACGATGCTCTACCATGCAAATAACGACGATCTTTCTAGAGCAAATGGACCTCAACAACTAGATAATCTTTGATCCTCAGCAAAAAAATTATGCCTCACATTGAAAATAAGCAACTTTAAACGAAAATATCTTGTATTAGAAAATTATGCTACAACAAATAAGTTTTTTTTTTCTCTAAATAGAGATGTAATACTTTGAAGAAAACCGTACTGTCTCATGTCAAAAATGCCATTCTTTAAACAAAATGTATACACTGCTCCACCTCAAGAATACGGTAGTGACGTTGAACTACGTTGGGGACAATGGAAGGGGAGTGGGAGATATTACCGTAGATGAATGTAACTTACAGGTCACTCGCTTGCACCTTTCCTTTATATGTATGTGTGTGTGTGTGTGTGGGATCTATCATCTGCACATTATGTCTAAGAAAAGGTAAGTGACCTTCACATTATAATCATCCGATGGAATTTTCTCGATTAATATAAAAATCACTTATTTTGATGTTGATGATTTTGCATAGCATCGTTATTAATGAGATTTATTAAAATAATACTAATTAAAATAAATAATAAATTTGTAACTATCGGAATTACTATTATCTAATCAATTCAACATTTTAAAAATAGATATAAAAATAATTCCTTGCATCATGTAAAATGTTGAAAATAATTATAATAAAATAGATGATCTTTTGTAATGTAAAGATCGTGTCATGTAACAAATGTATACTCGTGTTGTACAAATTAGAATATATTTTGTAAGAATAAAACATAGTTGTTTTAACAAAAATATAACGATGTAAAGATGCTAAATCTATATGTTTGTTTTAATACGTAATATAATATATAATACAGATGATTAATAGAAAAATAGCAGATTGTATGAATAAAAAGTGTACCACCTTGATAGTAAGAAATAATATGGAAAATAACATATAATAAAAAATTATAATACATTCATCAATCAATTTCATTAAGTGTGTTTTAGTTTAAAAGACTGTAATTATAATGTTATAATACATTAAACTCGTATAACTCTCATAATGACTTTTAAACAAATAATTGACTTGTTGACATTTTTATTGTACTGTAAGCATATTTATATTACAAAACAATCCATTTATTTTGTCGCGTTACAACGAACACCTAAATATGTAATACAAATAAAAACTTTTTGTGATAGCATAAATTACAACCGTTGCAATAAACATGCTTGTTGTATAGTAAGTATATTCCTATTACAAAACATTTCATTTCTTAAGTTCTGTAGTGCACTTTATAGGATGCTTACATGAAAGTTACTACAATCCAATACTGTAATACAAACTAGGTATAATCTTGTAATTTAGTTGCAACTTGATTGACAAGATTGTTACACTGGAATGTACTTGAACTGTTTGGCTTCGAATCATCAAGTAAGTGTTCCATCGATCTATCGTCCACTGCAGCTGTTGTATCTATGAAGCAATGATTTTATGCGATTTTATGAAGAAATCTCGATTGTGGTGAGCATGGGATTACACATAGTTCCAAACAAAAGACGGCCACCAACTCCCTCGAAGATTTAGGCTCAAGAAACATTGACCGGAGAAGCTCGCACCACCACTATTGCAACGGGCATTTCCACCAAGACCATGTGCATCAACACTGTAGGCAATGGCGGCCCCCCAACGAAGGCACCCCAACCATAAATGAGCAGTGTCGGTGAGCGCAATGTCACAATGCCATGCTAGCAGCATCACACTGTAGACGCCACACCAATGAGGATGAAGTAGCACTCGACGTCAGAATGACCGCGATCGAGGGCGAGAGGCAAAGAGCTAAATGACGAGTGGCGAGACCATCGAGCGTACATCAAGAAGGAATTGGAGGCCAAAAGAAGAGAAAGGGGTAAAGGAGGGACGTGCGGGCGGGGGGGGGGGGGGGGGGGGGGGGGGGGGTGTGTGACTGTTGAGGGGATGGCCGGTCGGGGCCAAATGGTGCTATTTTGGGGGAGAGGTGCTAGGGCTTAGAATGAAAGGGCATACTAGAGTTCAAATCTTTCTTTTCTCCCATGTTGAGTGACTCATGGAGGTTTCGATCAAGGTCATCGATTATTATCAAAAAAATTTGTAACTACAGAAAATATAAATCAATAAGCAACCATGTGAAAGTAAGGAATTATTTACTCAATTTTATCCTTGATGGGAGTATATGTGAGGCGCTCTAACCTTTAATATCAACTTTAGTTGATATAATATAAGAAATATTAAACTGTATGTTATTTGATTTGACTCTATCGATTGTTTCCCATCATATGATACAGATGTTGTCGGTTACATTTTTGAAGTTATATAATCAATAAAATGATGGGGAGTACTAAGAAGGATAATGGGAGAGTTATGAAGAGAATAATGAAAAATAATAACGTTGATTGTGATCCCGTGTCTCTTTGCACTCTCACATGAGCCAAGTTCAAACATATTGTGTTGATTTAGTTAGGAACCGCTTGGATTTATTTTATGAGTGCAAATTCTTCCCTCGTCACCTATCACCTACTACTTGCAGGTCCTTCTCCACCGCACCTCACACGACTCGGATGCTTCGCAGGATAAGCTTCTCTAAAAGCCTTGGCATGTTCAAATGGCAGATCATTTAAATCTGCCGTTTTACGGAGTGCAATAAACACATCCAATCTTAACCGGACTCTACTTTGCTGAATGCGCTAATTATCCAAGTACGATGGTAAGTTCGAGTTGAACCATAGCAATGTAAACCACTTAAACAAGCTAATTAAGATTAGGATAGTTCCAAATTGTACAATATATATATATATATATATATATATATATATATATATATATATATATATATATATATATAACTTGAATTACAGGAGAACAAATAACTTGCAGAAGTGATAAATGGTTAATAGACAAGCTTATATTGATGGAAGGACGTATTTGTGGAAATGAGAAACTTTACTATGCCATCTGTGTGTGTGTGTGTGTGTGTCTATATATATATATATATTGTGAAATTAAAAATCAACAAGGAGAAGTAGCTAATATGTGAAGGGGTCACGATTAGGTAGCAGGAATCTCCTAAAGAATGTGCTTCAACGGTCAATGGTGACCACTAGCTCGTTCCCACACTGCTCAAACGGGGACGGGAATAGCGCCGTCGAAGCCGCTTCTTCAAACACCTTGACCGTCGTCGTCGTCGCAGACCCAAACTCTGGTGGCGCCACGGGCAATCTTAATTCACTTTCCAGAACCTGCACCACTTGCCTCATGCTCGGTCTTGACGCAGCCACCTCGTGTGAGCACCAGACGCCGAGCTTCAGCAACGTCTCCGCTTCCGTACTCGAGTACTCGTCGCCGAGCCGGCGGTCAACCGCCGCCAGTATGTTATCGCTCTTCCAGATCTCCAGGACCCTGTCCACGAGGAACTGCGGTGTTCCCGCTACCCCATCCTCGTTCTTGGGCGTGATCATTGGACGTTTGCCGCATACAAGCTCGAGCATGAAGGCGCCAAAGGCGTAAACGTCGGTAAAGGTGGTCGCCTTGCCGGTCTTCGCCAACTCCGGATCCAAATATCTGTAAGGGATAATAGACACACACACGTCCAGTGTGTGTAAGAAGGTCGTTTATGCTAACCTACATAGACACGTGCATGCATGTGTATATATATGTATATGTATATTTCGACGTACCCAGGCGTTCCAACAACAAGAGTGGTCTGCTGCTGAACATCCCCGCGATCCAAGATCTTGGAGAGGCCAAAGTCCCCCAAGCGGCCATTGAAGTCGGCATCGAGGAGCACGTTGCTGGCCTTGACATCCCTATGTAGCACAAGTAGCTCCCACCCCTCGTGTAGATAACACAACCCCTCAGCCACCCCTTTGGCCACCTTAAACCGTTGATCCCAACTCAAGGTCTTCTTTGATCCGTAGAGGAACTTGTCTAGGCTCCCATTCTCCATGTAGTCGTATACTAACAACAGCTCTCCTTTCCTCCTGCAATGAAAATGGTCCAGTGAGTCGGTTGTAATTTTTCACAAGGTCATACTTTTATAATACGTTCTTTTACCGCGAAAATGTAGTGTATACGATACATGCATGCAAAGCCATTGAAATAAATGACGATTCTATATTGGTTTATGATAGCTATATATTCTAGAGGCGTCAACAATTTATAGCCCGGCCCTCTTGATTCTTGGCAGTAACTAGCACCGGTGTTTAATTTCCTACGCTGATTTCTAACCACAGAGTTTAAGGTATATCCGTGAAAAAACCTCCACCCCCTCCCCCTAACCCTAACCCTAACCTCTTGTAAGGTACACTCCGAAAAATTGCAAGCGTTCCAATTTCACGATCCTCAGATAAATCCAACGTTAGCAAATCTTAAATTAAAAATCTCATTTCCATATGGGAACCTTATCGGTTGAGCTAACCTTTGGACCCCTCTCCCGATTCCCTGGTCGTAGTCTACTTCCCACGTGACGCAAAAACCGGTGACCGCACAGCTCTCCAGATTCGTTTGGCACGCAAGTTACGGCACAGAAAAGCGCACGAAATCAAGGTGGGACCCTTATTTTCCCGTACCAAAGCTGAAGCTAAAATCCACGCACTTCGTCAAAACCATCAAAGAAGGCGCGCTACCCCGTTTTGATAGGAAAGGGGTGTCAACTTTTACGTGGACTGGAGGATCTGATGCGGTAGGATAGTGCCAGTGACCGACCCACGATTTAGAGAGGAAAATTAACACACCTCACATCTCATTTAAAATTTCCTCCTGTAAATGAGACAAAAATCTAACTTTTATTTTCATTTCATCTCCTCTCATGAATGACTTGAAATTTTTGGTGAGATCCATAGATGTACTTATCATTGTTGAGTGATTTCTAAGCTCCAAATATTTTTCCTGTCGGGTCAAAGGTTTGTTTACCGATATCTAAGTACTTGAAAATGAAATAGGAAAACGCTGGATCAAGACGGAAAATTGGGATATGTAGATTGGCACCCTTGTGTTTTAATAAAACATCTTGAATGTTAGTTTATTTGGGTGTTAGGAAATTAATGTTAAAAATTATAAAATTAATGTTAACATTTACTTTAATTTACTTGTAAAGTGATATTAATATCAATTTTTATTTATTTAAACTGATATTAAATTATGATATTCACTCTTATTTTGTGTACTTAAATTGATATTAATATCAATTTCTAAAAAATAAAATTTAAGCTTGCGAAAGTTATAAAAATTATCCTCCAACATCACACATCAAATTAAGTAGTTCCCCGCGTAATGCTATTCCAGATATACAAAGAAACCCAACAACCAAAGATTCCGTTCAGATCTACCCAAATTATAAAGTCTACACGTACGTAAATAATGGAACAATCATTGAAGAAAAAACAGAAAAGGAATATGTGTTGAGAATCGGAGTCATATATATATATATATATATATATATATATATAATCGGCGAACTTAATATTGGATGGATGTAAAAAAAAAAAACAAAGAAACACATAAATACTAGTACGAATGCCCAAGCACGTACCTGCAATAGCCAATGAGTTGCACGAGGTTCCTATGTCTCAACCGAGCCATACTGGTGATCTCTGCCACGAACTCCTTAAAACCTTGAGATGAATCGTGAGAGATCTTCTTCACAGCCACTTGAGCATGCGACCTGGGCAGTGTCCCCTTGTAGACGCGACCGAACCCGCCGGCACCCAATAGATTCTCCTCCCTGAAACCCTTGGTTGCCCTGTAGAGGTCCTTGTAGGAGATCCTATTAGGACCACACAAGAGCTCATCATCCTCCATGAGCTCCTCAAACCTACGCTTTCTCCTTACCCAATACGTGATTCCACCAATAATCAACATGACCACGACCATTGCCAAGATAACCGAGGTGATAACGACGGTGACGTTTAAACTCGATCTTGGTCGTTGTGCAGCATGTGGCTCAGCTGGTTTGGAGTGGTTCATCATCGGCGGCAAAGCATCCAAGTCGAGTGCTTGAAGTGGTTCTCCACCCATGCTAAAGCTCCATCCGAGCACATAGTGATATCCGTGGGCTACACCAGTCGCGGCGGAGAAGCCCACGTATGTTTCATCGGCAAGGGTGGAGGAGAGGTTGACCTTCGACGAGAGAAGAGGAGTTTGAGGTTTGGGTACGCGTAGAGGAGCCAGCGTGACCTCGACCACGTTGGTGGAAGCGGTGTAATCGACCCAAACCTGCATGGCCTCACCGCTGCGCAGATCCAATCCCTTCCTCTCACCCTTCTCATAGTACGAGGCGTTGGCGGATTGGATAGATGTCAACCCATTAACGTCGATGCCGATGTGGTTGCTGTTGGCATCGTTGAAAGCATCGTTGGCGAAGGTATCGAGCTCGATGGCGAAGATGTGATTGCTTGTGTTGTTATTGGAGGTCTTGTTGAAGAGGCCGAGGTAGTGGCCGGCGGAGGAGTGAGGGAGGGTGGGGGAGGGGGAGAGGGCGAAGGCCATACCGTCGCCGCCGGTTTCGACGTCAGGGTAGAGGATAGAAAAGATGAAGGTGGTGGAGAAGGAGGCGGAGTGCTTAACTGGGAGAGGAGTGGGGAAGAAGGCATGGCCGATGCTGAAGGTGGTGTCATCGGTGAGGGAGAGGAGGCGATCTTCGGTGATGATGGAGGACTTGGAGAGGGTGAGGTTCTCGATGTTGAAGCCTTCGCTGCGGAAAGAATATCTAGAGGTGGCGTTGGCCAGGAAGGTGGTGGTGGTGGAAAGGAGGAGGAGGAGGAGGAGGAGGAGGAGGAGGAGGAGAGTGGTGGAGGCCATTGAGTTGCCTTTGCTTCTTCGAGTGCTTAATTTATATCGGACGAGACGGATTTTTTCATGCACGCGAGGAGTATAATTAAATTAAAGTGATGCGACATGAAGTCATTTTGAAAGTACTGCTACGTGATGAAAGTGCAATGTAATTTCAAATCATGTAGCATGAACTATCATGGAGGAACCCAGGTAGTTGACAACCATCACAATGTCAACTGGCTATGTAATGGAAGAGACGCCGGGACACGGGTTTATTAAAGGGGAAGAATTCAATACAAGTGAATGCCAAGGAAGGTAGAATATCTTTAGTTACGAAGGAGGAAATATATCATGTAAAAATGAGGGAATGTAAAATATAAAAAGCAACATAAGAAATAAAGGATGAAGGACAAAAAAAAGTATCACAAGGTACTAATGAGACAAATCTCGAAAATTACACAAATGAGCTAATTGTATAAATCAATTAAAAGGTTAAAAATGACTAGAAAATGATCGTATATGCTCGGGATCATACGTGATCCCCAATAAAATTTAAACTACACTACATAAATAAGAAAAAAGAATGATCAAGCCACCAACAATGAACAAAACATACAACTGCAGTAACACGCGATCGGCACGCAAAATCGAGTAAACATGTCGACGCATCACAACTCCCTCCTCGATCAACATTGCACACGCCACTCGACGAACAAGAGGCTTCCTCCAACCGCCGCACAAGCCAATCAAGGAAGAACACCAACCGCAACACCTCTGTGTCCTTGCTCACGTTCAGTCGCCATTGGTTACTAAGGGCCATGCATGTCAAGACCAACGATGGTGGCGAGATCCAGAGGGAGGAGAGGATCATCCAACAAGAAGGGGGTCCCAATCGACCTTGGGTGCCCGATCAAGACCCGTATAGAAATATGCACCAGCTAAAGTTGAAAAAGTTCAGAGGGAAGCACTTTGTTTGATGGGAAGGATGTTGTCACCATAAGCTTTATCCATAGGTGGTTTCAACTATTTTGATTTTTTATAAATAAAAAATTAATTTTAAGTAAAGAATTATTTATAATAGATGTAAAATTACTTTTCAAATAAATAAATTACATTTTATCAATTAAAAAATACAATATATTAATATATTTTCATTTTCTATCATTATTTTGCCTATAAATAGAGGAGAAATATTCTTCCACCCATAGGTGAGAACAAAAATAACTATCATGATTTGATTTTTCATCTAATTAAAATTTAATTTTAAAATTTAAAATTATTTTTCATCAGTAAAAATTACTTTTAATTGATATATTTTAATTTTAAATTCAAGTGTAATTTTTTCAGCAATGATACGGTGATATTTTTTTTTTTTATTTTTGAGTGACGGTCACGTTCCCTTTTTTTTTTTACTAGTGAAAGAAAGTTGTTCCTGCTATTGTTTAGTCAGAAATGGTGAATACACGTGAGGTCTTACACCCCATTGCAGGCAGGGCGGGCCATCCGATGGCCCTATAGTCTCGGTTCCCTCTCGCCGCCGCACTAAAATAAGAAAAAAGTCACGTTGGTCAAGGTGGGCTTTCCTTAACTTACCTATGAGTAATTTGATTTATTTAAAATCTTAAGAATCTTTGACAAATATTTATTGAGATATATTTATCAACGTAAATCCTTGACATTCACAAGGTTATATTTTTTATCATTGTTATAAATCATAAGATAATTTTTAACGTGTATGGTTATGATATTTTTTTGATATAAATTCTTATCTTATATATATATTTTTTATGATATCATTTCAATTTAGTGATTCATGATAGGATATGAGCGTTAATGAGGGAAGAAAATGACATTACAAAATAAGTTTAATCGGCTCGTGATCATATTGACGGAGCCTACTTGGACTCGATTTACATGAGAATGTGAAAATGTGTAGTCAACGAAGTGGATAAGAGTCGACGTTATTACTCTCCACTATCTTTCAATAACTTCCCATTATTGTGGCGATTATACTTCATATGATATAACCTTCCACATTATGTACTCTATAAATAGCTCCTACCTTTACATGGTAGGGGGAGATACACCCAATGGGAGTAAGTCAAGGCTCTACAGCCAATTATTTCTTGTATTTTCCCCACATATAGTGGATATTGAGGGTTAGATTCCCTCCCCAAACGTACATCCCCTGAGGTGAAACCGAGTAAACAATCTTATGTGTTCATGTGGTTGATTATCCATTTTTATATTTTATGGCTATGTTGAGTTCCTACGCATACAAACTCTTTGATGGTCCTCAGCGACCTTGATGATGGTTTCTGAGGCTCATCAAATGACATCGTTTGTGAGAAACTGTAACTAAAAGCCAAACTTCGTGCCAACAATTCCCAAGCAGGTGATCTTGATGGTGGGCTTTGATGTCTACCCTACTATTCCCATTACCATCGAAGATTTCAAGGGGTTGCCAAAACTTTCTTTGATGCCTTAAGATAGTGGGCAAAAAGGTGACCTTGTCATTAAATGATGAAAGGGCGTGGCCTCTTGAACTCCTCCCACTGGATATCACCGACACGCTTTTCCTGGGAGCTCCAACCAGTAGCTCCTCCCACCAATCAGGAGGTCCACCCGACCATCCTCGTTTATAGCTTGCACCAGATGTCCTATGCCTTGGCCTTGGGTGCCAACTAAGGCCTCCTATGGCCGACTGGTCGCTTCACCAGTAAGAGCTTCTTTTACTGGCAAGCTCAACCCAACAAGCTACCTCTCGACAAGAGCACCTCCCACCTACAAGTTTGCCCTCATCCATGAAGTCCATCGCTTAAGGGTGCACCACCTCTCGCCAAGACCCCCACTTGAGGTTCACGGAAGATGTCCATTAGCCACTGCATGTTGGATTTACTTCTAATAAGTGAAGTAACACCATTTCTATTACAAATCCATTAGTAGTGGCCTTCGGGGAACCCCTCTGCTAGAAGTCTGCCCTATACAGGGATCTCTAGATGGCAAGGGTCGTGCCCTGGCAAGTTCCATTCGCCATGTTGGGCTTATTTGGGGCACTAATTGTCACACCCCTCTCCACCTCTGATGGGTGTTGATCATCGCAATGACTAGCCTGCTCCACCCACTCTCTGCCAATAATGGAGCATCGAATGATCCAATAATCCAACGATCCAAATATCTCGCTCATCCAAAGGCCTTCTTCTTGCTTGAGGCCTTGATGGTAACACCATCATGAGCCATAAGTAGCTTTAATTAGTCATAATCAAGTGACAAATGCTTCTTCATAGTCACCTAAGAGCCATAATTCCATGCATATTCATTATGAGAGTAAAACATTAAAACATGGCTAATTCTGCAATTTTAACATCATATCATGAAAGCAGAGTAACCAGGGGGTTTGCTAGGGGTTAATCAAAGGTCTAATGAGCATTAAAGTCTAATAAGAGGATCCATATATACAGAAATAGGGTTTCACGCATTTTGAGAACCAATTCAGCACCAAAAATCATAATTTTAGACCTGCTTAAATTATAGAGGTTCTGGTTAGAATAAAATTCATCTAAAACTTCCAAAATTCATATAAAAATATTCATCGAGGTTTGGTACCCTTGGTTTGACCATCTGAATCTACTTTGACCTTAAACAGAGTCAAAGAAAAATTTCTACACGAATTTGAGTTTCTGCGCAAATTACCTAGTCAAACTTAGTCTAATCTGAAATCCAACATCATTAGATTCCTTGGATCAAAATTAGGTTTGTACCAAAATTTAGGCCCAATCAGAGTCCATATTGAACTAGTTTGCATTTCCATCCATTTCAACTCTATTTCTTTCAAACAAGCCCCTAATTTTTGAAAATCCTTGCAATTGAGTCCCTAACTTCCTTATCTTCTTTGCGAGAAAGTCCCTACCTCCATTGGTTGTTAACTGACCTCCAAGAAGCTTTTAATCGCCTCAAATTCTATTCAAATCAACAACAAATCCCACCAAATTTGGTGGGATTGGTGCTCACATTACGAGGAATCCTTGAAAGCAATTTGGGATCCCAAATCACACCTGTTAGCCCTAACGAACCCACGAAATTAGTGGGTGTTTTGTGCATCAAGCATAAAACAATTTGGGCTCGTTTCCCTGTCTAGAGCTCAGCTAGAGCTCTATAAAAGCTCCTAGAGTTTTAAACGTTACTCTTTAGTTTAGTTTGGCCTCAATTCCTCACCAAATCTCCCTCTCCAGCCACCTCTACCGCAGATCTGGTTATCCTTCTCCCTCTGACTTCCTCACCCGCTATTACGACCCGATATTAGCTCCCTATAGGACCCGAGATCGGTTCGCCTCGACTAGATCCCATGACCTAGTCGTCCAATGAGAAATAATCAAAAGAAGAAAATATTCTACAACCACACATGCAATGTAACTAAGCAGAAATAAATAAGAGACAGTAATGGAAATTAGAACGAGAAGTCTAAAAAATATTACATGCCACAAGCAGAAGAGTACTATAACATACATAGTCATCACAACTACAACAGAGGAAAATAGAACAGAAATATAGCAAAAATAGCTAATACATGCTAAAGGTACTCACTACTACATAAAAGAACTCTGAAACAGAAAAGTGACAACTATAGTTGGGCTTAGTTGAGCCCAGCACCCTCTGTAGCTGGTGGCGCTGGCTGCTCAACTCCCTGACCTAAACATGGTTATATAATTCATGGTCAGCTAACGCTGAGTAGAGTGGTGGTTAAGCAATTTACATGCAGTTTAACATAAAGAAACAAGCAAATAACTAATCATTCGTTTCCATTTATCTCAACTAGGTGTTTTTGATTCGGTTCTTCTAATATGGATCCACAACATTTCTTAATCCTTTTGTTCCCTAAGGGAACAATCTTGATTGCAGTTTATTCCATGATGTAGGATGGACATGTGACACTCTCCTGGTTGGAAGAGTCCCCGTGGTAGTCCTATACCCGGTCTACCACCTCGAGGTCAAGGTCGTGACGTAGCGGAGACTACGGCACATGAGATAAGCGCACTGGTAGCTACTTCGCATTGGCATGTGGTCAGTCGTTTCCACTAGTAGGTACGACCAAATGTACAGCATAGAACAAAATAGCCCCCCAGAATAGGGTCTCGCCGGTCAACAGTTTGCGTACCCTCGCCCGACTATCCCTGTTTGCCCAGTGAGTCTAACAAGAGTCGGTGTAGGGTGGCTAGTCCTATCCCTGGGTCCCATGGGATGGCTGGCTCCTCACGCCTTACACTAAAGTAACAAGAGATGGTGTAGGGGGCCATTCTTAACCCTGGGTCTCAACCCAAGGGTGACTAGCTCCCCCTACACTAAAGTGACGATTGCTCTCCTCGGTATCATGTACACGAGGGCCATTTCACTTTCTATGCAAAAGGGACAGTTGCTCTCCTCGATACCGTGTACTCGAGGGCCAGCTCACTTCCCTCCTAGATATGATATTTGTTCCGTATACGTAAGTTCCTCTTCTAGTTTCCCATAGGGTTCGTGCATTGTATTCATTTCATTTCGTTTCACGACATGCATATCTCGTTGTTCACATCTCAGTTCTTTATCATATAACAGGCAGCTCGTGATTTAATAACTGAAAGAAGCATCACATCATTTAACTATTCATTTGCTAGAATTAAGGGTTCTAACATACATTTCAGAATAGACTGTGTGGCTCAAGCAATGTTCATTTACTCAATTCTGCCTTAGGGTTCATTTCATATCCTAAGGTTCAATCAAATTATTCTAGGATAGCATGCACTTTGATTAATTAAGTCATAGTATTTAGAAAAACCACTCTACCTGGATAAATAGGTGGAATGGGAGCTCGAATCGCAAATCCCATCGTCTCCGCGGGTCCCATATACGCTATCGCCTGGAGACCTATACAATTGACCAAATCACATCAAATGAGCTCAAAATAGTATACGAGTGACACAAACATGTAGAGAACTCCGAACTGAAACCAACGATACTTCGTTTGCGCAAAACCAACTTCGTTTGGACCCTGAACGGGCCAAAAACGTGTACTCTGACTAAAATCAGACGTCTTAAATGATCACAGAGGCTTACCTTGCTTTCCTACGCTGATTTTGGACGTCTGGAACCCCTCACAGCCGTCTTGGGCTCCTTCCAGTTGTCTGTTAGTGCATCTGGACATCTGAGATGGTTACCGAACGTTAGTAGAGACGTTCAGACGTCCTAAAGCACCTCGCAGGGTGCGCCACTTGCCTTTCCAATGCACTCGCGCCTGCGTACGCACGCGTCATTTCAAAAACACGACACATATATACGACGTACAAGCAGGTAGGCTCATGTAGGGTACATACCTCGCACTTTGCATGCTATCAGACATCTGGTGTCAGCTAAGGATGTCCTGCGGCTTTGTCAAACATCTGTAGAGCGCTACAGACATCTGATACTGTGGAAAAATGATCCACAGAATGCCTTGCAAACCTTCTCTTCGCGCTCCGGTTGCTGCAATCGCAGCATTGGCGCCTCCTCGCGTAGGTCTCCACTTGCGTGGATCCTCCTCCCTCTCGAGCTCCTCTCCACGCACTCGCACCGCCCCTCTCCCGAGCTCCTCTGAGCTCCTCGCTCCTTCTCTCGCCCACTCTCTTTCTCTCCCTCTCCCACGCTCCTCTTGCTTCCCTCCTTTCTCTCCCCTGCTCTCGGCTGCAAGGGGGACAGGGAAGTGGAAGGGAGGCTGCCGGTGCAAGGTGGTGGGGTGAAGGTGGAGGTGGTGGTGTGGAGATGGAGAGGGTGGAGGGGTGTAGGGATTTAAAGGAGAGGGTGTGTGCGTGGGTGTGTTGTGTGGGAAAAGAGAGAGGGACAAATTGTGAAATCTCCCTCGTGAAGTTCCCTCCTTCCTCACATAGCCCAAGATTTAAACTTAGGGGGTTTAAATTTGCGCTTACACCACTACCATTTCAGGAAAACCTCGAACGACCCTTGGGAAGGGTCATTTCACCCGTTGCCACATACTATAGGTAGCAGGACCGTCTTCCTCACCTCCCTTCGCTCCTTGCTAGCCACAGCAGGAGTTCCAGACCCTCTTCGTCGTCGTCACTCCACCACTGGAGGCTTCACCCTCTCCGATGTTGGCCAATCACAGCTAATGCCTTCCTTGCCCTTTCATCCATTAGTTTAGGTCTCAACCTCTTCCTCCCCTTCTCCTGGATCTTCCTATCTCCTTTCTCTTATGTTTCGATCACTGACATGTCCTCGACCGCATCATCTTCCCCACATCCGACCGAACTCTAGCGAGGTCATCCTTATGCCACTGACCTCCAAACAACCCGCTACCACCTCCACAACCTTTGCCACACCTCCAGGACCAAAACCCCTCATTCTATTTCGTATATTACGCCTCCAATCAGCCCACCGAACACTACCTGTCGCCAACCTCTTCTCCGACTTTGCACACCCTCCACACACATCCGCATGCCACAAGAACCCCACCATCACCTTTGCCGTCCTCCAACAAAGCTCAGGAGCTATTTGATTGGGGCTTTTGAGCCCGTATTTGTGACTTGTAGGTCTCACCATCGCTCGTTGTTGCCGTCATCATCTCTGGTGCCATTCGCCTCGCTCCGACTTGCTTCTAACCTGATACCACGTCCAGACGCTGCGGCCTAGTCTTAGGAGCCTTCCCAGGTCTCCAATCAAGACGTGAAGCCACAACAGCACCTTCAATTTCAACGGGCTTCACCTGCTGCTGTGTGCGAATGAAGGTGGGGAACATAGTCCCACCTTGCATGCTAATAGGCTCGTGTAGACGCTTAGGAGGAATTTTTGCCTTAGCCCGGTTGCCTACTAACAAAGGGGGCCAGGTCCCTCATACACGCTCCTCCTCGTGCTCTCATGCCTTGCTTGTGATCCACACATACTAGTCTGGACACAATTCATGACCCGTTTACCCGCCTTACCCGAATACATACCTGGTTATCTGAGAGAAGAAAGAGGAGAGATCTGTGAGAGGAGGGGGGAGGGTTTTGCTCTGAGATCCTTGGCCCTGTGCTAGAGAAAGAAAGGCTATGTACTTAGCCTCTGTAAAGAGAATGACCCTGATCTTGTGCTGTGCTTGAAGGCTTGTGAGAGAAAAGCCTTGGTCTTTGAAAGGCTCGAAGAAGAAGAGAAGGCCTTGAGAGCTTTGCCTTCTGTGAGGCTCTGCTATGTGAAGGTCAAGTCATCTGAGGCTTGAGGTTAATTATGCTAATACTGTTGGATCATTTAAGTACCTAAGTTGAGTTAATTGAGAATACTGTTGAATGATTTAAATGCTTAAAGTATATGCTTAATTAATATGAATAATTGGTAATTTAAGTCACCATTGTTTTATCCTTTTTCTTTTTATCCCATGATCTTTTGAGATACATTGATCTATGTTTGAATGCTAATTTGACAAGTTTTATTCATTGCATGTCTATCTGATGCTCAATTTATTGTTCTCATTTATTATGAATAATGATTAATGCGTGAATTTCATTTTTACTCCCTGCGAACGACTACGGATTCCAATTACATTCTGAGTTTATAAATTTAAATGTTTGTGTGATTTTGTCGTTTATACTACAAAGCATATATTTCTTAACACTCGACAAAAGCATATCAACAGGCCTCTACCACTCGAGGTCTTCATCCGCTAGGGGAAGGTCGGCTACCTCCTTCGCCACACGTTCACGAGCCCTGCTTGAGGTCCCTCTGCCCAGTTAAAGCCCCCCCTCCTTAAGGGTGTCGACTGCTCCTCCATTGGCTGCAAGGTAAGCCAGGCCGTCCCCCCTATTGTAGGCTTCAGCTTGTGGAATCCCTAACAGGAGGGGGTGACGTAATAAATTGCGGAAATAAAATATAAACAATCTTACAAAAATTCAATCACACAATGTGCAAAATTATTTTTAGGTGGAAACCAAAATCGGGTGAAAACCACCACCTAACCCTCTCGAGTTAGGATTTTCCGATCAACCAAGTTGATCAAATCCACTAAACGAATCACTTAAACGAGGGTGATTCAACCTCAATTACAACCACGCTACAAGTGCGAGGGTAGCGTTCCTCAACCCCTTCTCTTCATGAGAAGGATTTTGTCCCACGAAGGAGACGGGAATTCGTAAAGCGAATACCCAACCAAATAACAAAGTAAAATAACAAGTATAGTCTTATAGAGCCAACAAATATTTAAACCTAGCTTCTATAGGAATTAGGAAACTCCCCTTTGCAAGGACTGCATTGAATTGATGACGCGGGTGCGTGAGCCACGTGATGGCGCAACGTCGCTCTCGTGAATTACGACGGGAGAGCGGGTGCGCAAAGGCTTGATGCTCTCAAGATGTAGAACTTGAGCTTGGAGAGCAAGAGCTTTTCTTGGACACAAAAGAGTGTGAAAGTGTATTACTAGGTGTGTCTTGCGTATCTAGGTGTGTCTTTGTGTGCAAGAGGTTCCTCTCTATTTATAGAGGCCTTAGGAAAGCTTTGAAAGGCTTTGGAAAGCTACCATAGCTGTTGGGTGCAAAGTCCAAGAGAATCAGGCCAAAATCAGGAACAATGATTACACTGACAAGGTTATCAGACGTCTGATCTTGGCATCAGACGTTTGGAAAACCAGTTTAAGACGTCTGAAAATAAGGTCAGACATTTGATTTTATGCGGGTTTCTTCCTGACTTGAATCAGATCTAAATAGGGTTCTAGTGCAAGTCCATCAGACGACATACAGGACGTCTGGAAACCTACTTTTTCTACGGGAATGGATTTCCAAGAGTTGCAACGGCTAAAAAATCTCTGAGAAGAGATTTTGGGTCAGTCGAGGCAAAACGGTCATTTATCAGAAGTCTGGAAAGGCTTAAGGACGTTTGATAAGGCTCTAACAGTCATATCCTTCAGTGCTTGGTGTGCCAGCCAACGGTCCACTAATTGGACGCCTGGCAAGTCCATCAGGCGTCTTATAAGACATCTGGACTAAGGTCTGGACGTCTGATTTCATCAGACAGAGCTAACTAAGTTCAGCCTAAATGTTATCAGACGTCTGAATCAACAGTCAGACGTCTTAAAACACATTATCAGACGTCTGATTTTGGAATTAGACAACTAAAAAAGCTGTTTGAACCCTATATTGATTTTCTAAGTTTTCTACAGAAAACCTAAGTATCCTAGGGTTGTGCCGGTGTTCATAGGACTACTGTTAGGGTACTTTGAGGCTCTTTAACATGATGTTCTAAGGAACAAAAAGAGTAAAAAAATAAAGACAAAAGTAAATGAAAGAAATAAACAGAATTCTATCCTATTCTTCTTGTCCTTCCATCTTCAATATATCGCTCCTCACGAATCTTCTCTGTTCTCCATCAAGCTCCTCCAATCCGTCTTGGATGCGAGCTCGAACTCGGTCTAATCATGTCTCCATTTGCAATTGACCTGAAACCTAAGACTCCAAGTGCAAATGTTAAATGACATGTGTTTTGTTATCATCAAAATAAATGATCGTGGTGCTCTGGCACCAACAATCTCCCCCTTTTTGATGAGGACAAAATCATAAATAATAATGCAAAAAATCCTCCCACTTTTTGACATTATCAAAAAGGTTTGATTAAATTTCCTATAACTCTCTCTTAAAACATGCTCTTCTATGAATTTCTTTTAACAAAAGTAATGTCCTCCCCCTTTTCGTAACAACAAGATAGCTATTATTTTTCTCCCCCTTATTAAAGGAAATTTAGCTAACTTGCAACTCCCCCTTAAAAATTGACAATTAGCTCATAATTTTTTTTTTTAACTCTCCTTATCTAGATGCTAATGATAAAAAGATAGGGTAAAGAATTTTTACCTCACCTACCATGGCCAATAAAAGGGCTCAAATGATGGTGGTGGATGCCACATCGGATGGGGCTCCCATCCGTAGCTTGGAGGCCCGAGCGTTGACGCCGGTCTCCAGTCTGGTGGTCGACGTGCGGCGGGTTCATTGTTTGTTTGTTGTCTCGTCGGTCTTCTTGTTCTCCTCCTTGGTCTACTCCTTGGTTCTCCCAACTCGAGTTGACCAACCTTGAGCTTGTAGATCCAGTCCTTCGTGTTGTAGTTATCCCTGAGACCTACAAAACAAGATTCCAATTCTTTCTTCGGTATCCAACTGGGCTTGGATCCGGATTTGTTAGCGGGTCTCCTTGACGGAGATCCTTTCTCATCCTTAGGGCTATAAAAATTATCTACTTTGTTGATTAATTTGTTAGAGTTTTCCCTAAGATATGCAATTTCTTTTTCTATAATATGCATCTTAGTCTTTAAATCAGAAATTTTTATTTTTAGACTAACATTTTCCTCAATCAATTTATTATTTTCATTGATGATGTTATGATTTTCTAATAATAGGTTATCATTTTTAGGACTAGCTTCTAGATCCTTGAGTTTTATTTCTAATCTTTCATTTTCACTTCTAAGAAAACTAAGATTCTTTTTCATGCTATTGTTTTCTATTTTTAGTGATTTACTAACTTCAAAAGGCTCATTAAAAGCCTCTTGTAAATCAGGGTTTACCTCATTGTCGGAGTCGCTTTCGCTGTCGATGTCGCTTTCTCCGATTGCCATGAAACCCATGCAAGTGGTTTCATTCTTTTTCTATGGATCTTCTTCCGAGCTCGTTGGTAACGGGATTTTCAACCGCGGCTAATCTTTGTTCGTTTTAGTGCTTATTACAGTAATGTCGTTATAGTGTAAATAAGACAGCTACGGTTGTCGTTACTATCAAAATTTACTCGGAAGTAGTTTGGTTTCCCGAGGTCGAACTCAGGGAGCTACTAGAATTCTAGAAGTACAGAGTTTTCTTTATTACAAAAATAAGAGAGGGAGAGGGAGAGATAGATTTCAGTTTTTGGCTTCTTCTTCTCTTCTTTCTCTCTTTGCTTGTCTTCTTCTTCTCTTCTTTGGCTTTTCTTCAGTTGCAGTGTCTCTACGGGTCATCTTTTTCCTGTTGCGTTCAATTCTTCTTCTGCTTGTCTTCTATTTCTTTTCTTCTTCAGTTCTTCTTCTTTCTCTTTTCCTGCGCGAAGTCTTCTTCTGCTTCTTTCTTCCTTCTTCTTCAGTTCTTCTCCTTTCTCTTTTCTTCTTCTTCCTCTCTGCTTTATCTCCTCTGAAGCTTCATCCGTCGTCTGATACCGCAGTCAGACGACTTAAATGGCGGTCTGCTATAGTGCTTCCTTTTCTTCCTTCACTGCTTCTTCTTCTTCCCTTCTTTGGTGAGCCTTCTTCTTCCTCTGCTTCTTTCCTGCCTTGCCTTTTCCTCTGCTCAGCCTCTCTTCAGATCTTCTTCCTTCTCCTTCCTGCGGCTAAGCACTTAGCCGTTCTCCTTCGCACCCTGTTCCTGCACACAAGGCATAGTAAAACCTAACCCCTTCCCTCTACCCGCACGTCTCTCTCTCTCTGTAAACCGTTCACAAGAAGATCTCCCAGAGCCGGGTTAACGGGTCGGATAGCGTACTCGTGACCAGGCGCACCGGCGTGGGTGGTGTGTGAGGAGTGCAGGGTAGTGTTGGGTCGGATCCGCGGACAAGGCGGGTGTGATGGGTGAGGGACCTCACCCCATGTGCATTCGGAGGCGATAAGCCGTATGCATAAAATCAATTTAAATCGGTGCAGCGCTTCGAGAACTTACGATGTGGGACTAAACGGTTGCCTCTCCTCGTGTGCGCTCACAGGAAGACCGCAGCCTTGCTTCAGCAGCTGCAGCCTCGATTCCCCTCGCTCGCCAGCTGCCTGCCTTCACACGACTCGCCCGCCTTCGCAGCAACTGATATCCTGGAGCTCTGAAGCTTGGAGCACGCTTGGGAGCTTCTCAAGTCGTCGCTAATGGCGGCCGGGGCAGCATACCTGTCTAGCACAAAAAGGGCCTTTCGGCCTAATCAAACCACTGGGGGACCTTCGCCGTGGCACGGAGAAGGTGGTGCGAAGTGCAGCAGGCCGCGGGACGGCCTAGGAGTGCGTGCCTAGGTCGTCCTGTTGCCGGAAAAGTGGGTGCGATCGGTGGCGTGTTGAGTGAGTGTGGAGGGACTGTGGAGGGGCGGAGGGCGTTCAGTGTGATGAGGCGGAGCTTGTGGGACGGTCGATGAGTTGTGTGGAGCTGTGGATCGACGGGGGAAACTCGCCGGAGGGTGGCCGGAGACGGGGAAGGTGATGGTGGTCAGGGTTAGTCGAGGGTCGATTTGAATGAAATAATGTGGGGAAAAGAAAGATGGGAAGATTAGGAGTAATTGTAACCTACTTGCAGGGACGAAGGGGGCCGGAGAGGCGGACAGCCGTATCGACTGTCGCTGGAGAAGAAATACCCAGAGGGAGAGAGCGGTGGCGAGGAAGAGGGCAGGGAAGCGCGCGCTTGGTGCGGCGCGACGCGGGGAGATCAGGCGAAGGTGGCTCTGCTGCTGGTATTGCAGCAGAGCGACGAGAAGGAGGAGGAGGAGCCGCCGGAGCTGGTGGGTTCCTGTCGGAGTGGAGAGAGAGGAAGGGTTGAGGGATTCTCTGTCAAGACCGAGCTCGGAGAAACGGCTGGCGACGCTGGTCTTTATAAAGGCGGTGGCGAAGGGGCGGACGCACGCTGGCGATGTGCGTCCCTCGTCGGAGTATGGTCGGAGATGAGACCCATACCTTCCGCGCATTTGCACGGAAGGTGTGGGCGTCGTCAGGTGGCATGGCCGAGTCCCTGCGATAGCAGACATCGCAGGGAACTCTGCGTTCTCTTTGCAGGACGCCCCCCTCACCCTACGCGGCGCCATGCTCCGCGCAAAGTTGCCGGAGCATGGTGCTACGCAGAGACTTGCAGGAGGGACCAAAATGCAAAGAATGAAGATGAAATTAGGGGTCAAAATGCAAGGGTTTCGAAAGTTGAGGGTCGAAAAGTAAATGATGAGGACCAAATTGCAAAGTCAGTCAAGGAGGTCTCTTCTTAGGCTCAAGCTTTTATACATGACTAAGCTTGACCTAAGAATTTTAATGGTGAATTTTGTTTCTAGTTCAGACTATGTTTGACTGGCCAATTTACGTAAAAACACAAATTAAATCATTAATTGGGCATGGTTCTCAATGTAGGTCAAAATGGGTTTCTAAGGCCAAATTGAAGGTTCTAAACCCTAGAGATTATTATTTTATGAAAGTTAGAGGGTTTAGTTGATTTTTACCCTATCTCGAACCACGTGAATTGAAGTAGGTTTGTTTTAGGGTTACAGAATGTCATTTAATTCCCTAGAGTTGCTGGAGCCCTTGTTGGTTCAGATCATCCTACTTTCCTTCTTATTAGGTTAGTTTGACCTATGTTTGGACCCTGAGTTACCCTGTTTGCAGATTGTGCTGGTGAAATTGCATTTTTACCCTTTATGACTTGTTTTCTTCTCAAACTCAGAATTCTCTGAGTTAAGCCTTTCTTTGAGTTATGTAGGAGCTTTTTCTTGCATACCTAGGTTAGATTGTGCTAGTTAGGGTTTATGATGAGGTTCTCATCACTCATCTCCTCATGAGTGCCTTCCAACCTCCTCCATATCTCGTGGGCAGTGGTGTACTCTTGGATTCGTTCGAATTCCTTCGAACTCAACGCGCAATACAAGGCATTCATTGCCTTTACGTTGATGTTGAGATTCTGAACTTGATCTTCTGAGTAACCTCTTGCGGGTTTCCTGGGAATCACAAATGCGGATTCACATTTTTCCCACACCCAGAAGTCGTAAGCCTGCAACCACATAGTCATACGATTTTTCCAATTAACGAAATCTATACCTGTAAAGTATGGTGGTCGTGAGGTATCGTGTCCTTCGGTGCACACGAATGCTTTTCCCTCCATATCTGGATCCTCGCCGGTTTGTAATGCCGATAATGCGAGACCTGCTCTGATACCAATTGTGGAATCCCTACCAGGAGGGGGTGACGTAATAAATTGCAGAAATAAAATATAAATAATATCACAAAAATTTAATCACACAATGTGAACAATTATTTTTAGGTGGAAACCCAAACCGGGTGAAAACCACCACCTAACCCTCTCGAGTTAGGATTTTCCGATCAACCAAGTTGATCAAATCCACTAAACGAATCACTTAAATGAGGGTGATTCAACCTCAATTACAACCACGCCACAAGTGCGAGGGTAGCATTCCTCAACCCCTTCTCTTCACGAGAAGGATTTTGTCCCACGAAGGAGACGGGAATTCGCAAAGCGAATACCCAACCAAATAACAAAGTAAAATAACAAGTATAGTCCTATAGAGCCAACAAATATTTAAACCTAGCTTCTATAGGAATTAGGAAACTCCCCTTTGGAAGGAGTACGTCGAATTGATGACGTGGGTGCGTGAGCCACGCGATGACGCAACGTCGCTCTCATGAGTTATGGCGGGAGAGCGGGTGCGCAAGGGCTTGATGCTCTCAAGATATAGAACTTGAGCTTGGAGAGCAAAAGCTTTTCTTGGACACAAAAGAGTGTGAAAGTGTATTACTAGGTGTGTCTTGTGTATCTAGGTGTGTCTTTTTGTGCAAGAGGTTCTTCTCTATTTATAGGGGCCTTAGGAAAGCTTTGGAAGGCTTTGGAAAGCTTCCATAGCCGTTGGGTGCAAAGCCCAAGAGAATCAGGCTGAAATCAGGAACAATGATTGCACTGATAGGGTTATCAGACGTCTGATCCTGGCATCAGACATCTGGAAAACCAGTTTAAGACGTCTGAAAATAAGGTCAGACGTCTGATTTTATGCGGGTTTTTTCCTGACTTGAGTCAGATCTAAACAGAGTTCTATTGCAAGTCCATCAGACGACATACAGGACGTCTGGCACTATGTTTAGACATCTGGAAACCTACTTTTTCTGCGGGAATGGATTTCCAAGAGTTGCAACGGCTAGAAAATCTCTGAGAAGAGATTTTGGGTCAGCCAAGGCAAAACGGTCATTTATCAGACGTCTGGAAAGGCTTAAGGACGTCTGATAAGGCTCTAACGATCATATCCTTCAGTGTTTGTTGTGCCAGCCAACGGTCAACTAATTGGACGTCTGGCAAGTCCATCAGACGTCTTATAAGATGTCTGGTCTAAGGTCTGGACGTCTGATTTCATCAGATAGAGCTAACTAAGTCCAGCCTAAATGTTATCAGATGTCTGAATCAACAGTCAGACGTCTTAAAACACATTATCAGACGTCTGATTTTGGAATTAGACATCTGAAAAGGCTGTTTGAATCTTATATTGGTTTTCTAAGTTTTCTACAGAAAACTTAAGTATCCTAGGGTTGTGCCGGTGTTCCTAGGACTACTGTTAGGGTACTTTGAGGCTCTTTAACATGATGTTCTAAGGAACAAAAAGAGCAAGAAAATAAAGACAAATGTACATGAAAGAAATAAACATAATTCTATCCTATTCTTCTTGTCCTTCCATCTTCAATCTATCGCTCCTCGCGAATCTTCTCTGTTCTCCATCAAGCTCCTTCAATCCGTCCTGGATGCGAGCTCGAACTCGGTCTAATCACATCTCCATTTGCAATTGACCTGAAATCTAAGACTCCAAGTGCAAATGTTAAATGACACGTGTTTTGTTATCATCAAAACAAATGATCGTGGTGCTCTGCCACCAACACAGCTACCTTCCTCCCAAGGCCGCATGAACCCAACTTCGCCTAAGCTCCATCCCAGTTGCGATCCCCACCAGGATCTCCATTGGGAAAGCGCTCCCTCATCTGGCCATCACCTCTCTCAATACTTTAATTGTTAGCAGTGGCCTTAGGCAGAGTTGGGAAAGATCTATCCCTCGTCAAAGAGAAATCAAGGGCTTTCTTAACAGAGGGATGGATATGTCTGTTTGGATCAACTCATCCTCGAGCTACCAAGCTTCAACCTGAAGACATTCTAACTTAATTAATAATATTATTTGTTGGAGCTATATTTTCCCCCTCCCTTCGTAGGATGAGTGAGGCTCCGCCAATGCAATAGGAAAAAAGAAGGCATACGTAGCAACCATTTCATCTCACATTTAATGTCCAATGAGGCAAAAGATTGAGAGATCTTGGGAAAAACAAAGAAGAGGCGAAGGGGATATTTGTCCACAATAATGACATGGATGGTAAGAGAATTCACATCTGGCTAATGCGCATCGCCTACTCTCTATAGGACAGTTACTCCATGTTTCCCATCAATAATTATACGTTACTCTAGGGGTTGTTTTGAGGAGAGGTTTCTGAAGTGTGGGGTGATAGGTCCACTTTACTGGACTAATTTTATGCCTAAGTGCATTATTATTTAGACAAATTTAATTTAGAGCACGCATTATGTTAATCAAATTGTTTAAGCCTTGAATTTCTTGCATGTTATTCACATTAATTGATTAATTACTTTTGATGTAGGATTAATTTTGAGAGTCCCATTTTATTGACATCATATCAACTAAATTTCCATCACACCATTTAAATTCCCAAGAATATCAACGTGGATTGTCGGTGGAAGCTTGTTTCCTTTTAGTGATTCTTAACAAATTTATTTTAAAAAGGAAATGAGTAATCTCATATTGAACAAAATCCAATCAATACCATGACCACATCTCTAATTTGCTTATTCTTCACACACACTCTCTCTCCCCCAAATTTCTCTCTGATTCTTTCTCTCCTTTCTCTCTACAAATAACAGAGCATAGGACGGTCGTGCAATATCCATCTTCCTTACAGAGAGGGACTTGACCTCCACATCCTCCTTCCACTCATCCAACAGTACTACGGGCCATCCTTCCATCTAGTGTCTCCATCCAACAAAGGGGAGAAGATCTCCACCACCGTGAGCCTCGACGACAACTGTGACACCGCCACCGCGTCTACGGCTGCGTCTCCGACATCACCACCATGCGCCATTCCTTTCATTTAAGACATCCAGGAAACCTCCCGGACATCCGGAGACCGCACCTGCCTCCTTCACGTTCTTCTTCACCAACCGCAAAAGGAGGTCGCCATCTTCTCCCCCGTTCTCCCTCCATCTTCTTCCTCTAGTAGGCCACAGCAGAGCATCACAGTAGACCACCCAAAGCACCTCCTCCCTGCTCTCTCTGCTCCTTCCCTATCACACATAGGAGCTGTAGAGGACCAAGCCGTGTTGGTGTTAGAGCACCACGATCGTTTGTTTTGATGATAACAAAACACGTGTCATTTAACATTTGCACTTGGAGTATTAGATTTCAGGTCAATTGCAAATGGAGACGTGTTTAGACGGAGTTCGAGCTCGCATCCAGGATGGATTGGAGGAGCTTGATGGAGAACAGAGGAGATTCGCGAGAAGCGATAGATTGAAGATGGAAGGATAAGAAGAATAGGATAGAATTCTGTTTATTTCTTTCATGTACTTTTGTTTTTATTTCCTTGCTCTTTCTGTTCCTTAGAACATCATGTTAAAGAGCCTCAAAGTACCCTAACAGTAGTCCTAGGAACACCTGCACAACCCTAGGATACTTAGATTTTCTGTAGAGAACTTAGAAAACCAATATAGGGTTCAAACAGCTTTTTCAGATGTCTAATTCCAAAATCAGACGTCTGATAATATGTTTTAAGACGTCTGACTGTTGATTCAGACGTCTGATAACAATTAGGCTGGACTTAGCTAGTTCTGTCTGATGAAATCAGATGTCTAGACCTTAGTACAGACGTCTTAGAAGATGTCTGATGTTTTTGCCAGACGTCCAATTAGTGGACCGTTGGTTGCCTTGACAATTCACTAAAGAATATGACCGTTAGAGCCTTATCAGACGTCCTTAAGCCTTTCCAGACATCTGATAAATGACCGTTTTGCCTCGGCTGATCCGAAAATCTCTTCTCAGAGATTTTCTAGCCGTTGCACTCTCTTGGAAATCCATTCCCGTAGAAAAGTAGGCTTCCAGACGTCCAGACATAGTGCCAGACGTCCTGTATGTCGTCTGATTGACTTGCTCTAGAACCCTGTTTAGATCTGATTCAAGTCAGGAAGAGACCCGCCTAAAATTAGACGTCTGACTTTTATCCCAGACGTCTTAAACTGATTTCCAGACGTCTGATGCCAGGATTAGACGTCTGATAACCTTGTCAGTGCAATCATTGTTCCTGATTTCGACCTGATTCTCTTGGGCTTTGCTCCCAACAGCTATGGAAGCTTTCCAAAGCCTTCCAAAGCCTTCCTAAGGCCTCTATAAATAGAGAGGAACCTCTTTCACACAAAGATACACCTGGAAACACCCAAGCAACATACTTTCTATTCTTTTGTGTCCTAGAAAAGCTCTTGCTTTCCAAACTCAAGTTCTTCATCTAGAGAGCATCAAGCCTTTGCGCACCCGCTCTTTCGCTGTAGTTCACGAGAGCGACGTTATGCCGTCATGTAGCTCACTCACCCGCGTCATCGATTCGACGCACTCCTTGCAAAGGGAAGCATCTTAATTCTTATAGAATCTTAGGTTAAAAATTACTTTGTTGGCTCTATAGGATTGTTGTTATTTATTTTTGTTATTTGGTTGGGTATTCGCTTTGCGAATTCCTGTCTCCTTCATGGGACACAATTCTTCTCGTGAAGAGAAGGGGTTTGAGGTATGCTACCCTCGTATAAAGTAGCGTGGTTGTAATTGAGGTTGAATCACCCTCGTTTAAGTGATTTGTTTAGTGAATTTGATCAACTTGGTTGATCTGAAAATCCTAACTCAAGAGGGTTAGGTGGTGGTTTTTCACCTGGTCTAGGTTTCCACCTAAAAATAATTGTGTACATTGTGTGATTGTTTATTTTGTGAGATTTTTTTACATTATATTTCTGCAATTTATTACGTCACCCCTTCCTTCTGGTAGGGAAATTCCACAATTGGTATCAGAGCAGGTTCTTGCTAATCGGAGTAACACCCGGCAAGAAGATCATTGATGTAAACACATTTACACTACTTAAAATGTCTATTTATGCATATTCTTAAGCATAGGATTGCATTTCATGATATAAATATTGCATTACATGCATCATCTTGCATTTAGAGTAGTTTGAATAAAATGGAGGTTAATTGTCTCCTTTTATGTGCTTGGACAGGGCAAATATTTTATCGGGGCCTCGGATCAAAGATCCAACCGTATGGATATGATCAGGGCGACGATTGGAGTTCAACGACTCCAAGATCGCCCTAATCAGGCATCCGTAGCATCAGATAGAGACCGGGGAACCCTAGAAGATCAAGGGCCAGGATGGTGTAAATCCGCACTTCAGATGGCAAATCCGACCACACGGATGAATTCGGATCGACGATCGCAGCCCAAAGACACAAAAATCGAGTCAATCCGACATCCGTGGCACCATCTACAACTTCCAGAAGATGGACGGCCAAGATGGCGCCACGTGGCGCCATCTCAGCCGCCCAATCGGCCGCATGCGTCTTGTGAAGACCGCGCACCGTCTCCTCTCCGCCGTTGGATCTCGATCCAACGGCTGCGGTCGCTCGCGCTTAAAAGCGTCTGCGCGACCATTTCGCCCGCGTAGCGCAGCGGCGACGCAGCTGCGGGCGAAGCGGAGGTCGCGGGTTCGAGCCGCGGTGAGGGGGTGGAAGACGCGGGCGAGCGGGCGCGCTCGAGCGTCAGATGAAGATCCAACGGCTGCGCGCGCTCAATCAGGACGACGCGCGATTGCACGCTGGGCGTAACGCGCGATCGCACGCGGGCGGGCGCGGACGCGATCTAAGCCGTCCGATCTTGCGATCGGACGGCTGAAAATCAAGCGACGTGCGTAGGCGTTACGCGCGGGCAGCCGAGCGGCCGCGCGTGGGCGCGGAGGCTACTCCCACGTTGGGGGCTTTAGCGACGGTTTTATCCGTCACTAAAGACCCCTTATTTATTATTTTGAAGATGTAATGTCCATTTTGCCCCCACTCCTTGCAACTATAAAAGGAGACCCCCTCCATACGAAATTTTCATCCCTTCCTTCTCCTCTCTACCTCTCCAAAGCTCAAGAGAAGCTTGTCCCACACCCGGGATGCTTCTCGCGAGATAAAGTCCAAATTTTCGTCCCCCTTCGGAAGTGGATCCCGCGACGACGACGGCGTGCTGCTTCGTTCCCGTTCTTCTGCTTCGTCCTCCTTCGTCCCGCTTCGTTCTCCTTCGTCCAGGCGTCGTCCCGTCCGGCTCGTCCTCCAAGCGACCGTCGAGGAGGATTCTCTCTCCCTATTCTTTTTACTGCTTTCTAGTATAGATTTACTGCTTTCTAGAGTAGTCTATTCGTCCTCCAAGCGATCGTCGAGGAGGACATTTCTCCCTCCATTCTTTTAATGCTTTCTAGAGTAATTGTTTTATGTTTTCTAGTTGTAACGAAAGAACTCTTTTATGATAAATTCCTTGTCTATTCTACATCTCATTTTGATTTCCATGTATAGTATTCCTTCTCTCTCTCTTACTCCCTCTCTCTCTTTTATTTGTTGTAGATACTTAGATAGTTTAAATTGAATTTCTTTGTGACAAAATAAAAAGAAACGCGAAGTTTTTAAATCAAACGTTCGCCTCCCTGTGTTCGACCCGAAATTTTAATTTCGGTATAAATTTTATTTGTTGAACTCGAATCCTTCGCTTTCGAACTACAACGACGGGTTTTCCAAAACCAAACACGTTAGCGTAGGTTCGTAAAACGTTCAACAATCATGGAGGGGAGCAAATCCGCAATTAGAATCTCCGAAGGGCAGTCCACCATTCGACCACCCTATTTCGACGGAAGGGACTTCGAATATTGGAAGATGAGAATGAAGACGTGGCTTCAAGCCACTGAATTCGAGATATGGGGATGTTACGAAACCCCACACGAGATCCCGAAGCGACCCCAAGGAGGCTACTTGCAGCTGCAGATTCGAGAGCTTTCACTTAACGCAAAGGCAATGAATGCCCTGTATTGCGTGTTGAGTCCGAAGAGTTCGAGCAAATCCAAGAGTGCACTACCGCCCACGAGATATGAAGGAAGTTAGAAGACACTCATGAAGAGATGAACTTGGAGGAAGAAGAAGAATCAGAGAAAAAGAATGAAACCGCTTGCATGGGTTTCATGGCAATCGGAGAAAGCGACATGGACAGCGAAAGCGACTCCGACAATGAGGTAAACCCGGATTTACAAGATGCTTTTAATGAGCTTTTTGAAGTTAGTAAATCACTAAAAATAGAAAACAATAGCATGAAAAGGAATCTTAGTTTTCTTAGAAGTGAAAATGAAAGATTAGAAATAAAACTTAAGGATTTAGAAGCTAGTCCTAAAAATGATAACCTGTTATTAGAAAATAAAGATTTAATCAATGAAAATACTAAATTGATTAAGTAAAATGCTAATCTAAAATTAGAAAATTCTGATTTAAATACTAAGATGAATATTATAGAAAATGAACTTGCATGTCTTAGGGAGAAATCAAATAAATTGATAAATAGGGTAGATAACCTATATAGCCCTAAGGTTGAGAAAGGATCTCCGTCAAGGAGACCCGCTAATAGATCTAGATCCAAGCTTACTTGGATACCGAAGAAAGAATTGGAATCTTGTTTTGTAGGTCATAAAGACTACAACACAAAGGACTGGACCTACAAGCTCAAAGCTGGTTAACTCGTGTTGGGAGAAACAAGCAGCAGACCAAGGAGAACAAGAAGATCGACGAGACGACGAACAAACGATGGACCCGCCGCACGTCGACCACCAGACTGGAGACCGGCGCCAATGCCTAGGCCTCCAAGCTACGGATGGGAGCCCCATCCGATGTGGCATCCACCACCACCATTTGGGCCATTTTATTGGCCATGGTAGGTGAGGTAAAAATTCTTTACCCTATCTTTTTATCATAAGCATTTAGATAGGGGGAGTTAAAAAAAAAATTATGAGCTAATTGTCAATTTTTAAGGGGGAGATGCAAGTTAGCTAAATTTCCTTTAGTAAGGGGGAGAAAAATAATAGCTATCTTGTTGTTACAAAAAGGGGGAGGACATTACTCTTGTTAAAAGAAATTCATAGAAGATCATGTTTTAAGGGGGAGTTATATGAAATTTAAAATCAATCAAACCTTTTCGATAATGTCAAAAGGGGGGAGGATTTTTTTTGCATTATTATTTATGGTTTTGTCATCATCAAAAAGGGGGAGATTGTTGGTGCTAGAGCACCACGATCGTTTGTTTTGATGATAACAAAACACGTGTTATTTAACATTTGCACTTGGAGTATTAGATTTCAGGTCAATTGCAAATGGAGACGTGTTTAGACGGAGTTCGAGCTCGCATCCAAGACGGATTGGAGGAGCTTGATGGAGAACAGAGGAGATTCGCGAGGAGCGATAGATTGAAGATGGAAGGACAAGAAGAATAGGATAGAATTTTGTTTATTTCTTTCATGTACTTTTGTTTTTATTTCCTTGCTCTTTCTGTTCCTTAGAACATCATGTTAAAGAGCCTCAAAGTACCCTAACAGTAGTCCTAGGAACACCTGCACAACCCTAGGATACTTAGGTTTTCTGTGGAGAACATAGAAAACCAATATAGGGTTCAAACAGCTTTTTCAGATGTCTAATTCCAAAATCAGATGTCTGATAATATGTTTTAAGACGTCTGACTGTTGATTCAAATGTCTGATAATAATTAGGTTGGACTTAGCTAGTTCTGTCTGATGAAATCAGACGTCCAGACCTTAGTACAGACGTCTGATGTTTTTGCCAGAGGTCCAATTAGTGGACCGTTGGCTGCCTTGACGATTTACTGAAGAATATGACCGTTAGAGCCTTATCAGACGTCCTTAAGCCTTTCCAGACGTCAGATAAATGACCGTTTTGCCTCGGTTGACCCGAAAATCTCTTCTCAGAGATTTTCTAGCCGTTGCACTCTCTTGGAAATCCATTCCCGCAGAAAAGTGGGCTTCCAGACGTCCAGACATAGTGCCAGATGTCCTGTATGTCGTCTGATCGACTTGCTCTAGAACCCTGTTTAGATCTGATTCAAGTAAGGAAGAGACCTGCCTAAAATCAAACGTCTAACTTTTATCCCAGACGTCTGATGACAGGATCATACGTCTGATAACCCTGTCAGTGCAATCATTATTCCTGATTTCGGCCTGATTCTCTTGGGCTTTGCTCCCAACGGCTATGGAAGCTTTCCAAAGCCTTCCAAAGCCTTCCTAAGGCCTCTATAAATAGAGAGGAACCTCTTGCACACAAAGATACACCTAGAAACACCCAAGTAACATACTTTCTACTCCTTTGTGTCCTAGAAAAGCTCTTGCTCTCCAAGCTCAAGTTCTTCATCTAGAGAGCATTAAGCCTTTGTGCACCCGCTCTCCCACCGTAGTTCACGAGAGTGACATTGCGCCGTCGTGTAGCTCACGCACCTGCGTCATCGATTCGACGCACTCCTTGCAAAGGGAAGCATCTTAATTCCTATAGAAGCCTAGGTTAAAAATTACTTTGTTGGCTCTATAGGATTGTTGTTATTTATCTTTGCTATTTGGTTGGGTATTCGCTTTGCGAATTCCCATCTCCTTCGTGGGACAAAATCCTTCTCGTGAAGAGAAGGGGTAAAGTAGCATGGTTATAATTGAGGTTGAATCACCCTCGTTTAAGTGATTCGTTTAGTGGATTTGATCAACTTGGTTGATCGGAAAATCCTAACTCGAGAGGGTTAGGTGGTGGTTTTTCACCCGGTTTGGGTTTCCACCTAAAAATAATTGTGTACATTGTGTGATTGTTTATTTTGTGAGATTGTTTTACATTATATTTCCGTAATTTATTACGTCACCCCCTCCTAGTAGGGAATCTACACGCCGTGCCTTCGCACTCCATCTCTCTCTGATTGAAGGGCATGCTCCTTCTCAACGACCATAGTAGTTGCGAGCAGCCCCTCCATGACCTCCTGGCTTTGTCCTCGCGTGCGCCCATCATGCACGCAAGCAACAGTGCCCAAGCCTTTCACTGGACATACCTTCGCGTGGCCGACCACCTCTGCACACCATCAGCCGGCCACACACGAAGCCAACACTCGACCTCCTCCTCCTCCTCTTCTTCTTCTTCTCCACTGACAAAGGAGAAAAAGAACCCAACATCACCAAAAATGCAACCGACCTCTCCACCCTATGTTCGATGTGCCGTCGCCTCCACTAGACTTGTTGCTCCCTCACGACCACGACCATGCCCTCAAAATTGCCATCAACAGCCCTCACCGCTGAATCGCCTCCATCGCCAGCGACATCCTACTCTCTGGCCACCATCGCCGGGCATCATTCGTCGATCCGTGATCGTTTAATTTCCCAACATAGTTAATTAAGTTATTTAGGCTTAATTAAGTGCAAGAGAAAGTAACTTAGGTTAACTTGATTTAATGTCGATTGTATAGTATAGGGTCAAGCAACCTAACAATTTAGCTTTTAATTCTTTTTTAACTGGTTGAGTTCAGGTCGTTCACTGGGAGGCATAACTTAACTTAATTCACTATTTAATCTTAAGCATTAATTACTACTTACTTAATCAATTAGAGTTATAATTATATTAGTTTAAGATCATGAACCTTGCACAAAGGATACTTACTTAAAAGACATGCAACATTTCATGAGACAAACATATTTACACATGTGATCTATTATTAAAAGCAAGTAAACATGTTTATTTCTACTAATTTCATTTCATTTACAAAAGGTTAAAGCAAGAAAAAGAAATTTATTTAAGTACAAGTGCCTCATTCATCAATTAAGCTCTAGAAGAAATTTTATTGGAGTAAAATACAAAAATTAGACGTCTTAAAAACAAGCAAAAATTTATCAGACGTCTAAACTCTTAATTTTCCCTTTATCTTTCTTATTCTATCTTCAGCCTTCTTATCTTCCCTTCTGTCATCTCTTTCTCTCTCTCTATCTTTACCTTCATTTACTTCTCTCTTTAGCTTTCACGAGCTCTTCTTCTCTGAGTTTCTTAAGTCTTTTAACCCTCCTTTCTTTTCTTTTTCTTTTACTCTTCAACTGTGCATTTGAACCAGTTGAACTAAAAATTGGTCTATAATTGGTGACTCGAACCGGTCGGGGATACACAGCACCCCTCTCAGGGTGGGACCAGACCCTATTGGGTCTAAGCCCAGTTCACATTAGGTGGTTTATTTCCAATTTAAATCATCACATGCACAGTCTCCGACCTCTCGGGCCCACGCTCGCACAGCCACAGGCGCACACACACCTGGGCATGCGCACCGCAAACACTCACAAACACACACATGCTCTTTATGCGCCCAGCGTTGACGACCAAACAACCCATAACACTTTTTCCTTTTATACTATGGCACGCACTCATATGTTTCCGATGTGGGACTAACTTAGCCCCCTCTAGACCAAACTTTGGTTGGAGACATAGGCTGACTTAGAGCTCCAAATCAAGCAAGCAAGGGCTCATTGGAAAGCTCTAAAGGTGCTCTACAAGGATTTAGCATCAATTTGATGCTCAGAACATGCCTTGCCCTTCGATTTGGAGGGCAAAAGTTTAGGTTTTGCACGGCCATATTAGCCTGCAGAGATGCAAACTCAACTCTTTTGACCTACAGTGCTCCTGTATGACCTCAGATGTGGTTCTGAATAGATTCAGGAGCTGACTCCACTCTATTGTTGAAGGGAAGAAGTGTTAGGCTACTGGAAAAGGAAGAAGCTCAAAAGCTTCAAGCAGATGCTTCAGAGCTTCAGTTCAAGTTTTGAAAAGCTTAACAGACAACTAAAGGGCAGCTAAATCAAATTAAACAACCTCTGAAGGTTGTTTGGAATCCATCTGGGCAGCATTTGCATTGAAATTTCGTAAGAAAGACACTGAAGTCAGTATTGGGTTCAAATGAACCCATACAATACAGAAGTTTGATCATCTGAAATTCTAAATAAAACTCATTCAAATCAATCTTAATCATTTATTATCATCCTAGAAATCATTTAAACTCATCAATTTCTCTAATTGAAGCCTGAATGATCAAATTTGACCTGAGTTTGACCAATAAGCCTTGAAACTTGACTTTCCTTATTGAGCATTTTCAGATGAAATTAACATCTCAATTTAATTCTATTTGATCTCAGGAATAGATTCAGGGTCTCACAAAGGAGTTTCAACCAAGAAACGTAGGGTTTCAAGTCTGTCGCCTGAGTTCTAAATTTAGTTTGTCTGACAGAACAAACTAAGGCTTTCCTAAGTGTTTGATCCACAAAACTGATCTCATGGCATCCTCCTGATGCTTCTAGGCTTCTAAAATCAAGCTTAACCCTAATGAACAGTCTTCTCCAACTCTGCCGGAGTTGGAGAAGATAGAGGTCTAGATCTAGATCCAGACTTCAATTCATGAAAATAAACACAACAGAATGATCATTAAACCTCAATTAAGCAATCTGGAGCTTCTCAGTAAGTTCTATAGGCTGAAGAGTGCATTTTGACTCGTCGGAGCTCGCTGGAGGTTCAGTGAGTCCAGAAAATGGTTATAATTGTGTAAAAGCTATAAAAACATGCCATGGAAGACCTGAAAAGTCTCCTGAGGTCACAAGGAACCTCAAGATCCCATTAATTCATTCAATGAATGATTACAATGAAAGATATGCAGTAAATTCAAAAAGAGTGTTCTGAGTTCGCTGGAACTCGGGACAAGTTCACTTACCCAATTGAGTAATGAGGACAAGTCAGTGGAGTGCGGTGAAGGTGTACAGGTGACTAATTAAGTGGATAAACTCCTCCTGAGCCACCATTGATAGCGAGCTCAGGAGGTTGAATGAATTTTAGGTGTTTAATATATAAGTGATTATCAATCAAATTAAGGTGAAGAATGGGGCCCTTAGATGATGATTAAGTGATGGAGGGCCCCAGTGGAAGTGAATTACCCTCGGTTACCTCTGCCATGGACAGTGGAAGCAGCTAGTGAAGGTGGAGATGGATAAGGCGATTAGGTGTTAAAATCAAGGAATTAAAGTGTTAAAGATGATCATGGAGGATTAAAAAATGTGATCAATGAATTCAAAAGATGAAAGAATGCTCCAGTCAAGCTCAAAGAGCTCGCCGGAGCTGAGGAAGACGATGAAAAAATCTAACATCAATCTTAACTACACTAACTAATTAACTACTCTAGTTACACTAACTTACCTAACCTACTGTTATCTGGACAAAAGGGGTAAAGAATCTCCGTCGAAATCAGATGGGCGAAGGAAGAAGTCTGGCGGGTGTAGGCGAAGGCAGAGATGAAGTCCAACGTCGGCACTGCATCAGATGACTCAGCAGACGACGACGGAGATCAAGGATGAGTGAAGACAATCGGAGGAAGACGGTGGAAGTGGATAAAGGTCTTCGGATGTGGAGTGAATAGCTTATCTGCTAGCTCAGTGGGGGAAAGAGGGAAGGGAGCTAACCCCTTGAAATGGGAGAGGTGGAGGGTATTTATAGGTTGCGGCGGTTGAGGAGGCGGGTGAATCTGGACGGAAGGGAATCTAGATGTGAAGTAACTATCAGCATCTTCTCCGATGCCGGTGAGGTTAACTTCAAACCCTAAATAGGATTTTAGCTTCATTCAGATCGGTGGATGAAAAGAGGGCGATGAGCGCAAGCTCCAGGAGCTTGGCAAGTATGGGCGGACATCAGATGGATGGTGATCGACGGGTGAAAACACCTCCTGTTGTCGATCGTCGAAGAGACTGAAGAAGAAATGAAGAGGAAGAATAAGATGCATACAGGGACCTGGTTGCAAGGAAAACTAAGGACCTAAGTGAAGAATAAGGACTCGATTGAAATAAAACCTAAGGACTAAAATGTAAACTAAGGTTTTCAAGGCTTATTTTAATTTAAATCCTTTTCAACTTTTTATATATGATTATAAATTAGAAAGATATTATATTTAAACCTTGGATTTACATTTTTGACCTTTTTAACTTAATTTATTTAATTAAGGTTACTTAAGTTATTACATACTTAGGTATAAGTTATGCTTAAATTAATTAACACATTAATTAGATAAATAGCTGATGATATTTCAAGTTCATTTATAAATTAAATTATTAATAATATTAATTGGCTAATAATTTAGAATTTTAAACTTATTTTAAGGTCATTTAATGTTTTATCCCTTATTCTATAATTAACCCATATTTATACATATTCCTAGCTAATTAACTAGGAAGACTAGTTAATTAGGGCTAGTTAGAAGCCATGATGAGCCTCTCATCAATCCGCTACCACCATTGGGATCCCCTCACTCCTACTGACCTCCACCAAAGTTCTCACGGCTGGCCGCGGTTGCCTCTTCTCGCGCTAGCAAAGGAAAGACATGCTCTGTTTTGGTTTGAAATAAATATTACATTCAATGCCATTTGGATTTAAATTTTGATTATTTTATTGAGGTAACATTGTGGCAGCGCCTTCATATTCTTCCATTATTATTCATCTCATGTTTATCTCTTTTGATTGCATCAAATTGCGATTTCGATTTACATCCTAACCCACATGCAAGTAAAATTTTCATAGGATGCCACTGCTCATGCACCATTCACATATTTGGAGCTTTGATTTTGTATGTGAAATTTACATAATCAGCCCTTGATTTCTCTATAAATTAGAGATTCACATTCAGAACCATATATCCATTGATTTATTTGACAGATATTTCTGCGAACATGATTGTTACATATCTGTGATTTATTGTAGTTGTGTTGGTGCGAGGGCATCATGATTATTAATTTTGATGATAACAAAACACTTGTAATTTAATATTTGCAATTTGAGTTTATGAGTTTCAAGAAAATTGCAAGTGGATACAAGAGTAAAGGAGCTCGAGATCGCGTCCATGGCAGGTTGATGGAGCTTGATGGAGGAGGAGTTTCGCTTGGAGCGAGAGCTTGAAGAAAGGAGATGAAGAATGGGATAGAGGTTTATTTCGTTCATGTACTTTATTTTTGTATCTTTATTGTTTGCTCTTTATTTTTGTCTAGATGTTTGTTAAAGAGCCTCAATGTTTGTCTGGGCTTTTCGTAAAAAATGTAGAAAGGAAAAATAAGCATCAGACAACCTACTCAGACATCCAATCTGGAAATCAGACGTCTGATCTTAAATTTTAAGATGTCTGACTGTTTGATCAGATGCCCAAACACTTAGGCAGGACTTAGTCCTTTCCGTCTGTTAATCTCAGATGAGCAGGCCTTAGTCCAGACGTCTTAGAACACGTTCGATGACCTTACAAGTCATCCAACTAGAGGACCGTTGGCTTTATCAGACAAATCATTGAGGATTAATCCTTTATCTAATCTATATTAACTCTCAGATGTCCGTAGAGATCCCTAGATGTCTGATAAATAAACTTTAGGCTCAATCCATCCCTGATGAGAACCTCATCATGAACTCTAAACTAGCACCATCTAACCTAGATTTGCGAGAAAAAGCTCCTACATAACTTATAGAAAGGCTTGACTCAGAGAATTCTGAGTTTGTGAAGAAAACATGAACTAAGGGGTAAAAATGCAATTTCACCAACACCATCAGTAAACAGGGTGACTCAGGGTCCAAACATAGGTCAAACTAACCTAATAAGAAGGAAAGTGGGATGATTTGATCCAACAAGGGCTATAGCAACTCCAAGGAATTAAATGACATCCTATAATCCTAAAATAAATCCACTTCAATTCACGAGGTTCGAGGCAAAGTAAAAATCGAATAAACCATCTAAAATTCATTGAAAAATAATCTCTATGGTTTAGAACCTTCAATTTTGCCTTGGGAACCCACTTTGACCTACATTGAGAACCATGTCCAATTAATGATTTAATTTAAGTTTTTACGTAAATTGATCGGTCAAACAAGGTCTGATCTAGAAATAAATTTATCATTAGAATCCGTAGATCCCATTTAGTCATGCATAAAAACTTGAACCTAAGAAGAGACCTTCTTGACCGACTTTGCATTTTGGTCCACATCTATTACTTTTTGACCCTCAACTTTTGAACCCTCGCATTTTGGCCCCTAAGTCTTCGTCGTTCTTGGCACTTAGGTCCTCCCTGCAAAACTCTGAGCAGCGCCATGCTCCGGCGGCTTTGCGCGGAGCATGGCGCCGCGTAGGGTGAGGGAGGCCCTCTACCCTTTCAACCGGGTGTTCCCTGCGACGTCTGTTGTCACAGGGACACCTCAATGATCTTTGCAGCAGCCCACACCTTCCGTGCAAACATGCGAAAGGTATGGGTCCCTACTCCGGCCATCCTCCGGCGAGGGAGGCACGTCGCCTCCCTCCGCCCACCTCTCCGCCTTCGCCTCTATAAAAACCGCCTTCGCCTGCAGAAGAGGGGAGCTAGGTCCTGACGGAGAGAGACCCCCATTTTCCCTCTCTTCCCACTTCGGCAGAAGCCCACTAGCTCCGACGGTTCTTCCTCCCCCTCCTCGTCGTTCTGCTGCAATACCAGCAGCAGAGCCACCTTCGCCCGCTCTTCCCGCGTCGCGCCGTACCCAGCGCGCGCCCTCCCGCTCTCTCCTCGTCGTCGCCCTCTCCCTCTGGGTATTTTCTTCTCCGACGACAGTCGATACGACTGCCGCCCTGCTCCAGCCCCTTTCGTCCCTATAACTAGGTCAGAACTACTCCCCACCTCCCCCTCTTTCTTTTTCCTCACTGTTTTTCATTCGATTAAACCCTCGACCATTCCTGTCTGCCGTCACCCTCTTCATCTCCGGCCACCCTCCGGCGAGACGCCCCCATCGCTCCGCAGCCCCACATGACTCGCCGACCCTCATAGAACCTCCGCCTCATCACGCTGAACAACCTCCGCCCACCCATTGCCGCTCCACCCCCCACCACACTCCCTCGATCAGACCCATTTTTTCCGGTCGCTGTCCGACTTAGCCCCACCGCCAGATGCCGCCCCACGACCTGCTGCACCCCGCACCACCTTTGTCGTGCCACGGCGAATGTCCCCTGCTAGTTTGATTGGGCCGAAGGGCCGTGCTTCTGTCTGACAGGGTCGCCACCCCAGCCGCCATTAACGACGACTGAAGCAGCTTCGGGGCGAGTTCCAGGCCCTGCAGCCCCAGGTTCCCAGGTGCTGCAGGTTGGGGCGAAGTCTGCGAAGACTTCCGCCTCATCAGTTGGCGTCGACAGTGTCTGCAGCTGAGCAGAGGGCGAGGTGGAATCGTCCTGCAGGCGCATGCGAAGATAGCACAGAGGATAGTCCCACATCGTGGGATTTCGAAATGCCGCCCGCGCATAAATTGGAAAAGTGACATAGCCTCTTCGCCTCCTGACCACGGGGTGAGGTCCCTCTCACCCGCTTCACCCGGCCTCGTCCGCGACCACCCTCCGCGGACCTGGCCAGACCCGTATACCCAACTTGCACTCCTCGCCCACCACCGCACGCCGATGGGCCTGGTCCCGGGCGCGAATCCGTACCCGAATACCCGGCTCTGGGAGAGCGATCCTTTGAGCGAAAGCTGAGAAAGAGAGAGACGCGGGGAAGGGTAGGGGTAGGTTTTTGCTCTGACCAAGCTATGTGAGTGTGCAGGAAGAGAAGAAGAAGAAGAAAGACGACTGCAAGAAGAAGAAGAAAGAAGAGCGCAGAAGAGGAAGAGGAAGAAGAACGACTACAAGAAGAAGAAGCACTGTAGCAGATACTACTTAAGCCATCTGATTGAGAAATCAGACGACGGATGAAGCTCTGTAGACAAAGTAAAGAAGAAGAAGAGAAGAGAAGGTGCCGCAGCTGAAGGCAAAGAAAAGAAGGAAGAAAAGAGAAGAAGGATCAAGAAGAACAGAAGATAAAGAGCTGAAGAAGATCAAAGAGAGAAGAAGGAAAGAAAAAGAAAGAAGGTCAAGAAGAAGAAGAACTAAGGACGATCAAGCAAAGAGAAAAGAAGAGAAAGAAGAAGAAGACAAAGACAAGAGAGAAAGAAGAGAAGAAGAAAAAACCAAGAGACCAATCTACCTATCTCTCTCTCTCTTATTTTTGTAATAGAAACATTGTACTTCTAGAATTATAGTTTGCTCCCTTAGTTCGACCTCGGGAAACCTTTTATTTTCGAGTAAAGTTGTAATAGTGGCAATGACTATCTGTACTACAATGCCATTTCTATAACAAACAACAAAACCTAGTCATACCGCCACTAATCCCCAAGCACTTTTGTCAATGATTATAGCTATTTGAGCCTCGGGAAACCAATTCCCATAGTGAAACATATTTCCAAACATCCAGACTTTGTGTCAGACGTCCGACTTGTTGTCTAACCAATAAAACCTAGAAACCTTCTTAGGTCTAGACAAAAATCAGGAAGGAACCCCATCTATAATTTGACGTCTGACATTAAGTCCAGACATCTTAAAAGTCTTCTTTAGACGACCGTTTTGATCCAACACCGTTTAGTTGATCCACCTTCTAGATCAGACATCCGACCATAAAATTAGACGATGGCCCAGATCTCTAATAATAGATTCTGACGTCTGATAACCCTATCAAAATCATAAATAGCCTACATTTCGGCCTAATTTGTCTTAGAATAATTCCCAATGGTTAGAGAAGCCTTCCAACGGCTAGAAGAGACTTCTAAACCCTTCTAGGACTTCTATAAATAGAGGAACACCCTTCCTAAACCAAGACACACCAAGCAATACTACTTTCCACTCATTTTGTGTCCAAGAGAACTTAGAATCAAAGGAGAAGTGCTGAACCTTAGACTACATCCTGAGAGCATCGTCCCAAGTGTGCACTTGCTCTCCTGCTTACGTATACGAGAGTGTCATCATGCCATCACGTGGATTACGCACTTCACTTCCTTCTGAAGGAAGTACCCGTTGCCTATAGAAGCTACGTTTTGAAAGTTCCCTTCTAGGAGGGGTGACGTAAAAAATGCGGAATTGAAAATATATAAAGCAATCTCACAAAAATAAGCAATCACAAAATGTGCACAAAGATTTTTAGGTGGAAACCCAAACCGGGTAAAAACCACCACCTAACCCTCTCGAGTTAGGATTTTCCGATCAACCAAGTTGATCAAATCCACTAACCGAATCACTTTGAACGAGGGTGATTCAACCTCAATACAACCACGCTATAAGTACGAGGGTAGCGTTCCTCAACCCCTTCTCTCCACGAGAAGGATTTTGTCCCACGAAGGAGACGGGAATTCGCAAAGCGAATACCCAACCAAAATACAAAGATAGAATAAACAACAGTCCTATAGAGCCAACAAAATTAAACCTAGCTTCTATAGGAAATAGGAAACTCCCCTTTGCAAGGAGTGCGTCGATGATGACGCGGTGCGTGTGCCACGCGACGGCGCTACGTCGCTCTCGTTATCAACAGCGGGAGAGCGGGCGCGCGAAGGCTTGATGCTCTCAAGAGAATGAAACTAGAGCTTGGAGAGCAAGGGCCTCAATTGGACACAAAGGAGTGGAACTAAGTTGCTTAGGTGTGTCTCTTGTTTCTCTTAGTGTGTATCTTGTGTATTTGTTTACAAAGGTTCCCCTCTATTTATAGAGGACTTAGGAAGGCTTTGGAAGGCTTGGAAAAGCTTCCATAGCCGTTGGGTGCAAAGCCCAAGAGAATCAGGCCGAAATCAGGACAATGATTACACTTCACAGGGTTATCAGACGTCTAACTCTGGCATCAGACGTCTGGAAGGCCACTTTAAGACGTCTGATTCTATGCGGGTTTCTCCCTGACTTGAATCAGATCTAAACAGGGTTTTTGTACAAGTCCATCAGACGACATAGAGGACGTCTGGCACTAAGTCTGGACGTCTGGAAACCTACTTTTACCGTGGGAATTGATTTCCAAACGTTGCAACGGCTAGAAAATCTCTGAGAAGAGATTTTGGGTCAGCCGAGGCAAAACGGTCATTTATCAGACGTCTGTGAAGTCCTATGGACGTCTGATAAGGCTCTAACGGTCATATTCTTGAGTGTCTTCTAAGCCAGCCAACGGTCCACTAACTGGACGTCTGGCAAAGTCATCAGACGTCTCCTAAGACGTCTGGTATAAGGTCTGGACGTCTGAATTCATCAGACAGAACTAACTATGTCCAGCCTAACAGTTATCAGACGTCTGAAACAACAGTCAGACGTCTTAAAATCCTTTATCAGACGTCTGATTCGTGAATTAGACGTCTGGAAAGTCAGTTTTAACCCTATATTGGTTTTCTAAGTGTTCTACAGAAAACCTACGTATCCTAGGGTTGTGCAGGTGTTCCTAGGACTACTGTTAGGGTTCTTTGAGGCTCTTTAACATAATGTCTAAGGAAAATAAAGAGCAAGAAAATAAATACAAGAGATACATGAAAGGATAAAAAAGAATCTATCCTATTCTTCTTGTCTTCCATCTCCAATCTTTCGCTCCACGCGAACCTCCTCTATTTTCCGTCAAGCTCCTCCAATCCGTCCTGGATGCGAGCTCGAGTTCCGTCTAAACACGTCTTCATTTGCAATTGACCTGAAATCTAGGACTCAAATTGCAAATGTTAAATAACACGTGTTTTGTTATCATCAAAACAAATGATCGTGGTGCTCTAGCACCAACACGTTTAAGACAATACTCTATGGCTCTATAGGACTGTTGTTTTATTTATTTTTGGTTGGGTATTTGCTTTGCCAATTCTCATCTCCTTTACGAGACAAAATACTCCTCGTGGAGAGGAGGGATTTGAGGTACACTACCCTCATATAAAGTAGTGTTTTTGTAAGAGGTTGTACTACCCACGTTTAAGTAGTACGTTAGTGGATTTGATCGATTCAGTCGATCGGGAAATCCTAAACCGAGTGGTTTAGGTGGTGGTTTTTACCCGAGTTTGGGTTTCCACCTAAAAATCATTGTGTACTTGTCATTGCATCATTTTGTTGGATTATTATTATATTTTCCGCATTATTTTTCATATCATGCAAATCTCACGCCCTCCGTAAGGAACCTACAAGTTGTTCCTCCCTATGGATACAACTTGACTCTTCGTGGTTAATTTTACTAATAAATATTTTTGATATGTAATTTTTCCACCACACGATTTTACTGTGATGACATTTTCTCGATGTATTTTTCTGATACATCATTCTACCAAGAGAAATTTCTTAATCATGGGGAACCCGGAGAGGCGACTCGCGGTGGCGGGAGGAAATTGGTCTTAGAGGTCCCGTTCTGGAGAGGAACAGGGTGGAGGTCGCTGGCAGTTGGACGGCTAGTACAAGGGAAGTCTTAAAATGGAGATTGTTTACTTCCGATGCTGCGAGCGTGGCCACATGGTCGTGGTCTGTAGGAACGCATTGGTGTGCCTAATCGACTTTCTGCAACTTGTTAATCAATCACTTCATAATAAAATGCTGTTATCGGATTTTTATCCCCGGCTATGACGCTAAAAATAATGTGAAGCGTTCGACCATGATTCGTATAAAAAATCATTGTCGTTCTTGTTGTAGTATATGTCACAAATACAAACTGTTATCGCGTTAATTTTATTTAATTACATCATTTCTAAGTCGTTCACTGGGAGGTAGTCATTGATTATTCTTTAATCACAAAAAGACCAATTTTATGTACAATCATAAATGAATGAATTAATGAATAATAAATGAATGAAATAATAGCTTAATTATGTACAAAAGAATCAACTAAAATGCTTGCAAACACCTAATTACAAACAAGCATCAAACACTATACATATATATACTCTATACTATCTATTTATAGCTTATAATCTAATACTTACGTATATATACAATAATAAGTAATAATATATACTATACTATCCTAACTTAATATACTAACAAAGACAGTAACATATATAATATCTACAACGACAGATATAAATGTCGCTAAACCCTAGAAAAACTTTGTACAGAATCTAAGGTAGAAACTAGGGTCTATAGTGACACTTATTCTATCTACAGTGACGGTTTATTCTGTCAGTAAAGCTATATGGCTATTTATGTACATATATAGCTCAAACACATCAATACTCTGCGTTTATAAATTACATTCTGAGTTTATAAATTTAAATGTTTGTGTGATTTTGTCGTTTATACTACAAAGCATATATTTCTTAACACTCGACAAAAGCATATCAACAGGCCTCTACCACTCGAGGTCTTCATCCGCTAGGGGAAGGTCGGCTACCTCCTTCGCCACACGTTCACGAGCCCTGCTTGAGGTCCCTCTGCCCAGTTAAAGCCCCCCCTCCTTAAGGGTGTCGACTGCTCCTCCATTGGCTGCAAGGTAAGCCAGGCCGTCCCCCCTATTGTAGGCTTCAGCTTGTGGAATCCCTAACAGGAGGGGGTGACGTAATAAATTGCGGAAATAAAATATAAACAATCTTACAAAAATTCAATCACACAATGTGCAAAATTATTTTTAGGTGGAAACCAAAATCGGGTGAAAACCACCACCTAACCCTCTCGAGTTAGGATTTTCCGATCAACCAAGTTGATCAAATCCACTAAACGAATCACTTAAACGAGGGTGATTCAACCTCAATTACAACCACGCTACAAGTGCGAGGGTAGCGTTCCTCAACCCCTTCTCTTCATGAGAAGGATTTTGTCCCACGAAGGAGACGGGAATTCGTAAAGCGAATACCCAACCAAATAACAAAGTAAAATAACAAGTATAGTCTTATAGAGCCAACAAATATTTAAACCTAGCTTCTATAGGAATTAGGAAACTCCCCTTTGCAAGGACTGCATTGAATTGATGACGCGGGTGCGTGAGCCACGTGATGGCGCAACGTCGCTCTCGTGAATTACGACGGGAGAGCGGGTGCGCAAAGGCTTGATGCTCTCAAGATGTAGAACTTGAGCTTGGAGAGCAAGAGCTTTTCTTGGACACAAAAGAGTGTGAAAGTGTATTACTAGGTGTGTCTTGCGTATCTAGGTGTGTCTTTGTGTGCAAGAGGTTCCTCTCTATTTATAGAGGCCTTAGGAAAGCTTTGAAAGGCTTTGGAAAGCTACCATAGCTGTTGGGTGCAAAGTCCAAGAGAATCAGGCCAAAATCAGGAACAATGATTACACTGACAAGGTTATCAGACGTCTGATCTTGGCATCAGACGTTTGGAAAACCAGTTTAAGACGTCTGAAAATAAGGTCAGACATTTGATTTTATGCGGGTTTCTTCCTGACTTGAATCAGATCTAAATAGGGTTCTAGTGCAAGTCCATCAGACGACATACAGGACGTCTGGAAACCTACTTTTTCTACGGGAATGGATTTCCAAGAGTTGCAACGGCTAAAAAATCTCTGAGAAGAGATTTTGGGTCAGTCGAGGCAAAACGGTCATTTATCAGAAGTCTGGAAAGGCTTAAGGACGTTTGATAAGGCTCTAACAGTCATATCCTTCAGTGCTTGGTGTGCCAGCCAACGGTCCACTAATTGGACGCCTGGCAAGTCCATCAGGCGTCTTATAAGACATCTGGACTAAGGTCTGGACGTCTGATTTCATCAGACAGAGCTAACTAAGTTCAGCCTAAATGTTATCAGACGTCTGAATCAACAGTCAGACGTCTTAAAACACATTATCAGACGTCTGATTTTGGAATTAGACAACTAAAAAAGCTGTTTGAACCCTATATTGATTTTCTAAGTTTTCTACAGAAAACCTAAGTATCCTAGGGTTGTGCCGGTGTTCATAGGACTACTGTTAGGGTACTTTGAGGCTCTTTAACATGATGTTCTAAGGAACAAAAAGAGTAAAAAAATAAAGACAAAAGTAAATGAAAGAAATAAACAGAATTCTATCCTATTCTTCTTGTCCTTCCATCTTCAATATATCGCTCCTCACGAATCTTCTCTGTTCTCCATCAAGCTCCTCCAATCCGTCTTGGATGCGAGCTCGAACTCGGTCTAATCATGTCTCCATTTGCAATTGACCTGAAACCTAAGACTCCAAGTGCAAATGTTAAATGACATGTGTTTTGTTATCATCAAAATAAATGATCGTGGTGCTCTGGCACCAACAATCTCCCCCTTTTTGATGAGGACAAAATCATAAATAATAATGCAAAAAATCCTCCCACTTTTTGACATTATCAAAAAGGTTTGATTAAATTTCCTATAACTCTCTCTTAAAACATGCTCTTCTATGAATTTCTTTTAACAAAAGTAATGTCCTCCCCCTTTTCGTAACAACAAGATAGCTATTATTTTTCTCCCCCTTATTAAAGGAAATTTAGCTAACTTGCAACTCCCCCTTAAAAATTGACAATTAGCTCATAATTTTTTTTTTTAACTCTCCTTATCTAGATGCTAATGATAAAAAGATAGGGTAAAGAATTTTTACCTCACCTACCATGGCCAATAAAAGGGCTCAAATGATGGTGGTGGATGCCACATCGGATGGGGCTCCCATCCGTAGCTTGGAGGCCCGAGCGTTGACGCCGGTCTCCAGTCTGGTGGTCGACGTGCGGCGGGTTCATTGTTTGTTTGTTGTCTCGTCGGTCTTCTTGTTCTCCTCCTTGGTCTACTCCTTGGTTCTCCCAACTCGAGTTGACCAACCTTGAGCTTGTAGATCCAGTCCTTCGTGTTGTAGTTATCCTTGAGACCTACAAAACAAGATTCCAATTCTTTCTTCGGTATCCAACTGGGCTTGGATCCGGATTTGTTAGCGGGTCTCCTTGACGGAGATCCTTTCTCATCCTTAGGGCTATAAAAATTATCTACTTTGTTGATTAATTTGTTAGAGTTTTCCCTAAGATATGCAATTTCTTTTTCTATAATATGCATCTTAGTCTTTAAATCAGAAATTTTTATTTTTAGACTAACATTTTCCTCAATCAATTTATTATTTTCATTGATGATGTTATGATTTTCTAATAATAGGTTATCATTTTTAGGACTAGCTTCTAGATCCTTGAGTTTTATTTCTAATCTTTCATTTTCACTTCTAAGAAAACTAAGATTCTTTTTCATGCTATTGTTTTCTATTTTTAGTGATTTACTAACTTCAAAAGGCTCATTAAAAGCCTCTTGTAAATCAGGGTTTACCTCATTGTCGGAGTCGCTTTCGCTGTCGATGTCGCTTTCTCCGATTGCCATGAAACCCATGCAAGTGGTTTCATTCTTTTTCTATGGATCTTCTTCCGAGCTCGTTGGTAACGGGATTTTCAACCGCGGCTAATCTTTGTTCGTTTTAGTGCTTATTACAGTAATGTCGTTATAGTGTAAATAAGACAGCTACGGTTGTCGTTACTATCAAAATTTACTCGGAAGTAGTTTGGTTTCCCGAGGTCGAACTCAGGGAGCTACTAGAATTCTAGAAGTACAGAGTTTTCTTTATTACAAAAATAAGAGAGGGAGAGGGAGAGATAGATTTCAGTTTTTGGCTTCTTCTTCTCTTCTTTCTCTCTTTGCTTGTCTTCTTCTTCTCTTCTTTGGCTTTTCTTCAGTTGCAGTGTCTCTACGGGTCATCTTTTTCCTGTTGCGTTCAATTCTTCTTCTGCTTGTCTTCTATTTCTTTTCTTCTTCAGTTCTTCTTCTTTCTCTTTTCCTGCGCGAAGTCTTCTTCTGCTTCTTTCTTCCTTCTTCTTCAGTTCTTCTCCTTTCTCTTTTCTTCTTCTTCCTCTCTGCTTTATCTCCTCTGAAGCTTCATCCGTCGTCTGATACCGCAGTCAGACGACTTAAATGGCGGTCTGCTATAGTGCTTCCTTTTCTTCCTTCACTGCTTCTTCTTCTTCCCTTCTTTGGCGAGCCTTCTTCTTCCTCTGCTTCTTTCCTGCCTTGCCTTTTCCTCTGCTCAGCCTCTCTTCAGATCTTCTTCCTTCTCCTTCCTGCGGCTAAGCACTTAGCCGTTCTCCTTCGCACCCTGTTCCTGCACACAAGGCATAGTAAAACCTAACCCCTTCCCTCTACCCGCACGTCTCTCTCTCTCTGTAAACCGTTCACAAGAAGATCTCCCAGAGCCGGGTTAACGGGTCGGATAGCGTACTCGTGACCAGGCGCACCGGCGTGGGTGGTGTGTGAGGAGTGCAGGGTAGTGTTGGGTCGGATCCGCGGACAAGGCGGGTGTGATGGGTGAGGGACCTCACCCCATGTGCATTCGGAGGCGATAAGCCGTATGCATAAAATCAATTTAAATCGGTGCAGCGCTTCGAGAACTTACGATGTGGGACTAAACGGTTGCCTCTCCTCGTGTGCGCTCACAGGAAGACCGCAGCCTTGCTTCAGCAGCTGCAGCCTCGATTCCCCTCGCTCGCCAGCTGCCTGCCTTCACACGACTCGCCCGCCTTCGCAGCAACTGATATCCTGGAGCTCTGAAGCTTGGAGCACGCTTGGGAGCTTCTCAAGTCGTCGCTAATGGCGGCCGGGGCAGCATACCTGTCTAGCACAAAAAAGGGCCTTTCGGCCTAATCAAACCACTGGGGGACCTTCGCCGTGGCACGGAGAAGGTGGTGCGAAGTGCAGCAGGCCGCGGGACGGCCTAGGAGTGCGTGCCTAGGTCGTCCTGTTGCCGGAAAAGTGGGTGCGATCGGTGGCGTGTTGAGTGAGTGTGGAGGGACTGTGGAGGGGCGGAGGGCGTTCAGTGTGATGAGGCGGAGCTTGTGGGACGGTCGATGAGTTGTGTGGAGCTGTGGATCGACGGGGGAAACTCGCCGGAGGGTGGCCGGAGACGGGGAAGGTGATGGTGGTCAGGGTTAGTCGAGGGTCGATTTGAATGAAATAATGTGGGGAAAAGAAAGATGGGAAGATTAGGAGTAATTGTAACCTACTTGCAGGGACGAAGGGGGCCGGAGAGGCGGACAGCCGTATCGACTGTCGCTGGAGAAGAAATACCCAGAGGGAGAGAGCGGTGGCGAGGAAGAGGGCAGGGAAGCGCGCGCTTGGTGCGGCGCGACGCGGGGAGATCAGGCGAAGGTGGCTCTGCTGCTGGTATTGCAGCAGAGCGACGAGAAGGAGGAGGAGGAGCCGCCGGAGCTGGTGGGTTCCTGTCGGAGTGGAGAGAGAGGAAGGGTTGAGGGATTCTCTGTCAAGACCGAGCTCGGAGAAACGGCTGGCGACGCTGGTCTTTATAAAGGCGGTGGCGAAGGGGCGGACGCACGCTGGCGATGTGCGTCCCTCGTCGGAGTATGGTCGGAGATGAGACCCATACCTTCCGCGCATTTGCACGGAAGGTGTGGGCGTCGTCAGGTGGCATGGCCGAGTCCCTGCGATAGCAGACATCGCAGGGAACTCTGCGTTCTCTTTGCAGGACGCCCCCCTCACCCTACGCGGCGCCATGCTCCGCGCAAAGTTGCCGGAGCATGGTGCTACGCAGAGACTTGCAGGAGGGACCAAAATGCAAAGAATGAAGATGAAATTAGGGGTCAAAATGCAAGGGTTTCGAAAGTTGAGGGTCGAAAAGTAAATGATGAGGACCAAATTGCAAAGTCAGTCAAGGAGGTCTCTTCTTAGGCTCAAGCTTTTATACATGACTAAGCTTGACCTAAGAATTTTAATGGTGAATTTTGTTTCTAGTTCAGACTATGTTTGACTGGCCAATTTACGTAAAAACACAAATTAAATCATTAATTGGGCATGGTTCTCAATGTAGGTCAAAATGGGTTTCTAAGGCCAAATTGAAGGTTCTAAACCCTAGATATTATTATTTTATGAAAGTTAGAGGGTTTAGTTGATTTTTTACCCTATCTCGAACCACGTGAATTGAAGTAGGTTTGTTTTAGGGTTACAGAATGTCATTTAATTCCCTAGAGTTGCTGGAGCCCTTGTTGGTTCAGATCATCCTACTTTCCTTCTTATTAGGTTAGTTTGACCTATGTTTGGACCCTGAGTTACCCTGTTTGCAGATTGTGCTGGTGAAATTGCATTTTTACCCTTTATGACTTGTTTTCTTCTCAAACTCAGAATTCTCTGAGTTAAGCCTTTCTTTGAGTTATGTAGGAGCTTTTTCTTGCATACCTAGGTTAGATTGTGCTAGTTAGGGTTTATGATGAGGTTCTCATCACTCATCTCCTCATGAGTGCCTTCCAACCTCCTCCATATCTCGTGGGCAGTGGTGTACTCTTGGATTCGTTCGAATTCCTTCGAACTCAACGCGCAATACAAGGCATTCATTGCCTTTACGTTGATGTTGAGATTCTGAACTTGATCTTCTGAGTAACCTCTTGCGGGTTTCCTGGGAATCACAAATGCGGATTCACATTTTTCCCACACCCAGAAGTCGTAAGCCTGCAACCACATAGTCATACGATTTTTCCAATTAACGAAATCTATACCTGTAAAGTATGGTGGTCGTGAGGTATCGTGTCCTTCGGTGCACACGAATGCTTTTCCCTCCATATCTGGATCCTCGCCGGTTTGTAATGCCGATAATGCGAGACCTGCTCTGATACCAATTGTGGAATCCCTACCAGGAGGGGGTGACGTAATAAATTGCAGAAATAAAATATAAATAATATCACAAAAATTTAATCACACAATGTGAACAATTATTTTTAGGTGGAAACCCAAACCGGGTGAAAACCACCACCTAACCCTCTCGAGTTAGGATTTTCCGATCAACCAAGTTGATCAAATCCACTAAACGAATCACTTAAATGAGGGTGATTCAACCTCAATTACAACCACGCCACAAGTGCGAGGGTAGCATTCCTCAACCCCTTCTCTTCACGAGAAGGATTTTGTCCCACGAAGGAGACGGGAATTCGCAAAGCGAATACCCAACCAAATAACAAAGTAAAATAACAAGTATAGTCCTATAGAGCCAACAAATATTTAAACCTAGCTTCTATAGGAATTAGGAAACTCCCCTTTGGAAGGAGTACGTCGAATTGATGACGTGGGTGCGTGAGCCACGCGATGACGCAACGTCGCTCTCATGAGTTATGGCGGGAGAGCGGGTGCGCAAGGGCTTGATGCTCTCAAGATATAGAACTTGAGCTTGGAGAGCAAAAGCTTTTCTTGGACACAAAAGAGTGTGAAAGTGTATTACTAGGTGTGTCTTGTGTATCTAGGTGTGTCTTTTTGTGCAAGAGGTTCTTCTCTATTTATAGGGGCCTTAGGAAAGCTTTGGAAGGCTTTGGAAAGCTTCCATAGCCGTTGGGTGCAAAGCCCAAGAGAATCAGGCTGAAATCAGGAACAATGATTGCACTGATAGGGTTATCAGACGTCTGATCCTGGCATCAGACATCTGGAAAACCAGTTTAAGACGTCTGAAAATAAGGTCAGACGTCTGATTTTATGCGGGTTTCTTCCTGACTTGAGTCAGATCTAAACAGAGTTCTATTGCAAGTCCATCAGACGACATACAGGACGTCTGGCACTATGTTTAGACATCTGGAAACCTACTTTTTCTGCGGGAATGGATTTCCAAGAGTTGCAACGGCTAGAAAATCTCTGAGAAGAGATTTTGGGTCAGCCAAGGCAAAACGGTCATTTATCAGACGTCTGGAAAGGCTTAAGGACGTCTGATAAGGCTCTAACGATCATATCCTTCAGTGTTTGTTGTGCCAGCCAACGGTCAACTAATTGGACGTCTGGCAAGTCCATCAGACGTCTTATAAGACGTCTGGTCTAAGGTCTGGACGTCTGATTTCATCAGATAGAGCTAACTAAGTCCAGCCTAAATGTTATCAGATGTCTGAATCAACAGTCAGACGTCTTAAAACACATTATCAGACGTCTGATTTTGGAATTAGACATCTGAAAAGGCTGTTTGAATCTTATATTGGTTTTCTAAGTTTTCTACAGAAAACTTAAGTATCCTAGGGTTGTGCCGGTGTTCCTAGGACTACTGTTAGGGTACTTTGAGGCTCTTTAACATGATGTTCTAAGGAACAAAAAGAGCAAGAAAATAAAGACAAATGTACATGAAAGAAATAAACATAATTCTATCCTATTCTTCTTGTCCTTCCATCTTCAATCTATCGCTCCTCGCGAATCTTCTCTGTTCTCCATCAAGCTCCTTCAATCCGTCCTGGATGCGAGCTCGAACTCGGTCTAATCACATCTCCATTTGCAATTGACCTGAAATCTAAGACTCCAAGTGCAAATGTTAAATGACACGTGTTTTGTTATCATCAAAACAAATGATCGTGGTGCTCTGCCACCAACACAGCTACCTTCCTCCCAAGGCCGCATGAACCCAACTTCGCCTAAGCTCCATCCCAGTTGCGATCCCCACCAGGATCTCCATTGGGAAAGCGCTCCCTCATCTGGCCATCACCTCTCTCAATACTTTAATTGTTAGCAGTGGCCTTAGGCAGAGTTGGGAAAGATCTATCCCTCGTCAAAGAGAAATCAAGGGCTTTCTTAACAGAGGGATGGATATGTCTGTTTGGATCAACTCATCCTCGAGCTACCAAGCTTCAACCTGAAGACATTCTAACTTAATTAATAATATTATTTGTTGGAGCTATATTTTCCCCCTCCCTTCGTAGGATGAGTGAGGCTCCGCCAATGCAATAGGAAAAAAGAAGGCATACGTAGCAACCATTTCATCTCACATTTAATGTCCAATGAGGCAAAAGATTGAGAGATCTTGGGAAAAACAAAGAAGAGGCGAAGGGGATATTTGTCCACAATAATGACATGGATGGTAAGAGAATTCACATCTGGCTAATGCGCATCGCCTACTCTCTATAGGACAGTTACTCCATGTTTCCCATCAATAATTATACGTTACTCTAGGGGTTGTTTTGAGGAGAGGTTTCTGAAGTGTGGGGTGATAGGTCCACTTTACTGGACTAATTTTATGCCTAAGTGCATTATTATTTAGACAAATTTAATTTAGAGCACGCATTATGTTAATCAAATTGTTTAAGCCTTGAATTTCTTGCATGTTATTCACATTAATTGATTAATTACTTTTGATGTAGGATTAATTTTGAGAGTCCCATTTTATTGACATCATATCAACTAAATTTCCATCACACCATTTAAATTCCCAAGAATATCAACGTGGATTGTCGGTGGAAGCTTGTTTCCTTTTAGTGATTCTTAACAAATTTATTTTAAAAAGGAAATGAGTAATCTCATATTGAACAAAATCCAATCAATACCATGACCACATCTCTAATTTGCTTATTCTTCACACACACTCTCTCTCCCCCAAATTTCTCTCTGATTCTTTCTCTCCTTTCTCTCTACAAATAACAGAGCATAGGACGGTCGTGCAATATCCATCTTCCTTACAGAGAGGGACTTGACCTCCACATCCTCCTTCCACTCATCCAACAGTACTACGGGCCATCCTTCCATCTAGTGTCTCCATCCAACAAAGGGGAGAAGATCTCCACCACCGTGAGCCTCGACGACAACTGTGACACCGCCACCCGCGTCTACGGCTGCGTCTCCGACATCACCACCATGCGCCATTCCTTTCATTTAAGACATCCAGGAAACCTCCCGGACATCCGGAGACCGCACCTGCCTCCTTCACGTTCTTCTTCACCAACCGCAAAAGGAGGTCGCCATCTTCTCCCCCGTTCTCCCTCCATCTTCTTCCTCTAGTAGGCCACAGCAGAGCATCACAGTAGACCACCCAAAGCACCTCCTCCCTGCTCTCTCTGCTCCTTCCCTATCACACATAGGAGCTGTAGAGGACCAAGCCGTGTTGGTGTTAGAGCACCACGATCGTTTGTTTTGATGATAACAAAACACGTGTCATTTAACATTTGCACTTGGAGTATTAGATTTCAGGTCAATTGCAAATGGAGACGTGTTTAGACGGAGTTCGAGCTCGCATCCAGGATGGATTGGAGGAGCTTGATGGAGAACAGAGGAGATTCGCGAGAAGCGATAGATTGAAGATGGAAGGATAAGAAGAATAGGATAGAATTCTGTTTATTTCTTTCATGTACTTTTGTTTTTATTTCCTTGCTCTTTCTGTTCCTTAGAACATCATGTTAAAGAGCCTCAAAGTACCCTAACAGTAGTCCTAGGAACACCTGCACAACCCTAGGATACTTAGATTTTCTGTAGAGAACTTAGAAAACCAATATAGGGTTCAAACAGCTTTTTCAGATGTCTAATTCCAAAATCAGACGTCTGATAATATGTTTTAAGACGTCTGACTGTTGATTCAGACGTCTGATAACAATTAGGCTGGACTTAGCTAGTTCTGTCTGATGAAATCAGATGTCTAGACCTTAGTACAGACGTCTTAGAAGATGTCTGATGTTTTTGCCAGACGTCCAATTAGTGGACCGTTGGTTGCCTTGACAATTCACTAAAGAATATGACCGTTAGAGCCTTATCAGACGTCCTTAAGCCTTTCCAGACATCTGATAAATGACCGTTTTGCCTCGGCTGATCCGAAAATCTCTTCTCAGAGATTTTCTAGCCGTTGCACTCTCTTGGAAATCCATTCCCGTAGAAAAGTAGGCTTCCAGACGTCCAGACATAGTGCCAGACGTCCTGTATGTCGTCTGATTGACTTGCTCTAGAACCCTGTTTAGATCTGATTCAAGTCAGGAAGAGACCCGCCTAAAATTAGACGTCTGACTTTTATCCCAGACGTCTTAAACTGATTTCCAGACGTCTGATGCCAGGATTAGACGTCTGATAACCTTGTCAGTGCAATCATTGTTCCTGATTTCGACCTGATTCTCTTGGGCTTTGCTCCCAACAGCTATGGAAGCTTTCCAAAGCCTTCCAAAGCCTTCCTAAGGCCTCTATAAATAGAGAGGAACCTCTTGCACACAAAGATACACCTGGAAACACCCAAGCAACATACTTTCTATTCTTTTGTGTCCTAGAAAAGCTCTTGCTTTCCAAACTCAAGTTCTTCATCTAGAGAGCATCAAGCCTTTGCGCACCCGCTCTTTCGCTGTAGTTCACGAGAGCGACGTTATGCCGTCATGTAGCTCACTCACCCGCGTCATCGATTCGACGCACTCCTTGCAAAGGGAAGCATCTTAATTCTTATAGAAGCTTAGGTTAAAAATTACTTTGTTGGCTCTATAGGATTGTTGTTATTTATTTTTGTTATTTGGTTGGGTATTCGCTTTGCGAATTCCTGTCTCCTTCATGGGACACAATTCTTCTCGTGAAGAGAAGGGGTTTGAGGTATGCTACCCTCGTATAAAGTAGCGTGGTTGTAATTGAGGTTGAATCACCCTCGTTTAAGTGATTTGTTTAGTGAATTTGATCAACTTGGTTGATCTGAAAATCCTAACTCAAGAGGGTTAGGTGGTGGTTTTTCACCTGGTCTAGGTTTCCACCTAAAAATAATTGTGTACATTGTGTGATTGTTTATTTTGTGAGATTTTTTTACATTATATTTCTGCAATTTATTACGTCACCCCTTCCTTCTGGTAGGGAAATTCCACAATTGGTATCAGAGCAGGTTCTTGCTAATCGGAGTAACACCCGGCAAGAAGATCATTGATGTAAACACATTTACACTACTTAAAATGTCTATTTATGCATATTCTTAAGCATAGGATTGCATTTCATGATATAAATATTGCATTACATGCATCATCTTGCATTTAGAGTAGTTTGAATAAAATGGAGGTTAATTGTCTCCTTTTATGTGCTTGGACAGGGCAAATATTTTATCGGGGCCTCGGATCAAAGATCCAACCGTATGGATATGATCAGGGCGACGATTGGAGTTCAACGACTCCAAGATCGCCCTAATCAGGCATCCGTAGCATCAGATAGAGATCGGGGAACCCTAGAAGATCAAGGGCCAGGATGGTGTAAATCCGCACTTCAGATGGCAAATCCGACCACACGGATGAATTCGGATCGACGATCGCAGCCCAAAGACACAAAAATCGAGTCAATCCGACATCCGTGGCACCATCTACAACTTCCAGAAGATGGATGGCCAAGATGGCGCCACGTGGCGCCATCTCAGCCGCCCAATCGGCCGCATGCGTCTTGTGAAGACCGCGCACCGTCTCCTCTCCGCCGTTGGATCTCGATCCAACGGCTGCGGTCGCTCACGCTTAAAAGCGTCTGCGCGACCATTTCGCCCGCGTAGCGCAGCGGCGACGCAGCTGCGGGCGAAGCGGAGGTCGCGGGTTCGAGCCGCGGTGAGGGGGTGGAAGACGCGGGCGAGTGGGCGCGCTCGAGCGTCAGATGAAGATCCAACGGCTGCGCGCGCTCAATCAGGACGACGCGCGATTGCACGCTGGGCGTAACGCGCGATCGCACGCGGGCGGGCGCGCTACGCAGCGGGCGCGGACGCGATCTAAGCCGTCCGATCTTGCGATCGGACGGCTGAAAATCAAGCGACGTGCGTAGGCGTTACGCGCGGGCAGCCGAGCGGCCGCGCGTGGGCGCGGAGGCTACTCCCACGTTGGGGGCTTTAGCGACGGTTTTATCCGTCACTAAAGACCCCTTATTTATTATTTTGAAGATGTAATGTCCATTTTGCCCCCACTCCTTGCAACTATAAAAGGAGACCCCCTCCATACGAAATTTTCATCCCTTCCTTCTCCTCTCTACCTCTCCAAAGCTCAAGAGAAGCTTGTCCCACACCCGGGATGCTTCTCGCGAGATAAAGTCCAAATTTTCGTCCCCCTTTGGAAGTGGATCCCGCGACGACGACGGCGTGCTGCTTCGTTCCCGTTCTTCTGCTTCGTCCTCCTTCGTCCCGCTTCGTTCTCCTTCGTCCAGGCGTCGTCCCGTCCGGCTCGTCCTCCAAGCGACCGTCGAGGAGGATTCTCTCTCCCTATTCTTTTTACTGCTTTCTAGTATAGATTTACTGCTTTCTAGAGTAGTCTATTCGTCCTCCAAGCGATCGTCGAGGAGGACATTTCTCCCTCCATTCTTTTAATGCTTTCTAGAGTAATTGTTTTATGTTTTCTAGTTGTAACGAAAGAACTCTTTTATGATAAATTCCTTGTCTATTCTACATCTCATTTTGATTTCCATGTATAGTATTCCTTCTCTCTCTCTTACTCCCTCTCTCTCTTTTATTTGTTGTAGATACTTAGATAGTTTAAATTGAATTTCTTTGTGACAAAATAAAAAGAAACGCGAAGTTTTTAAATCAAACGTTCGCCTCCCTGTGTTCGACCCGAAATTTTAATTTCGGTATAAATTTTATTTGTTGAACTCGAATCCTTCGCTTTCGAACTACAACGACGGGTTTTCCAAAACCAAACACGTTAGCGTAGGTTCGTAAAACGTTCAACAATCATGGAGGGGAGCAAATCCGCAATTAGAATCTCCGAAGGGCAGTCCACCATTCGACCACCCTATTTCGACGGAAGGGACTTCGAATATTGGAAGATGAGAATGAAGACGTGGCTTCAAGCCACTGAATTCGAGATATGGGGATGTTACGAAACCCCACACGAGATCCCGAAGCGACCCCAAGGAGGCTACTTGCAGCTGCAGATTCGAGAGCTTTCACTTAACGCAAAGGCAATGAATGCCCTGTATTGCGTGTTGAGTCCGAAGAGTTCGAGCAAATCCAAGAGTGCACTACCGCCCACGAGATATGAAGGAAGTTAGAAGACACTCATGAAGAGATGAACTTGGAGGAAGAAGAAGAATCAGAGAAAAAGAATGAAACCGCTTGCATGGGTTTCATGGCAATCGGAGAAAGCGACATGGACAGCGAAAGCGACTCCGACAATGAGGTAAACCCGGATTTACAAGATGCTTTTAATGAGCTTTTTGAAGTTAGTAAATCACTAAAAATAGAAAACAATAGCATGAAAAGGAATCTTAGTTTTCTTAGAAGTGAAAATGAAAGATTAGAAATAAAACTTAAGGATTTAGAAGCTAGTCCTAAAAATGATAACCTGTTATTAGAAAATAAAGATTTAATCAATGAAAATACTAAATTGATTAAGTAAAATGCTAATCTAAAATTAGAAAATTCTGATTTAAATACTAAGATGAATATTATAGAAAATGAACTTGCATGTCTTAAGGAGAAATCAAATAAATTGATAAATAGGGTAGATAACCTATATAGCCCTAAGGTTGAGAAAGGATCTCCGTCAAGGAGACCCGCTAATAGATCTAGATCCAAGCTTACTTGGATACCGAAGAAAGAATTGGAATCTTGTTTTGTAGGTCATAAAGACTACAACACAAAGGACTGGACCTACAAGCTCAAAGCTGGTTAACTCGTGTTGGGAGAAACAAGCAGCAGACCAAGGAGAACAAGAAGATCGACGAGACGACGAACAAACGATGGACCCCGCCGCACGTCGACCACCAGACTGGAGACCGGCGCCAATGCCTAGGCCTCCAAGCTACGGATGGGAGCCCCATCCGATGTGGCATCCACCACCACCATTTGGGCCATTTTATTGGCCATGGTAGGTGAGGTAAAAATTCTTTACCCTATCTTTTTATCATAAGCATTTAGATAGGGGGAGTTAAAAAAAAAATTATGAGCTAATTGTCAATTTTTAAGGGGGAGATGCAAGTTAGCTAAATTTCCTTTAGTAAGGGGGAGAAAAATAATAGCTATCTTGTTGTTACAAAAAGGGGGAGGACATTACTCTTGTTAAAAGAAATTCATAGAAGATCATGTTTTAAGGGGAGTTATATGAAATTTAAAATCAATCAAACCTTTTCGATAATGTCAAAAGGGGGGAGGATTTTTTTTGCATTATTATTTATGGTTTTGTCATCATCAAAAAGGGGGAGATTGTTGGTGCTAGAGCACCACGATCGTTTGTTTTGATGATAACAAAACACGTGTTATTTAACATTTGCACTTGGAGTATTAGATTTCAGGTCAATTGCAAATGGAGACGTGTTTAGACGGAGTTCGAGCTCGCATCCAAGACGGATTGGAGGAGCTTGATGGAGAACAGAGGAGATTCGCGAGGAGCGATAGATTGAAGATGGAAGGACAAGAAGAATAGGATAGAATTTTGTTTATTTCTTTCATGTACTTTTGTTTTTATTTCCTTGCTCTTTCTGTTCCTTAGAACATCATGTTAAAGAGCCTCAAAGTACCCTAACAGTAGTCCTAGGAACACCTGCACAACCCTAGGATACTTAGGTTTTCTGTGGAGAACATAGAAAACCAATATAGGGTTCAAACAGCTTTTTCAGATGTCTAATTCCAAAATCAGATGTCTGATAATATGTTTTAAGACGTCTGACTGTTGATTCAAATGTCTGATAATAATTAGGTTGGACTTAGCTAGTTCTGTCTGATGAAATCAGACGTCCAGACCTTAGTACAGACGTCTGATGTTTTTGCCAGAGGTCCAATTAGTGGACCGTTGGCTGCCTTGACGATTTACTGAAGAATATGACCGTTAGAGCCTTATCAGACGTCCTTAAGCCTTTCCAGACGTCAGATAAATGACCGTTTTGCCTCGGTTGACCCGAAAATCTCTTCTCAGAGATTTTCTAGCCGTTGCACTCTCTTGGAAATCCATTCCCGCAGAAAAGTGGGCTTCCAGACGTCCAGACATAGTGCCAGATGTCCTGTATGTCGTCTGATCGACTTGCTCTAGAACCCTGTTTAGATCTGATTCAAGTAAGGAAGAGACCTGCCTAAAATCAAACGTCTAACTTTTATCCCAGACGTCTGATGACAGGATCATACGTCTGATAACCCTGTCAGTGCAATCATTATTCCTGATTTCGGCCTGATTCTCTTGGGCTTTGCTCCCAACGGCTATGGAAGCTTTCCAAAGCCTTCCAAAGCCTTCCTAAGGCCTCTATAAATAGAGAGGAACCTCTTGCACACAAAGATACACCTAGAAACACCCAAGTAACATACTTTCTACTCCTTTGTGTCCTAGAAAAGCTCTTGCTCTCCAAGCTCAAGTTCTTCATCTAGAGAGCATTAAGCCTTTGTGCACCCGCTCTCCCACCGTAGTTCACGAGAGTGACATTGCGCCGTCGTGTAGCTCACGCACCTGCGTCATCGATTCGACGCACTCCTTGCAAAGGGAAGCATCTTAATTCCTATAGAAGCCTAGGTTAAAAATTACTTTGTTGGCTCTATAGGATTGTTGTTATTTATCTTTGCTATTTGGTTGGGTATTCGCTTTGCGAATTCCCATCTCCTTCGTGGGACAAAATCCTTCTCGTGAAGAGAAGGGGTAAAGTAGCATGGTTATAATTGAGGTTGAATCACCCTCGTTTAAGTGATTCGTTTAGTGGATTTGATCAACTTGGTTGATCGGAAAATCCTAACTCGAGAGGGTTAGGTGGTGGTTTTTCACCCGGTTTGGGTTTCCACCTAAAAATAATTGTGTACATTGTGTGATTGTTTATTTTGTGAGATTGTTTTACATTATATTTCCGTAATTTATTACGTCACCCCCTCCTAGTAGGGAATCTACACGCCGTGCCTTCGCACTCCATCTCTCTCTGATTGAAGGGCATGCTCCTTCTCAACGACCATAGTAGTTGCGAGCAGCCCCTCCATGACCTCCTGGCTTTGTCCTCGCGTGCGCCCATCATGCACGCAAGCAACAGTGCCCAAGCCTTTCACTGGACATACCTTCGCGTGGCCGACCACCTCTGCACACCATCAGCCGGCCACACACGAAGCCAACACTCGACCTCCTCCTCCTCCTCTTCTTCTTCTTCTCCACTGACAAAGGAGAAAAAGAACCCAACATCACCAAAAATGCAACCGACCTCTCCACCCTATGTTCGATGTGCCGTCGCCTCCACTAGACTTGTTGCTCCCTCACGACCACGACCATGCCCTCAAAATTGCCATCAACAGCCCTCACCGCTGAATCGCCTCCATCGCCAGCGACATCCTACTCTCTGGCCACCATCGCCGGGCATCATTCGTCGATCCGTGATCGTTTAATTTCCCAACATAGTTAATTAAGTTATTTAGGCTTAATTAAGTGCAAGAGAAAGTAACTTAGGTTAACTTGATTTAATGTCGATTGTATAGTATAGGGTCAAGCAACCTAACAATTTAGCTTTTAATTCTTTTTTAACTGGTTGAGTTCAGGTCGTTCACTGGGAGGCATAACTTAACTTAATTCACTATTTAATCTTAAGCATTAATTACTACTTACTTAATCAATTAGAGTTATAATTATATTAGTTTAAGATCATGAACCTTGCACAAAGGATACTTACTTAAAAGACATGCAACATTTCATGAGACAAACATATTTACACATGTGATCTATTATTAAAAGCAAGTAAACATGTTTATTTCTACTAATTTCATTTCATTTACAAAAGGTTAAAGCAAGAAAAAGAAATTTATTTAAGTACAAGTGCCTCATTCATCAATTAAGCTCTAGAAGAAATTTTATTGGAGTAAAATACAAAAATTAGACGTCTTAAAAACAAGCAAAAATTTATCAGACGTCTAAACTCTTAATTTTCCCTTTATCTTTCTTATTCTATCTTCAGCCTTCTTATCTTCCCTTCTGTCATCTCTTTCTCTCTCTCTATCTTTACCTTCATTTACTTCTCTCTTTAGCTTTCACGAGCTCTTCTTCTCTGAGTTTCTTAAGTCTTTTAACCCTCCTTTCTTTTCTTTTTCTTTTACTCTTCAACTGTGCATTTGAACCAGTTGAACTAAAAATTGGTCTATAATTGGTGACTCGAACCGGTCGGGGATACACAGCACCCCTCTCAGGGTGGGACCAGACCCTATTGGGTCTAAGCCCAGTTCACATTAGGTGGTTTATTTCCAATTTAAATCATCACATGCACAGTCTCCGACCTCTCGGGCCCACGCTCGCACAGCCACAGGCGCACACACACCTGGGCATGCGCACCGCAAACACTCACAAACACACACATGCTCTTTATGCGCCCAGCGTTGACGACCAAACAACCCATAACACTTTTTCCTTTTATACTATGGCACGCACTCATATGTTTCCGATGTGGGACTAACTTAGCCCCCTCTAGACCAAACTTTGGTTGGAGACATAGGCTGACTTAGAGCTCCAAATCAAGCAAGCAAGGGCTCATTGGAAAGCTCTAAAGGTGCTCTACAAGGATTTAGCATCAATTTGATGCTCAGAACATGCCTTGCCCTTCGATTTGGAGGGCAAAAGTTTAGGTTTTGCACGGCCATATTAGCCTGCAGAGATGCAAACTCAACTCTTTTGACCTACAGTGCTCCTGTATGACCTCAGATGTGGTTCTGAATAGATTCAGGAGCTGACTCCACTCTATTGTTGAAGGGAAGAAGTGTTAGGCTACTGGAAAAGGAAGAAGCTCAAAAGCTTCAAGCAGATGCTTCAGAGCTTCAGTTCAAGTTTTGAAAAGCTTAACAGACAACTAAAGGGCAGCTAAATCAAATTAAACAACCTCTGAAGGTTGTTTGGAATCCATCTGGGCAGCATTTGCATTGAAATTTCGTAAGAAAGACACTGAAGTCAGTATTGGGTTCAAATGAACCCATACAATACAGAAGTTTGATCATCTGAAATTCTAAATAAAACTCATTCAAATCAATCTTAATCATTTATTATCATCCTAGAAATCATTTAAACTCATCAATTTCTCTAATTGAAGCCTGAATGATCAAATTTGACCTGAGTTTGACCAATAAGCCTTGAAACTTGACTTTCCTTATTGAGCATTTTCAGATGAAATTAACATCTCAATTTAATTCTATTTGATCTCAGGAATAGATTCAGGGTCTCACAAAGGAGTTTCAACCAAGAAACGTAGGGTTTCAAGTCTGTCGCCTGAGTTCTAAATTTAGTTTGTCTGACAGAACAAACTAAGGCTTTCCTAAGTGTTTGATCCACAAAACTGATCTCATGGCATCCTCCTGATGCTTCTAGGCTTCTAAAATCAAGCTTAACCCTAATGAACAGTCTTCTCCAACTCTGCCGGAGTTGGAGAAGATAGAGGTCTAGATCTAGATCCAGACTTCAATTCATGAAAATAAACACAACAGAATGATCATTAAACCTCAATTAAGCAATCTGGAGCTTCTCAGTAAGTTCTATAGGCTGAAGAGTGCATTTTGACTCGTCGGAGCTCGCTGGAGGTTCAGTGAGTCCAGAAAATGGTTATAATTGTGTAAAAGCTATAAAAACATGCCATGGAAGACCTGAAAAGTCTCCTGAGGTCACAAGGAACCTCAAGATCCCATTAATTCATTCAATGAATGATTACAATGAAAGATATGCAGTAAATTCAAAAAGAGTGTTCTGAGTTCGCTGGAACTCGGGACAAGTTCACTTACCCAATTGAGTAATGAGGACAAGTCAGTGGAGTGCGGTGAAGGTGTACAGGTGACTAATTAAGTGGATAAACTCCTCCTGAGCCACCATTGATAGCGAGCTCAGGAGGTTGAATGAATTTTAGGTGTTTAATATATAAGTGATTATCAATCAAATTAAGGTGAAGAATGGGGCCCTTAGATGATGATTAAGTGATGGAGGGCCCCAGTGGAAGTGAATTACCCTCGGTTACCTCTGCCATGGACAGTGGAAGCAGCTAGTGAAGGTGGAGATGGATAAGGCGATTAGGTGTTAAAATCAAGGAATTAAAGTGTTAAAGATGATCATGGAGGATTAAAAAATGTGATCAATGAATTCAAAAGATGAAAGAATGCTCCAGTCAAGCTCAAAGAGCTCGCCGGAGCTGAGGAAGACGATGAAAAAATCTAACATCAATCTTAACTACACTAACTAATTAACTACTCTAGTTACACTAACTTACCTAACCTACTGTTATCTGGACAAAAGGGGTAAAGAATCTCCGTCGAAATCAGATGGGCGAAGGAAGAAGTCTGGCGGGTGTAGGCGAAGGCAGAGATGAAGTCCAACGTCGGCACTGCATCAGATGACTCAGCAGACGACGACGGAGATCAAGGATGAGTGAAGACAATCGGAGGAAGACGGTGGAAGTGGATAAAGGTCTTCGGATGTGGAGTGAATAGCTTATCTGCTAGCTCAGTGGGGGAAAGAGGGAAGGGAGCTAACCCCTTGAAATGGGAGAGGTGGAGGGTATTTATAGGTTGCGGCGGTTGAGGAGGCGGGTGAATCTGGACGGAAGGGAATCTAGATGTGAAGTAACTATCAGCATCTTCTCCGATGCCGGTGAGGTTAACTTCAAACCCTAAATAGGATTTTAGCTTCATTCAGATCGGTGGATGAAAAGAGGGCGATGAGCGCAAGCTCCAGGAGCTTGGCAAGTATGGGCGGACATCAGATGGATGGTGATCGACGGGTGAAAACACCTCCTGTTGTCGATCGTCGAAGAGACTGAAGAAGAAATGAAGAGGAAGAATAAGATGCATACAGGGACCTGGTTGCAAGGAAAACTAAGGACCTAAGTGAAGAATAAGGACTCGATTGAAATAAAACCTAAGGACTAAAATGTAAACTAAGGTTTTCAAGGCTTATTTTAATTTAAATCCTTTTCAACTTTTTATATATGATTATAAATTAGAAAGATATTATATTTAAACCTTGGATTTACATTTTTGACCTTTTTAACTTAATTTATTTAATTAAGGTTACTTAAGTTATTACATACTTAGGTATAAGTTATGCTTAAATTAATTAACACATTAATTAGATAAATAGCTGATGATATTTCAAGTTCATTTATAAATTAAATTATTAATAATATTAATTGGCTAATAATTTAGAATTTTAAACTTATTTTAAGGTCATTTAATGTTTTATCCCTTATTCTATAATTAACCCATATTTATACATATTCCTAGCTAATTAACTAGGAAGACTAGTTAATTAGGGCTAGTTAGAAGCCATGATGAGCCTCTCATCAATCCGCTACCACCATTGGGATCCCCTCACTCCTACTGACCTCCACCAAAGTTCTCACGGCTGGCCGCGGTTGCCTCTTCTCGCGCTAGCAAAGGAAAGACATGCTCTGTTTTGGTTTGAAATAAATATTACATTCAATGCCATTTGGATTTAAATTTTGATTATTTTATTGAGGTAACATTGTGGCAGCGCCTTCATATTCTTCCATTATTATTCATCTCATGTTTATCTCTTTTGATTGCATCAAATTGCGATTTCGATTTACATCCTAACCCACATGCAAGTAAAATTTTCATAGGATGCCACTGCTCATGCACCATTCACATATTTGGAGCTTTGATTTTGTATGTGAAATTTACATAATCAGCCCTTGATTTCTCTATAAATTAGAGATTCACATTCAGAACCATATATCCATTGATTTATTTGACAGATATTTCTGCGAACATGATTGTTACATATCTGTGATTTATTGTAGTTGTGTTGGTGCGAGGGCATCATGATTATTAATTTTGATGATAACAAAACACTTGTAATTTAATATTTGCAATTTGAGTTTATGAGTTTCAAGAAAATTGCAAGTGGATACAAGAGTAAAGGAGCTCGAGATCGCGTCCATGGCAGGTTGATGGAGCTTGATGGAGGAGGAGTTTCGCTTGGAGCGAGAGCTTGAAGAAAGGAGATGAAGAATGGGATAGAGGTTTATTTCGTTCATGTACTTTATTTTTGTATCTTTATTGTTTGCTCTTTATTTTTGTCTAGATGTTTGTTAAAGAGCCTCAATGTTTGTCTGGGCTTTTCGTAAAAAATGTAGAAAGGAAAAATAAGCATCAGACAACCTACTCAGACATCCAATCTGGAAATCAGACGTCTGATCTTAAATTTTAAGATGTCTGACTGTTTGATCAGATGCCCAAACACTTAGGCAGGACTTAGTCCTTTCCGTCTGTTAATCTCAGATGAGCAGGCCTTAGTCCAGACGTCTTAGAACACGTTCGATGACCTTACAAGTCATCCAACTAGAGGACCGTTGGCTTTATCAGACAAATCATTGAGGATTAATCCTTTATCTAATCTATATTAACTCTCAGATGTCCGTAGAGATCCCTAGATGTCTGATAAATAAACTTTAGGCTCAATCCATCCCTGATGAGAACCTCATCATGAACTCTAAACTAGCACCATCTAACCTAGATTTGCGAGAAAAAGCTCCTACATAACTTATAGAAAGGCTTGACTCAGAGAATTCTGAGTTTGTGAAGAAAACATGAACTAAGGGGTAAAAATGCAATTTCACCAACACCATCAGTAAACAGGGTGACTCAGGGTCCAAACATAGGTCAAACTAACCTAATAAGAAGGAAAGTGGGATGATTTGATCCAACAAGGGCTATAGCAACTCCAAGGAATTAAATGACATCCTATAATCCTAAAATAAATCCACTTCAATTCACGAGGTTCGAGGCAAAGTAAAAATCGAATAAACCATCTAAAATTCATTGAAAAATAATCTCTATGGTTTAGAACCTTCAATTTTGCCTTGGGAACCCACTTTGACCTACATTGAGAACCATGTCCAATTAATGATTTAATTTAAGTTTTTACGTAAATTGATCGGTCAAACAAGGTCTGATCTAGAAATAAATTTATCATTAGAATCCGTAGATCCCATTTAGTCATGCATAAAAACTTGAACCTAAGAAGAGACCTTCTTGACCGACTTTGCATTTTGGTCCACATCTATTACTTTTTGACCCTCAACTTTTGAACCCTCGCATTTTGGCCCCTAAGTCTTCGTCGTTCTTGGCACTTAGGTCCTCCCTGCAAAACTCTGAGCAGCGCCATGCTCCGGCGACTTTGCGCGGAGCATGGCGCCGCGTAGGGTGAGGGAGGCCCTCTACCCTTTCAACCGGGTGTTCCCTGCGACGTCTGTTGTCACAGGGACACCTCCATGATCTTTGCAGCAGCCCACACCTTCCGTGCAAACATGCGAAAGGTATGGGTCCCTACTCCGGCCATCCTCCGGCGAGGGAGGCACGTCGCCTCCCTCCGCCCACCTCTCCGCCTTCGCCTCTATAAAAACCGCCTTCGCCTGCAGAAGAGGGGAGCTAGGTCCTGACGGAGAGAGACCCCCATTTTCCCTCTCTTCCCACTTCGGCAGAAGCCCACTAGCTCCGACGGTTCTTCCTCCCCCTCCTCGTCGTTCTGCTGCAATACCAGCAGCAGAGCCACCTTCGCCCGCTCTTCCCGCGTCGCGCCGTACCCAGCGCGCGCCCTCCCGCTCTCTCCTCGTCGTCGCCCTCTCCCTCTGGGTATTTTCTTCTCCGACGACAGTCGATACGACTGCCGCCCTGCTCCAGCCCCTTTCGTCCCTATAACTAGGTCAGAACTACTCCCCACCTCCCCCTCTTTCTTTTTCCTCACTGTTTTTCATTCGATTAAACCCTCGACCATTCCTGTCTGCCGTCACCCTCTTCATCTCCGGCCACCCTCCGGCGAGACGCCCCCATCGCTCCGCAGCCCCACATGACTCGCCGACCCTCATAGAACCTCCGCCTCATCACGCTGAACAACCTCCGCCCACCCATTGCCGCTCCACCCCCCACCACACTCCCTCGATCAGACCCATTTTTCCGGTCGCTGTCCGACTTAGCCCCACCGCCAGACGCCGCCCCACGACCTGCTGCACCCCGCACCACCTTTGTCGTGCCACGGCGAATGTCCCCTGCTAGTTTGATTGGGCCGAAGGGCCGTGCTTCTGTCTGACAGGGTCGCCACCCCAGCCGCCATTAACGACGACTGAAGCAGCTTCGGGGCGAGTTCCAGGCCCTGCAGCCCCAGGTTCCCAGGTGCTGCAGGTTGGGGCGAAGTCTGCGAAGACTTCCGCCTCATCAGTTGGCGTCGACAGTGTCTGCAGCTGAGCAGAGGGCGAGGTGGAATCGTCCTGCAGGCGCATGCGAAGATAGCACAGAGGATAGTCCCACATCGTGGGATTTCGAAATGCCGCCCGCGCATAAATTGGAAAAGTGACATAGCCTCTTCGCCTCCTGACCACGGGGTGAGGTCCCTCTCACCCGCTTCACCCGGCCTCGTCCGCGACCACCCTCCGCGGACCTGGCCAGACCCGTATACCCAACTTGCACTCCTCGCCCACCACCGCACGCCGATGGGCCTGGTCCCGGGCGCGAATCCGTACCCGAATACCCGGCTCTGGGAGAGCGATCCTTTGAGCGAAAGCTGAGAAAGAGAGAGACGCGGGGAAGGGTAGGGGTAGGTTTTTGCTCTGACCAAGCTATGTGAGTGTGCAGGAAGAGAAGAAGAAGAAGAAAGACGACTGCAAGAAGAAGAAGAAAGAAGAGCGCAGAAGAGGAAGAGGAAGAAGAACGACTACAAGAAGAAGAAGCACTGTAGCAGATACTACTTAAGCCATCTGATTGAGAAATCAGACGACGGATGAAGCTCTGTAGACAAAGTAAAGAAGAAGAAGAGAAGAGAAGGTGCCGCAGCTGAAGGCAAAGAAAAGAAGGAAGAAAAGAGAAGAAGGATCAAGAAGAACAGAAGATAAAGAGCTGAAGAAGATCAAAGAGAGAAGAAGGAAAGAAAAAGAAAGAAGGTCAAGAAGAAGAAGAACTAAGGACGATCAAGCAAAGAGAAAAGAAGAGAAAGAAGAAGAAGACAAAGACAAGAGAGAAAGAAGAGAAGAAGAAAAAACCAAGAGACCAATCTACCTATCTCTCTCTCTCTTATTTTTGTAATAGAAACATTGTACTTCTAGAATTATAGTTTGCTCCCTTAGTTCGACCTCGGGAAACCTTTTATTTTCGAGTAAAGTTGTAATAGTGGCAATGACTATCTGTACTACAATGCCATTTCTATAACAAACAACAAAACCTAGTCATACCGCCACTAATCCCCAAGCACTTTTGTCAATGATTATAGCTATTTGAGCCTCGGGAAACCAATTCCCATAGTGAAACATATTTCCAAACATCCAGACTTTGTGTCAGACGTCCGACTTGTTGTCTAACCAATAAAACCTAGAAACCTTCTTAGGTCTAGACAAAAATCAGGAAGGAACCCCATCTATAATTTGACGTCTGACATTAAGTCCAGACATCTTAAAAGTCTTCTTTAGACGACCGTTTTGATCCAACACCATTTAGTTGATCCACCTTCTAGATCAGACATCCGACCATAAAATTAGACGATGGCCCAGATCTCTAATAATAGATTCTGACGTCTGATAACCCTATCAAAATCATAAATAGCCTACATTTCGGCCTAATTTGTCTTAGAATAATTCCCAATGGTTAGAGAAGCCTTCCAACGGCTAGAAGAGACTTCTAAACCCTTCTAGGACTTCTATAAATAGAGGAACACCCTTCCTAAACCAAGACACACCAAGCAATACTACTTTCCACTCATTTTGTGTCCAAGAGAACTTAGAATCAAAGGAGAAGTGCTGAACCTTAGACTACATCCTGAGAGCATCGTCCCAAGTGTGCACTTGCTCTCCTGCTTACGTATACGAGAGTGTCATCATGCCATCACGTGGATTACGCACTTCACTTCCTTCTGAAGGAAGTACCCGTTGCCTATAGAAGCTACGTTTTGAAAGTTCCCTTCTAGGAGGGGTGACGTAAAAAATGCGGAATTGAAAATATATAAAGCAATCTCACAAAAATAAGCAATCACAAAATGTGCACAAAGATTTTTAGGTGGAAACCCAAACCGGGTAAAAACCACCACCTAACCCTCTCGAGTTAGGATTTTCCGATCAACCAAGTTGATCAAATCCACTAACCGAATCACTTTGAACGAGGGTGATTCAACCTCAATACAACCACGCTACAAGTACGAGGGTAGCGTTCCTCAACCCCTTCTCTCCACGAGAAGGATTTTGTCCCACGAAGGAGACGGGAATTCGCAAAGCGAATACCCAACCAAAATACAAAGATAGAATAAACAACAGTCCTATAGAGCCAACAAAATTAAACCTAGCTTCTATAGGAAATAGGAAACTCCCCTTTGCAAGGAGTGCGTCGATGATGACGCGGTGCGTGTGCCACGCGACGGCGCTACGTCGCTCTCGTTATCAACAGCGGGAGAGCGGGCGCGCGAAGGCTTGATGCTCTCAAGAGAATGAAACTAGAGCTTGGAGAGCAAGGGCCTCAATTGGACACAAAGGAGTGGAACTAAGTTGCTTAGGTGTGTCTCTTGTTTCTCTTAGTGTGTATCTTGTGTATTTGTTTACAAAGGTTCCCCTCTATTTATAGAGGACTTAGGAAGGCTTTGGAAGGCTTGGAAAAGCTTCCATAGCCGTTGGGTGCAAAGCCCAAGAGAATCAGGCCGAAATCAGGACAATGATTACACTTCACAGGGTTATCAGACGTCTAACTCTGGCATCAGACGTCTGGAAGGCCACTTTAAGACGTCTGATTCTATGCGGGTTTCTCCCTGACTTGAATCAGATCTAAACAGGGTTTTTGTACAAGTCCATCAGACGACATAGAGGACGTCTGGCACTAAGTCTGGACGTCTGGAAACCTACTTTTACCGTGGGAATTGATTTCCAAACGTTGCAACGGCTAGAAAATCTCTGAGAAGAGATTTTGGGTCAGCCGAGGCAAAACGGTCATTTATCAGACGTCTGTGAAGTCCTATGGACGTCTGATAAGGCTCTAACGGTCATATTCTTGAGTGTCTTCTAAGCCAGCCAACGGTCCACTAACTGGACGTCTGGCAAAGTCATCAGACGTCTCCTAAGACGTCTGGTATAAGGTCTGGACGTCTGAATTCATCAGACAGAACTAACTATGTCCAGCCTAACAGTTATCAGACGTCTGAAACAACAGTCAGACGTCTTAAAATCCTTTATCAGACGTCTGATTCGTGAATTAGACGTCTGGAAAGTCAGTTTTAACCCTATATTGGTTTTCTAAGTGTTCTACAGAAAACCTACGTATCCTAGGGTTGTGCAGGTGTTCCTAGGACTACTGTTAGGGTTCTTTGAGGCTCTTTAACATAATGTCTAAGGAAAATAAAGAGCAAGAAAATAAATACAAGAGATACATGAAAGGATAAAAAAGAATCTATCCTATTCTTCTTGTCTTCCATCTCCAATCTTTCGCTCCACGCGAACCTCCTCTATTTTCCGTCAAGCTCCTCCAATCCGTCCTGGATGCGAGCTCGAGTTCCGTCTAAACACGTCTTCATTTGCAATTGACCTGAAATCTAGGACTCAAATTGCAAATGTTAAATAACACGTGTTTTGTTATCATCAAAACAAATGATCGTGGTGCTCTAGCACCAACACGTTTAAGACAATACTCTATGGCTCTATAGGACTGTTGTTTTATTTATTTTTGGTTGGGTATTTGCTTTGCCAATTCTCATCTCCTTTACGAGACAAAATACTCCTCGTGGAGAGGAGGGATTTGAGGTACACTACCCTCATATAAAGTAGTGTTTTTGTAAGAGGTTGTACTACCCACGTTTAAGTAGTACGTTAGTGGATTTGATCGATTCAGTCGATCGGGAAATCCTAAACCGAGTGGTTTAGGTGGTGGTTTTTACCCGGGTTTGGGTTTCCACCTAAAAATCATTGTGTACTTGTCATTGCATCATTTTGTTGGATTATTATTATATTTTCCGCATTATTTTTCATATCATGCAAATCTCACGCCCTCCGTAAGGAACCTACAAGTTGTTCCTCCCTATGGATACAACTTGACTCTTCGTGGTTAATTTTACTAATAAATATTTTTGATATGTAATTTTTCCACCACACGATTTTACTGTGATGACATTTTCTCGATGTATTTTTCTGATACATCATTCTACCAAGAGAAATTTCTTAATCATGGGGAACCCGGAGAGGCAACTCGCGGTGGCGGGAGGAAATTGGTCTTAGAGGTCCCGTTCTGGAGAGGAACAGGGTGGAGGTCGCTGGCAGTTGGACGGCTAGTACAAGGGAAGTCTTAAAATGGAGATTGTTTACTTCCGATGCTGCGAGCGTGGCCACATGGTCGTGGTCTGTAGGAACGCATTGGTGTGCCTAATCGACTTTCTGCAACTTGTTAATCAATCACTTCATAATAAAATGCTGTTATCGGGTTTTTATCCCCGGCTATGACGCTAAAAATAATGTGAAGCGTTCGACCATGATTCGTATAAAAAATCATTGTCGTTCTTGTTGTAGTATATGTCACAAATACAAACTGTTATCGCGTTAATTTTATTTAATTACATCATTTCTAAGTCGTTCACTGGGAGGTAGTCATTGATTATTCTTTAATCACAAAAAGACCAATTTTATGTACAATCATAAATGAATGAATTAATGAATAATAAATGAATGAAATAATAGCTTAATTATGTACAAAAGAATCAACTAAAATGCTTGCAAACACCTAATTACAAACAAGCATCAAACACTATACATATATATACTCTATACTATCTATTTATAGCTTATAATCTAATACTTACGTATATATACAATAATAAGTAATAATATATACTATACTATCCTAACTTAATATACTAACAAAGACAGTAACATATATAATATCTACAACGACAGATATAAATGTCGCTAAACCCTAGAAAAACTTTGTACAGAATCTAAGGTAGAAACTAGGGTCTATAGTGACACTTATTCTATCTACAGTGACGGTTTATTCTGTCAGTAAAGCTATATGGCTATTTATGTACATATATAGCTCAAACACATCAATACTATGTATACTTACTTTACATATACTTAATATTTACTATATACTTAGATATATATATACATATACACTATATATTTATATATATACGTATATTTTCTTCTTCATTCTTCTCCTACCCTTAGTTCTTCATCTTTATTCTCTCCTCTTTCAAGCTTTACTCTTATGTTCGCTCTTCTACTACACTCAGCCGCTACACACTCTTAAGTAATTCCTACGACCTTCAACACTTAGGCAAATTCCTCTTTTCTCTTCTTTAACCCCCCTTATTAGGCCTTTACTTAGTTTAAAAATTATTTTAAGGTTGGCAGGTAGCTCTTTTCGAGGGATACACAGCACCCGAGGTGGGTGGGACCAGACCTCTACTAAGAGCCGCCATAATTCCTTAATTAGGCCTCTTAATCGTGTTTCATGCTCAGTAATGGGCTTAATCAAGCCCTCGCACAATGTCGGGCCCCCAGCTCACACCACACACCATCATCGTAACTCAATGCCATACATATGCTCAGAGTAAGGGGTAAAGGGTTTGGTTGTGCGCTAAGCGCATGACGATTGATATGCTTTTAGAAGAAAATCAATTTAAGCGCCCCTGAGCGCTCTTTGCCACACATTGTGGCGCTATGTTTAGCGCTACTCAGCGTTGGAATTCCAGTGCAGCTATTCTGATTTCGTGATTTTGGCCATCGATTTGAGGGCCATAATTTATTATAAATTAAAAATAAATTATGGAAAATTAAAGTATTTACATAGTACTATATAATTATACAATTAATTTAGAAATTTAATTATATTAACTATATAAATAAATTAGGCAAAGTTTCCAATTTATACATACTGTATTTTGGATTTTATTTCTTAATTACGTATAAGTTAGTTAGTGTATGGTCCAATTGACCTTGTGTAGTATTAATATACATATTAAGGTATTTAATAAAGATTTTTATTGTATTTTATAAGTTTTATTTAGATTTTATTTATAATTAAAGAGCTTCTTTTTGACTATTTTATATATAAATTAGATAGAACTAATATAATACATTATAAATACAATTAAATTAGCTTAATTTACTTAAAATGCATTAGTACAAATATACAGTATAATTTATTTTAGTTTTAACTTAAATTTCTAATTTATTTTAATTTAATCTAATAACTTAACTAATAACTTAATAAATAAATTTTTTATTTTGTATATATAATTAAATTTTGATACAAGGTTCCTAATGTACATAATATACATATAAATGCGTATATACAGTATCAGTGCTAAACATGTTTATTTATAGAGTTTATTAATTTATATAGCTTATAGTACATATAAATTAGTATAATTAATAAATAGTTATATAAAAAAGCTATGTACAGTTTAATCTAACTTAAATACTTAAGTTACATTATATAATATATACATAAGTTACTTATACCCTATATACATTTATTTTACAATATTTACAAATATAGCTTACTATATACCTTATATCTACAAGTATTTACATAGTATACAATAGGTTTTTAGGTATTTTTAGGGTTTTTTTCAACCTTTTATGTTTTTGTATATTTTGTAGAGATATGGGAAGAGAAAGAAAGAAAGAGATGAGAAAGAGGGAGTGTTTTTGAGAATTTCTTGGTTTAGAGTCTTTTATTGAGTTTTAAGGTAAATTGAACCGTCGGCTGATATGTTTTACTAAGCCGAGGGTTCAGATGACCTCAAAACTTTGCACATATGTAGAGAATTGGTTGATTCTACTCACTACACCTTTATTTTATTTTATTTAAAATTTTAAAGTATTTTTATTTATTTACAAAGTTCTAATAATGTAGACCTAAGAAGGATTTTCTAGTGTGAACTCAAGGTCTAGAATGTAATTCTAAGGGAAAGATAGGCAGTGGACTACCTCAAATAAGCCCTAAGCATGCTCTAAAGGATTTGCAATCATTAAACATGCAATTCACTTTATTTGACCTTTCTTTTCAATAGTTGGACAGTTAGAGTACATAGTTAGCTGACAATAAGTAATTCAAGTTGATTTACAAGCGTTCAAATGAGATTTACAAGCATAAAAGTATATGAAAGCTTGTATAGATGTTATAGAGCAGTGAAAACAAGTCATCTAATTTAAAAGATTAAAACCTACGTGATGAGAACCTCATCATGAACCCTAACTAGCACATTTTGACCTAAATAAGTATACAAAAGCTCCTACAAAGCCTAAGGGAAAGTCTAAATCAGAGAATTATAAATTTGAGTATAAAGCAATTCACAAGGGGTAAAACTACAATTTTACCAATGCAGTACACAAACGGGATTTCTAAGGGTCTAAACACAGGTCAAATAGGCTTAATAAGAGAGAAAGTGGGATGATTGATCTGAAAAGGGTTATAGCGGCTTCTAGGAATTAAATGACATTCTATAACCCTAAAACAAACCTACTTTAATTCACGAAGTTTCAGGAAAGATAAAAATCAATTAAACCCTCTAAAATTCATGAAAAAATATCCCCTAGGGTTTAGAACCTTTAATTTGGCCATTGGAACTCATCTTGACTTAGATTGAGAACTATACTAAATTTTTGACCTAGTCTGGGTTTCTATGCAAATTGACTAGACAAACGTGGTCAAACCTAAAATCCAACTTCACCATTGGATTCCTTAGGTCCAAATTAGGGTTATATCAAAATTTGGACCTAAGGAAAGTTTGCCTTGACCAACTTTACAAATTGGTCCTCAGTAATTACTTTCCAACTCTTAACTTTTTAAAATTTTGTGTTTACCCCCTCAAATTTCCCTTCGTTTTCTTCAGACCGGTCCCTCTATCACCCACAGCAGCAGGCCATACCTCCGGCGACTTTGCGCGGAGGATGGCGCCGCGCAGGGTATGGGAGCCGGCCCCAGAAACCAGAGGGTCCCCTGCGTTGTCCTCTTCCGCATGGACCTCCTCCCATGTTTTGCCGGCACCCATACTTCTCATGCGAACGTGCAACAAGTATGGGTCTCTTTTCCAGCCACGTCTCCGGTGAGCCAGCCTATGCCTCCTCGTGTTTCCCTCCTTGCCAGCACCTATTTAAGGGACGGCAAGGGTTGCCCTTCAGGAAAGCTTGATTTGGCCTGAGATTTCCCTCAAATTCATCTTCTTCTCCTTCGGCCAAGTGGTCCAGCAAGCTCCGGCGAGCCACCCTCCTCCTTCTCGTCACTCTGCCACAATACCAGTAGCAGAGCTGTCCTCACCACCTTCCTTCGCTTCGCGCAGCACCTCTTGCCCCGTTGTCGCCGCCGTCTCCCTCCACTGGAGATCATCTTCTCCGGCGATAGTAGGTATTGCCAGTCGCCATCTCTCCCCCTTCATCCACTAAATCAGCTCAGAACCACTCCTTTCTACCCCTTCTTCAATTCCCCTCACTTTATTTCACAAAAATACCCCTCGATTCCACTGTCCACCATCGCCATCTCCACCTCCGGCCAAACCTCCGGCGGGGCGTCCCTGCCACTCCACGCCTCCATCCGCCTCGCCAACTGATCCCTGAGCATCACCACCACCCACTGATCACCCTACGACCCTCCACTGATCGTGCCAACCCCTGTCGCCTTCCCTCGACCTAACCCATCCTCATGGCCACAGAGCGACCTAGGCACGCATGCATAGGCTGCCCCGCGGCCAGCCAACCCCCGCCTCATCTTCGTCGTGATACGACGAAGGTTTTTCTCTGGTCTGATAGGGCTGTAAGGCCGTATTGCTGCTTTTAGGTCTCGAGCATGCATCGCCATTACTACCAAGCTTGCTAGCAGCTCCAGGACTCTGCAGTCCCAGGTGGGAGTCCCAGGACGCGTGGAAGAGACTCACGCACGGTCCCAGGTCCCCAATCGCAGACACAAGCCTCGCGTGTCACTGCAATCGCGAGGACTTCAGCTGCAGGAGAAGGTGCGGAAGCAGGTGGGACATTTAGTCCCACCTCAGAAATCCTTAAAGAGCCACAGCCGAATAAATTGACAAAGTGCATGTGCCTTATCGCCTTCGATACACAGGGGTCAGGTCCCTTGCCTACGCATGTGCAGCGCGCCATGCGCTCGCGCGTACCCTCGCCCGCGCTCGTGCCTTGTGGGCCTGGGCCGAACCTGATTACTCGACCAAGTACTCCTCGCGCACCACCCACATCGGTGTGCCTGGTCCCGGGCATGTTACCCAACCTGCTTACCCGATTAAGGCTCTGGGAGAGAACCTTGGAGTGAATTTGAAAGAGAGAGAGACGTGGGGCAGGTAGGGGTTAGGTTTTGCCTAACCTTGTAATGTGCAGGGAAGCAGGAGAAGAAGAAAGGAGGAGGAGCGGCTGAGGACTTAGCCACACAAAGCAGCAGAAGTTGAAGAAGGAGGAGGGAGCGTAGCAGAGAGAAGAAGAGCCGCAGCTGAAGAGAAGAGAAATAGAAGCAGCCAAGAGCTGCAACAGAAGGAGCTGAAGAAGAAAGCCAAAGGAAAAGAAAAGAAAAGAGGAGGGAAGCCTGCCTCACAGAGGAAAGGAAGCTGAAGAAGTAAGCCGAGCAGAGAAGAAGAAGAAGCCAAGAGGAGAAGAACCTGCAAGGCACTGTAGCAAAGGGGCAGATAAGGTGTCTGATTCAAAGAATCAGACGACCGAAAAAGAAAAGGCAGAGAAAGAAGAGAAGGAAGAGAGAAGAGAAGAAAGAAAGAAAGAAAAAAAAAGAGATTTTTGTTTCCTCTCTCTTTAATTTTTGTAAAGTAGTATATTATAGTGAATTGTGAATTTGTATGCTTTTAGAATTAAGTTTGCTCCCTGAGTTCGACCTCGGAACATTCTAAATTTCGAGTAATAAATTGAAATAAACTGATCATCATTTTTCGCAACATACTACAACGAACATATCTTTAAAACACCGACGAAAGACGACCCGTCACTATGCTACTGTCCACTACAATATCTGACCAAAGCAGCTACTGCAGCTATTAAATTTCAACTAGACCAGCTCGTACTGCAGCTATAGGATCTACTACATAGCTATTGCGTCATTCACTTCAGATCAGACGTCTAAAAATGGCTACTGCAGTAAATCCAGAAATCAGAGAAAAGCATTTGTAGTAGGGCTGGACCTCCAATTCTGTAACCTATTCCTTGATTCAGTCATTTATATCCTAGATCAGACTTGAAAAAGTCTGAGCAAGAATATAAAATGTTCTTATCATGGAATAAGCTACTGAAATTTAGTTAGAATGTAGCTGCTCATGCAGCAATTTAATATGATGGGATTCAAAACACACAACAAAAAGCATAGAGGAATCTGATCAGACTGAAAAATCACCTTGAAATCACTTGGGATGTTAAACTCTGTATCAGAAAATTCTCGGCAATAGTTTCTTTTCAAATCTGAAACAAAACTACTGATCTAACACCTTCCTAATGCCATAGACAGCATGAAGGAAGGTCCTAGATCAGTCCATTAAATCCAAACTGAATCCCAATTTCCTAAACCTTAAGAAATATTAACAATTCCTTAGGTGAACATTTAGAATCGATAGAATTAAGCCTTCACAGAAATACAAAGGAGAGAGCCTCAAATCAACAAGGTTGATTTTCCTTGGCTTTCTGCACATTGAAAATCAAAACATCCCAATTCAAATCAAATTCGGGTACACACTCATCCATAAATCAAAGCCACACTCAAGGACAATGGAATCCTTGCATATACCCGATTAAGGCCAGTATAATCCTCAAACAACTCAATTAAATCCGATAAAACTCAAAATTGAATTCAAATCTCCGATTCGATCATTAAAACCATTTGCAAGCAAAGTCGAGTCATCTATGTTTTTGAACAAGATCGGGGGGTCTTGTGAACCTGCGAGATGAATGAGAGACCCTCCAATGTGGATTATGACGCTAATTTCAGATCTGAGGTTAAAAACCTTCAGATCTAAAATTAGGTCTCATGAAGGGGTCATCTATGAATTTAATTGCGAGGAAACACAGAAACAAAAATGGAAATGTGTAGGGGGAGAAAACAATGATCATTGAATGGGGGAATTCGTCTCCTCTGATCTAAAGTGATCAAAGCAGGTGAAAATGAGGGATTTAGGTTAAATCTACTCCTAACTTACTCTAACAGTCACGCACAGATCAGAACTACTCTAAATCTAATTTCTACTGCTAACTACTCTAAGTAATACTACAGCTAATCTAGAAAGCTTTAAACCTAGTCTAAATGGAAGAATGGGACCTGTTGAGAAGATCTACAGCTGGTGGCTGCAGCGACAAAGGGGGGAGGATCTCCAGTGGATTGAAAAGCTCTCTAGTGAAGCTTTAAGTCGCCCTCAAGTGCTATGTGGTCCTTAGCGGCGAGGAGAGTCGGAGAAGATGAAGAATTCACAGCTGGTGGTTGTGAAAATGGGGAAATGTGGGGAGAAGAAACTGGAGAGGATGAAAGGATCGGCCTCAAGGAAGTAGGAGAGGAGGTCGATCTCCCGCATGTGTAGCTGTGGAGCTACTTAAGTAGGAAGATCACTAGATCAGAGCATCGCGTGGGTGAAATTAGGCGTTAAGGTCGTGGGCGGTCTTGATTTGAGGAGAGGAGTGCGCGTGAGCTAAATAAAAAAGGGTCCGTTGGATGGGATCTGGGTGAAAAGGTGACCACACATGTTGAATCACATGAAGGTTCGATTCAAATTGAGCCATAGATTAAGTGAGACAAGAGATCGACGACTAGGATCACGCAAGTTCTTTGCGTGAACAGTGATTGTGCGGGTTGTAGGTAGCTGAAGTGTGTATTGGTGAAATTGCAGGGAGAGCCCCTCAGCGAAGGGGTAGAACAATTGTAGAGAGGCCCATAAGTGGTAATGAATGGTTACAGAGAGATCCTTTAAGGCTTACAAAAAGGTCCTTGTGGTCTACAAATAGGTCCTTATAGGTTTTCTAATGAAGGAAATGTAATGCACTAAGGACCTAAATGTAAATCTTTAATTTAAAGGCCTTAATGAGGCTCAAATGCATCCAAGTTTTTATATAAGCTTAATTGAACATTTAAAAAGTTAATTACACTTTTGATTTGAATTTTTAAGCTCATTTATGTGTTCAATTTACAATTGGATCACCATTTCACATTTATTAATAGAATATCTCATTTAATGACCTAATTATGCATTTTTAACATAGAATTAATGTTTTCTCTGATTTCCATACTTAACCTTTTTTATGTATTAATTTTATATTATTTAACCTAGTTTCTAGCTTAACTTAGGTGATTTAGTTATGATGAGTCGCAACTCATCAGTGCCAATGGTGAAGAGGTCTAAGGCATCGACGTGCTTCGTGCAAGAGAAGGGAAGAATAGGAGACTCGTGATGGACACGGCAATCGGGTGTTGGAGTGGAACCCTAGTACAACCGGGTAGAGGCAAAACCCTAGTGTCCGTACGCAGAGGGTGGTCACGTAGGAGGAGATGCGAAGGGATTTCCAGCGAACAAAGAAGGGGAGGGGCCCCCCTCCACCTCCCTCACCACTGGTGATTGATGTGGAGGTCCCATTGATGTTAGAGGTCATGGTGGTAGAGAATGTCATCTGTGGAGTAGTGATCGGGGAAGTCTTGTGTGGTGCTACGTCACTAGAAAAGATACGGGTGTTGGTAACTTTTCTCAATCTCTCTTCATCTCTTTGGAAGGTCTCTATTCTAGGTGCAACTTGTTTCTTGGCCTTTAGTCTGGCAGAGACTGATGTAGAGAAGTTGAAGTTTCGTACCACCACCATGGGTGATCTTCAATCCTTTGGAGGCTCTTCTCCCTTTGACGGTGCACTCCTAGAAAGGCCTCTACAGAGAGTGAGCATTAGAAGTGGCCAGGTGGACATCTAGGGGCTACCTTTGAACCTTCGCTCACTAGCGGTGGTGGCGGGCTTTAGTCTAATCAAGGATGGAATGTCAGTTGGCCTGATGGAGGGAGACGAAAGCACGGTTAAGGTGGATGTCATGTTGTGATATGGTGGGGGGTGTAATTTTTGACGGAGGGGGTGAGATTAAGCATGATACGAAATAGTAAGGAAATATAAATGAACAATCACACAAAAAGCAATCTCATAAGCATGCTATGATTTTTAGGATTTCTTGATCGACCTAGTCGATTAAATCCATTATTCGAACTACTTAATCGAGGGTAGTTCAATCTCTTACAACCATGCTATTTATATGAGGATAGCGTAACCTCAAACGCCTCCTCTTCACGAGGAGTATTTTGTCTCGCGATGGAGATAGAAATTCCCAAAGCGAATAGCCAACCAAAAATAAAGGAAAATGAATAAACCTATACAGCCAGAAAGAGTAATTTAGACTATGCTACTACAGGCAAGAATTCTCCCTTTAATTAGAAGTATGTAGGCTTAATCGCGACAGAATTTCGATGCTCTCAGATTTTTTAAATAGAGCTTGCAGAGCAAGAACTCTTTTCTATTTCTTCTTTGACCCAACTATGGTGAAAAGTATTCTGTCAAGGTGTGTTTTGCTTAGGAAGGGTCCTCTCTTATTTATAAAGGTCCTAAGAAGGCTTTAGAAGGTTTAGGAAGCCTTTGGTAGGGTCTTCTCTCCTTCAACGCTTAGTTGAGAGTCCTCTCTCACACACAACGCTTTGATTCGGTCCACTTAAACCAAAAATTGGTTTTTTAGTGGGCAAGCCAGCCTTTCTAAGGGGGTGGGATCAGACTGCTACTAAGGCAACCCTAATTCAATTAGGATGCATTTTTATCCATTTTTAGATCAAGCCCAATACAGGCCCACAGTGGGCCTAGCATAGTGAAGGGGGTAGGACCGGACCACTACTAAGCCGACCCTAGGTTAACTAGGATGCATTTTTATCCATTTTCAGATCAGGCCCAATATAGGTCCATAGTGGGCCCAGCATAGTGTACAGGCCCCCGGCCTACACACTCTCAAATAAATGCTCATTCATGATTAGGTAAGGGGAGAGGGATAATGGATGGTATACACGCCAAGCGCCTGACGACTGAAGCGGCTATGTGGCAAAATCGTCTTATACGGCTGTGGCACCTCTTCAGTGCACGATCTAGTTCTTTTACCGATAATTGAGCAGAATTTAGTGCTGCATGCGAGCTGATTAGATGGTTTTAGGTCTCGAATTGAGATCCCTAGAAAAGCCTAATTTCTAAATGAATTATATGGGCGTAAAGCCCGGGCTACTCAATTGTATAATTAATTTGGTACTATAATTTATATATATATATATATATATAATTTTGTTAAATTTAGGGATTTGTACACGTTAAATTAAGGTATAAATTGATAAATTAATCGTGTATTTGACTTTATAATTAGTTAATTTATATAATAATGTATTTATTATACTTTTTATTTTATTTTAGAGCATTTATTTTAATTTATATATATTTGTATACACATTTTAAATAGATATACACATAATTTAGTTATAAATACTATAATATAATACAAATATTGTATAAATAGGTCAAACAGACTTAAAATAAAACTATACAAATATACACTATAGGTTACTTCAGTATTAACTTAATTTACTAATTCATTTTATTTTAACTTAATAATTGACCTAATTAACTTAATAACTTAATTAATTAAAATAAATACATAATTAAATTAATATACAAGTATGGTACAGTGTATAATAATTAATTATGTATGTATAGTATACTTAGGATTGTATACATTTAATTTATTATAAATTAATATACAATTATACAATAAAGTTATATGGACAATAAACTATTCTAAATACTTATTTAAATATATAGAGTACAATTATAAGTTATTTATGTACATTATTTACATTTAGCTTAGTATTAAGTTATATTTACAAGTATAAATACAATATACTTGATATATTTAGGTATTGTTGAGCTTTTTTTGATTTTTATGATATTTTTATGTATAATAGAGGTAGGGGATGAGACAAAAAGAGAGATGAGAGAAGAATGGCTTCATTTTGAGATTTTTTATTTGAATTCTTTTATTAAGTTTCAAAGTAGACAGAACTATCGGCTGGTATGTTCTACAAAGTTGGGGGTTTGGAATACTTTGTAACTTTACATACACCTAAACATATACCTAATTCTACTCAAGAGACATTTATCTTATTTTTTTGTGATTTTTTTATCAATTTTATTTATTTACAAAGCTAACCCAATGTAGACCTAAGTGAGTATTTTAAAGTGAAACCTAAGGCACTAAAAAGAGTTCTAAGTTCTGAAATTGAAGTTCAAACACTCAAAAATGTCCAACACAACACATGAGATATATTTGAAGTATCAAACATGATTTTCATTTTTGATTCCCATAAAATCAAGGTTGGACAATTATATACCTTGAAAAATAACAAACAATGAATTTCAAAAGATGCCTACAAGCAATTCAAATTAAATTACACTTCATTTCAAGTACATAAATGATTGTACATTAAATTCTAACACTATACAACATATCAGCTACTTGAATCCTAAAAAATTCCCAGCTCAAATCCTCTCATCCAGTCCAACAGAACAGTTGCTACTAATATAGCAGCAACTGCTATAGCTACTCAATTTTAGTAGCTAAGAGCTGGTTCTCTTTCAAATAAGCTGCTTAGAATATTCAACAACTTCCACTGCTGGAATTTGATATCTAGTGTGGCTGATGTTTCAATGAAGAACTCAGCAGCTGTGTTGCTAACTGCCAGTATAACAGTTATTTTGTCCAAGAGGCTCAAATATAACTCAAATCCATAGATCTCCATTTAAACTCTAGCAAACACTATAGAATATATCATCCAAGCAAGATTCATCATTACACAAACATAAAAACCTAATGAATCCTTTTCTTATGCCATAGACAACATGAAAAAAAGAGATCAATTAAGAATTAACTCAATTGAAGAACCTTTCTTAGACCAGAATTCAAGCTCTCAAATGTTTTCAAATCCATCAACTAGTAAACCAAGTCATCGCAAATATTTCTTTGAAGATCTGAAAACTTCCAGAAATCAGGTTGATAAATATTGCAGCCAAAACTCCTATTTTGATCCCCCTTCTTTACCATGGACAGTTCAAGAAGATTGGATCCAATTAGGTTCTAAATCCTTTCAGAATCTTCTTTAATACCATTAACACCTTATTCAATTTCTCATTGATGGATTAAAACTTTGGAATCCAAAAGCATAATGTCGCCTAAATGGGCTGTTAATTTAGACTCGCCAAGATGAAATGATCATCTATACTTTCTATTGACCATTAGTTGGTGTTCAGAAGGTATGAGATCCTTTAAAAATCAACAGGTCATTGCTTAGGCCTTGAATCATTTCATATGATTCTCACTAGCCCAAACTACCTAGCAATCATAAAAAAAATAGGATCTGATGTAAGATAAACCCAAGAAAATATGAGCAATGAAAACTTGACCAGATGCATTTAAAACAATTGCAATAACTCTAATCATACTCAGATAAACTCAATTCATTGATTAAATCAAAATAAATTGCAATTGGCTCAAAACTCATTCAATCAATTATCGAAGTCAATCTCCAAAAAATAAGTCAAATCCGATTGATGCAAGTTAGAATTGCATTAGTGGATATATGGGTTGAATAGAATGCCCTTAATTTGATGTTTAAGTGCTCCAATAGATCTGAAAGCAAATGATCTTCAGATCTGTTAAATGCTCTTGTGGATGGGTGATTGGTGACTAAATTGTGTATCAAATGAGTGAACATGAATTGTGAAGTGAAGAGGGAGAGGAATGAATCGAAATGGAGGTGGAAAAACATTTCTCTGATATGAATTGATCAAAGAGGGTGAGATCGATTCTAACTACACTACTCCTAATCTACATTAATCCATCACTGACTTTGTTGTTTAATCTACTCCTACTGATCTAAAGTACACTAAAACTAATCTAGAAAGCAAGAAAACCTAATCTAACAGAAGAATGGGACCAGGGGAGAAACTACAGTTGGTGGCTGCAGCTAGGATTGATGGGAGGAGCTCTAGTAGAAGGAAAGCTCTTTAGTGGAGCTTAAGGTCACCTGATGAGAACCTCATCATGAGCCATAACTAGCTCATTTTGACCTAATACAAAGGATAAAAGCTCCTACATAACTCAAGGAAAGGCTTAACTCAGAGAATTCTGAGTTTAAGGAGAAAACGAGTCATAAGGGGTAAAAATGTAATTTTACCAGTATAATCTGCATACAAGGTAATTCAGGGTCCAAACATAGGTCAAAGCAACCTAATAAGAATAAAAGTGGGATGAGATGATCTGACAGGGGCCACAGCAATTCCAAGGAACTAAATGATAATCTGTAACCTTAAAACAAACCCACTTCAATTCACGAGGTTCGAGGCAAAGTAAAAATAGAATAAACCCTCTAAAATTCATATAAAAATAATCTATAGGACTTAGAACCTTCAATTTGGCCTTCAGAACCCATTTTGACCTACATTGAGAACCATGCCCAATTAATAACTTGATTCAGGTTTTTGCGTAAATTGACCGGTCAAACAAGGTTTAATCTAGAAATAAAATTTACCATCAAATTCCTTAGGTCCTAATTAGTCATGTATAAAAACTTGAGCCTAAGAAGAAACCTTCTTGACCAACTTTGCACTTTGGTCCTCATATATTTACTTTTTGGCCCTCAACTTTTGAACCCTCACATTTCTGCCCTAACTCTCCTTCGTTCTTTGCATTCAGGTCCCTCCTGCCAAAACCTGACCAGCACCATGCTCCGGCGACCTTGCGCGGAGCATGGCGCCGTGCAGGGTAAGCGGGAGGGCCTGGCAAGTAAACCGGGGGTGCCCTGCGTCGTCAGCCGTCGCAGGGACACCCCCCTGGTCGCTGCGACCCACCATACCGGCCGTGCGAACGCACGGACGGTATGGGTCTCCATCTCCGGCGTCCACCGGCGAGGGAGACACGTCGTCTCCCTCCGCCCTCCTCTCTGATTCTACCCTATAAGTACCCCCCGTCGCTCCACCGTTCGAGGGAGCTCGGTCCTGACGGAAAAAGACCCTCACTTCCTCTCTTCCCACTCCAACAGGAAGCCCTCCAGCTCCGGCGGCCTCCTCTCTTCCTCCTCGTCGCTCTGCCGCACTACCAGCTGCAGGGTTTCTCTCCCTCGCTCTTCCCGCGCCACGCCGCACCCAGCTGGCGCCTCTCCGGCCCTTTGCTCGCCACCGCCCCTTCCCCCGGGCATCTTCTTCTCCGGCGATAGTCGATACGACTGTCGCCCGCTCCGGCCCCTCCTCGTCCTGCTAAGTAGGTAGAACTCCTCCTCTTTCTCCCCTCTTCCTTTTCCTCATTTTACATCTTTACTGTTACCCCGATCTGACCAATCGCCCTCACCTTCTCCACCTCCGGCCCTTGCTCCGGCGACCCGCTCCCATCACTCCAGCAACCCACACGGCTCGCCGACCACCGCAGAACCTCCGCCTCCTCACCCTGATCAACCTCATCCCTTCCACTTCCCCCAAATCACCCTCTGCAACTCCACCGAACAAACCCATCTCCTGACCCACAGTCCGACCTAGGGCAGCCCTTAGGCTCCGCCCCACCGCCTACACACCCCCCGACCACCTTCACCGTGCCACGGCGAAGGTCCTCCGCGTTTCTGATTGGGCCGAGAGGCCGTTTCTCTGTGGGCAGGTACCTGCGCTCGCCGCCGCCATTGTTGAAGCGAAGCAGCTTCTTCACCTAACCTTTCAGAGGGGTGCGCCCGCATAAAGGCAAAAAGTGCCTTATGCTTGTTGCCTCTTGAGCACGGGGTGAGGTCCCTCTCACTCACTCGCTCGACCCGGCCTCGTCCGCGACCACGCCCCGCGGACCTGGCCCGACCCGATTTAGACTGACCTGCACTCCTCGCCCACCACGCACGCCGGTGGGCCTGGACCCGGGCGCGACCCGTACCCGACTACCCGGCAGCTCTGGGAGAGCTTTCCTAAGAGCGACTTTTGTGAGAGAGAAACGCGGGGGGGGAAGGGTAGAATAGGTTTTTGCCCGCTGACGAGAGCTTTGAAGTGTGCAGGCACAGGCGAAAGAGAAGGACGACGAAAGCTGAAGGAAGGAGGAGCACTGTAGCAGCGGCGGTTTAAGTCGTCTGATTGGAAAATCAGACGACGTCCTGAAGGCAAAGAAGGAGAAGGAAGGCGAGGCAGAGGAGAACATAGAGAGGCCAAGGGAAGAACTGAAAGAAGAAGAAGAGCACGAGAAGATCTGAAGAAAGGAAAAGAAGAAAGAAAGAAGAAGAACAGGACCGCTCTGCAGAAGAAAAAGGAAGAGACGAGCAGAAATAGCTGAAAGAAGAAGAAGAACATCACCACTGCAGATAAAGAAGAAGAACAAAGGAAGAGAGCAGAAGATCTGAGAAGGAAGAAGAGGAGAAGCAAAGAGAAAAGAAGAAAAGACAACAAATTCTCTCTCTCTCTTTATTTTTGTAATAAGAATTTGTATCTCTAGAATATAGTTTGCTCCCTGAGTTCGACCTCGGGAACTCTTTATTTCCGAGTAACAAATTGTATTAAACTGGTAATCACCTCTCTATACTATATTACGACGAATTAATAAAACTATAGAGGAAGGTCGCCACCAGTTTTTGGCGCCGTTGCTCCTAGAGGTAAACATTCCTGTTTCTTTTTAGTTTCTGATAATCTCCTCTCTTTTGTGCAGCTACAGGAAATCAAGAAGACAAGCAACCGCACGACAACCACTCCGAGGACAGGTAAAATTTTTTTTTTTTCCTCTCGCTATTAACCCCTAAACTCTAAAGAGGAAGAAAAGAAAAGAACAAGTAATATAGGGCTAACCTGTCTTCCATACTTAGTAACCATAAAAAGTTGCATGTTTTCAACCCATTACACCTGCACACTATTAAGGGTACTTAAGGGCTAACACATTCTTGCTTGAGCCCTAATTACCCAACAAAGAGTTAACTGGACCAAGTAGAGCCACCCTAGGATCCAACACTAGGGATTTAGAGACACACTCCTTAAGCAAGAATTGAGAAAATCAAATGAAGTGTGCTCAAGCCCTTGTCTGAAAATACCTATTCAAAGAAAACCTAAAACAATTGGCTCTCTAACACTTGAACCCTAAAAGACAAGACCTAAAAGCTCTCAAAGGAAACAAGAGGTAAAGTTGACCCCTTGGGTCAACCAACCTTAAATTAGGTCATTCTTTGCACTTAAAAGACTAAAGTTCAAGTGAAACCTTAAGCACCCTGATCTTAAAATAAAATTTGGTAGACTTAAGAGGTCAAGAACCCCATTCTGGTCTACCTGGAACCGTAGTGACAAGAGAGGTCGGGTGGGGGAAACCCTGTAACCCGTGGGGGACGCTCTACCCGTGTAGGGGTCATTGCGGGACTCTCCCTCTCTGGCTGCCCAGGTAATTCTCAGGTGGACGATCTTTCTGATCAAGGGGTCCATCTGCCCCGCACCTCTATAGTCACCCAACACAATTTTTGGGTGTCTTGATTGGGTCCAGCACCTTCTAAACTCATCTCTTCCAACAGTGCATGTACGGAAGGAGGTCCTTAAGACCACCCTTAAGACCTCCTTTATAAATTCGCTCTCGTCAAGGCCAAGCCTCGATGCCCGTGTTTGTGCAGCAACACCCTCACATTATTCTCTCTTCTGATTCAGAACCAAGTTCTTCTTCTTCCCCCCATCATGGCTCAGCCAGTTGAGGAAGAAAATAATCTGGAGCACCAGCTCCAGCGACTCAATGACCTCTTCCAAAACTTCGTGCACCCACCACAGCGTCCTATGATGCGGGACCACTACAATCCTGCTGCGGTGGCCATTGAGCCTCGAGTCAGAATCCCGACTGGAGGACCTGATTCCGAATTAAAGCCCAACATGATTCATGCTATACCTAAATTCCATGGGCTTAATTCTGAAGATCTCTTCCAGCACATCAAACAGCTAAAGCATCTGGCCCACACTTTTGGGTCAGATGCGCAAAATCAGGATATTCTTCTCATGAAGATGTTCTCCTTTTCTCTTATGGACAAGGCCGCCCATTGGTATCAAACTCAGACCCGGCCGATCAACACTTGGGAAGAACTTCAATCCGAGTTTTTGAAAAAGTTTTTTCCCGTTGGTCGGACCAACGCCTTGCGCCATCAGATTACACACTTCACTCAACAATCAGGAGAACCTCTCCATGAGGCATGGGATTGTTTTCAGGATCTCATGAGAAAGTGCCCCCATCACGGAGTTCCTAAATGGGAACAAGTCCAATCTTTTTACCAGGGACTCCGTGAGGACATCCGCCTTTTTGTCAATGCAACTTGCGGAGGAAACATCATGGGTCAACATGAAGACACCGTATGGGAGATTCTCGAAAACATGTGCGAGAACTCCATCAACAATGACTCCATGGGATTATTCGACAGGACGAATACCCGCGCAGCGACGAATCTTAAGGGAGCACATGAGACGCAGGGCCTGTCCGCATCAGTCGACCTGGAATTAATGGCCAGTCGATTGGACAAGGTCTCAATCATTGAGAAGAAGGTGGATGAGCTGACTCAGCACTTGCAGCGAGCCACCTCCGCACGTAACTCCTTTGCACAACCTCCTTCCACACAGGAGACTGTGCAAAACATCCTCCACCGATCTTCCCCTAGGATGGATCCATATCCATCCCCATCTGATTCTCGGATCGGAGGATCATCCGATCCTTTCTACACCAGCCCGGGGAACTCCATTCCCCCTTTCCCTGATTCTCAAGAGGTTCCTCAGACCTGCGAGGACCTCAACGCCATCCAGAACGACCCATTCTCCAACACTTACAACCCTGGATGGTGAAACCATCCCAATTTTCAGTGGACGGAAAATTCCCAAACCCAAAGACCACCTTTTCAGTCCCACCCACAGCCCTCTCGTCATTACCAGCTGCCTCAGCCTCGGCCCAACCCTACTTATCCATCAGGGCCAAATCAGGATCAAATGTCCCTAATCCTTCAGACTCTGGCTGACATTCAAAGAACGAATGCGGCTATTCAAAAATAGCACAAGGACGAACTTACAGAGGTTAAAACTCAACTGGCCCAGTTGGCAAATTCTCGCCAGCCAGGCACACTCCCTTCCCAACCTCTTCCTAACCCGAATAACGTGCCAACCCAGAAGCACGTTATGAATCCAAATTTAGGCCACGCACAATGGATTTATCAGGCCCCTACTGCTACATCTCCAGACGAGATGGAAGCTTCAACTTGTTATGCGGGATTTCAGCAGCAGCCACCCCTCTTACCAAACCCAAACCAAAATCTGGCCGGATTAAATTCTGTAACAACACGTAGTGGTAAAACAACTCAAGACCCGCATTATCCAAACCACTCCAAGCCTGATAACCATGACCCTAGGATAGTTATCCAAGATACCACTGTCCCGGATCCACAACCTAGACCTATCCTAGAAGAACCAACCAAGATCCCGTTTCCCGAGGCCTTGACCAAGGGAAAGAAAACCACCAAACCCGTGGCCCCTGAGGAGGACCTGGTCAAGCTCTTCGAGCAGGTCCACATAAACATCCCCTTGATGGATGCAATCCGCCACGTACCAGCTTACGCACGATTTCTAAAGAATATATGTACACCCCAGCGTAAGCCGCGAACCAAGGGAGGGAGCCCAATTGTTCTGTCAGAGCAAGCCAGCTCTGTAATCCTCAGTAGACTCCCACCCAAGGTAAAAGATCCTGGTACTCCCCTGATTTCCTGCAAGATAGGTGGTACCCAATTTGATAGAGCATTGTTAGACTTGGGTGCATCCATAAACCTAATACCCACATCCTTACTTGACCATCTAGAAGAATCTGAGCTAAAACCAACCGAGGTGACATTACAATTAGCAGATCGAAATATAAAGTCACCAAAAGGGATTCTCGAGGATGTTATCGTAAGAGTGCAGGATTTCTATTTCCCAGTGGACTTTATAGTCTTAGATATGGACGCACTTGAGAACCCTAGGGATACAACAATCATTCTAGGGAGACCTTTCTTGGCTACTGCGAGAGCCAACATCAGCTGTGAGGAGGGCCAAATAGAGCTTAGGTTTGGAGATCAAACACTGAAAATTGATATATTTAAGGCCCAACAAGGAATTAATTGCGGTGTCATCGAACAAATTTGTGACATCAGGACTTTGGTTGATGAATCACACTTCCAGAATAACTCGATTATGCCTCATCAACCACAGAAGGATCTTGACCAGCAAACAGAAGAGTCGAATCCAGATATGAACAACCCAGTAACTCCCACCCTTGAACCTCACATCTATACTGAACCACCCGCTGCTGCTGATAACCCCATCCTCGAATTGAAACCCCTTCCTGCTCACTTGAAATACATCTTTTTGGGTTCTAATCAGACCCTTCCTGTGATTATCAATTCCAACCTCAGTCCTGAACAGGAATCCCGTCTGATTGTTGTCCTCCAGCAACATCGCAGAGCCATCGGGTGGACTCTCAATGATTTGACTGGAATAAGTCCCTCTTATTGTACTCATCATATCTATTCAGAAGAGGGCACACGACCTTCTCGTGAAATGCAGAGACACTTAAACCCCAATCTGCAGGAGGTCGTGAAAAAGGAGATCATCAAGTGGTTAGATGCCGGAATCATCTACCCGATCTCCGATAGTCGTTGGGTGAGCCCAATTTAGGTCGTGCCCAAGAAGGCAGGACTCACCACTATAACAACTGAGACCGGAGAAATCATTCCTACCCGATTGGCCAACTCGTGGAGAGTCTGTATAGATTACCGCCGACTCAATTCCTCCACGAAGAAGGATCATTTCCCACTACCCTTCATTGATCAAATTCTCGAAAAACTTGCGGGAAATAGGTTCTTCTGCTTTCTTGATGGGTACTCCGGTTATAACCAGGTGGCAATCCATCCTGAGGACCAAGAAAAGACCACGTTCACCTGCCCCTTCGGAACATACGCTTTCCGAAGGATGCCTTTCGGTCTTTGCAATTCACCCGCTACTTTTCAGCGATGCATGCTTGCCATATTCTCAGATATGGTAGGTGATTATCTGGAAGTCTTCATGGATGACTTTTCAGTTTTCGGAGCATCATTCGACGATTGCCTCCAACACTTGGTCCAGATACTCAGGCGGTGCATCGATGTGAATTTGGTTCTTTCCTGGGAAAAGAGCCATTTCATGGTGCCTGAGGGAATTGTCCTGGGACACTCAATTTCGGAAAAAGGTATCCAAGTGGATCGAGCTAAGGTTGATCTGATTTCTCACCTTCCTATGCCTAGCTCGATCAGGGACATCCGTTCCTTTTTAGGGCATGTCGGTTTTTATCGACGATTTATCCCTGATTTTTCAAAAATCGCGCGCCCCCTGACCACTCTTCTCTCCAAGGATGTTCCTTTCAAAATTTCCAAGGAATGCACTCAAGCATTTGAAATCCTGCGTGACCGAGTCACCCAAGCCCCGATCCTACAGTCCCCTGATTGGTCTCAACCCTTTGAGATCATGTGCGATGCATCCGACTTCGCTGTAGGAGCGGTTTTGGGGTAGAAAATTGACGGGAAACCTGTGGTCATTTACTACGCCAGCAAAACACTCGATGAGGCTCAGCGTAACTATACGGTTACTGAGAAAGTGCTACTAGCTGTAGTATTTGCCCTAGAAAAATTCAGATCGTACCTTCTGGGTTCCCGTGTCATCATATACTCGGATCACACAGCTGTGAGGCATCTCCTTGCAAAGAAGGACGCGAAACCTCGATTAATCCGATGGATCTTGCTGTTGCAAGAATTTAACCTTGAGATTCGCGACAAAGCAGGAAAGCAAAATGTGGTAGCTGATCACTTGTCCCGTCTTCCTTCTGAAATAATTGACCCTTCCGGACCCATCACTGAGCATTTTCCCGATGAGCACCTGCTGACTATTGGTACTAGCCTTCCATGGTTTGCTAATGTAGTAAATTACTTGGCATCTCATCAGATCCCGTCCGATTGGCCGAAGGCCAAGAAGGACAAATTACGCTCCGATGCCAAGTATTACATTTGGGAAGACCCGTACCTCTTCCGCATAGGTGCCGATCAGATCATCCGGAGATGTGTCCCGGAAGAGGAATTCAACAATATCCTCTCTTTCTGCCATGACCAGGCATGCGGTGGCCATTTCACCGGGCATAAAACCGCATCAAAAGTCCTCCAGTGCGGCTTTTACTGGCCCACACTGTTCAAAGACGCGTACAGTCACTGCAAGGCATGCAGTCGTTGCCAGACTTTGGGCAACATGAGCCATCGCGACATGATGCCTATGCAACCGATTCTAGTATGCGAAATCTTTGATGTTTGGGGGATTGATTTTATGGGCCCCTTTCCTGTTTCGGATGGTTTCGAATACATTCTGTTGGCTGTGGACTACGTGTCCAAATGGATCGAAGCCATACCGACCCGAACCTGTGATCACAAAATCGTTCTCAAATTCATTCATCAAAACATTTTCTCAAGGTTCGGGATTCCTCGTGCAATAATCTCTGATGGGGGGACCCATTTCACAAATGCTCAGTTTAGGTCACTGATGACCAAATACGGGGTGTCTCACCGAATCTCTACTCCTTACCACCCCCAAACTAATGGTCTAGCTGAGCTGTCTAATCGGGAAATCAAGAAAATCCTGCAAGTCACTGTTCGACCTGACAGGAAGGACTGGTCGTCCCGACTTCCGGAAGCATTGTGGGCCTATAGGACCGCCCACAAGACCCAATTGGGCATGTCTCCCTTTAGAATGGTGTACGGAAAGGCATGCCACCTTCCTGTAGAACTGGAGCATAAAGCCTATTGGGCAGTACGGAACTGTAATCTAGATCTTTCCAAGGCTGGGACCCACAGAAAACTCCAAATCAGCGAGATCGATGAATTACGCCTAGACGCGTACGAGAACTCGCAAATCTACAAGGAGCGGGTTAAAGCCTTCCACGACAAACACATCTTGAGAAAGATCTTTCATCCTGGTCAAAAGGTCCTACTCTTTGATGCCCAACTAAAACTCTTCCCAGGAAAACTGAGATCCAAGTGGGTCGGACCATATTTGGTCCGACAGGTTTTTGGAAATGGAGCAATCGAAATCAGTCCACTCAGCCACGATTCTGAACCTTTCATCGTGAACGGTCAGAGACTCAAGCCGTTCATTGATGTAACTTCTACTGATTTGGCTGAAGCATCTTATATCCTCCATTCCCCTTGAGCTTATTGCGCCCAGCCGATGGCGTAAAACTTAGCACTTAATGGGAGGCAACCCGTCATTTTCCTAAAAATCCAAAACTTTTTCTGACACCTTTTTGCACTTAAGGTTCACCCTTGTAGACAGCCGACCCCACCTCAGATGCTTGCATCTGGGATTAGAAATCGTCCGCAAAAATTCAACCCGACCCATTCACTCATCCAAATTTCTGTCTTAAGGAATGAACTAAGTTAAATAAAAACCCCCTAGGTTACAATGAGGACATTGCAAATCTTAGGCATTGGGGGATGAAAGTGCAAAACTTGTAAGAAAAGGTTTCAAACAAAAAATTCACATATGCCAAAAACACCATAAAAATTAAAAATTTTTTGAAAAAAAATAAAAGGAAAAAAGGAGAAGGAAATTTTGTGAAGGAGAAGGAGAAAAGAAACAAAATGAAAAAGGAGTACAAAATTATGAGAAAAGGTGATAGTCATTAGTAAGGAACTAAGGAATTAACCTAAGTTCTAGACCTCATTCAAGAAAATAACTGAAAAGTGCATAATGAGATTAGTAAGAACGCAAACCTTAGGCATTCTTGAATAGACTCTTAGTACCCATTAAGATCTAGACATTCCTCAAGAGGTCGAGGAAAATGAAAAGCTGAAGTATTAGGTCAAAGGCTTAGGAAGTATTTGGCCTCATTAACTAATTTTTGGTTTACGGGACTCAGTAACCTAAGCACCCTAACCTCACACACAGCCTGGTTCAGTAAGCGTAAAAATCAAAATCACGCAGAAGCGTCACAAAATTCTGAAAATAACACCTAGAGTAGGAGCGGCCGATCAACACAAGTTGATTTGGACGAGTTCCCAGCGCGGAGAGGCGGGAAATCCCCTCGAAGATGCGTAACAAAATATCATCTCCTCGGTGCTTGTCTCTTAGGATATTTACATATCCTACTGGGGGTATGTAAGCACTCTGCTGATTCAGATTCCATGGATGGCATTATCTCGAAGTGTCAATTGCCAGGATCTGGATTCGGCCACGGAACACCATGGATGGGATTATCTCGAAATCTCAATAGCCAGGGTTCCGGGGGTTGCCATGGGCGGTGCTATCTCGAGCATCGATTGCCAGGAACCCTTGAGGATTGATGATGGGAGCAAGGAATCTGATACAGACCGTGTTGGAAAGCCAATCTTAGGCTAGAACTAAAAAGAAAAAGAGAGAGAAAACTCTCCAAACAGAATAACTTTCTATCTCCCTCTTACAAAACGCACTGCGAACTGAGCCAGGGCTAAAATCATTTCAAGCACGGGTGCTTTAACCACAAAGTCCAATAAACCTTAGGTTAGTTCTTGTGGGCCTTAAAAACCTTTGCTAAGGACTGAGGCTAAGGCTAGACAGATTTGGATCTTGATTGGTACTAGGGTACCTTTTAGGCCTATGGTCAGCATTCTAACCTAATCTAACCTCAAATGAAAAAGCACTTATCTAAAGCTATTAAGAACTTCATGGTCTAGAATAAGGGTTGAAACCTTAAGTTTTTGCTAAGGGACTAGCAAAAGCTATGCATGGGGGTATGATGAGAACCTCATCATGAGCCATAACTAGCTCATTTTGACCTAATACAAAGGATAAAAGCTCCTACATAACTCAAGGAAAGGCTTAACTCAGAGAATTCTGAGTTTAAGGAGAAAACGAGTCATAAGGGGTAAAAATGCAATTTTACCAGTATAATCTGCATACAAGGTAATTCAGGATCCAAACATAGGTCAAAGCAACCTAATAAGAATAAAAGTGGGATGAGATGATCTAACAGGGGCTACAGCAATTCCAAGGAACTAAATAATAATCTGTAACCTTAAAACAAACCCACTTCAATTCACGAGGTTCGAGGCAAAGTAAAAATAGAATAAACCCTCTAAAATTCATAGCAAAATAATCTATAGGGTTTATAACATTCAATTTGGCCTTCAGAACCCATTTTGACCTACATTGAGAACCATGCCCAATTAATAACTTAATTCAGGTTTTTGCGTAAATTGACCAGTCAAACAAGGTTTAATCTAGAAATAAAATTCACCATCAAATTCATTAGGTCCTAATTAGTCATGTATAAAAACTTGAGCCTAAGAAGAAACCTTCTTGACCAACTTTGCACTTTGGTCCTCATATATTTACTTTTTGGCCCTCAACTTTTGAACCCTCACATTTCTGCCCCTAACTCTCCTTCGTTCTTTGCATTCATGTCCCTCCTGCCAAAACCTGACCAGCACCATGCTCCGGCGACCTTGCGCGGAGCATGGCGCCGTGCATGGTAAGGGGGAGGGCCTGGCAAGTAAACCGGGGGTGCCCTGCGTCGTCAGCCGTCGCAGGGACACCCCCTGGTCGCTGCGACCCACCATACCGGCCGTGCGAACGTACGGACGGTATGGGTCTCCATCTCCGGTGTCCTCCGGCGAGGGAGACACGTCGTCTCCCTCTGCCCTCCTCTCTGATTCTACCCTATAAGTACCCCCCGTCGCTCCATCGTTCGAGGGAGCTCGGTCCTGACGGAGAAAGACCCCCACTTCCTCTCTTCCCACTCCGACAGGAAGCCCTCCAGCTCTGGCGGCCTCCTCTCTTCCTCCTCGTCGCTCTGCCACACTACCAGCTGTAGGGTTTCTCTCCCTTGCTCTTCCCGCGCCACGCCACACCCAGCTGGCGCCTCTCCGGCCCTCTGCTCGCCGCCGCCCCTTCCCCCGGGCATCTTCTTCTTCGGCGACAGTCGATACGACTGTCGCCTGCTCCGGCCCCTCCTCGTCCTGCTAAGTAGGTAGAACTCCTCCTCTTTCTCCCCTCTTCCTTTTCCTCATTTTACATCTTTACTGTTACCCCGATCCGACCAATCGCCCTCACCTTCTCCACCTCCGGCCCCTACTCCGGCGACCCGCTCCCATCACTCCAGCAACCCACACGGCTCGCCGACCACCGCAGAACCTCCGCCTCCTCACCCTAATCAACCTCCGCCCTTCCACTTCCCCCAAATCACCCTCTGCAACTCCACCGAACAAACCCATCTCCCGACCCACAGTCCGACTTAGGGTAGCCCTTAGGCTCCGCCCCGCCGCCTACACACCCCCCGACCACCTTCGCCGTGCCACGGCGAAGGTCCTCCGCGTTTCTGATTGGGCCGAGAGGCCGTTTCTCTGTGGGCAGGTACCTGCGCTCGCCGCCGCCATTGTTGAAGCGAAGCAGCTTCTTCACCTGCTGCCCTAGGTGCGCCACGCCCAGGTCACACTCCCAGACAGTGCGAGGCGTCTTCGCGAAGTACCAGGATGCAGTCGAGTCGAAGCTCTCGCGTGAAGCCGCCGCGCTTCGCCTCGACTGCCGCTGCTTCCTCCGCGCAGGAACCCAAATTGGGGTGGGACATTTAGTCCCACCTCGTAACCTTTCAGAGGGGTGAGCCTGCATAAAGGCAAAAAGTGCCTTATGCTTGTTGCCTCTTGAGCATGGGGTGAGGTCCCTCTCACTCACTCGCTCGACCCGGCCTCATCCGCGACCACGCCCCGCGGACCTGGCCCACCCGACTTAGACTGACCTGCACTCCTCGCCCACCACGCACGCCGGTGGGCCTGGACCCGGGCGCGACCCGTACCCGACTACCCGGCAGCTCTGGGAGAGCTTTCCTAAGAGCGACTTCTGTGAGAGAGAAACGCGGGGGGGGAAGGGTAGAATAGGTTTTTGCCCGCTGACAAGAGCTTTGAAGTGTGCAGGCACAGGCGAAAGAGAAGGACGACGAAAGCTGAAGGAAGGAGGAGCACTGTAGCAGCGGCGGTTTAAGTCATCTGATTGGAAAATCAGACGACGTCCTGAAGGCAAAGAAGGAGAAGGAAGGCGAGGCAGAGGAGAACACAGAGAGGCCAAGGGAAGAACTGAAAGAAGAAGAAGAGCACGAGAAGATCTGAAGAAAGGAAAAGAAGAAAGAAAGAAGAAGAACAGGATCGCTCTGCAGAAGAAAAAGGAAGAGACGAGCAGAAACAGCTGAAAGAAGAAGAAGAACATCACCACTGCAGATAAAGAAGAAGAACAAAGGAAGAGAGCAGAAGATCTAAGAAGGAAGAAGAGGAGAAGCAAAGAGAAAAGAAGAAAAGCCAACAAATTCTCTCTCTCTCTTTATTTTTGTAATAAGAATTTGTATCTCTAGAATACAGTTTGCTCCCTGAGTTCGACCTAGGGAACTCTTTATTTCCGAGTAACAAATTGTATTAAACTGGTAATCACCTCTCTATACTATACTACGACGAAATAATAAAACTATAGAGGAAGGTCGCCACCATCACCCTGGGGTGTTATGGAATCTTTAGCGGCGAGAAAGAGTCGAAGGACGTGAGCTCCATTGTCGCAGCAATGGGGTAGGGGTTGATGAGGAGAGGAAATCGGAGGGGAGTGAAGGGACTAGCTCAGGAATGTAGGAGCCGATACCTCGCGCGAGGGTTGAGGTGCTTCTTAAGTAACCGTGCAAGTGATTCCAAGCACCGCAAGGTGCAATTAACCAAGATTAGGGCGGACGGTGGGATGAGAGAGATGTGTGCACGGGAAGCTCCATGAGAAAAGTGCGTCAGATGAGATCTGAGGGGTGTGACGAAGCATTGCGCAAAGGCATAGGAAGTTTGGATCAAGAACGACCGTTGAATCGAAGGCACAAAGAATCAACGGCTGCTACTTCTTTAGTTCTTTGCGATGAACAATGTTGGGTGCAGCCGCAGATCTAATTGGGTAAATTGCAGAGGCACCCTTGAAGCGAAACAATGTGACAATCGTGATAAAGCCCATAAGTGAGAGGAAAGATGGCACCGTGGTCCAAAAGTTTACAAATGGGTCCCTGGCGACTTGCCAACAAGTCCTTGATGACATTTATGCTTAAGAAATTGTGATGGATAAAGGACCTTTATGTAAAGTCATTAATGCAGGGTCCTAATGACGTCCAAATGCCATGAGATTTTTATTAGAGTTTAATTGAACATATTAGAATAATATTTCACTCTTCATTTGAACTTTTGAACTCAAACATATGTTCAATTTGCATTTATTAATAGAATATCTTATTTAGTGACCTAATTATGCATTTTTAACACAAATTGGATGTTTTAGGTCATTTTTGCTAATTTCCACACTTAACCTATTTATCATGTTAATAATGTAGTGTTTAACCTAGTTTCTAGTTTAACTTGGGCATTTTAGCTATGATAAGCCATACTTCATCAGGTTCTGGGCAAGTTAGGTCGGACGACAGGTAGGACGTTTGGCATAATGTTTAGTCATCTGGAAAGAAAAATCTCTGCGGGAATTGATTTCCCGAGGCTCAGACGACTATTAGGGTCTGACAAAAGTAGATTTGGGTTAGATTTAGCCTAACGTTTTTTTATGAGACGTCTGGGAGGCTTTATGAACGTCTGGAAATAAAAAAATATAATCATAAGATAATCCTTGAAGACAATGTTTTGATAGACCAACGGTCCTTTTGCTGGACGTTTGTCAAGGTCATCAGACGTCTTCTAAGTCGTCTGGACTATGGGTTGATCGTCTGAAAGCAATGATCAGAGACACTAAGTCCAGCCTAAGTGTTTGGACATCTGTACAAACTATCAAATATCTTAAAGTCTAGGATCAGACATCTGAAGTCCAGATTGGACATCTGATCAGGCTGTCTGGTTTCTATATTGATTTTCTGATTCATTTTCAGAGTTTGCCTAAGTGTCATGTAAGTGTTCCTAGGACTGCAGGTAGGTTATTTTGGTGCTCTTTAACAATAATCTAAGAAAAGTAAAGAGCAAAGTATATAAAGACAAATACAATGACATAAGAAAATTCTATCATATTCTTCTTCTTGCTTCTTCAAGCTCCTACTTCATGTGAGGTCCCATCACCTCTTCCCCTCCATTAAGCTCCTCCAATCCTCCATGGATGCGAGCTTGAGCTCCTTCACACTTGAATCAATTTGCATTTATCTTGAAAGCTTAAAACTTAATGTAAATGTTAAATGCCAAGTGTTTTGTTATCATCAAAATCAACGATTGTGGTGCCCTTTCACTAATAGGGTGTACCCAGACTATGTTGTGTTGAGTGTGGTGGAATGTCATGGTTACTTCGTGTGGAAATGTGGTCCATCCAGTCATAGGAGGGAGTCTAGACGGAGGGGTAAGGCAGGCCAACTGTGGGGTGATAGAGGAGATGCAGAGGAGAGAAGTCTACATGAATCATGGGGAGGTGAGTCGGGAGGGAAGAAGAGAAGAAAGATCGACGACAAGGATGAGGGCATGGGTGACATGGAGGAAAGAGTGGAGGAAAGAGAGCACTCTAATGCAATGGTGGTGCACAAGGTGGAAGACAAGGCGAGGTGCAACCTACAACAATTGAAGGATCACAAGAAACACCTCATTCGGAGGGCTTTACCTTCAGAGCTACAAAAGGAATGCCATATGAGGTGGGGTCATCAACAAGGAAGGGAGAGGGATCCAGTGGACGTGGAAGACATAATTTAAGAAATCGAGGACTGGTGCATTCGTCTATTAGAACAGATGAAGATGTGCTAGTAAATATTTTGAACATCATCTGATCTCCACCAGATGGAAAGGGGAAGCACGTGGTCTCTGATTAGCCCATAGTTGTGGGCTATTTAAGTATTTAAGTGCCTACACATTAGGTTAATTCTAACATTTATTTAGTATAAATTAGGATGTAAATAGATTAATTCATAGTTTTAATTTAATTACATAATCCATGCATTGCATTCATACTTTAAGTACATTTAGAATTAGTTTAGAATGGCATTTATCTAATTAGATAACCAATTAGGTATATTGTTTTTATTAACATAAAAGTTGAGGGTCTGTATATAAATGGCCCTAATATTTTAACATTATTTTCTTTTCTTCTTGCAGGAACGGCTGGCTGCCGCTCCAACGACGAATGGCTGGTGCAGTGAAGAACCCATTCAAGTGGGAGCGGATGTGATGGATCTGGTCGGGTGGATGATTTCAAATGTGTGCAGGCCACTACAAAAGGAGGAGGGAGGCAGCCGAGCTCGGGAGGCCTCCGCCACCGACCCACCACTGTGCAGAGAGAACCTCTCTCTTCCACTCCACACTGCTGGCCTCTACTGTGGCGACGAGTCTCCATCACCGTGGGCGTGTGGTGTGACAAGCCACACCGCCATTCGGAGCTCGCCGCATCATGGTGAGCACCTTAGCGTGCATCCCCCTCGCCGTCATCGCCGACCACCATCACCGAGCTACTGATTCAGCCACCCTCTTAGTAACTTAAGACGTCTGGGGAATTTCCCAGACGTCTGAAGTTACCCGCTCACTTCCACCGCACACGCCTGAAGTCGCCTGCAGACCCCTTCCCGCACCTGCAGAACCTTCAGCGCACCCACGTCCGTCAACCTTCAGCTCAAACGTGCCTCAACTCTCCAATAGCCACGCCTCCGCCCGCGCCTGCAGACCACCGCAACCATCTTCCACGCGCCTGCAGACCACCACAACGCTTCCACGCGCCTGCAGACCAATGCTTCACCGCGCCTGCAGACTAGCGCCCACCGTCTCCAACCGCGCCTGCAGCACCCTCCGCCTGCGCTTGCAGAAGCGCCTGCAGCTTTCGCGCCCACGCCAACCGTGCCTGCAGACCACCGCCACGCCTCCGCCCGCGCCTGCAGAGCCCATCTCCACGCGCCTGCAGTATCCACCGCCCGCGCTTGCAGAAGCGCCCGCAGCTTGCGCGCACACGCCAGCCGCCCGCAGCGCCCTCCGCCCACGCACAATAGCCTGCGCGCCCTCATCAGCTGTAGCCGCACCCGCTTAACCGCCTGCAGCCGCCACCAGCAGCACCTCCGCTGGAGCTCGTCCGGCCACCTCCGCCGCCGCGAGACTCGCCGCCACCACCGATTCGAAGCTCTTGGTCCAAGGGACCTCCTCCGAGCTTCCCGCGCCCAGCCATCGGCTCCTCGTCGTGCAAGACAACGGGGAAAAATTCCCCTGTTTTGCTACAGTAAATCGTTAATTAAAATTTACATTTTCTGCCATTGCCACATTTTAATCATATTTTATTGATTCTGCATTGCGGAAAATATCCTATAGTTTCTCATAATTACCATTTCAGCATTGTTTCTTGCTTAAACCTTAATCTAAAGGCAATCTTGGCTTGGTTCTTGTCCAAATTGACTACGAACAAACATTTTTAAGTGGCGTGAATTTTAATACGTTATTGCCTCCCTGTGGATACGACCCGCTCCTCTGCGAGTGGTTATTTGTTGTTAAAAATTGATTAGTCGATTTTTCCACCACATTAAACTACAAACGACTTAAAAGCGAAAGATCGACCAGTCAGTCTCATGTTGAGAGTGTTGTTTTGGAACGTGCGTGGGTTGCTCGACAAAGCCAAGAGGGGGACGCTGGCTAGATATTTGTAGGAGTGGCAGGTGGACTGTGGCTGTTAAGACCCTGGCATCAAACGCCTTTTAAGACGTCTGGGAGTTGGTCCAGACATCTGGTCAGACTTCTGGAAGACTTTCCAGATGTCTGAAAATTAATTTTTGCAACGTACGATTTCTCGTTTGCGCGTGCCGCCCTCTTTTCTTCTCTCTCTTCCCTCCCCGTCCTGCAGGCGCATCTTTTCTTCCTCTCTCTCTCCCCACGGTGCCTTCAAATACCTCCCCCCTCTCCTCTCCCTCACCATCACTCCACCGTCTCCTCCTTCTTCTTCCAGTTAGCGTGTGTTATAACCCTGGCATCAAACGTCATTTAAGACGTCTGGGAAGTGGTCCAGACGTCTGGTCAGATGTCTGGAAGCCTTCCCAGACGTTTGGAATTTAATTTTTTCTGCGTACGAGTTCACGTCTGCGCGCATGCGTGCGCAGACTGAACCGCCACCCTCCTTCTTCTCTTTCCTGCGGCTGCCTTCAAATACCCCCTCTCCACTCCCTCACCCTCACTCCACCGCCTCCTTCTTCTCCTTCTTCCTGTCAGCGAGAGAGTGAGCGGGCGAGGGCAGCAGCAGCTGCTGCTGTGCGTGCATAGGGAGGAGGGGCTGCTACGTGAGGGAGAGAGCTAGACCGCGAGGGTGCGAGCTCGTCGGAGTAGCCAGGGTCAACCGGCGGGTGTGCAGCGGAAGCGTGGTGTTGGGGAGGAGCTGCTGCAGCTCAGGCAGCAGACGAGCGCAGCACGGCACAGCCGTGAGCTACGGGCGGAGGGTGAGGAGGTCCTGATTCTGAACGACGGAGAGGGTCTCCAGACGTCCGGAGTGACAGTCGGACGTCTGGAAACTAAGTCCAGACGGTTTAGTGGGCTTCTGGACGTCTGAAGGACCGTGCAAGATCAAGGTATGACCTGAGCCACCGTTTAAGACATTTGGAAGTTGTTCCAGACGTCTGATTTTAGGCAGACTTGTTATTTTTGACCCGTTTAGGGTCCGTTCGAAGTTTGTTTTCCACGTTTCAAGTTTCGTTCTTCTCATATTTAGATCCTCTACCTATTAACAGTAATTGTATCATGTTCTGAGTATCTCATTGTAATTGATCCTTGTGTTAAGACCCCGTTCCGTTGCGGCTCTCGGGGTTACGGAGGCGGGAGGGCTTGCCAATCACGCCCCCGGTACTCTCGATTTTGCGAGTAGAGTGACCCCTTTAATTATTTATCAAAAATTATGCACTTGTGAAATAATTAGCAGATTCTAGAGTGTTGCATGAATCCTAGGATTGAAAAACTAGATTGAATGATAGATCCTAGGGTATGGCATGAATCCTAGGACTGAAAAACTAGATTGAATGATAAATCCTAAGATATGGCATGAATCCTAGGACTGGAAAGCTAGATTGAATATATATATTGCAGTCTTGAAAATGTAGAAAGGAAAACGATAACTTCCTGTAATTGGTTAACAGTTGCCTGTTTATAAATGGATAATTAAAACATGGGTTATATGAATATAAAGCTGAAATGATGAAACCTAAATTGGCTGAGTTAAAGAAAAATGAGCATGAACCCTACGGGGAATTAGGAGTAGAGCTTCTGAGAAGTGAATGGAATAGAATTGGGGAAGTGAGCTGACCCTTGAGTACGGAGTACCAAGGAGAGCGACTGTCCCCCCTATTTAGTGCAAAGCGGAGCTGGCCACCCCACGGGCCCCGGGGTTCTGCTAGCCTCCTACACCGACTTGTTAGGCCCACTGGACAAACCAGGGTAGTCAGGCGAGGGTGCGCGGACTGTGGAGGGGCTGGACCCCTATTACTGAGAGGGCTCTGCCCTATACTGGTTTCGAGCTGTGCTTTGGGGCACACCCGTTAACGGAAACGACTAACCGCATGCTAGTGTGGGGTAGCTACCCGTGCGTTTATCGCGCGTGCTGTAGTCACCGTTACGTCTGTCAGTGACCTTGGGGTGGTTGATTGAGGGTAAGACCACCACAGGGGACTCTCCCGGCCAGGAGAGCACCACGTGCTACTTCTACTTTTCGGAAAAGACTGCAATCAAGATCGTTCCCACGAGGAACATTCAAGATCATGAAAAAGATCTGAGGAATAACTCAATAACGAGTAAACGGAAAAATAAAGAAAGAAATTAAAAATATAACAGCTACTGTCCACCTTACTATTTTCTTAGCTCTTAGTTGCCACTCTACTCAGCGTTTCGCTGACGTGTCACCTTTTCAGGACCAGGTGTTGAGTAGCAAGAGTCGGCGGCTGAAGAGGGTGCTGGGCCTAGCAGAGCCCAGTAGTTTTACTTGTGTAGTACCCACTGTACTTTTCCTTCTGTTGAAGTGAGTATTTTCTATTACCACTATACTCTTTTATTGTAAGCATCATGTTTATGTACCTGTTTATTTCTTTACTGTTGTGGTAGTGTATACTGTAGTATTTCTTTTCTTTACTGCTATATTTTGTTACTGCTAGTTATATACATGGTGAATGTGATTTATTTTACTGCTCTTTTGGTTGCTTTCTCGTTGGACGACTGGGTCTTGGGATTAGTCGAGTCGGTCCGATTCTCGTGTCTCGTAGGGATTCGGGAATCGGGTCTTAACAAGATTGTATCAGAGCAAGGTCGTCCCGAGAAGTGAACCAACTGACTGAAAAATAAACAATTCACGTGTCTGTAACTAGAGTAGCCACCACAACGTTTCTTTTGACATATGTTCTTAGACTTTTCCGTTAGATATTGATTCGTATTGACGTGTTTCCTTTCTGCATTTGTGTCTCCTTGCAGGAGATGCCTCGACGCGGGACTAGCGAGGCGGGCCGCAGGCGCGGCCGAGGACGAGGTCGGAGGGGTAGGCGTGTTGAGGTTGATGTTTCTGTAAACCAGCCACTGCTCCCGGGCATTCAGGCCCAGGACCTCGCCCAGCTGATACGGGACATTGTGCGAGAGGAGCTCCACCTGTCGCCTCGAGCGCCTTTCCCTGGGGCTGCCGAGGGGGAGTCCTCTGTGGGACCACGCGACGGACGTGGTGCTAGACACGGGGGAAGGGATGGGTCGCCACCGCCCCCACCTTCCTTCGACACTTCTGTGCACGAGGCTTCTTTACCTGGAGGTGCACCAGCATCTCCATTGCAACGCCACTTCGAGCTTTTCGGACAGTTTCGGAAGTTGAAGCCCCCCTCCATCAAGGGGGATGAGGACCCGACTGAGGCAGAGGACTGGCTCGAGCAGATCGAGAAGGTTTTTGACACCCTTCGCCCCCTGGTGGAGTGCCGCGTGGCCATTGCCACGTACCAACTGGAGAGCGCGGTACACAGGTGGTGGAGGGCAGTCGGGGGACCGGAGAGGGACGAGTTGACCTGGGACCGGTTCGTCACCCTCTTCTGCGAGCAGTACTTTCCCCAGACGTGGCAGGACCAGAGGAAGTGGGAGTTCCACACTCTCCGCCAGGGGACGATGACCGTGAGCGTGTACCGCACACGTTTTCTGGAGCTGTCTCGCTTCGCAGCGACAGCAGTTGCCACTGAGGAGGAGCGCCTTTGGAGGTTCACCGAGAGGCTCCGACCTGTGATTCGGGGGTATGTCAAACCCTTGAAGCTACCTACGTTCTTGAGGGTGGTGGAGGCAGCTTTGACATACGAAGAGACCAACCCGTCCACGCGAGATACTAACAACGGGCAGAAGAGGCCCTATCAGCCAGACTTCTCACAGGGCCAGCGAGAGAGGAGACACGTGGAGCCCGCAGGAGAGCCATCACATTTTGCAGGGCCATCAGTGGCCTTTGGGGGCCCTCGACAGGGACCCCCGCCCAGCCGATAGCGGGGACCCACTGAGGGCAGGAATCGGGTTCCCCTCTGCTACCAGTGTGGCCAGCCGGGCCGCATCAGGAGGGACTGCCCGTCTAGGGCAGGTGGTCAGCAGATGCTTCCTGCGTTGAGCACTAGAGGACAAGCAGGAGGCCGCGGGTTCCAGGCACGAGGAGGAGGACAGCAATCACGGGGAGGGTACCAGTCAGCAGCTACTCGTCCGACATAGAGTGCGGCTGCTTCGTCCGCACCTAGGGCTGAGGGGCGTATCAACGCCCTGATACATAGGGATTCCAGAGCTTCGGGATCAGTGGTGGTAGGTATGGTTTTAGTTTTCGGCAGACTCGTTTACACGCTTTTCGATTCCGACGCTACGCACTCGTTTGTTGCCGCGAGTTTCGCGGTTAGTTTGGGGTAGGATTGTGTGCTGTTAGAGGATCCGTTCATGATCAGAGGTCCGAGTGGTCAGTTGTTTGTAAATGAGGAGGTATACACGGGTTGCGAGGTCAGTATTGGGGGACACAGCCTTCCCGCTGTCCTGATTATGATACAGATGAAGGACTTTGGCGTAATTCTGGGGATGGATTGGTTGTCCGCTTACCACGCCTTGGTGGACTGTTTTGAGAGAAAGATCGTCTTCTCCATACCGGAGTTGCCTTCTTTCGAGTTCCACGGTCAGCCAGTGGACGAAGGCTTCAGGTGCATTTCTGCACTTCGGGCGGTAAGACTTTTGAGCCAGGGGTATGAGAGCTTCCTAGCTTGTGTGGTGGCAGAGCCCAACCCTGTGGCAGACTTCTAGAGTATCCCGGTGGTCAGAGAGTACCCCGACGTGTTCCCAAACGAGTTGCCAGGACTACCGTCAGAGCGTGAGATCGAGTTTGAGATCTCACTAGTACCAGGGACCAGCCCCATCTCCACAGCACCATACAGGATGGCACCACTTGAGCTGCGAGAGCTCAAGTCTCAGCTGCAGGATCTTTTGGAGAAGGTCTTTGTGAGGCCCAGCGCATCTTCCTGGGGAGCCCCGATACTGTTTGTAAAGAAGAAGGATGGTACCTTACGCCTTTGTGTGGACTACCGACAGCTGAATAGGGCCACCATCAAAAACAGGTATCTGCTGTCGAGGATTGATGACTTGTTTGACCAGCTGCGAGGTGCCACGGTATTCTCCAAGATCGACTTGAGGTCTGGATATCACCAGTTGAGGATCAAGGAGGCAGACGTCTCCAAGATAACTTTCCGCACCCGGTACGGACACTATGAGTTTCTGGGCATGCTGTTTGGGCTGACCCATGCCCCCGTTGCCTTCATGGACTTGATGAACCGGGTGTTTAGACCGTACTTGGACCAGTTCGTGGTGGTATTCATTGATGATGTGCTCATCTATTCTCGAGATTAGACGCAGCACGGATAGCACTTGCGGATGGTTCTTGACACACTGAGACGACGTAGGCTGTACGTCAAATACAGCAAGTGCGAGTTCTGGTTAAGGGAGGTGACCTTCTTAGGCCATGTGATCTCTGGGGATGGCTTGGCTGTGGACCCAGCCAAGGTCGAGGCAGTGCTCAGGTGGGAGAGACCGCGTACGGTTACTAAGATTCGTAATTTCTTGAGACTGGCAGGCTACTACAGGCGGTTCATCAGGGGCTTTTCACAGATTGCACATCCTATGACACAGTTGACTTGGAAGGACGTGTCCTTTACTTGGACAGACACCTGTGAGGTGTGTTTTCAGGAGCTGAAGGAGAGGCTGACTTCGGCTCCCGTGCTCACCATCCCAGACAGTAGTGGCGGGTTCGTTGTGTACACGGACGCCTCTTTGTAGGGGTTAGGGGGTGTGCTCATGCAGAGGGGTCACGTTGTCGCCTACGCTTCGCGGCAACTGAAGCCCCATGAGCATAGCTACCCTACCCACGACCTGGAGCTGGCAGCTATCGTCTTCGAGCTGAAGACCTAGAGACATTACTTGTACGGTGAGACCTTCGAGATTTTCATAGATCACAAGAGCCTCAGATACCTGTTTGATCAGAAGGAGCTCAACATGAAACAGAGACGTTGGTTGGAGCTCCTAAAGGACTATGATTGCAGCATTTCCTACCACCCGGGAAAGGCCAACGTGGTGGCTGACGCCCTGAGCCGGAAGGTGCCTGCACACTTGGCCAGTTTACAGGTGCAGAGTTGGAGCCTCTTGGAGGAGATGGGCAGTTGGCGACCCCTAGAGTTACGGGGGCACTAGGGGCAGTGACTGTGATGCGACAGATGAGGCCAGAGCTGATAGATCGCATCATCACAGGATAGATGGCTGACCCGTACTTGCAGTCCTTTCGTGACAGAGTACTGTCAGGAGACCCGGGGGACTTCTCTTTTACAGACCAGGTGCTGCGCATGAGGAGACGTCTGTGTGTTCCCAGAGACGAGGAGCTGTTGAGAGAGCTCCTGACTGAGGCACATGGTTTCAGATTTACCATACATCCTAGAAACACGAAGATGTACCATGACTTGAGACGTGACTTTTGGTGGAGGGGAATGAAGCGGGATGTGGGTGAATTCGTGCAGTAGTGTTTAGTGTGCCAGCTGTTGGTGCTAGAGCACCACGATCATTTGTTTTGATGATAACAAAATACGTGTTATTTAACATTTGCACTTGGAGTCTTAGATTTCAGGTCAATTGCAAATGTATACGTGATTAGACGGAGTTTGAGCTCGCATCCAGGATGGATTAGACGAGCTTGATGGAGAACAGAAGAGATTCGCGAGGAGCGATATATTAAAGATGGAAGGAAATGAAGAATAGGATAGATTTCCTTCTTTTGTACTTGTTGTATTTTTCATTTCTTTTGTTGCTCTTTATTTCCTTAGATAATTCATGTTAAAGAGCCTCAAAGTACCCTAACAGTAGTCCTAGGAACACCTGCACAACCCTAGGATACTTAGGTTTTCTGTAGAACACATAGAAAATCAATATAGGGTTCAAACAGAGTTTTCAGACGTTTAATTCCAAAATCAGACGTCTGATAAAGTATTTTAAGACGTCTGACTGTTATTTCAGACGTCTGATAACTGTTAGGCTGGACATAGTTAGTTCCGTCTGATGAAATTAGACGTCCAGACCTTAGACCAGACGTCTTAGGAGACGTCTGATGTTTTTGCCAGACGTCCAATTAGTGGCCCGTTGGCTGGCTTAGCAAACACTCAAGAATATGACCGTTAGAGCCTTATCAGACGTCCATAGGACTGTCCAGACGTCTGATAATTGACCGTTTTGTCTCGGCTGACCCAAAATCTCTTCTCAGAGATTTTCTAGCCATTGCAACGTTTGGAAATCCATTCCCATAGAAAAAGTAGGTTTCCAGACGTCCAGACATAGTGCCAGACGTCCTGTATGTCGTCTGATGGACTTGCACAAAAATCCTGTTTAGATCTGATTCAAGTCAGGAAGAGACCCACCCAAAATCAGATGTCTGACCTTGAAATTAGACGTCTTAAAGTGAACTTCCAGACGTCTGATGCTAGAATTAGACGTCTGATAAGCCTGTCAGAACAATGATTGTTCCTGATTTCAGGCTGATTCTCTTGGGCTTTGTTCCCAACGGCTATAGAACCTTTCCTAAGCCTTCCAAAGCCTTCCTAAGGCCTCTATAAATAGAGGGGAGCCTTTGACACACCAATATACACTTAGAGAGACCAAGATACACAAGAAACACTTTGTAATACACTTTCCACTCTCTTGTGTCCTAGCTAGCTCTTGCTCTCCAAGCTCTAGTTCCATTCTCTTGAGAGCATCAAGCTGTTGCGCACCCGCTCTCCCGCCGTTGTTCACGAGAGCGAAGTTGCGCCGTCGCGTGGCTCACGCACCGCGTCATCAACTCGACGCACTCCTTGCAAAGGGGAGTTTCTTAATTCCTATAGAAGTTAGGTTAATAATTACTTTGTTGGCTCTATAGGACTTGTTTCTTTTATCTTTGTTATTTGGTTGGGTATTCGCTTTGCGAATTCCCGTCTCCTTCGCGAGACAAAATCCTTCTCGTGGAGAGAAGGGGTTGAGGTACGCTACCCTCGTTTAAGTAGCGTGGTTCTATTGAGGTTGAATCACCCTCGTTTAAAGTGATTCGGTTTAGTGGATTTTGATCAACTTAGTTGATCGGAAAATCCTAACTCGAGAGGGTTGGGTGGTGGTTTTCACCCGGTTTGGGTTTCCACCTAAAAATACGTGTGTACTTGGTTGATTGATTTTTTTGTGAGATTGTTTATTTTATTTCCGCAATTATTACGTCACCCCCTCCCGGTAGGGCCGAAAATCAAAACCTTCACCAACAAGTGAAAGCCGAGCATCGGAGGCCTGCAGGGCCGCTACAGCCACTTTCGGTGCCAGAGTGGAAGTGGGAGAGCATCACTATGGACTTGGTGGTGGGCTTACCTGTTACCCAGCGAGGACACGACGCAGTCTGGGTAATCGTTGACAGATTGACGAAGACGACGCGTTTCTTTCCGATCCGAGTCACCTTGGGACCAGCACAGTTGGCAGAGAGGTATATCCGCGACGTGGTACGTCTACACGGAGTTCAAAGGGAGATCGTATCCGACCGGGATACCCGCTTTACGTCCCAGTTTTGGGCTGAGTTTCAGCAGGCCCTAGGGACGCGGTTGAGGTTCAGTACAGCTTACCACACCCAGACGGACGGATAGTCTGAGCGCACGATACAGACACTTGAGGACCTTTTGCATGCTTGCATACTGGACTGGAGGGGCTCTTGGGAGGAGCACTTGCCCCTGGTGGAGTTTGCATATAATAACAGTTATCACTCAAGCATAGGCATGGCACCCTACGAGGCTCTGTACGGACGGAGGTGTACGGGACCCTTGAGTTGGGTTGAGGTAGGGACCAAGTGGGAGGTTGGCCCCAGGCTGATCCGGTAGAGTCAGGAGGTGGTCAAGCAGATTCACAGGCGACTCCGCACTGTCAGGAGTAGACAGAAGAGCTATGTAGATCGGAAACGTAGAGAGGTGCAGTTTGAGGTTGGGGACCACGTCTTCCTTCATGTTTTGCCCATGAAGGGCCTGCAGCGGTTTGGGGTGAGAGAGAAGCTCGCGCCGAGGTTCGTGGGACCCTTTGAGGTCCTGGAGCGGGTTGGACCCATTGCTTAAAGGCTTTCCCTTCCTCCCCAACTTTCTGGTGTGCACGACGTGTTCCACGTGTCCAACCTCAGGAAGTATGTCGCTGACCCCAGTCACGTCCTGAGTCACGAGAGCGTCGAGGTGGGCGATGACCTGACATTCCCCGAGCGGCCAGTGCAGATTCTCGACAGAGCCGTCCGCAGTCTGAGACGGAAGCAAGTACCCCTGGTGAAGGTTTTGTGGAGGAGCCAGCGGTACGAGGAGGCTACCTAGGAGCCTGAGGCGGCGATGCAGGAGTGGTACCCGCAGTTTTTCGTGGGTACGTCTTTTCGAACCAGCTTCGGTCCTCTTTGAGTTTGTTATGCATATATCGTTCTTTTCCGCACCCTAGTTAGCGCAAGTTTTAGGGATGAAACTTCCTTTGAGTTTGTTATATTGTTATAACCCTGGCATCAAACATCGTTTAAGACGTCTGGGAAGTGGTCCAGACGTTTGGAGGCCTTCCCAGACGTCTGGAATTTAATTTTTTCGGCGTACGGGTTCAGGTCTGCGTGCATGCGCGCGCTGACTGAACCGCCACCCTCCTTCTCTTTCCTTCCTCCCTACAGACGCAGCCCTTTTTCTCTCTCTCGCTCCCCGCGACTGCCTTCAAATACCCCTTCTCCTCTCCCTCACCCTCACTCCACCGCCTCCTTCTTCTCCTTCTTCCTATCAGCGAGAGAGTGAGCGGGCGAGGGCAGCAGCAGCTGCTGCTGTGCGTGCGTATGGAGGGGCTGCTGCGTGAGGGAGAGAGCTAGACCGGGAGGGTGCGAGCTTGCCGGAGCAGCCAAGGCCGACCGGCGGGTGCGCAGCGGAAGCGTGGTGCTGGGGAGGAGCAGCTGCAACTTAGGCAGCAGGAGAACGCGACGCGGCACGGCCATGCGCGGCAGGCGGAGGGAGAGGAGGTCCTAATTCTGGGAAAATTTCCCAGAATCAGACGTCTGGACATACGTCCAGACGACGCAGGAGACGTCTGGAGGGAGGTCCAGACATCTAAAAGGTACGATATTTTTACCTTCCTTCTTCTTTCGTGAGTACAGCCATGCAGCCGTTTCGCCGAAGGCTTCTGCATCATTTCATGTTGAGGACGGCCGTGTATGTGTGCAGGACTCATTCGGGAAGGCGCAAGGGCACGCCCTCCCACACAGATCGGACGTCTGGGCACAGCACCAGACGACGGAGAGGGTCTCCAGACGTCCGGAGTGATAGTCGGACGTCTGGAAACTAAGTTCAGACGGTTCAGTGGGCTTTTGGACGTCTGAAGGACCGCGCAAGATCAAGGTATGACCTGAGCCACTGTTTAAGACGTCTGGAAGATGTTCCAGATGTCTGATTTTGGGCAGACTTGTCGTTTTTGACGCGTTTAGGGTCCGTTCGAAGTCCGTTTTCCGCGTTTCAAGTTTCGTTCTTCTCAGATTTAGATCCTCTACCTATTTGCAGTAATTGTATCATGTTCTGAGTAACTCATTGTAATTGATCCTTGTGTTAGGACCCCATTCCGTTGCAGCTCTGGGGGTTGCGGAGGCACGCGGGCTCGCCGATCACGCCCCCAGTACTCCCGATTTTGCGGGTAGAGTTGCCCCTTTAATTATTTATCAAAAATTATGCACTTGTGAAATAATTAGTAGATTATAGTGTGTTGCATGAATCATAGGACTGAAAAACTAGATTGAATGATAGATCCTAGGATATGACATGAATCCTAGGACTGAAAAACTAGATTGAATGATAGATCCTAGGATATGGCATGAATCCTAGGACTGGAAAACTATATTTAATATATATATTGCAGTCTTGGAAAAGTAGAAAGGAAAATGATAACTTCCTGTAATTGATTAACAGTTGCCTGTTTATAAATGGATAATTATTGTTGAGAACATGGGTTATATGAATATAAAGCTGAAATGATGAAACATAATTGGCTGAGTTAAAGAAAAATGAGCATGAACCCTACGGGGAATTAGGAGTAGAGCTCCTGAGAAGTGAATGGAATAGAATTGGGGAAGTGAGCTGACCCTTGAGTACGAAGTACCAAGGAGAGCGACTGTCCCCCCTATTTAGTGCAGAGCGGAGCTAGCCGCCCCAGGGACTTGGGGTTAGGTCTGGCCACTGTGTACCGACTTTTGGCCCTAGTGTGCACAGTACCGAGGAGAGCTACTAGTGTAGGGAGAGCACTAGCCACCCCACGGGCCCCGAGGTTCTGTTAGCCTCCTACACCAACTTGTTAGGCCCACTGGGCAAACTAGGGTAGTGAGGCGAGGGTGCGTGGACTGTGGAGGGGTTGGACCCCAGTTACTGAGAGGGCTCTGCCCTATACTGGTTCCGTGCTATGCTTTGGGGCGCACCCGTTAACGGAAACGACTGACCGCGTTCTAGTGTGGGGTAGCTACCCGTGCATTTATCGCGCGTGCTGTAGTCACCGTTACGTCTGTCAGTGACCTTCGGGTGGTTGACTGAGGGTAGGACCACCATGAGGGACTCTCCCGGCCAGGAGAGCACCACGTGTTACTTCTACTTTTCAGAAAAGACTGCAATCAAGATCGTTCCCACGAGGAGCATTTATGATCAAGAAAAAGATCTGAGGAATAACTCAATAACGAGTAAACGGAAAAATAAAGAAATAAATTAAAAATATAACAGCTATTGTCCACCTTACTGTTTTCTTAGCTCTTAGTTGCCACTCTACTCAGCGTTTCGCTGACGTGTCACCTTTTCAGGACCAGGTGTTGAGTAGCCAGAGTTGGCGGCTGCAGAGGGTGCTGGGTCTAGTAGAGCCCAGTTGTTTTACTTGTGTAGTACCCACTGTACTTTTCCTTCTGTTGTAGTGAGTATTTTCTGTTACCACTGTACTCTTTTATTGTAAGCATCATGTTCATGTACCTGTTTATTTCTTTACTGTTGTGGTAGTGTATACTGTAGTATTTCTTTTCTTTACTGCTGTATTTTGTTACTGCTAGTTATATACATGGTGAATGTGATTTATTTTACTGCTCTTTTGGTTGCTTTCTCGTTGGACGACTGGGTCTTGGGATCAGTCGAGTCGGTCCGATTCTCGTGTCTCGTAGGGATTCGGGAATCGGGTCTTAACAGCGTGAGAGTGAGAGGGCAAGGGTAGCAGCTGCTGCCGAGTGTGCGCGGGGAGGAGGAGGTGCAGCGAGAGGGAGAAGAGGTAGAGCGCGAGTGTGCGAGCTCGCCGGAGCAGCCAGGGCCAGTCGACGGGCGCATAGCGGGAGCGTGGCGCTGGGGAGGTGCTGCTGCAGCTCAGGCAACAGGCGAGCGCGGCGCGGCACGGCAGTGTGCAGCAGGCGGAGGGCGAGGAGGTCCTGATTCTAGGAAAATTTCCCAGAATCAGACGTCTTGACCTACGTCCAGACGGCGTGGGGGACGTCTGGAATGAGATCCAGACGTCTGAAAGGTACAATATTTCTTTTCCTTCTCCTTTCGCGTGTACGGCCAGGCAGGCCGTTCCGCCGATGGATCTGCTTCTTTGCCGTGCTGAGATCGATTTCGTATATGTGCAGGGTTTGTTCGGGAAGGCGCAAGGGAACGCCCTCCCACACAGATCAGACGTCTGGGCCCAGCACCAGACGGTGGAGAGGGTCTCCAGACGTCCGAAGTGATAGTCAGACGTCTGGAACTAGGTCCAGATGGTTCAGCAGGATCCTGGACGTCTGAAGAATCGTGCAGAAACAAGGTATGACCTGAACCATCGTTTAAGACGTCTGGAAGATGTTCCAGACGTCTGATTTGGGGCAGACTTATCGTTTTTGACCTGTTTAGGATCCGTTCGAAGTTCGTTTTCCGCGTTTCAAGTTTCGTTCTTCTCAGACTTAGTTCCTCTACTTGCTACAGTACTTGTATCTTATTCTGAGTAGTTCCTTGTGTTTGATTCTTGTGTTAGGACCTCGTTCTGTTACAGATCTAGGGGTTGCGGAGGCACGTGGACTTGCCGATCACGCCCCCAGTACTTCCGGTTTTGCGGGTAGAGTGGTTTCCTTTAATTATTTATCAACATTATGCACTTGTGAGATAATTAATAGATTCTAAGGTATGGCATGAACCCTAGGACTGGAAAGCTAGATTGAATGATAGATCCTAGGGTATGGTATGAACCCTAGAACTGGAAAACTATATTGAATGATAGATCCTAGGGTATGGCATGAATCCTAGGACTGGAAAACTAGACTTAATGATAGATTCTATGGTGTGGCATGAATCTTAGGAGCAGAAACACTGAAACGAATATCGTGAATATATGAATTGCAGTCTTGGAAAAGTAGAAAGAAAAATGATAATTGCCTGTAATTGGATAACAGTTGCTTGTTTATGAATGGATATTAACTGTTGAAAACATGGGCTATATGAAAATAAAGCTGAAATCATGAAATTTAAATTGGCTTAGTTAAAGAAATATGAGCATGAACCATACAAGGAATTAGGAGTAGAGCTCCTGAGAGGTGAATGGAATAGAATTAGGAAAGTAAGCTGGCCCTTGAGTACGGAGTACTAAGGAGAGCGACTGTCCCCCCTGTTTAGTGCAGAGTGGAGCTAGCCGCCCCAGGGACCCGAGGTTAGGTCTGGCCACTTTGTACCGACTTTTGGCCCTCACGTACACAATACTGGGGAGAGCTACTAGTGTAGGGAGAGCACTAGCTACCCCACGGGCCCCGGGGTTTTGCTAGCCTTCCTACACCGACTTGTTAGGCCCTCTAGGCAAACCAAGGTAGTCAGGCGAGGGTGCGCGGACTATGGAGGGGCAAGACCCCTATTTGGTTACTGTGAAGGGGCTAGACCCCTTTTACTAAGAGAGCTTTTCCCTATACTGGTTTCGTGCTGTGCTTTGGGGCGCACCCGTTAACGGAAACGACTGACCGCGTGCCAGTGTGGGGTAGCAACCCGTGCGTTTATCTCACGTGCCGTAGTCACCGTTACGCATGTCAGTGACCTTGGGACGCTTGACTGAGGGTAGGACCACCACGGGGGACTCTCCCAGCCAGGAGAGCACCCCGTGCTACTTCTACTTTTTGGAAAAGGCTGCAATTAAAATCGTTCCCACGAGGAACATTCGAGATCAAGAGAAAGATCTGAGGAATAATTCAAGAATGAGTAAATAGAAAAATAAAGAAAGAGATTAAAAATAACAGCTACTTGTCCACCTTACTATTTTTCTTAGCTTGTTGGTTGCCACTCTACTCAGCGTTTCGCTGGCGTGTCACCTTTGTCACCTTTTCAGGACCAGGTGTTGAGCATCTAGAGCCTGCGACTTCAGAGGGTGCTAGGCCTAGTAGAGCCCAGTAGTTTTACTTGTGTTGTACCTACTGTACCGTTTCTTCTGTTGTAGTGAGTATTTTCTGTTACCACTGTACTCTTTTATTGTAAGCATCATGTTTATGTACCTGTTTAATTCTCTACTGTTGAGGTGGTGTGTACTGTAGTAGTTCTTTTCTTTACTGCTGTACTTTTGTTACTGCTAGTTATATGCACGGTGAATGTGGTTTATTTTACTGCTCTTTTGGTTACTTTCTCGTTGGACGACTGGGTCTTGGGATCAGTCGAGTCGGTCCGATTCTCGTGTCTCGTAGGGATTCGGGAATTGGGTCATAACAGTGGCTTATTCCTAGAGACACACATTGATAATGATGATTTATCGGGGTGGCATCCTCTTATGATGAATGGGGCGGTTGATCTCAGATATGTGAAGGCAACTGGAAGGGCAGGCGATTTTGGAATTTGGTGGAAGAAGGAAGTTTGTCAGGTCATGGATTGGTGGGCTGATTCGTTCATCCTAACGTGTAGGTTGGTTAGATGCAGTGATAACTTTGTTTGTCATGTCTCCTATGTGTATGGACCCTGCACTTAGAGTGAAAGACCTGGTCTGTGTGAGCAATTGACGATGGCTGCGGAATGAGTGCAGGGGGGAGCCTGGTTGGTCGAAGGGGATTTCAATGCTACATTATCTTTTACTGATAGACCAGATGGACGCATAGACTCTTCCACCTTTGGGTTCCAATCTGTTGTGTCGGAGTTAGAATTGCTGGACATGCCAGTGTCTAGAGCTACGTATACATGGAGGAATGGCAACGGTCAAATGTCTAGGCTGGACAGGTTCATGTCCAATGTGAACCTGTTGGACTCATTCCCTATGGCCTTGGTAGTGGCATTGGAGCGTCTCTTCTCGGATCATACATCCATTCTATGGGAGAGTGGTGAGGGGGTAAACTGACACACTTATTTTAAATTCCAGCAGTCATGGCTGAATGAAGACAGGTTTAGGAATATGGTAACCTCTTGGTGGAAGACCCAGGAGTTGTAGGGGACAGCCACCCAATGAGTGGCTGCAAAGTTGAAGGGGTTGCGTCTCCTGTTGTTTGAATATAAGCAGTCTAGTGCGACTGCTAGAAATAGAAAAAATAAGGATGCTCTAGAGGGGCTACGATAGCTTGACTTCAAGGAGGAGGGTGGGCTACTATCTGAAGATGAGACAACAAAGAAGAGAGATCCAGTCAATCATCACTAAGGAGGATCTACAGAGAGAAATCGACTGGCGTCAGCATTCGAGTCAGTTGTGGTTGAAAGAGGGAGTCGCTAACACCAAGTTCTTCCACGGCTTTGCCAATGCGCACAGAAGATTCAACTTGTTATCTGCGCTACCTTATGAAGGGCAAAGAGCAAACTCAGTGCAAGGGATGTGAGAGTTAGCGAGTTGCTACTTTATCGACATCACCCATGTTGGGCCGAGGGGCGATTGGTGCCTTAACTCCTCAGATATGCCGTGTATTGGGGAGGCTGAAAGGGACAGACTTTGTCAACCGATTAGTGAAGAGGAGGTGATGGGGGCAATGAAGGGACTTAAGGCTGAAGGCTCCCCAAGTCCAGATTGTTTCACAGTGTTATTCTACAGAGAGTTTTGGCTGGTGGTAGGACCAGAAGTCATGCAGGCAGTGGTGTAGTTCCAACGAGGTAACAGTGGGTTAGAAAAAATCAACAAGTCCCTGCTTTTCCTACTACCAAAAAAGCAAGGTGTGGTGGAGTGTTCAGACTTCCATCCCATTGCACATTCCAATTCTATCTTCTTGATAATTGGAAAGGTGCTTGCTAATAGGTTGCGAGATGTGCTTCCAGAGTTGATCATCTCAGTTCAGGCCACTTTTTTGAAAGGGCACTCTCTTCAAGAGTCGTTCACACTGGCACAGGAGATGGCCTCCGGATGGGTGAGAAGGAAGAAGGGTGCATTCATGTGGAAGGTGGATTTCTCCAAAGCCTACTACTCAATCTCTTGGTCGTACTTGTGGGAAATCTTTAGAAGGAGGGGGTTCCTGGAGAGTTGGATCCAGTGGCTCAAGCAATGCATCACCACATCCTCCTTTTCGCCATTAGTAAATGGGAAACCGTCTGGTAGGTGGATCCAGCCTCAGAAGGAAGTGAAGCAGGGATGTCCACTTGCTTTGTTGGTCTTTATTCTGGCAGTGGATACGCTAGCATGCTTTGCATTCAAGGCATGCGATGGAGGTTTGCTACATGGGTATTCATTTACGAATAATCGTGCTTTGACGCTTATCCTACAGTATGCCGACGACATGATTTTTTTATTAAGGGGGGGCACAGGGAGGCCAGATATTTGAGACACCTAGTGGAGATCTTTGGAGAGATCACGGGGTTGAAATAAATGGAGCAAAGTCGTCGCTTGTATGTTTCGGGATTGTGATTGCTAATCAGGAGGCCATCTACGCCACTCTATGGACACCTATGGTACACTTGTCGATCCGACATCTGGGGCTACCAGTGATGTAAAGTCCTAAAATCTAGGTTCCAAGTCATTTTAAGGTGGTCCAGGTCAGTTCGAATCCAGAAATCCGGTTGTAGTTCAGTGTTGGTGTCAACATCTCCTTAAATTGTCAAAAAATGTGTGTTTCTACTCAACCCCTAGACAAACATTGTCAAAAGGGTGTTATGTATGGCACCGTTTGATTCCTCTTGTCACAAGCTTTCCGGTGACACTTGTTTCGCACAAATCCGAGGTGTATAGCTCTAGTTATGGCCAAAACAAGTCAAGGACCAAAATGTAAGGTAGACCAAACCTTAGGTGTATCTTGGGTATTTCACACTACTAAACCTATCTGCAACAACTTTTGGTCCTATAAAAGGACCCCCTTGGGTCCTTGGATTGTCATGAGCCCTTAAAGCACCAAAAATCTAAAGAGAAAAGGGAGAGAAAAGAATAAGGATTTCATTAGAAATGCTAATTCAAAAATCGTAGGGTCCTTATCACGATTTTGAAATCTCCAAGCTTCCCAACGAAAAAGTCGCAGCGGCGGTGGCTACGCATAGCAGGCGTGCGACATGTGGCAGTGATGCAGCACTTGGGAGTGACGTGTGGAAAGGCTTGCGGGCACGTTTTCGCACAACTGCAGGATGCGATGAAGCACGGTGCGGCGGAGAGCTAACACGTGTCGCAATCCAGCAGCGTTAGGCATGTGTGGCGTGATTCGGTGTGCAGCGCGCAGATGAATAACATTGCGACACGTGTCGCACGAATGGCTCGCGCAGGGTGGCGACCAATCTGAGTGAATCATTTCGGTTTAGGACCCCCTCACGTTGTTTCGCCCTATTCGAGGCCTTCTCGAGCTTGGAATTCGACAAATAAGGTACCGTTGTAGTTGTATCGATGCATACTACGCGTTGGTATGATTTATTTTCACTTTTGAGTACTTTTCCTTTTCTGACAAATCAGAAACATAACTAGTTGTCTTCAACCCTATTTTTGGTCCGTATGAACCAGGTTTTACCTTCGGTGCGTGCGTGAATCCATAGGTAGGTGTGGAGGCTACCACCATATTCTATGTGTATGGTTCAGAGTCACCGTGACCCACCGGTGGCATTAGGTATATGTAGTGTACCCCTCCTCTCGATCTCGTCTAGTTTTCAAGTGCCTATGGATCTATCGGGTGTAATTTCTCGCATGTTCTACTTGATTAGCATTTGCCCTTTCGAATCTCTTTGGTACATTCCCTGATGCACGGGCACTTTAGAGGAAAATTAATATGTTTTTATGCAAGATAGTAAAGGTTAATAGCCACATGTACCCCTATCATTGCATGCATAAAATGAATCCTGATTTTCGTAAAACAAGTTTCGTGATGTTCATTAATTAATTAATGTAGGACCACTATCATAAATTGAAACTACTCGTGAACGGATAAGTTGGAAGATAAAGTGAATATTTGTTAATCCTGGAATTATTAAGGATGGGTACGATTATTTGGAATAAAAGATACAGTTATCTGGAATGAATTTGATACGACTATTTAGTCAGAAATGAAAGGATAGATAATTAGTTTTAGCCCTGCTACTTGCTAGAGTTTGGCTGTAGGTTTGGTCTTTTAAACTGGTTTTAGGGGTTGGTTTAGGGAGTTGTTGGCTTCCCTACGACTCTTTGGTTAGGCTTAGCGGCCAACTAGGATAGCAGGATGCATGGCTCGAGGTTTGGTTCTTTCTCGGCCAGTGGGTGGGTTATTGGTTATCTATGGTTCAACGTATGCAATGCTTCTATGTGTTCACGCCATACGACATAGTCACTATCCCTTTTTGCAGTGACCCTAAGGTGATGGAGTGTGGTGACTCGATTGGCATAAGTGATCTTCTCGGCTAGGAGGATGACTTATACCGATCTTGCGTTGAGACATCGATATGTGAGATTGTCTCATGCCTTGAGACGTCGATTTAGGGATTGTGAACTATAAGAACATGGGCAAGGTACATAAACAGAGTTAGATAAGAAATAAATTATAAATAGATGAACTGTTGATATAGTTCCCTTTTTTGTACTCCTGTTATTGTTATCACTTGTTTTGTTGTCTATTCAATTTTCTCTGACATACAGTTTTGGGTTTCGTACTTAAGTGTTGTTGAGCAGTCGGGTGCAGTAGCTGCCATTGGTAATACGTTTGTGGAATCGGGTCTTACCTGAGGAGACGATCTGTATTGAGCCTGTGGCTCGCAGTAGTAGGTTTCTTTCCGCTATTAGATTTTATTTTCCTATCTTTTTGGTGATTGCAGGAGACTCTCCTTACTTTCTGTTTTATGGTGAATTTTAATTATATTGCCAGCACTTTAGTTTTCTTTCCTTTAATGCATCATGAATGAATGTTGGCTATTAACGTTTTATGGATATGTGTTGGGTGCTTGCGATCTTATGAGCGTTTGTGCTAGTTGGTGGCATAAGGCGACCCAGGTTCCGTCACTTGGTGGGACTCGGGTTGTCACAATTAAGAGCGAAGAAAATGTTAGCGGATGACTGGAAAGATCTTCTGGAGAAGATGTCATCACGGTTAGCTGGTTGGTGTGGGAAAATGTTTTCCACGGGGGGAAGACTTATTCTCTGGAACTCTGTGCTATCTGCCATGCCGGTGTTTCTATTTTCTATTTTCAGGCCATCGGGGACGGTGATCAAGAAGATGGGACTAATGCAAAAGCAATTCTTTTGGAAGGGCATTGGGCATAAAGGAAGATTCATGTAGCCCGTGAAGTGGACCAGTATCTGTAAACCAGAAAAGAAGGGTGGCCTAGGTGTACAAGCACTTAGGGAATTTGGCGATTCGATTTTGTTAAAGTAGGGGGTGAAGTTCCTCATGGGTAAAGGGGGGATGTGGCAGGATTTGATCGTTGACTCATATGGAGGAGAGACTTTGGTGGATGTGCTGTAGCTTACCAAGCCTTCCCCTTTCTGGTCCTCAGTTGCAACTGTGGTCAATAGCCAGTGGGATTTGTTTGCACCTAGGCTGGGGGAAGGCGCACGCTTTCGCTTCTAGGAGGACGGTTGGAGTGGTGTGGGAAGCCTCAAGGATATTTTTCCTTGAGCCTTTGCAAGAGTAGATTGGAAGGAGGCCAAGGTAGTGGATTGGTGGGACCCGGATAACCAGTGTTGGAAGATGGCTCCTCAGGGATAGCATTATGCACCTAGATTGAGGGAGGAGGTGAGCAGGTTGATGGAGATGCTGGAGGTCATCAAGCCGTGTGAAGGGGTGGACAATTTCACTTGGAGGAGTGGTCTTTATTCCCCGGCAAACGCATATGAACACATGATCGAGAGCAAAGATCAGGATGCACATCGGCGTCATTGTGCTATGAACTGGAAGATGAAAGTCCCTCTTAAGGTACAAGTGTTTCTCTGGATGGCAAGAAGAGGTCTGGTGACAAGGGCTTTGAGATCTCGCCTCGTGGGAACACCTCATAGCACGTGTCCCCTTTGCGGTTTTGGTAGCGATGACATCAGACACCTATTTGGCACGTGTTTGGTCTCCAATGAAGTATGGAGACAGACTCTCTTGACGGTGATGACTTCTTGGGACAATCTCTAGATCCAATTAGAGGATCCATCCAGATCGAGGGAGAGGATTGTAGTTGTGATGTGGGCGATTTGGAGGGCAGGGAATGACATGATTTTTAACAATGGGAGGCTGTGGATTGAGAATATTTGTGTAGATGCAATTTCTTGGGCTGATGCTTGGCCTTCACATTTATAATTGTTCCTTATTCTTTTAATTAACATAATTGTGGACAACTACTAACGCTAGCAACTACTAAGACTAGTAGTCATCCTTCCTCTTTTTTTAAAAAAACTATACGATACTCTATACGCTTCCCTTGCCCCATAAAATAAGTGGGAGGCACCATCTAAGGGAAGGGAAAAATTTTCAAGGCTAGTAAGTTTATCCACATCCAAAAGATGTTCCACGCATCCTTCCCTGGTAAAGATAATTTTAATTTTTCTATTTCATAAAATAGATGCTTGTCATTACAAATTTTATTTTTTTGTATCATTTATCTACCTACCTGCCTGTGAATTAGCACACGTTGGGACTGAAAAGCCCCTTCATGTTCCCAACAAGCATGCACCACTGGCACGGGACAGGCTGTCAATGAGTACCCCAACAAGAGCAGACCCCGATCCCCCCTGCAAGTGTCGATTCCGTGTGAGGAGCCTTGGTGGTAGAGCCTAGGTACTTCAATCTCGCCAGTCAAATGTGGGTGCAGATCTAGTTCGATGTCAGGAACTGAATTCCCTACCCAAACAAGCCTATTTTTTAAGAGATGTTTGTAAGCAACCCCTTCGAAGAGGAGAGCGGGAGCAATAAAGCACCTACCCCTGTAGCACTACCGAGCAATAATTGTTGGGGGCAAGGGTAACTTCCGCGCAAGGGCAAACAAGAGAAAAGGCAGATCTACTCTCGCAGTCCATATGGCCAGACCATGAGAGTTGGGGCAACTAATAAAGGATGAAATGGACCTCACAAAATAAGCTCAATTATTTCGTGACCAGATTGGCGGAACTTGCTTAGACCGATCCACGCGGGAATGTGAAGAGGCATAGTCAACGAAGTGGTTACGAGTCAATGCCATTACTCTCCACTATCTGTCAATAACTTCCCTTTATTGTGGTAGTTAAACTTCCAATGGTGTAACATCCCACATTCTATACTCTATAAATTGCTCCTTCCTCCACATGGTAGGGGGAGACACACCCAATGGGAAGCAAGGTAAGGCTCTATGGCCTACCACTTCTTGTATTTTCCCTACATATATTAGGTAAACAATTGCCTATATTCATGTGGTTGATTGTCAATTTCTATATTTTTATGGTTATGTTATATTCATATGCATACAAATTCTTTGATAGCCACTCACGACATTGACGGTGGCCTCCGAAACTAATCAAGTATGAAAACGCCTATTGAAATATATTTTGTAATGCGTGGTCTCCAATTATATTTCTGTTCAAAGAAAAAAAAGTAAAAAACACTGATTAGAAATTAAAATTAACTGGTTGAAAATTAAAATCAACCGATTGAAAATAAAAATACATTTATTGGAAATTAAAATCCATCAACTGAAAATTAAGTAGATCGACTCAAAATCAAAACACACTAATTGAAAATAATTTTTAATCGGTTGAAAATCAAAATACACTGATTGAAAATTAAAACACACTGTTGTATTTTATCTTTTCACCGATAGAAACTAATTTTTTACTTGAAACGTAATTTTTCACATATTAAAAATAATTTTTCATATAAAAAATACTTCATATGTAAAAAATGATTTTCAAAAATAAAAATAAAAATACATTAATTAAAATCATCTGTTAAAATGGATTCCAAGCTATATTTATTTATTTTTTAACTTCGTAGGAGGTGTGTATGTTTACACACTTTGTAAGTTTCTTTTTTATTCTTACTTTATTTGTCATGTCAAACTCAAAGCCCACAAACGCGTGAATGGGTTTAGAGAAGCCCGGCTATGTTAATTGAACCATTATCCAATATGATATTGAGTCATTTTGAAAATTTCAGCTTATTGCTGAAGAAATTTCAGAAAGTACAAAAAATATTTATGATGCCTCTCTCAAAGTTTATAAAATCTACAATTGTGCATGATAGATCTGTGGTAACTCAACAAAAATCTAAAAGTACTTTTGAGGATGAAGTCGGTATGAAAAAGCACAAAGTAGCGAATTGTAGGTACTAATTTATGAGTATTTATAGAATAATGACAAGTATGCAAACCTCAAGTAAGCACCTAAAGAAAATGTTCGCTTGATAAGCTATTTGAATAGTTTCAAACGCACCGTGTGATCCTCAATCGGCCATCCAAACAACCACGTACTTTATTATGTTATCCAAAAGGCGCCCCCAAGAAATAGCTGAAAGCTTAAAAGCTTCTCGAAAATAAGATGCCTGATGATCCTCGGTAAAAAATTATGCTTTACGTTGGAAATAAGCAGCTTCAAATGAAATTTCCTTCTATTGGAAAAGTGTGCTTTATCAAATAATGATTTTTTTTTTTTTTTTGCCTATGTACATCAGACCTCAAGGAAAATTATATCATATCATATCAAAAACGCAATGCTTAAACAATGCAGGTGTATTGCCCCATTCCAAAGATGCTTTAGCGATGTTGAGCCATCTGCATAGCATGATATTTAGGGATGTAACCGGATGCGCAGCATAGACAATGTCTTGCCAATTTATGTGTGATCTAGATTCTTAAATTAGAATACTTGATTCAAATGTAATTACAAGTAATTGAATATAGGTAATTGGTGATTCAATTTTACTCAAAAAGGTATGCATCTAGAGGAGATGATGATTCTCAAATTTCATTAACTCTTTCATAAATGATACAAATCAAGCTCTCTCCTTTTCCTCAGATTGAGTAAAAACCTTTAGCTAGGTCAATCAAATTATTTATAGGGCACACAACCTCCGATCATGGGGGTCTCCTTAAGTTTCCCACGATCTTACGATCTAATCATTAACGTAATTCAATTTTGTAATCGTTACATGACTATTAGCATAAATATTAATACAACGATCGTGCATTTCAACTTCCATCAACATCATTCTCTAACGGGCTATCGGATCCCTTGAGTGTCCTAGGTTGCTGGGTCAAACTAAATCTCGAAGGGTGCCGACTCAAGCAGATCTTCAAGAATGTCATCAAGTTGGATCCGCTACTATATCAAGCTACCGGATCTGCTAGGACACTGGGCCAAATTTGCTAGGTTGTCGATCGGATTAATTAATGGCATCACCTTTGATAAACCAGCATATAGGCCAATTTAAAACCCTTTTGTATTGCCAAAGCTTCAAGCTCATCGTTGCATAGAGTGAAAGATTTGGGAGCTATGCCATAGAGGATATTACCTAAAACATCTTTAGGAACCGTTGCCACAACAAAGTTTGACTACAACATCAACAAGGATGATAGATCCATATTGAAAGAGGTATTTCAATCTAACTGAGCTGGCATCATAATAGGATACAAGGAGGGAGTTCTCCCAAGTGTAGGAGAAGAATCCCACCGTTTTAATTGACGCCCAGATCGATAAATGTCATAACAAAATTTAACCATCACGAGAGCCCTTTTGATAACCAAAGAGGGTTCAGGAAATAACCCTTCCACAGCAATCTTACATCTGTGAAGTCAAATATTGTGAAGTATGTGAAAAGCTATATTTGCATGAAGATTGACGTAATAAAAACAATCATTGAAGCTTCTCTACTTATATTAAAGCTTAACCTTATACCATCAAAAGGAAATCAATAACAACGTTTGGATATATAACTTGGTGTGCAAATATCGTGACAGCACATCTTTTGTCTTTTTTACATCGGACGACATAAAATGCGATAGTCTCGCCGTGAAATTTCATTGGTGAAGTCTCGCCGTGACTTTCACGGTGAATAGCAGTAGTTCAACATTTTTCCAGTGGGATAAGACGATCGATGACAATCATCTTCTGTCTTTTTCAAAAAATGTTCCTGCAAATTCGTGTAGGCCATGTTCATTAAGAAAAATAAATTTATAGAATAAATTAAAAAAGTAAAATAAATGATACAATAAGTGAGTTAATATGTTTGGATGTTTTGATTGATTAAAGTTATTCTATAGAAAAGAAAAAATAATTTTACCTTAAGTTAAATCCACTTAATCCGACATGGATAGAAGGTAGGTTAAGTGTCTGATTAAACACTTAACCTATCAACCAAACACAATCTTAACGTGGATAAGAAGGTTAAGGGAGATTAAAATGAAATAAGTAGAAATAATTTATTTTCATGTGATAGAATAAGGAAAGAGTTAATTATATGATTAAAATGATTAATATATTGATGTGATGTTAGTGTATATTCTTTTAATAATATAAATAGGAGTGAAAAATATTAATAGATATTTATTTAATATTAAAAATAAAAGTATAGGTGGTAGTGGATATTTTTTAATATTAAAAATAATTGAAAACGATTGAAAATTATTATATAAAAATATTCGTTGAAATGATGAAAAAAAATTTGAGAAGAGATTAGGATAATATTTAACGTAGGATAACTCCGTAGTCAATTTGGAGTAGAGGTATCGTACCATCACATTTTTTGTCTGATTACATTGGAAGACATAAAATACTGTACTGGAAATTCTCAAGAACTTTCCCCTGCAGTTTTCATTGACGAAGTCTCGCTATGACTTTCAAAGTGAATAAGAGGAGCATTTCTCCAGTGGGGTACGATAAGCGATGACAAATATCTTCTGTTTTTTCATACATTTTTCCTACAAGCTTGTGTAATGTGCGCCCATGTATGGTAATCAATTCTCTAATAAAATATTACTCTCTGAGTTAAGGGAAAGACTTCAAGCTTAATCTAGTGATATTAAACTCAACACCCCTACCAAAGTTGATAAAAATAAAGTAGAGGTTGACTTCAACGTCACACGATGGCAATTTCGTTGACTCCCTTAAGGCGTTTTGTTGCCCATCAAACGTCCCTATCGCCCATTCGCAATTTAGAAAAATAGAAATGAATTTTTCATGTAGAATACGACACAATTTCTCACACCTATCCTATCCTTAGTAGGGGGATCCGCCACCAGGTGTTGTTCTGTATCATTTCTTGTCCTTGTAGGTATGATAAAATGTCAATAAGATAAAAATTTGAAAGATCGTATACACATCAGGAAAATTTTTTTATTATGAAAATCACGGGATCATACGTGATTCTTAAATTAAAAGAAATAACAAAAAGGTCATACAACACCAACTAAACAAATCTTCCTGCACAACACACAACCACCACATAAGTAGCTAGCTGTGCCTGACCACCTCCCTCCACCACATGCACCTCAAGCCTAGCATCGACGATTGGCTGACAAGAAGATTGCTGACCCACCACCGAGCCTCGAAGCGCACCAACTGATGATCCACGACCACGAACCGACTCCGTGCAACAACCACACGACCACCTGTCCCGATCGCAACCTCCACAAGCGACCACGAGCTGTGGGAGGCGAGCAGTGACCACGAATGGCGAGCTGCAAACAGGAGGGAAGAATGGTAACCCCTAGCAACCATGACGAGCTCCGAATGGCAACGCATGTCCTTGGGTGAGTTTTCCCTCGTGATCTGCACATGATGTGATTGTCTTATTCAATTTCTTTAGTGTCCTGGGTTGTTGTGCTGAGTAAGCTCCTCCATTTTCAATGTGGTCAATGACGTGTGTTGTTGAGTAACCACCTGGCCTTCCTACGGTATGAGCTTCTACACTAAATGTCTATGTGACTCGAACATTTTTGCATCCTGTTTTGCTTCATGTCAAGATGTCGTTGTGCTTCAATGATTTGTGCCTGTTCGTACATTATAGAGACATTGAACTTGGATTTGCTATCTTCTGTTGTTGGGTGCATGCTTCTATTCTGAGCGTATCATGTGATTTGGACATTTTACATACTATTGTGCTTCCTCTCTAGATGTCATGCTCCAGTCATTTGTGCATGTTGGTTGATTGTAAAGACATTGTGGTTGGATTTGCTATCGAGTTGCTTTGTTGAATGGTCTTCTACTTCTTGGTCTTGGATTCTTCCATGCGCTTCCGTTTGCAATTTTATGTTAACTTATACATTATGCATTACAAGAGTATGTGCTCTAGTCGTAGGCATTGTTTGTTAATTGCAAAAGGTTGTAGTGTTGTCCACCGTTGGTGTTGTCCGATTTGTAAATAGTTTGGTTTTATGATTTCCTCTTTGCAAGTGGATTTACAATAAAGTTGAATTTATTCATTGAAATTCTATTTGCATACAATTTCTTGTTTGTTGATTTGCATGAGTTATCATTTTTTACCATGTATGTCAGTTGGTAGTGTCGATTTTCACATTGTCCTAGTGAGTTTGGCTTAGTTAGTTAGAAATAGGTATTAAGATGTGTATCTGGATCTGAATGCTGGGATACATGATGGAGGCTTTGGTGATTTCATCGTCGCTGATGAAGGTATTTTGAAGCTTGAAAATTGAGATTTTGATAGATTTTCATGTTAAATTAATGAGGAGTAGGAGGTGTTGCGTATTTTCAATGTCCATTTACTATTCAAAGAGGTCAACGTGGAGGAAGTCCTTGAAATGATTGATTGGGCTAGTGATGTTGTTGATCAAGTAAATGGTTCGACATATCTGATTAATGCTGAGGGTGATGGAGCTAATTGAAGTGGTATGGATGTGTTTAGCTAATGTGTTCTTCCAAACTTCATGTTTTGTAGATTTAATGTGAACGGAACATCCGTGTAATTCTTCAATTGTGTTAGTTTTTTTTTTCGTTTCCAGGGCTTGAGGTTCCTATGCAGAGTTATAGTGATGAGGTGATGTAAGTTGAGGATGTTGTGCTCATGCTTAGCATGGAATTTGAGTCGTTTAAGATGTTTTGCACACATTGCTAGCTGTTTGGTGTAAGTATGATGAGAAGGACAAAGAGTTGGTTCCGAGGTCAACCTTGGCATGCTTGAGATCTAGTTTTGGGCCGAAGAGAATTGCAGCTACAAGGTTAAAGTTAACCTCTATGGACATTGTATGTATATTATTTACGAAATACTTGTTGAACACGATCAGGAGTTTTTTGAGATGCTGCTCACTTGTTTCCTTTGCACATGTTAGGATGATAGTGCAAGCAAGAAGTAGTGAATTAATGTGAATGACATATTTGGTGTTGGATTATCAAAGACGATGTGCTCGTTTGAGACTAAGTATGGTGGCCTTGACAATGTGCCTTTTACTTAAGATGTATCGAATGAGCTGTGTAAAAGCTACGACAACTCAAAATGGTTTGAAGTGATGCAGAGGTAATACAGAAGTACTTTTTTCACATGCAATGTGTGAACTTGAACTTCTACATGCTCGATTTGGATGATGATAGTTGTCTAAGGAACATATTTTGGGTAGGCTCAACATGTCGTGTTACTTACAGGTATTTTGGCCAAGTTGTATTGTTCGATGCCACTTACCTCACGAATAGGTATGATATGCCATTCGTGCCATTTGACTACATGAATAACCATGTACAATCAGTGTTGATCAAATGTGCACTCACATGTGATGTGACAACTAAGAACTCCACTTGGTTGAGTTGTATGAATGGGATTGAACTGTTGGGGATTATTATAGATTAGTACCAAGCAATAATCAAGGTAGTTGCTACAGTTTTTCCAACAACCCATCATAGACTTTGCCTATGGGACATTATGCTAAAGCTCCCCCAATGCTTTGGAAGTGACATGGGGACAAGAGATGAGCTGGATCGCATAGTGCATGACTTGATGACAATTTGTGAGTTTTGAGTCATTGGAGATGCATGGTAGAGAGAAGGCACATGTTTGATATTAGGCACATGTGGGTCCCTACATTCTTTGATGATATGTTTTGACTTGGGGTGACAACAATGCAAAGATGTGAGCATGAATACCATCTTTGATGGTTATGTGAATTGAAAGATGACATTAAAGTAATTTGTACAACACTATAAGCTTGTCATGAAAGCTAAGTAGGAGAAGTTTTAGAATTTAGACTTTCAATTTATGCATAGAGTTGCACCGTTGAAGTCATCCCTTCTGATGAAGGAGTAGGTGGCGTGTTTGAATTGCATTTGCTAAATTACATCTTTGTAGTGGGAAACAAGCATCAATTTTATTATAAAATTTATCAAACTGTTCTTTAACTCCTTGAGACGAATCGTTAGAGAACCTCCTCATTATCACTTGAGCATGTAATTTGGGTAGCAACCCCTTGTAGATCCAATCAAATCCCCTAGCACCTAATGGATTCTCCTCCTTGAAGCCCTTGGTTGCATTGTAGAGGTCCTTATAGGAGATCCTATTGGGACCGTACAAGAGCTCCTCATCCTCTATGAGCTCAATGAACCTCTACTTCCTCCTCACCTATGCAAAGTAGGATCACATGAAGGGGAAAGATCATACTATGCAACTAATATTGGCCTTCAAGGCCCTTATTAATCTTAGAAGTCATGTGAAGCACAATGTGAAGATGGAAATTGAGTAGAGAAAGGAAGGGATGGGGTGAGAAATCACCGACTAAAAAGGTTAATTCTGATTTTGCTAATATGCAATTTTCTTGAAGCAAATCTCCCCATAGTTGCCCTTGGCAAGAAAGCTCACCATTTTGAGGTTAGTCAAGCTAAAACTTTTCACAATTTTCAAAGCCTTCCTTTGCACGTTCAAGGCCTTCTACATTCGGACAAATGTGGTCTTCCCATCATTCACTTTAAATGACAACTTCTTCTTAAGCCGACTTTGACTCCCCTATACTTTTGGCTAACTTGGTGCGATTGCTGCTTCAATGTTTTTGTTTTGCTTTTTGTTGCATAGACTATAAATTGTAATCAATTTTTCTTACTTTATCTTTAATGTAAGATTACGAGTCGTACTCCACTTTCTATCTTTTACTTGGACTAGAAAGGCTTTCGTACAGCCCTCTTAGTCTCCCTTAAATAAGAAAAAGTTTAAAAAGACAGATGCACGATCGAATCGTATCCCTCATCTTTGAAATCAAACACGTAAACAAAGATTGAATACCAAATGAAGTATCAAATTCCAAACATGACGATTTTGTTCCATAGAACCTCTTAATCGTTATCCTTTCCAATCACATAAGGAGAAACCCCATCAAATTATGATGGATCCACATCCATATGGATGACGGATCCCAAAATCCAGTCAGAGAATCAGAAAAGGGAGTTGTGGATCGATGAGAGTACGACATATAGCTCCTACCATACTACATACGCATAAAGGTCACGATTATCTCCTCGGAGACTCAATGAATTTGCTTCCACAGTCAACGATGAGAACTCATTCCCACGGTACCCCTCCTGCTCCATCGGGCACGGGAACGACGACGACATCGGAGCCTCCCCACCCTCCGCCACCGTGACCACCGTCGAAGACATCTCCGCCCCTGAACAAGACTCCGGCAGTGCTGCGTGCAACGGCAAGTCGCCTTCAAGAACCTGCACCACCTGCCTCATCCTCGGCCTTGATGCGGGAACCTTGTGAGAGCACAGAACGCCGAGCTCTAGCAACGTCTCCGCTTCCTCGGCCTTGTACTCGCTGCCGAGCCGAGAGTCGATGGCCGCCAGTATGTTATCCCTCCTCCAGAGCTCCAAGACCCGATCCACGAGGAACACTGGCGTCCCCTCCATGCCCTCCCTGTTCCTTGGTATGACGATCGGGCGTCTGCCGCTGACGAGCTCTAGCAAGAAGGCGCCGAAGGCGAAAACGTCGGTGAAAGTGGATGCCTTGCCGGTACACGCCATCTCGGGAGCCATATATCTACATAACAAAGAGACACATGCATGTGCATACGTAAGAATATGTATGTATGTTTGTATGTATTTTCGACGTACCCAAGCGTGCCAACGACACGAGTGGTTTGCTGGTGAGACTGCCCACGGTCATAGAGCTTGGCAAGGCCGAAGTCCCCCAAACGGCCATTGAAGTCGGCATCGAGGAGCACGTTGCTTGCCTTGACATCCCTATGGACCACCACCTGCTCCCACCCCTCGTGTAGATATAGCAACCCCTCCGCCACCCCTCTCGCCACTCTAAACCTCTGCTCCCAACTCAACGTCTCCATTCTTGGTCCGTACAGGAACTTGTCCAGGCTCCCGTTCTCCATGTACTCGTACACCACCAACAGCTCCCCTCTCCTCCTGCCATGCAAATGGAAGTTACGGGCTTCCCAAAATTTTAATTAGTGGGTCAATAATTGTAATTTTTCACAGCGTTGTAATTATAATTTACTGTTTTCCTCCTGAAAAAGTGAAGTGCCCGTTAGATCCATGCTTGCAAAGGCACTTCATTTATATACGGCGATTTTATCATAATTTTTTTATGATAGCTACTCTAATTAATGAAAGGCGACAATCGTGGCCCTTTTGACCCTTATCCCGATTAATCCAGTGGTTCCTCCAGAAAGTACCGAAGGACAACGAAATCGATTTCCTGATTTTCTAATAAAAAATCTTGAAGATGTTATTAAGATATCGAAGTAAAAGTACATGCAGACATCCGATTTGCTTTAATACGTGGTTGTCTGAGGCTTCGATTTTAATTCAAACTATCAAAAAAATTAAACGTAACAATTCATGATCCCATTCTTAGCCACCAAAATTATAAAATTCTCAACCATTCGAAAATCCTCTTATTATTATTTCTTTCTGCAGATCAAGAACTGCTTATGAGTAATGGTACAATCATGGAGAAGAAAAAGAAAAATGGATCATGTCATGATAACTGGAGTTATATATATATATTTATGGTGTAGGGTACATGACTAATCTAATCCTAGTTTATATATCTCCGGTGGATGTGAAAAATATTGATGCATGAATTCCCATGTACGTATTTATGTATATACCTGCAATAGCCAATGAGCTGCACGAGGTTCTTATGCTTTAACCGAGCCATGCTGGTGATCTCAGCCACGAACTCCTTAACCCCATGAGATGAATCGTGAGAGATCTTCTTCACTGCCACCCGAGCATGCGACTTGGGCAGCGTCCCCTTGTAGACGCGACCGGATCCCCCAGCACCCGATAGATTCTCCTCCTTGAAGCCTTCGGTTGCTTTGTAGAGGTCCTTGTAGGAGATCCTGTTAGGACCACACAAGAGCTCTTCATCCTCAATGAGCTCCTCAAACCTACGCTTTGTCCTTAACCAATACCTGACTCCACCTATACTCAGCGTGACCAGGACCGTTCCCAAGATAACCGAAGAAACTATGACGGTGATGATCATGATGTTTAAACTCTGTTTGGCTGGTTGTTCCTCCGGCAGCTCAGGTTTGGAGTGGTTCATCACCGGCGGCAAAGCATCTAGGTCAAGTCCCTGAAGTGGTTCTCCACTCATGCTAAAGCTCCATCCGAGCACATAGTGGTACCCGTGGGCTGCACCAGTCGCCGCAGAGAAGCCCACGTATGTCTCCTCGGCAAGGATGGAGGAGAGGTTGACCTCTGCTTGTAGAAGAGGGGTTTCTGGTTTGGGCAAACGTAGAGGAGCCAACGTGACCTCGACCAAGCTATTTGAGGCATTGTACTCCACCCAAAGCTGCATGGCCTCCCCACTGTGCAGATCCAAGCCCTTCCACTCGCCGGTCTGGTAATACGAGGCGTTGGAGGAGGTTTCGGACGTCAACCCGTTAATATTGACCCCGACGTAGTTATCGCTGATGTCGTCGAAGTCCACGTTCTTGATAGTATCAAGAACGATGGCAAGCATGTGGTTGCTTGAGTTGCTGTTGGAGGTCTTGTTGAAGAGGCCCAGGTAATGGCCCGCGGAGGAGTGAGGAAGGGTGGGGGAGGGGGAGAGGGCGAAGGCCATGCCGTCACCACCTTCTTCGTCGGGGTAGGATATGGCAAAGACGAAGGCAGCGGAGAAGGAGGCAGAGTGTTTCAGTGGGAGAGGGGTGGGGAAGAAGGCGTGGCCGATAACGTATGCGGTGTCATCTGTGAGGTGGAGGAGGCCATCAGTGATGGTGGAGGAGTTGGAGAGGGTGAGGTTCTCGGCGTTGAAGCCTTCAAAGTGGAAAGATCTAGAGGTGGTGCTGGGCGTTGCGGTGATGGTGGAAAGGAGGAATAGGAGAAGGAGGACGAAGAGAGTGGTGGAGGGCATTGAGGTGGCTTAGTTTTTTCTTGGGGGGCTTTAGATCAAATGAGATAGGTATTTCGATAGGACGAGCATTAATCACAAGGACAGGGGAGGGAGAAGAAGCCTTTCTCAAGGAACGCCACGTTATTCAAAACCATCACAAGGTCAGTTGGCTATATAAAATGGAAGCGTTTATTTATAATTTTGTCCAACTGTCAACTACGTACGTAAGTCCTTAGTAGTGTGAATGGGTTTCGAGAGGATCGATTGGTAATGAGGCCCCCCAATGTCTTTTTCCTGCCGGCCTTTACTTTGACAATGTGCCTGATGCAAACAATACGGCGACATTGATGGGGAAAGATCATGTGTTGGTGTTGACGCAGGAAAAAAGGTTGGGAGTGGGATGTAGGTTGATATATGTAGTTATATGGAAGGATAATGGGCCAAAGTCAAAGGACTATACATTGGGGGAGCTAGAAAGGTGTTTAGATTTGGACATTGGATTTGAATAGCACCATTTGTCTTAAGAGAACTCAATTTCCAACTTCAACCAAGCCACTTCATATTAATAATTAGCTTATTCTTCAATTGGTATGTGATTAGAAGAGGATGGAAGGTTGGAGTGGGGGAGAATTGGACGATGATGAACGAAAAGGTGGGGTGGCGTGTGGGGTCGGGGGAAAAGGAGGAAGGAAGGTTGTGGAGAAGAGTGATGGGTTTGGATGTGGAGGTGGACGAGAAGGGCTTTTATTATTTTTAATAATAATATTATTATTTTTATCATTATTATTTTTAAACTAAAAGATAAAAAAAAGAGCAGGAGATATCAGGCATCCATTGATATCCAACTAAAATTTCAGATCTCTGAGCATTGCCTCTGCAAACCAAATTACATTCACCTCGTGACTTTTCAATAGTTCATCTTGAAACTATGGATAGACAAAACCGGCACCTAAAATATATACTTTAATATCTTGAAATGAAAACCCACATGTGCAGGGTTAGAAGAAAAGTTTAACTAATGATTTGTTTCATTGCCGCGGCCATGGTCACGATCTCTACCACGTCCCAAGGGCCTCCTTGTAGTTGGCTTCTTCGGTTTAACGTTGGGATCTTCCTCACTCTATTATTAACCTTCATAGTCACTTTTATAATCTTCAAGTGAGTATTCATTCTTATATCTACACCTGTGATGGTTCTGTGGGCTACAATGTCGTTCTTCAACTCGATCGAGATGGTCTTGTTGCTTACCTTCATCAAAAACCTTATGAGCTTCATCGTTGTCCATAGATTCTAAACATTAAGGATGTGGAATGGGCCAAAGGATGTTAGGCCAACTTAAGGGAGCACTAAGATCGGAGATGAGAACCCTTCTGTAGACTCCCTAGGTGGAGGAGGACGGTTAATCTAGTGAAGGGGTTATATGGCCTATGATCAATGGGGTGGCAAGAGGATGAAATGAGTTGGGAAGGGAGGGGTTAGAGAAGATGTTAGAAATGGAAGGTGGTGGGGTCAGTGAAAGACAGAAGTGATTTTGAGGGAAGGAGCTAGAGGAGAAGAAAAAATAGGAGGGGATTGTCTATTTCGGATGGCTAGTTACCAAGTTGGCAAGAGTTTACCTTAAGGAATCCTAGATGGATTACATTGGCTGATTGCATTATCTCAGCAAACCAGATCCCTTGATTAGATAGGCTATTTTACTCGAGTTGGCTTGGTTATCTAGACAATTATAAAGACTCTCTCATTTGTAGTTGTTTAAGGAGATAGACATTGATGGTACAGTTGGTTTCTATATATTTTATGTCTCATTATTGCTAATTTTGAACATTTTATATTTGAAATATATAGTTTGGTTATTTATTTATTTATGTACATAATAATTACTACTTACAATTTTGATCTATAGGTAAAAAAAATAGAATCTTGGGTCAAAAAGCCTAAGTTACAATTTTATTCAAGTCCGATGCCTTGACTATTGCAAAGAAAACTTAAAAGGATGCTCCATTCAATCGCTTGATCGAGGATTGTTGGTGGGTGGCTTTGCTTTCGTGCTAGTTGCGATGTGCTGCATTAGCTTTGGTGTCGAACGGCGATGTAGCGTGGTGGAGATGCTTCGTTGGGTGTATCGTCGTGTGGTGGTGGTGCATGGGGAGGCGAAGCTATCATGGAGCGACGATCCTCATGGTTCTTGATGTGGGTGGTCTAGGTTTCAGGTGGTTGATGGTCTCATTAACCGTGTCATTCCACTATCATCTTGCCTCCAACCATGGCTACGACCGTTTTTGGGTTTGTTTTTCTTGATGATGTTCTTACTTAGTATGTGTTTGGAGATCATGCGAGATATCGCGCTTCACACGATCGAGAGTTGCCTGACTTGTTTTCAGTGTTTGATTTTGCTGGATTTTTCGTTAGCACTGTATGCGAGTTTCTTTTGGTTAAGTTATTATATCTTCGAACATGATGCAGTGGTTGAGTTTCTAACTACTGCATAAATTCACATTTGCGATGTTTCTTTTTTATTTTTTTGAGCTTCGTTTAGATATTTTGTGTTGGACATTGTGTTTCACCTCTTTTAAAGGTGACGATATTTTCCTTACTCCTCTGTATATTGCATCACTTTTATAATTTTCACTCCCTCTTAACGAAGGTTTCACTTAAAAATAAATAAATAAATAAAAGACTCACAACCTCCTCTGGAGAAGAAAAATCCAACATATCCATCTCAGGTTAGGAAATCATTTTTCGAGAGGGCAATTCTACAATTTAGTACATGGAGCCGTCCAATACTATTTTCAACAAAAAAAAAAAAATTATGGTTGATATTGCCCCAATCTCCCTTGGTCCCACGTGCTCCACGTGAGTTCGTCGGGGTATACCCGGATCGTGGCAAAGCCCACGCATTGACTTTGGTAACGTTGGGAGCGGCCTTGAAGTCGCGCAGGGTTGTTGTACGGGAGGCTTCCCTGGTCACATGCTGTTATGGAATTGTATTTACTAGTTTTGAACTCGTCCGTACATGTCGTTTCAAAACGCCCAACAACAAATGAAAGTTATAAAAAAAAATAATAATAACAGTTCGTCCAACATCGCTTATCTTCCTGTAGTAAATAAAAATTAAACTAAATAAATAAATAAATATTTAATATATTTTAATTTTTTATCACTTTCTTTTTTTTTTTAAAAAAAGAAAGGGAGGAATCCTAAATTTCTTACTTATTATAGAGTTCTTCCGTGATCATAGTCATGGCTACTCTTTGATGCCGAGTTGGGATGGTTAGATACACACAAATGACATGTCCACCTATAATGATGCTATGCGTGTCTGGACAATTTATGGGATTTCGAACCCATGCACTCTGCACAAAGAACACCTTATAGGGAACAGACGCACAAACTGTGCTGCCCTATTAACCTCATTTTTCATCACTTATTTCAATCGATATATTTTGATTTATCACCGATTGTCTAAATTATTTTAATTTTCAATTAATTTCTTAGATTATATTTAAATTATCACATTATATATATATATTATTTTATACTCTCGTAAAATTGTATTCAATGTTATTATCTAATGGAAGATTTGATAGAAAATTAAAATTCAAATGAAACATATGTGCTAAATAACATGTAAGAGAGAAAAAATAATAAAAGAAAATAGAAGAGAGATAGGAAGAGAACCAGAGCAACAATAGAAAACTATAATAATTTTGAGCTGATATATCTTGATTTTTAGTTTTTCATTGCAAAGGAAAGTTAAAATTTTAATTTTAAAAAAATAGGATAATGATTAAAAATTAGAATATATCAAACATTAAAAAATATATCATCAGATGTATTTTAGTTTTCATTTGATATTTTAAATTATATTTATATTAATTTATTATATATATATTATTTTATATTATTGTATAAATATATTTAATATTAATCTTTAATGTAAGAATACAATATGAAAAGATTGATGGTGGAGTAGAAATTTAAATAAAATGTATCCGATAAATAGTTTCAAGAAAAAAAAAAAAAGGTGAGTTGGAGAGAGAGAGACGATGAGCGTGGCCTCGAGCAGCTAAACGATAGGAAATAAATAACAATTGATTGATGCACAACTAATGTGCGGAGTCACGGAGTCACGCCACTTCATATATATATATAGTTTTTGATTATATAAAAAAAAAGTGTTTCACAAGAGTAAATGCCTTTCATAAAAGGAAAAAATTAATTGAGAAAAATAAAATTTTATATAAATGTTACTAAAAATAATCTTAATAACTTCTTATTATTTTTTTATGTAAGCCAAAAAGTGACATTACTTTTATAATTATTAAAATTTATATTTTTTATCAAAAAAAAATTAATTCTCTTATTTTTCCATTTCCTTCACCTCCTTGCCACCTCCTTCATCCTCTTTCTTCTACCACCTCCACCTCCTCCTTTCACCTTCACTTCCTCCATGTGGAGGGTGATGTAACGAACTTGAAGTACAAGCCTCTTGGTAATCCACAACACCTCCTACGACCCCCTTCCTACACATCCTCCACTCCACCTTTTGCCCTTGCACCTTTACCATCTCCACTTTAATTGACTCGCTCACCTCTCACACCACCAACACCTCCAACCTCTACCTCATTTGCAATGCCTATGACTACCCTCACCAAGGTTGCCAAGTGCATCAATCATTGTGGAGGATGGAGAGGAAGGAGGATGCAGGCGAGGAGGAGTAAGGGAGTAATCTTTAAGATTATCACCATTAAATTTAATGTAAAAAGCAATATAAAGAATTAGATGTAAAAAAATTAGTTATAAGTATTAGTTTTAGTTGTACCATATAAACATCCGAGAGAGAGAGAGAGAGAGAGAGAGAGAGAGAGAGAGAGAGAATGCATGTGGGAAAACATTAAAAAGAAAAGAAGGATGGGATGGGATGCAAGTTTTCCATAGGTGGCCTTGGATGAATGTTATGGAAAGAAAAATAACCAAGAGGGGCATGCATGAGAAATGCCTAATTCAGGCGTTGGATGATTGAGGGGATGGCTGATGTGGAACGACGGAAATTTAAGATGGGATCGTTGACCGTTCGTAGGCACCTTAATTGCCGCTTGCTTTGGGCGAAATTGCTGGATGCCTTCGTGATTGCGAGAAGAAAATGCCGCTCGATAAGATGGCCTAAAGCACGATCTGGGAGGAACTCAAATAAAAAAATACATTGACTGGAGAAATTAGGAATGGACCAGGGCCATTCCGCCGAGAATTTGGTGGAACGAACACGAAAAAAATAAAAAGATAAAGATCGATGAGCATGAAATTAGAAAGGAAATTCCCATTTTAAGAGGGTTATTATGCAATTTCGAAATTGCCCATTCCTAATTCAAATACGAGTAAGCTAAGGCTCTTTAAAAATATATAAATACCCCCTGGCGGACTCGGACCAAGGTGAGCCTGCTTAAACTTTAATGCCGCATTTTCTTTGGGTCTCTACGCTCTCGGTTAATGCAAGAATCTCGCTATGTTTTTTATCTTAGTTTACGTGCGTTTTGCTGTGTTAAGATCGGATCAGAGGTGGTTTTTTTTGAAAGAGGACCGCACGCACGTAGTTTCTAAGCATCCAAGTGACTGACGGACGTTCTAACATGCGTAAAGGACAAGGGATATTATTGTTGAGGCATTCTTGATATTTAGGAGTATTTTTTTATTTTATTTTTATTTCCTTGGTCTTGTCACATTTATTGTTATATTTATTATAAATTTTATGCGTCAAATGTCATTTTTTATATCTATTGTAGATGTTTGGATTGATTACATGGTTTATTTGTATCGTAATCGTACATAAAATATAATTTACTTTATTTTTATGATTTTCTATGTATTGATTGAACCAATGGAATTCTATTGATTTATTAATTTTCAGTTTGTTACGTTACTACTCGATTTTTATACATATGTACATTAATGACAAATCATGTGGGGGTGTTAAATCCTATCAAGGTTTGAACTTGAAAATTCATAATTTTAATATCAAACTTCAGATGAAAGAGATGCTTTGTTATAGTTTAGCTTATTTAAGATGTTTAGTTGATAGTTAAATTAGCTTAAGATACCTAGAACTTGCTTTTGAAATTTTGAATTTCAAATTTCTAAGAAAGTCAAAAAATCTCGGTGATTTGGTAATTTTATGGTATAAATAGTTCATATTATCTTTTTTTTGAAACAATAAAATACGGAGAGGGGAGACCCCATCTCCTCCACGGACCTTCGACTTTCTTGTTTGCCACGGAACTACTCCGTGATTTCGTGGCCACTCTCCGGTGCCGAGTCGAGGTGGGGCAACATCAGCGATGCGCCTCCCATGAGGACACTATATGCATATGGGTAGGCCACGGGGAATCAACCTCGCGCACCCCGCATAGGGAGTGTCTTATGGGGAGAAGGTGCACCAACTGTGCTACCCCTTATCCCCAGACAAAAAAAGGAACGGAGGGGGGAGACCCCACCCCCCCCCCAGGGTCCTTGAATTTCTTGCTTGCCACGGAGCACCTCCCTGAGCTTAGCCACAACCACTCTCTAGCGCCAAGTCGAGGCGGGATAGCATCGGCAATGTGTCCCCCCATGAGGTCACTATGTACATATGGGCATGACGTGGGGAATCGAACCTGTGCACCCCGCACAGGGAGCGCCTTATAGGGAGTAGATGCACCAACTGTACTACCATGACGCCTAAATAGTTCATAGTATCTTTCAGTTGCCACTAATTTCACACAAGAATCCTTTGTATATAAAAAAAAAATTCACAAAAATTATTTGCATCTAGATTAACATGCTGATGGTATCGCCATCATCTTCTATAAATAATTTAATTTGGCTAAGTTTTAAGTTTAAATTCACTTAATTAATATATTAAAATGATATAACTTAATTAGGGTTGAAGAGAGAGGAATTATAATAAAAAGGGGTTAATTATGCAGTTTTCACAAATAATTATGAATGTAGAATAGCTGGAGGGTCAACTTATGGTTAATTAAATGTCAATTGAGTTTAACTATCCCAAAAGTAGTTAGTATTGAGTAATTTAGGATTTACATTTAAATTGAATGTTTAATTCTAATAAAAAATCATAATTTCAACCCCACTTCAATTAAGACAGTTCTATTGTAAATAAATATAATCTAAATATTCTAAAAATCAATTAAAAATATTTTATAAGGTTTTGTATAGTCAATTTGACGATTGGAACTCGTTTTGATCTAAAATAGAATCATAGATGGGTATTTGGTACATTTTGGATCTAAACATAAATTAACCATGCAAATGACTTTAAAACCCAAAATTGAAGTTACCATCAACTTCCTTATATCAAAATTAGGCTACCATAAAAATTTGGTTCATTTGAACTTCATCTTGATCAACTTTGCATTCTAGTCCTTAATTCCTGATTACCTTACAAATGCCCCCTCAACTTTATATTTCTTTGCAAAAATACCCTGGCAGCAACAACCTCACCTTCCACCTCCGCAACCGCCGACCACGCAACTCTGGCAAGCAGTTTCTGCAACCTCAAGCCCTCTCCTTGTGTGCCAACAAGCTATAAACCTTCCTTGCCTCACGTCGTTGCATTTCGTCAAGTTTTGGCAAATGTGACTTCCCTCCTTCCTCCTCGAGTGCCGCCATTAACGCTGACCTTGGAGCTCCTCATACTCTTCATCCACCGCTTTATCACCTCAATTGTTAGAGGGCCTCTTCTCCCCTTGTCGTCGCCATTCTCCCCATCAAAGGAGGCAGTTCATCCACCTCTTCTTTGCTCCAAACTCCTCCTCGTCTACTCCTCCAAGTCCGGTGGTGACCCACGCAGGCCTCCTCTCCGACCTACTCTCCTCCTCCTACGTAACCTCTTTTCTCCCTATCTTCTTCTTGGTTAGGTTAGGCCTTTTAGACCTAGGTTTGAACCCTAAAACACAACTCCTCACCATCTTCTTCTCCACGCATGGCGAGCTTCCAGCGACCACTCCAGCGGGCACGCCCACCTCGCACCACGCCATCTCACGCGCCGCTGACCACCCCACAAGCTCCTCCTCGACAAGAGCATCAAAACCCCTCAACCAATTTAGGGTTTCGACGCGTCCAATTGCCCACCCGACGCCCCACGCTGCCGTTGTCTTCATCGAGTCCACCGGCCCTCTTAGGGCTCCATGATAGCTAATTGCCACCGCCATCATCTCCAGTACATCGCGACGGAGCTTCCCGACTCCTTGGATTAGAGTTTCAATGCCCTACGCACCCGATGACACTTGCGGTCGACCCATCTCCAGCGGCCCATCGTCGGCCACATCCGCACATCGCAACATCAATTTGCCAACTCCTCCACCCTTGGTGCACCACGCTGAACCTCATCGACACCTCAGCCGGAAGATTTGAGCTTAGAACCGCGCCGCCTCTCTCCTCCATCAACAACCGATAGAAGAAAAGAAGAAGAAGAAGGAAGGAGAAGAGAGGCAGGGACCTTGTTAAAAGAAGGAAATTCTCGTAGGGACCTAAATGCAAGGCTGTAGGGACCTAATTGCAGGAATTCAAGGATTAATTTGTAATTTTGGTGCCATATCTTGTCCAATATCCCTATTAGTGCTCATTTGTGCTTTCTTATTTAAATATTTAATTACTATTCCTGAGGATTATATAACCAGTTAAGTATTTACGAATTTCTTTAAGCATTGATGTCATCTCCTAATTTCATGAATTCAAATGTCTTCTTCTAAATTAGATTACACCTAAAGACAAATTAATGTAATCTAGTTAATAGTGGTATTCGTGCGTTTTGTTGCTCTCAAAGACAATCTCAGATTTTCTCTTTTAATTCGAGTATTAAAAATTTAAATGTTAAATTTGCTTTGATCTCCTATACTACGACACGTTTTTTGAAAAACGATCAAAGCGACATCCAACATATGCAGATTTGGTAGGTCGACATTCAAGAATTACTATGCATTTTGTTCTTTACACATTTGATGGAATTTATTTTGCTTAATTCCTAGTTTATCTAATTTTATCCATAAAAGTTATCAAATTTTTATACAACATTTAACTAGGGTTTTAAGTATGTTTTGTTCAATGACACAATCGGAAGGTACCATTAATTTTGAGGTAAGACTTATAGAATTGTTGCATAAGTGTTCATATCATTAAAAGTTGATTCTAATTGATATATTAGATTATAAGGAAGAGTTTTTAATATAATTCATCTCCTCTTGGGATCGATTGTTGCTACTTTAGGTCGGATAAGCAAGGAACTATTTAAAATAAGCACAAAAACATGCAAATATCAGTCATGTGTGTCTCTTTCAATTTTTATGAAACTTGCTAGCAAATAAAGATACTTTTCTATATATAAAAAGGACTTTAAAAGTCTCCTTTTAAAAGAAAATAATAATTATAACATTTTGTGGAGATAATAATACCAAATGTTTCTTTTATAATAACTAAGAATTATGGGTTGCTAAGTGTAAGTGGATAAATATGAGTGAATGGGATGTGCTAAAGATTTTCTAGCAAGAAACAAGTAGTAACAATAAAATAGTAATGTTAAACAAATCTTTTTATTCAAGTTTATTATTTTAAAGATTAAATGACCATTTTTAAAAGCCATTCGGAATTTTTTTGGAAAGCTAAGGGCATGAGCGCAATTCTAAACCCCTTGAGTTTAGGTGTGTGGGCCTTGCAGGAATAAGAGAGGTTAGCGGAGGAGTTTTCGTAATTTTCTCCCTCCCTCTCCTTCCACACCACACTCACCCACGCACACACATGCACACTCCATCCTCTCCACTCCAAAACCGTAACACCCCACTCTTTATAAACACCACCACCCTCTTCACCTTCACACCACTACCTTCACTTACTTCCCTTTTGCAGCCGGCGACCCCACCACTCCTTTCCCAGCCCTTGTACCCACGAGTGGAGGAGAGGAGCTCGAGCCGGAGAACAAGGGAGAGAGGGAGAGCGAGGGCGTGGGGGAGAAGAGCTGCAGCCGAAGTTGAAGCCTCGGGAGAGGGAGAGCGAAGGCGTGAGAGAGGAGAGAGCTTGCTCGAGGGGCCTTGTACGAGAGGGAGGAGAGGCCGGAGGAGCCGCGAGCACCTGCAGTAGCTCGGGGGAGCTTGTGTGGGAGAGAGAGAAGTCGCAAGGAGAGGAGCCGTGGTTGGAGTTGCCGCCGCGGGAGCTTGAGAGGATGCGCATGAGGAGGAGCTCTTGGAGAAGAGCCTCTCGACCACCTGCAGCTGTTGCTATGCTGCGGGTGGAGGCCCGCGAGAAGATGAGCATTGCAAGGAGTTTCTGCGTACTGGATCTTTCCAGTATCAGACGTCTGGAGCATCTACCAGATGTCTAGAGTAGCAGCAGGACGTTCGGAGCTGAAGCTGTACGTCTGAAATCACGTGGAGTGCCGAGGTATTAGTCCTATATGCTCATGCACATGCGTATGTAAAGTACGTAAATATTTACTGTTGTAGTTTTTGAATTGCATTTGCATGCATAGGGACAGGCCTTGGAAAGGCGTATAAGCATGCTTTTCAAGGTGCTTTAGGACATTTGGGCAAGTCTACAGATGTTGGATTAGACATCTGGATGCACTCACAGACGTTTGGAAAGACCCCAGGACGAGGGTGAGTGGTTCCAAACGTCCACCAGCAATGCAGGAACACAAGGTGTGTTTTTGTCGTCGTTTAAGATATCTGGGCCTAGTCCTAGATGTCTGATTTTAGTTAGTATGCATGTTTTTTGTCCGTTCGGGGCCTAAACAAAGTCGGATTTACACAAACGAAGTACCGTTATTTTCGGCTCAAGTTTCTCTACATGTTTGTAACATTTATATATTGTTATGAACTCGTCTGATGTGATTTAGTCACTAACATAGATTTCTAGCCTGTAGCGTATTCGGGGCCTGCGGAGATGACCGTATCTGCGATTCAAGCCCCCATTCCTCTCGTGTATTCTGGTAGAGTGGTTTACTTTCATACTAAGATTTAATTAAGTAAAATGCATGTCTAGAATAACTTGATTGGACCCTAGGATATGAAATGAACCATAGGGTAGAAACGAATGAACATTGCTTGAGCTACATTGTTTATTTTGAGATGCATGTTAAAATCCTAATTGCTAGCAAGTGTATAGATATATGATGTGATGCTTGTTCAATTATTAAAACATGAGCTACCTGTTATATGAATGAGAATCGGAATGTAAACAATGAAATATGCATGTTGAGAAATGAAATGAAATGAATACGAGCACGTACCCTACGGGGAACTAGGAGAACTCATGTATACGGAAAGAATCTTGTAACTAGATGGGAAGTGAGCTGGCTCTTGTGTACACGGTACCAAGGAGAGCAACAGTCCCTTTAGTGTAGAGGGGAGCTAACCGTCCCCTTGGTTGAGACCCGAGGTTAGGACTAGTCACTTTACACCGACACCTATTTGGCCCTCGTGTACATGGTACTGAGGTGAACTACTAGTGTAGGAAGCGAGCAAGCTGCCAAACGGGGCCTGGGGTTAGGACTAGCCACCCTACACCAACTCTTGTTAAGCCTGTTGGGCAAACCGGGATAGTCGGGCGAGGGTATGCAGACTGTTGAGGGGCAAGACCCCTGTTTCTAAGAGGGTAAGGCCCTATTCTATTCTACATTGTACATTTGGGCATACCCGCTAGTGAAAATGACTGACCGTGTGCCAGTGCGGGATAGCTACTAATGCGCATTTTCTGAAGCTGCCATGCTGTGTCTACAGAAGAGGAGCGCCTGTGGAGATCTATTGAGGGGCTTTGGCCCGCTATTCGGGGGTATGTGAAACCACTAAAGTTGCCTACTTTCCCTCGCGTGGTCAAGGGGGCCATGACCTATGAAGAGACCAACCCGACCACGCGAGACACTGACGGAGGATAAAAGAGGCCCTACTAGCCAGAGTACTCACAGGGCCGTCAAAAGAGGAGGCACACGACACCTGCAAGGGCGTCGTCTCATTCTGCAGGGCCACCGGTAGCCTTCGAGGGCCCCAGATAGGGGCCAGCTGCCAGCATTAGACCCTTGCCCAGCCGCCAGCAGGGACTGATGGAGGGAGGAGGTCGTGCCCCTCTCTGCTACCAGTATGGCCAGACGGGCCACATCAAGATGGACTACTCGTCTAGGGCCGAAGCACAGCAGATGCTCCCTGCACCGAGCATTGGAAGCCAATCTGGCAGCCGCGGTCACCAGGCGTGAGGAGGACAATAATCACGAGGAGGGTACCGATCAGTGTTGCTCGCCCAACCTAGAGCATGGCCGCTTCTTCTACACCTTAGGCGGAGGGGCGTATCAACGCCCTCACTCACAGAGATGCCAGGGCTTCAGATTCTGTGGTGACAGGTATGGTTACCATTTCTAGCATATTAGTCTACGTTCTTTTCAATTCTGGTGCCACACACTCTTTTGTCTCCTCAAGTTTTGCCGTCCATTTGGAGCCGAGCAGTGTATTGTTAGAGGTTCCATTTCTGATTAGAGGGCCAGGTGGACAGTTGTTTGTAGCAGATAAGGTCTTCACAGACTATGAGGTCGCTATTGGGAGCACAATCTTCTCGCCAACCTGATCCTGATCTCGACGGAGGACTTTGTCTTGATCCTAGGGATGAATTGAATGTCTGGCTATCACCCCTAGTGGACAATTTTTGGAGGAAGATCATCTTCTCTATACCGAAGTTGCCTCCCTTTGAGTTTCACGACCAACCAGTAGACGGAGGTTTCAGGTGCATCTCCGCGCTTTGGGTAGCAAAGCTCTTGAGCCAGGGGTGTGAGGGATTCTTAGCTTGTGTGGTAGTAAAGCCTAGCGCCCTGGCTGACCTACAGAGTATCCCGGTGGTCTGCGAGTGCCCCAACGTCTTTCCAAAGGAGCTGCCAGGACTATCGCCTGAGCATGAGCTTGAGTTTGAGATCTCATTAGTACCAGGGACCAGCCCCATCTCTACTGCACCGTACAGGATGGTCCTACTTGAGCTGCGAGAGCTCAATTCTCAGTTGCAGGACCTTTTGGAGAAGGGCTTTGGGAGGCCCAGTGCATCCCCATATGGAGCCCCTATGTTGTTTGTAAAGAACAAGGACAGTACCCTGCGGCTTTGTGTCAACTACAGACAGCTGAATTGAGTAACCGCCATGAACAAGTATCCGCTGCCTCGTATCGACGACCTCTTCCACCAGTTGAGAGACACCACAGTGTTCTCTAAGATAGATTTGAGGTCAAGATACTACCAATTGAGGATCAGGGAGACCAACGTCTCCAACACAACTTTCCGTACTCGGTACGGGCACTACGAGTTCTTGGTCATGTCGTTTAGGCTGACCAATGCCCCCGCTGCATTATGGATATGATGAATCGTGTTTTCTGGCCGTACTTAGATCAGTTTGTGGTGATATTCATCGACGACGTACTAGTATACTCTCGGGATTAGGCACAGCATGGATAGCATCTATGTATGGTCCTGGATACCTTAAGGTGACGTAGGCTGTATGCCAAGTATAGCAAGTATGAGTTCTGGTTGAGGCAGGTGACCTTCTTAGGCCATGTGATTTCAGGAGACGGATTGGCCGTGGATCCAGCCAAGGTTGAGGCCGTACTCAAGTAGGAGAGGTCACACACAGTGATAGAGATACGCTGCTTTCTGGGACTGGCAGGCTACTACTGGTGGTATATCAAAGGTTTCTCTCAGATCGCGCGTTCTATGACCCAGCTAACTTGGAAGGATGCGCCCTTTGCCTGGACAAATGAGTGCAAGGTGTGCTTTCAGGAGTTGAAGGAGAGGCTGACTTCAGCACTTGTACTCACCATCCCAGACAGCAGTGGCAGGTTCATGGTCTACACCGACACCTCGTTGCAGGGGTTGGGTGGTGTGCTTATGCAGCGGGGTCATGTTGTCGCTTACGCTTCGCGGCAACTGAAGCCCCATGAGCATAGCTATCCCTCCCATGACTTAAAGCTGGCAGTAGTTGTCTTTACACTGAAGATATGGAGGCACTACCTGTATGATGAGACATTCGAGATCTTCACAGATCATAAGAGCCTTAGGTACCTTTTTGACCACATGATACAGAGACATTGGTTAGAGCTCTTGAAGGTCTACGACTGCAGCATCTCCTACCACGTAGGGAAGGCCAATGTGGTGGCCGATGCCTTGAGCCGAAAGGCGCCCGTCTACTTAGCCAGCTTGTAGGCACAGAGTTGGAGACTCATGGAGGAGGTGGGCAGTTGGCGACCTCGGGAGTCACGGGGATACTGTGGAACAGTGAGAGTGACGTGGCAGGCACGACCAAAGCTGATAGATTGCATCATTACAGGGCAAATGGCCGACCCATACTTACAGACACTGCGAGATAGGGTGTTAACAGGGGACCCTGGAGACTTTTCCTTCTCTTAGGAGATACTGCGCTTGAGGGGATGTTTGTGCGTTCCTAGAGACGAGGAGGTGTTAAGAGAACTTCTGACTGAGGTGCACGGGTCCAGGTTCACCATACATCCCAGGAACACCAAGATGTACCACGATCTGCGACGCAATTTCGTGTGGAGAGAGATAAAGTGGGATGTTGGTGAGTTTGTTCAGCAGTGCTTGGTATGCCAGCAGGTGAAGAACGAGCACCAGAGGCCTGCAGGGCAGTTACAGCGACACCCTATGCCAGAGTGGAAGTGGGAGAGTATCACCATGGATTTGGTGGTGGATTTACCAGTTACACAGTGGGAACACGACGCAATTTGGGTGATAGTAGACAGGTTGACGAAGACGACATGGTTTCTGCCGATCCGAGTCACCTTTGGGCTAGCGCAACTAGCAGAGCGATACATCAGAGATGTGGTGCATCTACACGGAGTCCCTCGCGAGATCGTATCCGACAGAGATACTCATTTCACTTCCCAGTTCTGGGCAGAGTTTCAGCAGGCATTGGGGACACATCTGAGGTTCAGTATCGCCTACCACCCCCAGACCGACGGGCAGTTAGAGCGCACCATACAAACACTTAAGGACCTCATTCGTGCTTGTGTGCTAGACTGGAGAGTCTCCTAGGAGGAGCACTTGCCACTGGCAAAGTTTGCATAGAATAACAACTATCATTCGAGCATCGGCATGGCACCTTACGAGGCTCTATATGGGAGGAAGTGTACTACACCCTTGAGTTGGGTCAAGGTGAGGACCAAGTGGGAGGTTGGTCTCAGGCTGATCCGTCCGAGTTAGGAGGTGATAGAACAGATTCACAGATGACTACGTACTGTCAGGAGCAGGTAGAAGAGCTACGCCGATAGGAAGCACAGGGAGGTGCAGTTTGAGGTTGGGGATCACATCTTCCCCTGTGTTTTTTCTATGAAGGGCTTGCAGTGTTTTGGGGTGAAAGGGAAGCTTACGCCGAGGATTGTGGGGCCCTTTGAAGTCTTGGAGCGGGTAGGACCCGTTGCTTACTAATCGACTTTCTACAATGTATTAATCAATCACTTCACAAATAAACGCTATTGTCGAGTTTTTATCCCCGGCAACGGTGCCAAAAATATGAAGCGATAGACTACGATTCGTATAAAAAAAAATGTCGTGGTTGTAGTAAATGTCACAAATATAAACTGTTATCACGTCAATTTTATTTATTTACATAATTTTTACTGGTTTATTCCAAGTTGTTCACTGGAAGGTAATTATTGATATACATCACTCTTTAAGTCTAATATTACTCTTTAATTCCATAAAGATAAATTTTATATACAATCATGAATGAATGAATCGATGAATAATCAATGAATGAATAAATAGCTTAACTATGTACAAGAGAATGAATTAAAATGCTTGCAAACACTTATAAACAAATAAGCATTAAACACTATAAATAAATACTATTTACTATATACTTATAATTTATAATACTAGTACTTACATATATATACAATAATAAGTAATAATATATACTATACTAACTTAACTTAATATAGTAACATATCCAGTAACATATATAGTATGTACAGCGACATATATAAACGTCGCTAAACCTTAAGAAGAACTGTGTACATAACTTAATGAAAAAATATGGTCTATAGTGATGTTTATTCTATCTATAGTGACAGATAATTCTATCAATAAAGCTATATTATTATTTATATACATATATAGCTCAAACATATGTTATACTACATATACTTATTATTTACAGTATACTCATATATATATATACACACTATACACTTATACATACACGGATACAAAGCAAGCTTCTCTTCTTCTTCTCTTCTTAAGTTAGCTATCTCTCTTCTTTTCTTCCCTTAATCTCTCTACGGGTGCACATATGTTGTAGCTACTTTAACAGTTAGCCTCTTTCTCTACTCTCTTCTCCTTCTTTCTAACACTTAGTCATTTTCTTATCACTCTTTACTTCTCTGTTCTCTTCTCACTAAGGCTCTCAGAGATCTTATTAGGCTTCACTTAGTTCAAAAATTAGGTTTTAAGGTTGGCAGGCGGCTTTTTCAAAGGATACACAGCATCCTTACAGGTGGGACCAAGACCTCTAGTAGGACCACCCTTATTTGTTTAATTATCCTTTTAATACAAATTTAAGCTTAGAATCAAGCCCATTCAGGCCCACGCACAGTGTCGAGCCCCCAGCCTACACCGCACACATCCCAAATCATCACAGAATACTCGTATCAAATGCTTAGAGGGGATAAGGTTTTATTGTGCGCCCGACGCATGTCGACTGGAGAGGCTATACAACAAAATCAACTTATAGCAGTGCAAGCACTCCTCGCCACATGATGTGGCACTTTCAGTGCTACGTCTGAGCGTTGAAATCCAGTGCAGCTGCTTAAATTTGCAATGTTTGGCCCACGATTTGAAGGCCTTAAATTATTAAAATTAAAAATTAAATTATATGACATTAAAGTATTTACATAAGACTACATAATTATACAATTAATTTAGAGAATTAATTATATTTACTATATAAATAAATTAGTTGAAGTCTACAGTTTATATATACTATTTTTTAAAGTTTTATTTCTAAAATAAGTATAAATTAGTTAATGTACGATCTAATTGACCTTATACATTATTAATATACATATTAAAGTATTTAATAAATATTTTTATTGTATTTTACAATCTTTATTTTGATTTTTTTTACATTTAAATAGCTTATTTTAGGTTATTTTACATATAAATTAGATATAACTAATATAATACGTTATAAATATAGTTAAATTAGCTTAGTTTACTTAAAATACATTAATACAAATGTACAGTAAAGTTAGTTTAGTTATAACTTAAATTACTAATTTATTTTAATTTAATCTAATAATTTAGCTAGTAAATTAATAAATTAATTATTTATTATGTATATATAATTAAATTATGGTACAGGGTTTCTAATGTACATAACGTACATATAAATACATATGTACAATATCAGTAGTAAATATGTTTATTTATAAGGTTTTATTAAATTATATAGCTTATAGTACATATTAGTATAATTAATAAATAGTTATATAAATAAGTTATGTACAATTTAAGTTATCTTAAATATTTAAGATACATTATACAACTCATACATAAATTACTTATACTTAATATATATCTATTTTACAATATTTACCTAGATAGCTTAATATATACCTTATATTTACATGTATTTACATAGTATACAAGGTGTTTTTAGAGTTTTTCACTTTTTATGGGTTTTGTGAGTTTTATAGAGGTCGGAGGTGAGAAAGAAAGAGAGATGAGGAGAATGGAGATATTTTTGGCATTTTTATAGCTAAGGTCTTTTATTAAATTTCAAGGTATACTGAACAGTCGGTTGGCATGTTCTATCAAGTCGGGGGCTTAAAATACCATGAAACTTGGTATGAACTTAAAAATATACCTAATATTCACCAAGATAGGTTTATTTTATATTTTTATATTTTTTATAAGGTTTTTATTTATGTGCAAGTGAAGCACATTCTAGGCCTAAAGAGGGTTTTCTAAGTAAACCTAAGCCTTAGAATGGAACTCTAAGTGATGGACAGGCAGTGAACTGCCTCAATTATGCTCAACATATGATATGGAAAGAGTGAAAGCAGTTAAGCATGAAATTCAAGTCAAATTTCAATCGTTTTAATTTTGGATAGTTAGGTAGAATTTTTAGCTAACAATGAATGTATAATTGAAATGACAAGAAATTCAAATGCATTTATAAAACCTATATTAGCACAAGAAAGCTTGTACACAGTCTACACAACCTTATATACATGCCAGCTATTACAGAATTTAAATCCTAGCTCACTGTCCTAATCAAGCAGATAAACAAGCTGGCCACAAGTGCAGCAGCTGTTAACTGCTGGAATTTAGCAGAACAGCAGAATAGCAACAGCAACATCAACTGCAGTAGAAGTTCAAGAATTTCCCAGATGTCCTTGATGCAGATCAGACGTCTTAACTACCTTAGGTCCTTGCTGCAGTGTGCAGAAATAAAAAAAAGCCTTCTGCAGCAAGTCTGGACTCACAAATTGGCAGATCAGACCTAAAATCAGTATGAATTATCGCAGATCAAACTTGATACAATCTGGTTAGGGATACTTCATATTGAAATTCAGATCATGATTTAATCAAATTTGGAGTCAAAACTTTTAAAGAAATGTCGCTGTTAAAGCAGTACTTTAATGTGATTGTTTGGGATTCAGAACATAGAAATCTCTTAAAAAGCCTGACAAGGATTGAAACTAGATAAGAATCATTCTCAGAAGTTCAACTCTACATTAAAGAGCTTTGTCAACAGTCTCATTTTAAATCAGCAGAAAAATAACTGATCTAGCACTTTCTAATGCTACAGACAGCATGTAGAAAGTGTTGGATTTAGCCCAATAAGTTCAACCGAATCCCAATGTTCTGAAAACCTTAAGAGATATTGAAAATCCCTTAGCTAAAAATCAAATTCTCAGAAAACAGTAGCAAGATTCTAGGTAGAACCTCCAATCAACATAGTTGATCTTCCTTGGCTCTACAATACAGTTAAGGCCATGAAAACCATGAATCATGGCAAATCTGAGGGGAACTTAACAGTCTCATATTCATAGCCTTGAGCTCAATCACCCAAAAATAAATTGATTCACTTGATCACAAATCCTTGAATACCAAAATGAATCAAAATCTCGTGATCTTGCTTTAAAATTCAAATCAGAAATTGATCAAGTCAACCAATTCCTTTTCAAATTCGATCAGGGGCCTTTGTAAACAAACTGAAATGAATGGGAGACCCCTAAGTAGATTTGAGCGCAAATCCTCATCTCAAAGCTTGAAAGCAATGGGATGGGGATTTAACTCCAAAAGAATGGGTGAATTGCGAATTAAAATGCGAGGAAATCAGAAGCGAAATGAAAACATGTAGAGGGAGAAAACAGTGATCAATGTGAGGGTGAATTCGTCCCCTCTGATCTGAAGTGATCAGAGGAGGTGAACAAGGGAATTTCTATGCTAAACTACTCCCAAACTACACTACAAGCACGCACAGCAAATCAGATCTAATCTATATCTAAATTCTACTGCTAAACTATCTAATTACACTACAGCTAATTTAAAAAATAGTAAACCTATTCTAAAAGGAGGAATGGGACCTTTGCATCTCCACCTAGTGGATGGAGAGGAAGAAGGAGGGTGGAAATGCTCCAGTGGAGTGAAAACTCTCTAGTGGAGTTCTGTATCACCCTCAGCTGCAACGGAGTCTTTAGCAGCGAGGAGAGTCAGAGAGAAAGTGAATTTCACAACCGGTGGCCGTGAAAATGGGGAGAGGTGGGGAGAGTATCTAGAAGGGAGGAATGATCACTGAGAGGTGTAGGAGGGAACAATCCCCCGCGCACGTAGTTGTGGAGCTCCTTAAGTAGCAGATCAAAGTGATTACACTCACCGCAATGGTGAGATTAGGCGCAAAGGGCATGGGCAGCAGGGATTTGAGGAGAGGAGTGCGCGCGGATTTAAATTGAAAAGTGGTCATTGGATGGGATCTGAGTGAGGTGGTGATCGCACGCACGGAGTCGCGTAAAGCTTCCAATCAAGGTAGGCCACAGATCGGATTGGGTGTAGTGGATCGTCGACCAGGATCTCGTGTCTTCTTGCGCTACTACAGTGAGCACGTGTAGCTTCAAGTGGATGTAGGTGTAATGGTGATTTTACAGAGAAGACCCCTTGCGAAGGGGTACAAAACTTATACAGAAGCCCATAAGTGATAAAAATGTATGACAGAGTAGTCCTTTTAGGGTTGCAAATAGGTCCCTGCGGTCTACAAGTAAATCCCTAGAGGTTTTCTTGTGAATGAAATGTAATGTACTAAGGACCTAAATGTAAATCTTTAATTGTAAGGCCCTAATGATGTCTAAATGCATCCAAGTTTTTATAGAAGCTTAATTGAACATTTAAGAAGTTAATTATTATTATGACCCGATTCCCGAGTCCCTACAGGACACGAGACCGAATAACTCGACTGATCCCAAGGCCCAGTCGTCCAACGAGAAAGTAACCAAAAAGCAAGGAAATAAACCACATTCACTATGCTAAGCAACTAACAGTAACAAAATACAGCAGTAAAGAAATAAAACTAGTACAGTACACACCACTACAACAGTAGAAAAGTAACCAGGTACAAGAATATAAAGTACAGAATGTAAGAGTACAGAGGTATAAGAAACTACTCACTACAACAGGAAAGAGTACAAGAAGCTACAACTACTGGGCTTTACTGGGCCTAGCACCCTCTACAACCGAAGGCTCTGGCTGCTCAACACCTGGACCTGAAAAGGGGTTATGAGTACACAAAGTCAGCGAACGCTGAGTAGAGTGGCAACCAACTAACTAAAGCAGTAAAGGTGGACAGGTAGCTGTTATTTTTTCATTTACTTTCCTTACTAATTATTCCTTTCCATCACTTTATTTATTTATTAGGTCTCTTTCTTTATCTCGAATGTTCCTCGTGGGAACGATCTTGATTGCAGTTTTTTTCGAAGAGTAGAAGGCGCACGTGGTGCTCTCCTGGCCGAGAGAGTCCCCCGTGGTGATCCTACACCTAATCAACCACCCCAAGGTCACGGACAGACATAACGGTGACTACAGCACGCACGATAAGTGCACGGGTAGCTACCTTGCACTGACACGCGGTCAGTCGTTTACGTTAGCGGGTGTGCCTAAAGCACAGCATGGAACCAGTATAGGGCCTAGCCCTCTCAGTAATAGGGGTCTAGCCCCTAAGAACCAAACAGGGGTCTCGCCCCTCTACAGTCAGCGCACCCACGCCTAACTACCATGGTTTGCCTAGTGGGCCTAACAAGTTGGTGTAGGGCAGCTTGTTGAACCTCGGGCCCTGTGGGGTGGCTAGCTCTCTCCCTATACTAGTAGCTCTCCCTGGTACTGTGTACGCGAGGGCTAAGAAGTCGGTACAGAGTGGCCAATCCTAACCCCGGGTCCTAACCTAAGGACGGCTAGCTCCGCTCTGCACTAAACAGGGGGATAGTCGCTCTCATTGGTACTTCGTACTCAAGGGCCAGCTCACTTCCCCACTCACATTTCTAGTTCCATTCCATTTATCTCCAGGAGCTCTACTCCTAATTCCCCATAGGGTTCATGCTCATATTCCTCAGGCCATTCCATACCAGGTTTCATCATTTCTATTTCCATTCTCAGGTTATACACATGAAACTTGTAATTCTATCATTCACATTTCCATATTCAGGTTATTCACAGGTAGCTCGTGTTTCCAACATTCACCTTTTCATTTCAAATTTATATACATGCAGCTCATTATGTCATTTCACGTGTGCGACAGGAAAGTTACATTCAACAGTTAACTAGCACAAGTACTATATATTTCACAGGTAACTGTTATACATTTACAGGCAATTGTTATCATTCTATCTACTCATTCAACACTGCAATCCATTCATTCAATACAGACATTCCAGTATTTCTAGTCCTAGGATTCATGCCATACCCTAGGTTCAAATCATTCATTTCACACATGCATTCATGTTTGTATTTAAATTAGGGGAAGCCACTCTACCACTAAACCCAGGAGTAGTGGGGGCTTGAACGACAGGTTCACGTGCCTCAACAAGTCCCAAACCCGCAACGGAATGAAGTCCTATCACAAGGACCAATCACAAGAGAATACTCAGAATAGTATAGAAAGTCTTCTAACAAATAGAGGAATTCATACAGAAAACATAGGTATCTTATTTGCGGGAAACAGACCACAAACTGACCCTAAACAGGTCAAAAATAGTATTTTTGACTCAAATCAAACGTTTAGAACAACTTCCAGATGTCTTAAAAGTACCCAGTGTCATACCTCAAGTCCTGCGCCAATCCTCAGACATCCAGGAACTCCTTTAGACCGTCTGGACCCAATTCCAGATGTCCAACCACCTCTCCGGACATCTAGAAGTGCTTCCCGTCGTCTAGTATATCGCCCAGACGTCTGAAATGCATGGGAGGGTGTGTCCCGCGCCTTCCCAAAGTGAATCCTGCACGAAATCCACCAAATCTCCTCAAAAAGGCATGCTACAGGGTCTCGGCGGAGCGACCTATGACGAGTCGATTTTTCGCTTTTAACGTCGTTTGTAGTTCTATGTGGTGGAAAAATCGACTAATGAATAATTAAAATAACCACTCGCAGAAGAGAGGGTCGTGTCCATAGGGAGGCAATGGCCCATTTAAACTAGGAAAGATCAGAAACCAATGTTCACTATTAATTTCGTCAAGAAATCAAGCCAAAATCGCTTTTCAATCAAGATAAAAAGACTTTAACATGCTGATTTTGCATTTGCGAGAAAGAAGGTTCTTTGCATAAAATCACCATAATAAAATAATAATAAATAAAAATCTTTTTTGTGGCAATGGCATGAAATGTAAATATTAATATCACCAAAAACAGAGGATTCTACCTCTCTCGTCCTCGCGCATGGGAGAGAGGTTCGTTCGAGGAACCCTTCTGGGAGTCAGTTGGCTGGAGCGAGGGCTTCGCGACAGTGGCGGTGGTAGGATGTGAGATGGTCGGAGTCGGTCGGACAGAGCTCCGGCGAAGGGTGATTTTCGGCGGAGGCTGCACCTGTTGAGGATGGTGGCGTGGCACTCTCGCGTAGGCACGCACGGGCACGTGCGGGCTGAAGGGGTGGGTGCACGAGAACGATGCTACAGCAGGTGGCGCACAGGTGAGTGCGAAGGTGTTGGCACGCAGAGCTGCTGGCGGGACGCTGGAGAGGACACGCGCGCGTGGAAGAGAAAGCGCGCTTATTGGGTGCTAGCGGGCGCTGCACGTCGGTGTCCGGGGGCTGGAGAGGCAAGCGCGTGGTGCTGTGCAGCTACTGCTGCTGGACATTGCAAGCTGCGGGTGAGGGCAGTTTGCACAGGCCGTGCAGCTGTGCACGGACAGCCGAGCGCTCGGACTGCACGCTGGGAGGGTGGCAGCTCTCAGCTGCTGCCGAAAGTGTGTGGAGGTGGAGTAGCGAGTGATGGCCTTTGCGTAAGTGTGCAGGCGCGGATGAGGGGAGTTTTGTTGAAGTGGAGGGGAAACAGAGCAAGGAGAAAACAGAAGAAGACGAAAGGAGAAATGGGAGGTCAAACGTCTGGGATCATACCCAGACGTCTTAACTGGCGCGAGAGTAAGGAACTGAAGGTGGTTGATGGTGGTGGTTGCTGGCAGTGGTTGCGTGGCTCTCAGGCGCACGCTTGCAGCGATGCACAAGCCACAGATGGCGCGACGGTCTGTCACCCCACCTGCCCGCGGTGGAGTGGTCTTGTGCTCGCGGAAGGAGGCTGGTGGTGTGGAATGAAGAAGCTCTAGGCTCTGTGCAGTGGTGGGTCGGAATGGTGCTGGCCTGCCTTCTAATGATGCGGCTATCTTCTTTTATGCTGCAGGAGGAGCGCAGGTGCGTGCGAAGGTGAAGAGACGATATCGTGGGGTGCAGAGATCCACAATTGTCGTTGTGCATTAAGCTCGCACATTCTCCTGCATGCAGCCGTTAGAGAAGAAATAAATAAAATAAAGAAAAGAAATAAATGGGTATTTATGTGCAAACCCTTAAAAGAAATGTGAAATAAAATAATGCATGTAATGCAACCTAAAAGATTAACTATTCTAATGCATGCTATTCTAAATGAATTCTAAGTATGAATGCAATGCATGAAATATGTAAATAAATGAATATCTAGACTAATCTATTTACATCTTATTGCATGCAATTTATATGCCAATATTAATCTAATTCCTAGGCATTTAAGTAACTAATTAGCCCACAAATATGGGCTCAACAGCTTGCATGGTCGTATCCGCAAAGAAGACGTACATTGGCGAGACTTCCTCCTCAGACGTCTGGAACCTCCTCCAGACGTCGGCTATGTCGTCTGGACGTCGCTCCAGATGTTTGCTTTTAGGAAAAACCCAGAACCAGAACCTGCTTCCGCCCTCTCGCGCCGCGCATGGCCGCGCCGTGTCCTCTCGCCTGCAGCAGTGTCGGGGAGGATCTCCCCAACGCACTCCTCACATGCACGTCGCTCCGACCGTGCGCTCACCAGCGATCTCCCACGCGAGCTCGCAAGCTCAACTCCTCTCCTTCTCACACTTCTCCTCCTCACGCCACTCCCGTGCTCTCGCTCGTGCCTGTCGCTCTCACTGGAGGGAAGGAGGAAGGTGGCTGGGAAGTAGGGAAAATGAAGGTGGTGGGGTTTATATAAGATTGGTGGTTAGGGTTTTGCTGGGGCAGAAGAGAGAGAAGAAGGGAAAAGGCAAGGGTACTGTCTGCGGGCAGCATGCGCGAAGACGCGAGCTCGTACCAAAGATTTTCGATTTTCAGACGTCTGGGAATAAGTCCAGACGTCTTACCAGATGTCTGACCCGCAGTTCAGATGTCTTACCAGTCGTTTGACCTAAAGTCCAGACATCTTAAAAGGCTTAAACAGCACGAGTCCTAACAATTATACTTTTGATTTGAACTTTTAAACTTATTTGTGTGTTCAATTTGCACTTAGATCACCATTTATCCTTTTTCAAAAGAATATCTCATTTAAAGACCTAATTATGCATTTTTAACACAGAATTGATGTTTTAAGTCTTTTTCTCTATTTCTCATACTTAACCCTTTTTATGTGTTAATTTGATATTGTTTAACCTAGTTTCTAGCTTAACTTAGGCGATTTAGCTATGATGAGTCGCAACTCATCATACCCCCATGCTTAGGTTTTGCTAGTCCTTTAGCAAATAACTCATTAAAGTGCATAGTAATTTAAGTATCAGCAAGGTAAGTGTGATGAGATATCTTTACTTCTTTCTTTTTTTTCTAAAAGTTAAGTGTTTAAAGATGATCTTTAAGATGAAAGATTTTCTGATAAACCAACTGTGTTTATGTCTGGACATTGTCAGAACCTTTTTGCTCAGGAAGACTGACCAAAACTCAAGATTGATATGGCATAGACCATCTTTCGACTAACAAGGACTCTTGATATTTAAACCTTAAGTCGAATTCCAGGACTCAGGGGGCTTTACAGAGACTCAGAATGCTGAGAGGTTATGGCTGTGCTTAGTGATAAGTCAGGACTAACCAGGTGAATTTTAAAACTCAATCTTGGGGTTTCACTTCTTTTCATGTTCAGGTTGGTCCTAGCTTCAGCTCATGTTTTCAGATCAACTCTCAAGAAACGAGGAATACTCAAGCCTAACTTTTATTACGTTTGTGGCTCAAAAAATATTTGGTGGAACATGGTATTTGTGCTAAACCCTGAAAATATTTTTGGTGGAATTTTTGTATTTACAAGACTTGAAGAACATACTTGACTTATTATACAGAACTTTCTTTTTGAAACTTTTTTTTTCTGTCAGTATGTCTCCGACAACTTTATTTGGTAGAGCGCACCTTATTTGGTGGGTGAGTTCTTTGGTGGAAAGAGCTTCTCCTAAACACAAAACTAAAGACTAAGACAAATAGTCTACCTATACGCACAGGTAAGGACTCCACCTTCCCTAATGAACATTAGGGTTGAATTTCAAATTCACAGGGTCTTTCCCGACACTGTATCGTGTAAACCAAAGTTACTTAGACTCCTAAGTCAAAGCAAACAAGCGAATCCTATACTGGTGACTCAGGTACAAGAATATGTCCTAAAGTTAAGAAAGATTGTGGTCTATCTTGTCAAAGTTCAAAGTGTATTAAGCCAAAGCCTGAGCGAATCATGCTACAGTGGCCCGGAAAGTAAAACCAGTAAAGGTTGAATGTCCATAAATAATTATTCTATTTTTATTTTCAGCTAGAAGATTATAGTTAAACACTTATATTTCTTTTTAAAAATTATTTTCTCTCCTGAGAATGGAGTTCTTCCTTAACAACAGGTACAGGTCCCTTATTGTATTTTTGAAAATTTTATGCTGTCATTTTTTTTGTATTTTTGACTTTGTAATTTTTTTTTCAAAATTTTTCAAATTTTTGGTGTTCTTGATAATACTATACTACTATATTATATTACAAGTGTGTCTACAATTGCATTTCAATAAATGATTCACCATTTACACCCCCCAATGCTTAAATGATGCAATGACCTCATTGGATGAATAGGGTGGATGTAAATGCATGCTCTGCGTTTCACTATCCTAGGTTGGGTGACGGAAGGAAGTCGGAATGAGGAGATAAAAATCTCTGTGCGAACGATTTAAAGTCTGATACAGGATCATAGTGGAAAGTCTGGTTAGGAAGTGAAATGCATGGCATATGTGGCAATGAATGTTTGCTTAAAATGCAAAGGTAGACACCTAATGCAATAAAGGTAAAAATAAGAATGGTGAAAACAGCTATATACAAGGATAGGTTTGCTAAGTTTAACGCCTTCAGTTAGGTGTAAACCCAGCAAGTAATTCAAAATGTAGGAGCGAAATGGAGAATTGACAAGTCTGAGATCATGTGGCTCAATAAAAGGTTTTAATCTTTATCCATTGACAGTAAAAGGTTGAGATTTGTCAATCTCAGTATCTCAACAGCTCTATAGTCAATATGAATCAGAATCAGGTACTTGGTACAAGGCCCAAGTAGAAAGTGGGTATCCAATCAAAGATACTTGGCTCAAGGTCCAAGTAGACAGGATCATCAAAATTACTTGGCTCAAGGTCCAAGTAAAGAGAAATAGAGTATATCCAAAAAGAATTAATAACTTCCACCTCTTCAATCGATTAATTGCAGAGTTAAGATGAAGAAGATGAATTTGGGTTGGGAAAAAGAGGTGGTTACTGATCTAAGTAAAGTGTGGATGGACTAGAATTGTGCAAGGCTTGTGATATGGCATGTGCTTGTTCTTGGGAAGGTCTAGGTTGGACATACCTCTGGGCAGGTATGTTCCTCAGATTGGGTTCTGCTTGAGATGGGAGTGAATGTGGTTGATGGGATTCCATTGTAACGACCCGATTCCCGAGTCCCTACGAGACACGAGACTCGGACCGACTCGACTAATCCCAAGACCTAGTCGTCCAACGAGGAAGTAACCAAAAGAGCAGTAAAATAAACCACATTCAACATGAAATATAACTAGCAATAACAAAATACAGCAGTAAGAAAAAGAACTACTACAGCATGTATCACCACAACAGTAGAACAACATTTATAACATAACAAGAACTGCGGGTAAAGAAAGTACAGAGAGTAACAAAAACTACTCACTACAGTGGAACAAAAAGGGCACAAAAGAACAGTGGTAACTCTACTGGACCCTACTCGGCCCAGCGTCCTCTACAGCCACTGACCCTGGCTGCTCAACACCTGGTCCTGAAAAGTAAAGAGTGTAACACGTTAGCGAAACGTTGAGTAGAGTGGCAGCTAAACTAAAGAAGCAGTAAAGTGTACAGGAGCTGTTTTATTTTCTTTCTTCCTTTATTTACGTCTTTCTAGTGTTTCATAATTTATCTATTTCTCAGATTCTTTACTTGATCTCGAATGTTCCTCGTGGAAACGATCTTGATTGCAGTCTTTTCCGAACAGTAGAAGTAACACGTGGTGCTCTCTTGGCCGGGAGAGTCCCCCGTGGTGATGCTACTCTCAGTCAACCACCCCAAGGTCACTAACAGACGTAATGGTGACTACGGCACGCGCGGTAAACGTACGTGTAGCTAACCCGCACTGGCACGCGGTCAGTCGTTTCCGTTAACGGGTATGCCCAAAGCACAGCACGGAACCAGTATAGGGCAGAGCCCTCTCAGTAACAGGGGTCCAACCCCTCCACAGTAACCAAACAGGGGCCCTGCCCCTCCATAGTCCGCGCACCCTCGCCTTTCTACCCTGGTTTGCCCAGTGGGCCTAACAAGTCGGTGTAGATGAGCTAGCAGAACCCCGGGGCCCGTGGGGTAGCTAGTACTCGCTCTACACTAGTAGCTCTCCTCGGTACTGTGTACACGAGGGCCAACAAGTCGGTACAAAGTGGCCAGACCTAACCCCGGGTCCCTAGGGTGGCTGGCTCCGCTCTGCACTAAGCAGGTAACAGGTGCTTCCCCTGGTACTACGTACCCAAGAGACAACACACCTCCACATCTTTCTTTCTCAGTTCCATTTCATTCTCTTTCCAGGAGTTCTACTCCTAATTCCCCGTAGGGTTCCAGCTCCTTTAATTCCGCACAATTCGGTTTCACCTTTTAGTTTCACGTTCATACAACCCATGTTCTCAATCATGTTTATTTATTCATAACAGGAAGTTGTTAAATCAATTCACAGGCAGCTATTTGTTCCTTTCCACTTTTTCAAGACTGCATTATTCATATATTCCACTAGTTTTCCCATCCTACGATTCATGCCATACCCTAGGATCTATCATACAATCTAGTTTTCCAGCCCTAGGATTCATACAACACCCTAGGATCTATCATTCAATCTAGTTTCTCATTCCTAGGATTCATGCAATGTCCTAGGTTCTATTTATGGTTCCATAATTTAACAGATTATGCTAATAAACTTAAAAGTCACTCTACCAGTTACAACAAGAGTACTGGGGACGTGGTCGGGAGTCCCGCGTGCCTCCGCAACCCCCGAGACTGCAATGGAACGGGGTCCTATCACAAGGATCAAACACAACGAGTTTCTCAAAACAGTATATAATTACTGTAGACGGGTAGAGGATTTAATTCCGAAAAGAACACAAATCGAAACGCGGAAAACAGACTCCGAACGGGCCCTAAACGAGTCGAAAACGACGAAACAGTGCAAAATCAGACGTCTGGAACCTCTTCCAGACGTCTTAAAATGAGGGTCAGATGGTACCTTTGCTCTGTATAGTCTCTCAGACGTCCAGAAGCCTGCGGGGGCGTCTGCCCTAGTTCCCAAACGTCCGATGGTCACCCCGGACGTCCGGAAGTCTTTCCCGTCGTCTGGCACTGCAGTCAGACGTCTGATTTGCGTTGGATGGCGAATCTCAGAACCTGCGCATACCCATTCCTCGATCTTAGTACGAACAGTCGAAGAGAAGGAGGAAGTACGAAAATAACTTATGTTTCAGACGTCTGGACAGTCCTCCAAACGTCTTCCCCATCATCTGGTTGGAAACCCAGACGTCTGATTCTGGAAAAACTTCCAGAATCTAAGCGTGACTCGCCCTCTGCCCGTGACGCACGGCTGCGCCGCGTCTCGTCCGCTTGCTGCTCGAGCTGCAGCAGACCTCCCGCGTCACTCCGCGCCCGCTGCGCCCCCGCCGGCCGGCTCTAGCAGCCCCGGCAAGCTCGAACCCTCACGGCCGAGAGCCTCCTCCCTCGCGCAACACCTCCTCCTGCACTCGCCGCGGCTGCCGCCGCCGCTGCTTGCTTACTCTCGCACTGGCTGGAAGAAGAATGGGGCGGAGGAGATGAGAGTGAGGGGGAGGGCGAGGCCCTTTTAAAGCCGCGGGGGGAGAGGGAGAGAGAGTGAGAGAGCGCAAATTGCAGCTGCAGGAGGAGAGAGGGAAAAAGAGGAAGGTGCGGCGGTGCAGGTCTGTGCGTACAGGCGCGCAGACGAAATCGCACGTGCCGCAGAAATCAAATCCCAGACGTCTGGAAGGGGTTCCAGACATCTGGTCAGACATCTGGGCCACTTCCCAGACGTCTTAAAAGACGTTTTGAAGCTGCGTTCGTAACATCCATCAAGTGCGATAGCTGCGCTCTCATCTCAGGTAGTGTCGCGTCCTGTCTCTGTTGCATAGCAATGTTTCGTTGTTGCAAATCAGCGAGTGCTTTCATGATTGACCCCAACTGGTCATCTCGTGCAGGCCCAGGTTGAGAGTATTCTGTGAGCCTAGGTTGGGGTTGCTGGTAGGCACACGGTGGATACTTGTGTGATTGTGGAGGTGGTGCTCGGATCCAGTTGTGCTGTGGTGGTGCAGAAGGTTGTTGATAGGTAGGTCTCTGTGAATTTCTTGACCACGAGAAATTTAGATGATTACGCCATCCAGGATTGTAGGTTTGTGCATAAGGATTATTGTGAATGGCATGGAGCTCCTCCGAAGCTCCATAAGGTGCAGCGAAGTTAGTGTAAGTAGGAATAAGGGTTCCTCCAACCAGTGTAGGATATGGAAATGAATAGTCCGGTAATGCAGGTTGTGTCACAGAAAGGTTATTTATAGTTTCCTTCCCTGTGGAAAACTAGGAAGAATGTGTTGTGCAGGTGATTGAGAAGGAGATGATGAAGGTTTAGAGAGAAATTTCCATACTTCATCTACTTTCTTATCGATTAAGCCCACCTTATCCAATTGACTAGCCACTATCTCTAAGTCTCTGTTGCTGGATTGGGCTTTGTGTACCCCTAAGTGTGAATGGGAATGTGAGGACTTTCTATTAAACACGCTCATCGAAGCATCGTTAATAGAATTTTTGGCCATGCCTTCAAAGAGCTCAAAGGCTGAGTCCTCATCCTAACACAGGAAATTGCCTCCACAAGTGGCATCTACAAAATTTCGTGTGTCATCATGGAGCCTATGATAGAAGATCTAGACCTGTTGTCAGCATGGGACACCATGGTAGGGACACTATCTCAGAAGCTCATGGAATCTCTCCAAAGCCTTGTGCATTTGTTCTCCTGAATTTCGGGTGAATGTAGTGATGGCACGCCTTAGAGATTTGGTGTGGCCTACAGGAAAGTACTTCTTTAGGAACTCATGTTCCAAAGAAGCCCACATGTCTATGGGTGTAGTTCGTGCTATGGTTCTAAACCAGAAGGCGGCTTTTTCTTCTAATGAAAAGGAGAACATTTTCATCAAAAGTGTGTGCTGATCATGGCCTTGTGGACCCAAGGTTTGAGCAAGATTTTTTAGCTCCTCTAAATGCTGAAAAGGGTCCTCAGAAGCAAGTCCATGGAAGTGAGGAATAAGTGCGATGATGTTTGGCTTCAATTTAGCAGCACGACCCCCATCAGGATAACGTACCACAGGCATAGGTTATGCAACTGCGGAATTATAATAATCCTGTAGCTGACATCTACGAGGTTGAGGTGGTGCCTGAGGATTTCTGGGTTGAGGTTGTGGTTGGGGGTTTGCTAAAAGATTAACAGCTTGTGCAAGCTGTTGCACATGTTGTGTAAGGGTGTTCATATGAAGTTGTGTTTCAAACAGGTGTTAAAGATGAGGCATAAGTCCTCTCTCCAGTGGTGGATTAGGGAAATTAGGATATGGGGGAGGTTGGAACCTATGATTTGGTGGTGGTGGTGGTGGTGGAGGAAGTTCTTCAAAATCCTTGAATTATGCAGAATCATGATCATCCTCATGATGTGTGGAGTAGTGGATGGGAGTTTGAGACTCAGGAGGTACAGGATTGGATGTGGAAGGCATAGAATTGGAAGTAGAAACTTGGGCATCAACACCCAAGGGGAGTACAAGCTCAAGGTTCTAGGATCTCCTACCTTCCATTAAGTCAGTTTTTGAAAATGAGTCTTTAAAATAAGTCACAACTCAATGGAAAGGATAAATCAGGCTCAATCTCACAAAAATAAAAAATCCCAATCAATCTCAATCACCACAAGACCAATCTATCAATCATGCGAGATGAAATCGGATTTTCCCTAGAGGAAAGGAGCTCGAGCCAGAGAACAAGGGAGAGAGGGAGAGCGAGGGCATGGGGGAGAAGAGCCACGGTCGGAGTTGCAGCCACGGGAGAGGGAGAGGTGAGAGAGAGGAGAGAGCTTGCTCGAAGGAGCTCGTACGAGAGGGAGGAGGCGCAGCTGGAGGAGCTGTGAGCACCTGCGGAAGCTTGGGGGAGCTTATGTGGGAGAGAGAGAGAAGTCGTGAGGAGACGAGTCGCCACCGGAGTTGCAGTCGCGGGAGCTTGAGAGGACGTGCACGAGGAGGAGGAGCTCGTGGAGAAGAGCCTCTCGACCTCCTACAGCTGTTGGAGCAGTTGCTGTTGTGCTGCGGGCAAAGGCCCATAAGAAGTCGAGCGTCACAAGGAGTTTCTGCATACTGGATTTTTCGAGTATCAGACATTTGGAGCATCTACCAAACGTTTGGAGCAGTAGCAGGATGTCCAGAGCTGAAGCCGACCATTTTAAATCAAGCGGAGTGCCGAGGTATGAGTCCTGTATGCTCACGCACATGCGTACGTGAAGTACGTAAATATTTGCTATGCTATTGCAGTTTTTGAACTGTGTTTGCGTGCGCAGGGACAGGCCTTGGAAAGGCAGGTAAACACTCTTTTCGAGGTGCTTTAGGATGTTTAGACGAGTCTACAAACGTCGGATCAGACATCCGAATGCACTCATAGACGTCTAGAAAGACCTCAGGATGACGATGAGGGGTTCCAAAAGTCCACCAGCAATGCAGGAACACAAGGTGAGTTTCTGACGTCGTTTAAGACGTTTGGGCCTAGTCCCAGATGTCTGATTTTAGTTAGTATGCACGTTTTCTGTCTGTTTGAGGCCCAAACAAAGTTGGATTTTCACAAACGAAGTACCATTGTTTTCCGCTCGAGATTCTCTACGTGTTAGTAACACTTATATACTGTTTTGCACTCGTCTGATGTGATTTAGTCACTGGTATAGGTTTCCAGCCTGTAGCGTGTTTGGGGCCTGCGGAGATGACCGTATCTAGGATTTAGGCCCCCATTCCTCCCGTGTATTTCGATAGAGTGGTTTACTTTCATACTAAGATTTAATTAAGTAAAATGCATGTCTAGAATAACTTGATTGGACCCTAGGATATAAAATGAACCATAGGGCAGAAACGAATGAACATTGCTTGAGCTACATTGTTTATTTTGAGATGCATGTTAAAACCCTAATTGCTAGCAAGTGTATAGATATATGATGTAATGCTTCTTCAATTATTAAAACACGAGCTTCTTGTTATATGAATGAGGATCGGAATGTAAACAACGAGATATGCATGTTGAGAAATGAAATGAAATGAATACGAGCACGAACCCTTCGGGGAACTAGGAGAAGAACTCATATATACGGAGAGAATGTTGTAAGTAGACGGGAAGTGAGCTAGCCCTTGTATACACGGTACCAATGAGAGAAACTATCCCTTTAGTGTAGAGGAGAGCTGGCCATCCCTTGGGTTGAGACCCGTGGTTAGGACTAGTCACTTTACACCGGCTCCTGTTTGGCCCTCGTATCTGTGGTACTGAGGTGAGCTACTAGTGTAGGGAGGGAGCTAGCTACCCTACGGGACCCGTGGTTAGGACTAGCCACCCTACACCAACTCTTGTTAGGTCCACTAGGCAAATCGAGATAGTAGGGGGAGGGCACGCAGACTGTTGAAGGGTGAGACCCCTATTTTGAGGGTTGAGACCCCTTTTTCTAAGAGGGCAAGGCCTTGTTCTGTTCTACACTGTATGTTTGGGCGTACCCACTAGCGGAAATGACTGACCACGTGCCAGTGCAAGGTAGCTACCTGTGCGATTATTGTGCATGCTGTAGTTACCGCTACGTCGCAACCGTAACTTCGGGGTGGTAGACCGGGTGTAAGACTACCACGGGGGACTCTCCCAGCCAGGAGAGCACCACGTGTGCATCCTACATTACGGGAAAAACTGCAATCAATATCGTTCCCTTGAGGAACATGAAAGATCAAGAAATGTTTGAATCCTTAGTAGAATAAACAAACCAGAAATACATAGTTGAGATAAATGGAAATGATTAATAAATTAGTTGCTTGTTTTATATTAATTGCATATAAATGGCTTAATCACTACTCTACTCAGCGTTTGCTGACCACGAATTTTGTAACCTTGTTTAGGCTAGGGAGTTGAGCCAGCACCACCGGCAGTAGAGGGAGTTGGGCCTAGTCGAGCCCAACCATAGCTGTTGTCGCGTTTCTGTTACAGCACATTCTTTTGTTGTAGTAGTGAGCACTTGATATATGTATGGTTGTTTCTATTACATTTCCGATTTACGTCCCGTTGTTGTAGTTGTGATGACATGTAATATCGTGAGACATTTCGTTCTGTTTTCTTTACTGTCTCATATTTATTTCTGTTTAGTTACATTGCATGTGCAGTTATAGAATATTTTCTACTTTTGGTTATTTCTTGTTGGACGACTGGGTCTTGGGATCTAGTCGAGACGAGTCGATCTCAGGTCCTTTAGGGAGCCAGGATCAGGTCGTAACAAAATATCTTTTTTTTCTTTTTTTGTAAATGCTTTCACAACCATTTATCTTTGTGGATACCATGCTACTGGCAATATTAGATATCTTTGTGCAACCATCCTCCATGCATTTATTAATTGAATTAGTGTCCTATCTCTTTAGTCCAATAATTAAAAAGCCTAACGTCCTACCATTGCTAGAGAAACCACTAAAAGTGAGGTAGAATTATCGTCTAAATATTCCTTTCCCTCTAAACAGCATAAAGGATAATGCAATTAATCCTTGAAAGCTTTTCTTGCAAAATGAAAAGTTATTGGAATTTGCATGTATGGGGGCGCACACATAAGGCAAGAGAGAGGAAAACAAGTGTTATTGTCTGTTGGGCATCTTAGAAATTGACAAAAGGTTCCTAGTAATGGAAGGTACGAAGAGATTCTCTCAGAATTAGGATGTTATTGTTGGGCTTCTGCTACAATCATTACCTTGGATCCATCGTGACTTGCACTTCTCCCTTCTTAATCCTTTTGATCACCTGGAAATCATACGACAAATTGCAGATACAAACAAATGCACTAGAATCCAACTTGCTAGTATTTGAAATTCTTGAGAGAGGTTTCATCACTCTAATAATAGTTTAGATGCACTCGAATATTAAAAGGATTTTTACTAATTAGGTGCTAGTGTAATCTTTCAAAATTACTGTCTAGGCACATCAAAGGATATATTAAAGGGATAAACGCAAAAAGACAACAAAAAGACTAAAACAATAAAGTGCTAATGTCGAACTTGCCACGCATGTCAATATATTGAATAAGTCAATCTAGTACATCAAATAAAATATTGACAAGGATGGTAACTTGAGACTAGGTACCTTACTAAGAAAAATAACGTGTTAGTGTAGAGTAAGGCTATGAAGTAAGTCAAGCAAACTTCCTATCCTTGAACTAAATAGTGAATGCAACTTTAGACTTCATTCCTACCGTCTACAACAAAGTGTCCAGCACTTCATAGAACTAAGATATGAGGAGTGGCTAAAGATTCAGTATGAATGAGTCACCTAACTCTTTGGGGTAGACGGCTTATTGAAATCCAAGTAGGAGCACAATTGGAGGCTACAATCGCTTCCCATGTCCATTTTAACATGAGCTCCTTAATTGCAGAATTTACAATCCTGCACACAAATTGAAAAGATGCAATGAGATTTTTATATCATTGAATAGTAGGATGATGAGAACCTCATCATGAGCCATAACTAGCTCATTTTGACCCAATACAAAGGATAAAAGCTCCTACATATCTCAAGGAAAGGCGTAACTCAGAGAATTCTGAGTTTGAGAAGAAAACAAGTCATAAGGGGTAAAAGTGCAATTTTACCAGTATAATCTGCATACAGGGTAATTCAGGGCCCAAACATAGGTCAAAACAGCTTAATAAGAATAAAAGTGGGATGAAATAGCAAGGGCTACAGCAACTCCAAGAGACTAAATCTGTAACCCTAAAACAACCCACTTCAATTCACAAGGTTCGAGGCAAAGTAAAAATAGAATAAACCCTCTAAAATTCATAGAAAAATAATCTCTAGGGTTTAGAACCTTCAATTTGGCCTTTAGAACCCATTTTGACCTACATTGAGAACCATGCCCAATTAATAACTTAATTTGGGTTTTTGCGCAAATTGACCGGTCGAACAAGGTTTAAGATGAAAATAAAATTCACCATCAGATTCCTTAGGTCCTAATTAGTCATGTATAAAAACTTGAGCCTAAGAAGAAACCTCCTTGACCGACTTTACACTTTGGTCCTCATATATTTACTCTTTGGCCCTCAACTTTTGAACCCTCGCATTTTGGCCCCTAACTCTCCTTCGTTCTTTGCAATCAGGTCCCTCCTGCAAAACCCTGCCAGCACCATGCTCCGGCGACCTTGCGCGGAGCATGGCGCCGCGCAGGGTGAGGTGGAGGACCTGGCATGTATACCGGGGGTGCCCTGCGTCGTCAGCCGTCGCAGGGGCACCCCCCTGGTCATTGTAAGCCACCATACCGGCCGTGCGAACGCACGGACGGTATGGGTTCATGTTCCGACCATTCTCCGGCGAGGGAGACACGTCGTCTCCCTCCGCCTTCCTCCCTGCTTCATCCCTATAAATACCCCCCGCCGCTCCACCGACGAGGGCAGCCTGGATCTGACGGAGAAAACCCCCAGCTTTCTTCTCTTCTTCCTCCGGCAGACGCTCACCAGCTCCGGCGGCTTCCTCCCCCTCCACCTCTTCGCTCTGCCGCAATACCAGCAGCAGAGACTTCCTCCCCTGTTCTTCCCGCGCCACGCCGCACCCAGCTGGCGCCTCTCCAGCCCTCTGCTCGCCGCCGCCCCTCTCCCTGAGCATCGTCTTCTCCGGCGACAGTCGATACGACTGTCGCCCTGTTCCTCCCCCTTCGTCCCTGCAAGTAAGTTAGACCTACTCCCCTTCTTCTCCTCTTTCTTTCCCCGCTTTCAATTTAGTCAATTAAACCCTCGACCGCTCCTGTTCACCCTCATCCTCTCCGCCTCCGACCACCCTTCGGCGAGCCGCTCCCATCACCTCAGCGACCCACACGGCTCGCCGACCACCGCAGAACCTCCGCCTCCTCACCCTGATCCTCCTCCGCCCCTCCACTTTCCACCAAACACCCTCTGCAGATCCACCGAACACACCCACTTCCTCGCTCACAGTTTGACCTAGGACGACCTGTTAGCTCCATCTCGCCCCCTGCAAACCCCCTGACCACCTTCGCCGTGCCACGGCGAAGGTCCCCCGCCTGTCTGATTTGGCCGAGAGGCCGTTCTTCTGTGACCAGGTGATTCGCCCGCCGTCGCCATTACTGCGCAGGCAGAGCTGCTTCACCTGCAGGTGCAGGCACGCCTTCGCCCAGGGTTGACTCCCAGGTTGCGCAGGGACTCTCCGCGAAACGTCCCTGGTTCACAGACGGGGCGAAGGCCGCGCGGGAAGCCACGATCGCCCACTGCTCCATCCGCGACGCGCGCTCAATTGGGGTGGGACATTTAGTCCCACCTCGGAACCTCTCGCAGGCGCGCGGACGCATAAAGGCAAAAAGTGCCTTATGCTGTCTGCCTCCTGACCACGGGGTGAGGTCCCTCTCACCCGACCCGACCCGGCCTCGTCCGTGACCACGCTCCGCGGACCTGGCCCGACCCGATTAGACTGTCCTGCACTCCTCGCCCACCACGCACGCCGGTGGGCCTGGACCCGGGTCTGACCCGAACCCGATTACCCGGTTGCGCTCTGGGAGAGCTTCCGAAGAGTGATTTCAGAGAGAAAGAGAAACGCGGGGGAGGGGGGTAGAGTAGGTTTTTGCCCTCTGATGCTGAACTCTTGAGCGTGCAGGCACAGGTGAAGGACTGCGGAAGAAGAAGAACTGAAGCGGCACTGTAGCATCCGCGGGTTATCAGGCGACGTACTGAAGACAGGTGAAGACAAAGAAGAAGAAGATCTGAAGAATGAGAAAGAAAGAAAACAAGGAAGAACAGAAGACAGAAGAAGAAGAGCACGAGGGGAAGATCTGAAGAAAGCAGAAGAAGAAGAAGAAGAAGAAGAAGAAGAAGAAGAAAAAGAAAGAAAGAAAACAAGGAAGAACAAAAGCCAAAGAAGAGAAGAAGAAGAAGCCAAATTTTCATCTCTCTCTCTCTCTCTCTCTCTTTATTTTTGTAATAGAACTTGTATATCTCTAGAATACGACTTGCTCCCTGAGTTCGACCTCGGGAACTCTTTCATTTTCCGAGTAAAAAAAAATTTATATTTGAAATGTTGGTAATAACCGGCTTTACTACAACGTTATAACAAACCCGGCAAAACCGACGTCTTCATTTTTGGCGCCGTTGCCGGGGAGCAACGGCTATTCTAGAGGTAAACATTCCTGTTTCTTTTAAGTTCTGATAATCTCCTCTCTTTTGTGCAGCTACAGGAACTCAAGAAGACAAGCAACCACACAACCACTCCAAAGACAGGTAAATCTTTTCTCTCACTATTAACCCCTACACTCTAAAGAGGAAGAAAAGAAAAGAACAAGCAATATAGGGCTAACCTGTCTTCCATACTTAGTAACCATAAAAAGTTGCATGTTTTCAACTCATCACTCCTGCACACTATTAAGGGTATTTAAGGGCTAACACATTCTTGCTTGAGCCCTAATTGCCCAACAAAGAGTTAAATGGACCAAGTAGAGCCAACATAAGGTCAAACATTAGGATTTCAGTAGAGACACACCCCTTAATCAAGAACTGAGGAAATCCAAAAGAGGTGTGCCCAAGCCATTGATTGAAAATAATTAACAAGAAAAATCCTAAACAATTGGCTCTCTCTAAACACTTGAACCCTAAAAGACAGGACCCAAAAAGCTCTCAAAGAAAACAAGAGGTAAAGTTGACCCCTTTGGGTTAACCAACCTTAAATTAGGTCACTCTTTGCACTTAAAAAGACTAAAGTTCAAGTGAAACCTTAAGCACCCTGATCTTAAAATTGGTAGACTTAAGAGGTCAAGATCCCCATTCTGGTCTACCTGGAACCGCAGTGACAAGAGAGGTCGGGTGGGGGAAACCCTGTAACCCGTGGGGACGCTCTACCGTGTAGGGGTCTTCGCGGGACTCTCCCTCTCTGGCTGCCCAGGTAATTCTCAGGTGGACGATCTTTCTGATCAAGGGGTCCATCTGCCCCGCACCTCTATAGTCACCCAACACATTTTTGGGTGTCTTGATTGGGCCCAGCACCTTCTAAACTTACCTCTCCCAACTGTGCATGTACGGAAGGAGGTCTCTAAGACCACCCTTAAGACCTCCATTAGAAATTCGCTCTCGTCAAGGCCAAGCCTCGACGCCCGTGTTTGTGCAGCAACACCCTCACATTATTCTCTCTTCTGATTCAGAACCAAGTTCTTCTTCTTCCCCCATCATGGCTCAGCCAGTTGAGGAAGAAAATAATCTGGAACACCAGCTCCAGCGACTCAATGACCTCTTCCAAAACTTCGTGCACCCACCACAGCGTCCTATGATGCGGGACCACTACAATCCTGCTGCGGTGGCCATTGAGCCTCGAGTTAGAATCCCGATTGGAGGACCTGATTCCGAACTAAAGCCCAACATGATTCACGCTATACCTAAATTCCATGGGCTTAATTCTGAAGATCCCTTCCAGCACATCAAACAGCTAAAGCATCTGGCCCACACTTTTGGATCAGATGCGCAAAATCGGGATATTCTTCTCATGAAGATGTTCTCCTTTTCTCTTATGGACAAGGCCGCCCATTGGTATCAAACTCAGACCCGGCCGATCAACACTTGGGAAGAACTTCAATCCGAGTTTTTGAAAAAGTTCTTTCCCGTTGGTCGGACCAACGCCTTGCGCCATCAGATTACACACTTCACTCAACAATCAGGAGAACCTCTCCATGAGGCATGGGATCGTTTTCAGGATCTCATGAGGAAGTGCCCCCATCACGGAGTTCCTAAATGGGAACAAGTCCAATCTTTTTACCAGGGACTCCGTGAGGACATCCGCCTTTTCGTCAATGCAACCTGCGGAGGAAACATCATGGGTCAACATGAAGACACCGTATGGGAGATTCTCGAAAACATGTGCGAGAACTCCATCAACAATGACTCCATGGGATTATTCGACAGGACGAATACCCGCGCAGCGACGAATCTTAAGGGAGCACATGAGACGCAGGACCTGTCCGCATCAGTCGACCTGGAGTTAATGGCCAGTCGATTGGACAAGGTCTCAATTATTGAAAAGAAGGTGGATGAGCTGACTCAGCTCTTGCAGCGAGCCACCTCTGCGCGTAACTCCTTTGCACAACCTCCTTCCACACAGGAGACTGTGCAAAACATCCTCCACCGATCCTCCCCTGGGATGGATCCATATCCATCCCCATCTGATTCTTGGACTGGAAGATCATCCGATCCTTTCTTCACCAGCCGGGGGAACTCCATTCCTCCTTTCCCTGATTCTCAGGAGGTTCCTCAGACCTGCGAGGACCTCAACGCCATCCAGAACGACCCATTCTCCAACACTTACAACCCTGGATGGCGAAACCATCCCAATTTTCAGTGGGCGGGAAATCCCCAAACCCAAAGACCACCTTTTCAGTCCCGCCCACAGCCCTCTCATCACTACCAGCCGCCTCAGCCTCGGCCCAACCCTACTTATCCATCAGGGCCAAATCAAGATCAAATGTCCTTAATCCTTCAGACTCTGGCTGACATTCAAAAATCGAATGCGGCCATTCAAAAACAGCACAAGGACGAGCTTACTGAAGTTAAAACTCAACTGGCCCAGTTGGCAAATTCTCGCCAGCCAGGCACACTCCCTTCCCAACCCCTTCCTAACCCAAATAACGTGCCAACCCAGAAGCGCGTTATGAATCCAAATTTAGGCCACGCTCAATGGATTTATCAGGCCCCCACTGCTCCATCTCCAGACGAGATGGATGCCTCAACTTCGCGTGCGGGATTTCAGCAGCAGCCACCCCTCCTACCAAACCCAAACTAAAATCAGGCCGGATTAAATTCTGTAACAACACGTAGTGGTAAGACAACTCAGGACCCGCATTATCCAAACCACTCCCAGCCTGATAACCATGACCCTAGGATAGTTAGCCAAGGTACCGCTGTTCCAGACCCACAACCTGGACCTATCCTAGAGGAACCAACCAAGATCCCGTTTCCCGAGGCCCTGACCAAGGGAAAGAAGACCACCAAACCCGTGGCCCCTGAGGAGGACCTGGTCAAGCTCTTTGAGCAGGTCCACATAAACATCCCCTTGATGGATGCAATCCGCCACGTACCAGCTTACGCACGATTTCTAAAGAATATATGTACACCCCAGCGTAAGCCGCGAACCAAGGGGGGGAGCCCAATTGTTCTGTCAGAGCAAGCCAGCTCTGTAATCCTTAGTAGACTCCCACCCAAGGCAAAAGATCCTGGAACTCCCCTGATCTCCTGTAAGATAGGTGGTACCCAATTTGATAGAGCATTGTTAGACTTAGGTGCATCTATAAATCTGATACCCACATCCTTACTTGACCATCTGGAAGAATCTGAGCTGAAACCAACCGAGGTGACATTACAATTAGCAGATCGATCTATAAAGTCACCAAAAGGGATTCTCGAGGATGTTATCGTGAGAGTGCGGGATTTCTATTTTCCAGTGGACTTTATAGTCTTAGACATGGATGCACCTGAGAACCCTAAGGATACACCAATCATTCTAGGGAGACCTTTCTTGGCTACTGCTAGAGCCAACATCAGCTGTGAGGAGGGCCAAATAGAGCTTAAGTTTGGAGATCAAACACTGAAAATTGATATATTTAAGGCCCAACAAGGAATTAATTGCGGCGTCATCGAGCAAATTTGTGACATCAAGACTTTGGTTGATGAATCACACCTCCAGAATGACTTGAGTATGCCTCATCAACCACAGAAGGATCTTGACCCGCAAACAGAGGGGTCCAATCCGGATGTGAACAACCTAGTAACTCCCACCCTTGAACCTCACATCTATACTGAACCACCCGCTGCTGCTGAAAACCCCATCCTCGAACTGAAACCCCTTCCTGCTCATTTGAAATACATCTTTTTGGGTTCTAATCAGACCCTTCCTGTGATCATCAATTCCAACCTCAATCTTGAACAGGAATCCCGTCTGATTGTTGTCCTCCAGCAACATCGCAGAGCCATCGGATGGACCCTCGATGATTTGACTGGAATAAGTCCCTCTTATTGTACTCATCATATCTATTCAGAAGAGGGCACACGACCTTCTCGTGAAATGCAGAGACGCTTAAACCCCAATCTGCAGGAGGTCGTGAAAAAGGAGATCATCAAGTGGTTAGATGCCGGGATCATCTACCCGATCTCCGATAGTCGTTGGGTGAGCCCAATTCAGGTCGTGCCTAAGAAGGCAGGACTCACCACTATAACGACTGAGACCGGAGAAATCATTCCTACCCGATTAGCCAACTCGTGGAGAGTCTGTATAGATTACCGTCGACTCAATTCCTCCACGAAGAAGGATCATTTCCCACTACCCTTCATTGATCAAATTCTCGAAAAACTAGCGGGAAATAGGTTCTTCTGCTTTCTTGACGGGTACTCCGGTTATAACCAGGTGGCAATCCATCATGAGGACCAAGAAAAGACCACATTCACCTGCCCCTTCGGAACATACGCTTTCCGAAGAATGCCTTTCGGTCTTTGCAATGCACCCGCTACTTTTCAGCGATGCATGCTTGCCATATTCTCAGATATGGTAGGTGATTATCTGGAAGTCTTCATGGATGACTTTTCAGTTTTCGGAGCATCATTCGACGATTGCCTCCAACACTTGGTCCAGATACTCAGGCGGTGCATCGACGTGAATTTGGTTCTTTCCTGGGAAAAGAGCCATTTCATGGTGCCTGAGGGAATTGTCCTGGGACACTCAATTTCGGAGAAAGGTATCCAAGTGGATCGAGCTAAGGTTAATCTGATTTCTCACCTTCCTATGCCTAGCTCGATCAGGGACATCCGATCCTTTTTAGGGCATGTCGGTTTTTATCGACGATTTATCCCTGATTTTTCAAAAATCGCACGCCCCCTGACCACTCTTCTCTCCAAAGATGTTCCCTTCGAAATCTCCAAGGAATGCACTCAAGCATTTGAAATCCTGCGTGACCGAGTCACCCAAGCCCCGATCCTACAGTCCCCTGATTGGTCTCAACCCTTTGAGATCATGTGTGATGCATCCGACTTCGCTGTAGGAGTGGTTTTGGGGCAGAAAAATGACAAGAAACCTGTGGTCATTTACTACGCCAGCAAAACACTCGATGAGGCTCAGCGTAACTATACAGTTACTGAGAAAGAGCTGCTAGCTGTAGTATTTGCCCTAGAGAAGTTCAGATCATACCTTCTGGGTTCCCATGTCATCATATACTCGGATCACACGGCTGTGAGGCATCTTGGCGCCATCTTGCAAAGAAGGACGCGAAGCCTCGATTGATCCGATGGATCTTGCTGTTGCAAGAGTTTGACCTCGAGATTCGCGATAAAGCGGGAAAACAAAACGTGGTAGCTGATCACTTGTCCCGTCTGCCTTCTGAAATGATAGACCCTTCCGGACCCATCACTGAGCATTTTCCCGATGAGCACCTGCTGACTATTGGTACTAGCCTCCCATGGTTTGCTAATATTGTAAATTACTTGGCATCTCATCAGGCCCCGTCCGATTGGCCGAAGGCCAAGAAAGACAAATTACGCTCCGATGCCAAGTATTACATTTGGGAGGACCCGTACCTCTTCCGCATAGGTGCCGATCAGATCATCCGGAGATGTGTCCCGGAAGGGGAAGTCAACAATATCCTCTCTTTCTGCCATGACCAGGCATGCGGTGGCCATTTTGCCGGGCATAAAACCGCATCAAAAGTCCTCCAGTGCGGCTTTTACTGGCCCACACTGTTCAAAGACGCATACAGTCATTGCAAGGCATGCAGTCGTTGCCAGACTTTGGGCAACATGAGCCATCGCGACATGATGCCTATGCAACCGATTCTAGTATGCGAAATCTTTGATGTTTGGGGGATTGATTTTATGGGCCCCTTTCCTGTTTCGGATGGTTTCGAATACATTCTGTTGGCTGTGGACTACGTGTCCAAATGGATCGAAGCCATACCGACCCGAACCTGTGATCACAAAATCGTTCTCAAATTCATTCATCAACACATTTTCTCAAGGTTCGGGATTCCTCGTGCAATAATCTCTGATGGGGGAACCCATTTCACAAATGCTCAGTTTAGGTCACTGATGACCAAATACGGGGTGTCTCACCGAATCTCTACTCCTTACCACCCCCAAACTAATGGTCTAGCTGAGCTGTCGAATCGGGAGATCAAGAAAATCCTACAGGTCACTGTTCGACCTGACAGGAAGGACTGGTCGTCCCGACTTCCGGAAGCATTGTGGGCCTATAGGACCGCCCACAAGACCCAATTGGGCATGTCTCCCTTTAGATTGGTGTACGGAAAGGCATGCCACCTTCCCGTCGAACTGGAGCATAAAGCCTATTGGGCAGTACGGAACTGTAATCTGGATCTTTCTAAGGCTGGGACCCACAGAAAACTCCAAATCAGCGAGATCGATGAATTGCGCATAGACGCGTACGAGAACTCGCAAATCTACAAGGAGCGGGTTAAAGCCTTCCACGACAAACACATCTCAAGAAAGATCTTTCATCCTGGTCAAAAGGTCCTACTCTTTGATGCCCGACTCAAACTCTTCCCAGGAAAACTGAGATCTAAGTGGGTCGGACCATATTTGGTCCGACAGGTTTTTGGAAATGGAGCAATCGAAATCAGTCCACTCAGCCACGATTCTGAACCTTTCATCGTGAATGGTCAAAGACTCAAGCCGTTCATTGATGTAACTTCTACTGATTTGGCTGAGGCATCTTATATCCTCCTTTCCCCTTGAGCTTATTGCGCCCAGCCGATGGCGTAAAACTCAGCGCTTAACGGGAGGCAGCCCGTCATTCTCTTTGAAAACCTGAAACTTGTTCTGACACCTTTCAGCACTCGAAGTTCACCCTTGTAGACAGCCGACCCCATCTCAGATGTTTGCATCTGGGATTTGAAATCGTCCGCAAAAATTCAACCCGACCCATTCACTCATCCAAATTTCTGTCTTAAGGAATGAACTAAGACCCCCTAGGTTACAATGAGGACATTGCAAATCTTAGGCATGGGGGGGTAGGAAAGTGCAAAAACGTGTAAGAAAAGGTTTCAAACAAAAATTCACATATGCCAAAAAAAAAAAAAAAAAAAAAATCTTCGAAAAAGAATAAGAGGAGAAGAGGAGAAGGAAAATTTTGTGAAGGAGAAAAGAAACAAAATGAAAAAGGAGCACAAAATTATGAGAAAAAGTGATAGTCATTAGTAAGAAACTAAGGAATTAACCTAAGTTCTAGACCTCATTCAAAAAAATAACTGAAAAGTGCACAATAAGATTAGTAAGAATGCAAACCTTAGGCATTCTTGAATAGACTCTGAGTACTCATTAAGATCTGGACACTCCTCAAGAGGTTGAGGAAAATGAAAAGCTGAAGTATTAGGTCTAAGGCTTAAGAAGTATTCGGCCTCGTTAACTAATTTTTGGTTTACAGGACTCAGTAACCTAAGCACCCTAATCTCACACACAGCCTGGTTCAGTAAGCGTAAAAATCAGAATCACGCAGAAGCGTCGCAAAAATCTGAAAAGAACACCTAGAATAGGAGCGGCCGATCAACACAAGTTGATTTGGATGAGTTCCCAGCGCAGAGAGGCGGGAAATCCCCTCGAAGACGCGTAACAAAATATCATCTCCTCGGTGCTTGTCTCTTAGGATATTTACATATCCTACGGGGGGCATGTAAGCACTCTGCTGGTTCAGATTCCATGGATGGCATTATCTCGAAGTGTCAATTGCCAGGGTCTGGATTCGGCCACGGAATACCATGGATGGGATTATCTCGAAATCTCAATAGCCAGGGTTCCGGGGGTTGCCATGGGCGGTGCTATCTCGAAGCATCGATCGCCAGGAACCCTTGAGGATTGATGATGGGAGCAAGGAATCTGATACAGACCGTGTTGAAAAACCAATCCTAGGCTAGAACTAAAAAGAAAAAGAGAGAGAAAACTCTCCAAACAGAAAAACTTTCTATCTCTCTCTTACAAAACGCACTGCGAACCGAGCCAGGGCTAAAATCATTTTAAGCACGGGTGCTTTAACCACGAAGTCCAATAAACCTTAGGTTAGTTCTTGCGGGCCTTAAAAACCTTTGCTAAAAGACTGAGGCTAAGGCTAGACAGATTTGGATCTTGATTGGTACTAGAGTATCTTTTAGGCCTATGGTCAGCATTCTAACCTAATCTATGCTCAAATAAAAAAGGCACTTATCTAAAACCATTAAAAGCTTCATGGTCTAGAACAAGGGTTGAAACCTTAAGTTTTTGCTAAGGGACTAGCAAAAGCTAGGCATGGGGGTATGATGAGAACCTCATCATGAGCCATAACTAGCTCATTTTGACCCAATACAAAGGATAAAAGCTCCTACATATCTCAAGGAAAGGCGTAACTCAGAGAATTCTGAGTTTGAGAAGAAAACAAGTCATAAGGGGTAAAAATGCAATTTTACCAGTATAATCTGCATACAGGGTAATTCAGGGCCCAAACATAGGTCAAAACAGCTTAATAAGAATAAAAGTGGGATGAAATAGCAAGGGCTACAGCAACTCCAAGAGACTAAATCTGTAACCCTAAAACAACCCACTTCAATTCACAAGGTTCGAGGCAAAGTAAAAATAGAATAAACCCTCTAAAATTCATAGAAAAATAATCTCTAGGGTTTAGAACCTTCAATTTGGCCTTTAGAACCCATTTTGACCTACATTGAGAACCATGCCCAATTAATAACTTAATTTGGGTTTTTGCGCAAATTGACCGGTCGAACAAGGTTTAAGATGAAAATAAAATTCACCATCAGATTCCTTAGGTCCTAATTAGTCATGTATAAAAACTTGAGCCTAAGAAGAAACCTCCTTGACCGACTTTACACTTTGGTCCTCATATATTTACTCTTTGGCCCTCAACTTTTGAACCCTCGCATTTTGGCCCCTAACTCTCCTTCGTTCTTTGCAATCAGGTCCCTCCTGCAAAACCCTGCCAGCACCATGCTCCGGCGACCTTGCGCGGAGCATGGCGCCGCGCAGGGTGAGGTGGAGGACCTGGCATGTATACCGGGGGTGCCCTGCGTCGTCAGCCGTCGCAGGGGCACCCCCCTGGTCATTGTAAGCCACCATACCGGCCGTGCGAACGCACGGACGGTATGGGTTCATGTTCCGACCATTCTCCGGCGAGGGAGACACGTCGTCTCCCTCCGCCTTCCTCCCTGCTTCATCCCTATAAATACCCCCCGCCGCTCCACCGACGAGGGCAGCCTGGATCTGACGGAGAAAACCCCCAGCTTTCTTCTCTTCTTCCTCCGGCAGACGCTCACCAGCTCCGGCGGCTTCCTCCCCCTCCACCTCTTCGCTCTGCCGCAATACCAGCAGCAGAGACTTCCTCCCCTGTTCTTCCCGCGCCACGCCGCACCCAGCTGGCGCCTCTCCAGCCCTCTGCTCGCCGCCGCCCCTCTCCCTGAGCATCGTCTTCTCCGGCGACAGTCGATACGACTGTCGCCCTGTTCCTCCCCCTTCGTCCCTGCAAGTAAGTTAGACCTACTCCCCTTCTTCTCCTCTTTCTTTCCCCGCTTTCAATTTAGTCAATTAAACCCTCGACCGCTCCTGTTCACCCTCATCCTCTCCGCCTCCGACCACCCTCCGGCGAGCCGCTCCCATCACCTCAGCGACCCACACGGCTCGCCGACCACCGCAGAACCTCCGCCTCCTCACCCTGATCCTCCTCCGCCCCTCCACTTCCCACCAAACACCCTCTGCAGATCCACCGAACACACCCACTTCCTCGCTCACAGTTTGACCTAGGACGACCTGTTAGCTCCATCTCGCCCCCTGCAAACCCCCTGACCACCTTCGCCGTGCCACGGCGAAGGTCCCCCGCCTGTCTGATTTGGCCGAGAGGCCGTTCTTCTGTGACCAGGTGATTCGCCCGCCGTCGCCATTACTGCGCAGGCAGAGCTGCTTCACCTGCAGGTGCAGGCACGCCTTCGCCCAGGGTTGACTCCCAGGTTGCGCAGGGACTCTCCGCGAAACGTCCCTGGTTCACAGACGGGGCGAAGGCCGCGCGGGAAGCCACGATCGCCCACTGCTCCATCCGCGACGCGCGCTCAATTGGGGTGGGACATTTAGTCCCACCTCGGAACCTCTCGCAGGCGCGCGGACGCATAAAGGCAAAAAGTGCCTTATGCTGTCTGCCTCCTGACCACGGGGTGAGGTCCCTCTCACCCGACCCGACCCGGCCTCGTCCGTGACCACGCTCCGCGGACCTGGCCCGACCCGATTAGACTGTCCTGCACTCCTCGCCCACCACGCACGCCGGTGGGCCTGGACCCGGGTCTGACCCGAACCCGATTACCCGGTTGCGCTCTGGGAGAGCTTCCGAAGAGTGATTTCAGAGAGAAAGAGAAACGCGGGGGAGGGGGGTAGAGTAGGTTTTTGCCCTCTGATGCTGAACTCTTGAGCGTGCAGGCACAGGTGAAGGACTGCGGAAGAAGAAGAACTGAAGCGGCACTGTAGCATCCGCGGGTTATCAGGCGACGTACTGAAGACAGGTGAAGACAAAGAAGAAGAAGATCTGAAGAATGAGAAAGAAAGAAAACAAGGAAGAACAGAAGACAGAAGAAGAAGAGCACGAGGGGAAGATCTGAAGAAAGCAGAAGAAGAAGAAGAAGAAGAAGAAGAAGAAGAAGAAAAAGAAAGAAAGAAAACAAGGAAGAACAAAAGCCAAAGAAGAGAAGAAGAAGAAGCCAAATTTTCATCTCTCTCTCTCTCTCTCTCTCTCTTTATTTTTGTAATAGAACTTGTATATCTCTAGAATACGACTTGCTCCCTGAGTTCGACCTCGGGAACTCTTTCATTTTCCGAGTAAAAAAAAATTTATATTTGAAATGTTGGTAATAACCGGCTTTACTACAACGTTATAACAAACCCGGCAAAACCGACGTCTTCATAGGAGCACATGCTTGAACGTCCCAAAGCAATGGGAGGGGCTTTTGCCACCAGAAAAAAGGGTCGAGGAAGTGGTATCAATATGTACCAGTTGAAGATTGTGCTACATGGAACAATGTAGAGACATGGAAAGGGCCCATAGCTCCATCGTGATGAGTGAAGCAACTAAACAAGGTCCCCATCCAATAGAAATGAAATGGTTAGTAGCATCAGGAATAATCTAGTCCCCACAATTGATTTCTCTAAACTCTTTAGTATGTTTCTACTAAGGACTCAAAAATTATTAATCCTTTTTTTTACTGAAATGGATGACGATATATGCTCTTCAAAACAACTGATAAATATGTCTCCTCGGATTGATGATAGGACCTCTCACGGTGAAGACTCGAGTATTAACAACTTTCCTATTGGGGCATTTACCTCTCTCTGCCCTCTCCTCCTCCTAATCCTGATCCCCCTCCACTTGTGGAGATTTAGGAAGAGGAGGAAAACCCTTTTTTGAGCTATGATGGTAACGACAATGGATATAAGTCTGATAACGATTCTTTGAATTTGTTAGATTTACGAAATTCTCACTCGCTTTCCATGAAGGATTCGACATACGTGACACACTCTCCTCTTAAGGCTAGAGGAGTTTGTGGTGGTCAATCCATCCTAGAAATGAGTAGAGTCGCCATAAGCCAATCAAAGTCTTGTGCTGCCTTTTCCTTACGAAGTGTTTATTTTGGAATTGTAGGGGTTTCCTAAACGACCCAACTTTGATTCGCTTGAAGTCAATGATTAGAGACCATCATTTTGATACCTTGTTTCTCTTTGAACCCTTTGCTCAACCTTCCATGATCCATTCTGTTAAAGATTCTATATCCTTTCATTCTTGTTTGGTCAATCCCTACGCACCTGATATTTGGTGCTTCTGGAAAGATACTTTTACGGTCTCCCATGTCAATGCAATTCCCCAAGCTTTAACCGTGAAATGTCAATTTGGATCTTTAATGACCTACATCTCTGGTGTCTATGCCTCGTATGAGCTTGCTACTTGCTCTGATTTATGGAATCATCTTCATGATTGCTCCCCCTCTCCCTCTCCTTGGATTATTGGGGGAGGGGGCTTCAATTGCATCCTTCATCCCTCTGAGAAGAATGGTGGTCTGTCATTTCGAGACTCCCTTTCTGCTCCTTTCCAGATGTTTATAAATGACCTCGCACTTCTTGATCTTCCTTTAGCTAGTAGACAATTCTCTTGATGTAATGGGAGAATAGGAAGTGTTGGAATCTATCAAAAACACTGATTGTTTGACTCATGTTCCTATTGGAAGCAATTTATCTATAGTAGAAACTCTGATCATGCTCCCATGCTTTTAAATATTCAACCTATGCAAACAACTTTTGTTAGACCTTTCCAATTTTAGAATATGTGGTTGAGGGATGACAAATTTAAAGATTTGGTTTCTTCGATTTAGAGTCAACTAGTCCATGGGTCTCAGCTTCAACAAACCCCTATTTGTGATCCCATTTCCAAGATTTGTCTCAAACTCTCTACCCTGAAAAGGGCTCTTAGATCTTGGAATAAATCAGCTTTTGGTGACATCAACTTGTTGGTAAAGAATCTAGAGAATCAATATGAGGTCCTGGATTCCAGGTTATCGTCCCATTGGGACGACTCTATTGCCGCTGATCTCAATGATTTGTGTATTCAAGTAGATGATGCTTTGGCTAAGCTTAATGATTTTTTGCTTCAAAAATCTAAACTGATTGGATGGTGAATGGGGAAACGAACACCAAGTTTTTTCATGATATGATTAAGAAAAAGTTTGCTAAAAGATCTAGAGCTTCCCTCACTAATTCCATTGGTCTTGGCTCTTGGGCGGTCGGCTACTAAAATTTTTTATTTCTATAAAAATCTGTTGACTTCGGAAGGCTATAATTCGAATGAACAATTTCTTCATGCTATTCCACCTTTGATTATTGATAATGACTCTAATCTTCTTACTTGTCTCCCTACTGAAGATGAAACCTACCAAATTCTTAAGGATATGCCTCCAAACAAAACTTCGAAGCCCGGCAGATTTAATGATGAGTTCTTCATTGCTTTTTGGGATATTGTCAAATCCGATGTCCTTGAAGCCATCTCCTCCTTTTTTGCAAATCAGAAGGCTCCGAGAGCTTTTGATAACACCTTCATATCTCTTGTGAGCAAACGGTCAAATGCTTTTGATCTTTCTAATTATAGGCCAATTAGTTTCTGCAATGTTATTTACAAAATTGCTTCAGGGATTTTAGCAAACTATCTAAGTTTGTTGCTCCGTAAAATTAATTCATCTAAGCAAGCTGAATTTGTCAAGGGAAGATCTATTTTTTAACACATTTGCACTACCTTTGAACTCACCCAAAGAATCAATCAAAAGGTTTTGGTTCCAACATTATTCTGCAATTGGACCTTGAAAAGGCCTATGATCGGGTTGAATGGCAAGCTTTATATCTGATCCTCTGTAAGTTTAGATTTTCCACACAAGTTGCTAATTTGGTTAGGTCTTTTGTCCAACATGAAGGATCATCTATCCTTGTTGATGGTGTTTCCACCCCATTTTTTAACGTCTCTTGTGGTCTTTTCCAAGGAGATCCCTTATCCCCTCTATTATTCTATATCTTCATGGAACTCTTCATCCGGGGTCTCAAAGATTTGGTTAGTCTTGGCAAAATTATTCCCTATTCTATCAAGAGGGGCATCCAACCTCCCATTGATCTACTTTATGTTGATGAAATTATCATTTTCCTTAATGGTAATGTTAGATTTGATTCCTACCTCTCTTATTTCATCAAGGATTTTGAAATAGCTTTTGGGCAAAAAGTTAGCCTATTGAAAAGTTTTTGCTTTGTTGGGAAAGATCTTCCAACTGGTAGACTCACCCAAATTCTTGCTTTGACTAGGTACCAGCTGGGAATGTTCTCCTTCAAGTATCTTGGATGCCCTATTTATCCTGGCCACTCTACAGCCTCATACTTCAACTCTATTGTTGACAGGATTCACTCTAAACTCTCTAGTTGGAGGGCAATCATGCTCTTGTTTTCCGCTCGACTCCTAATTATCAAGCATGTTTTGACCTCAATTCCTATATATATCCTTTCCGTCTTGGATGTCTTGAAGATAATTATTAATAAGCTGGAATCTACGTTTGCAAACTTTTTTTGGGCCTCCTTAGATTCTGAGCGTTATCGTCATTGGATCGCTTGGGATAAGATTTCCAAACCTTGTGACTTGAGGGGTTTAGGCATTAAGGACCTTTCTCTTTTATTCGAGTCTCTCAGAATGAAATGCCCTTGGAATGTAGTCTTTGGGGACTCTTCCTATAGCAAGTTCTTAAATGCTTATATTCCATTGATGGGTGTGGTTTGACTCTCACCAGAATTCAAACTCTTAAGAGGATATACGTTGATATGAAACCTTATATCCGTTGGGAGGTGCATAAAGGGAAAATTAATTTCTGGTTTGATGCTTGGATTGGGGACTCTTATTTGGTGGATTTTCTCCTTGATGGCATTACTCCCTCTCCTATTTCTGTTAAAGACATGCTCCCTATTAGGAATGAATCTTCTTTAGTCACTCACATCCCTGATCCTATTAAGGCTCATATTCAGGGTATTTCCACCAGTGGGCTTGAAGATACCCCTATTTGGTTCCCTGATCACTCTAGGAATTTCAGTGTTGCTTTAGCCTATAACCTTAATTCTCAGGTGAATCTGTTGGCCATGAATGTTTGGTGTTTAAAACTCACCATTCGTATCTCCTTGGTTGTTTGGCAACTTTTGAAGTGAAAACTTTCCACTAATGATAATATTGCCAAATTAGGCATTTCCCTCCCCCCAAATGCTATTGTTGCCCCAAATTCCCTCATATTGAAATTTTTGATCATCTATTCTCCCATAGTAATCTTGTCGTTCTCATCTCCAATTGGGTCTTTTTGGAAAGTGATGTTTCTTATATTAATCCCTTACATTATTTCCATATTTTTAATCAAGATCATCAAAGAAAAAGAACTGTTGCTCTTATTTGATTTATCTAGCACAATGTTTGGTACTTTAGAAATAAGATTAAGAATGCAGGCTTTCTATTCCATAAGATTATCTTATCCCTCAAATTTAACTTGAACACTTATGACATAACGAATTGGTTTAAGAATCATAGGCCTACTACTATTCTCTTGAGTTGGGTTCACCCTTCGTCTGGCCTTAAGGCTAATTATGCGGCTTATCATGATGGGGACTACACTTGGGTTGGCTGGGTCATTCGAAATTATTTGGGGGAGTTCATTCTTGATGCAAAGAGAAAGATCCCTCAGGTTCAGGGGACAACAGCGATTATTCGAGCTATTGTACACTCCCTTTAGACCTTTAGCACTTTCGATTCTACATTGCTTTTAGAAGCTGATTCCATGTTGTTGCATTACTGGTGGAAAGGCAAGATTCGGTTGCGTTGGATGATCAAAAAAGAGTTTCGGAGCATCTCGCCTCAAGACTTCTCTTTTGTTCATTCTTCTGTTAATGCTCTTGCATTTAGAATGGCAAACCTAGGCACGGCCAATTGGAAGATTTTTATTGATTCTCTAGAGCTAGATAAACGTACTTTGGGGGTTCTTCGTCTGGATTTAATACAGATGCCCTATGTTGCTGTGACTCGTGGACTTTTGGGGGCGGGGTTCTGTTGGCTGCTTCTTCATTGCAGTTCAGTTCCTATTGCTTTTGGCTTGATTTGATTTTTCTTTTGTTTTTGCCTTGCTTTGTTCCCTTTTATACTTGGCCACGAGTCATGATCCGCTTTTTTTGTAATAGGTAGGCTTTGGTTTAGTCCCCCTACCTCCTTTTGACTGCCTCCAAAGAGTGGTGGATGAATAAAATTAACTCCCGTATTTTGTTCAAAAAGAAAATTCTAGTCCCCACAACTCATGGTTCTAATAACACGACACATATAATTAACTTTAGAGCCATCAAGAGGATAAGTCCAATTGAGATAGAAAATGGAGGAGCAAGCAGTCATAACCCAAGATCTCATATCAAAGTTGCACCACAATTTTAAGAAAAGCGCTTTCCAAGCATCATTGATATTGTTGTTTTGGAGTGGTTTCATATGGTCTAAGTACTATGAGAGATAAAAAGTGCAATAGTTTAAGCCTTTTTAAGGTGGAAGGAGCTTGATGGTGGGCCATTGGAAAGCATGGCCAGATCCTCGTGAAGGAAATGGGGGAGATACACTTTGGACCTAACCTAATAATGGAGAAGTTTGACAAGTCTACTTTGTGAGAAAAGGTGTTGCGAAGTCTTAATTCTAGAGTTGTCGGGGAAACAATAATAATGAGAAGTAAGTGAAATACCCGTTGATCTAACCAAATTGTCGGTGGGAAGTCTTCTGTGCAAAAATCTCCACAGGAAAACAATAAGGTTCATAGGAAGAGAGAGTTTTCTAGATATTTTTGCCCTGGCCACACAAAGGAGAAGGTTGTTCTAGGAGCATGTACGTAGAAGAGGTAGTGAAAGAACTTGAAGGTTCTTTCTTCCAAACTGAACGACTAAGACTGTCGGTGAGGGTAAGGAGGTTGAGTTAGCAAGCCAAGGTGTAATGGAAAAGTTCCCACAGTGGAAAGTCTTGCAGGGAGTTGAAAATATCCTTAACAGTATAACAAGGAGGGAAAGGACCGGCAAGAAATCTCTCAAACAGGAATCCCCAATCCAACGGTGCATCCAAAAGTTGATGTTGCCTTCTTGAAGCTCTCAGGTGAAATTGGGGGTGGCAATCCTCGAAGTCTCACAGAGGAGGTGCCATGTAGATGGAAGGTGGATATGGGACCTATCTCTAAGGGAACTACACAAACTTTGCATCAACTTAGAGTAAGGAGAGTTAAGAAAGGTGATTCGCCACATTCTTTTCATCTTAAGAACAAGGAGAAAGGCTTGCAAGTTGTTCATCCCAAGTGAATCAAAATCTTTTACACAGTTTAACCCACGAGATTCATTAGGCAGCAGATTTTCCATCGAAAAATTAAATTAGCGGAAAGCAGAGTTAAGATACTTCATATATTATTAATAAGCAGGGTTATATTCATTGAGGGACATATATACCGCAAATGAGCAATTACAATAAGACTTCTGTAAGATAACATATATATTACCTATATGGAAGGACGTATATATGTATTGATGGAAGGACATCTATATTGATAGGAAACTAGCTGTAATTAGGCCCTTCCCTCTGGTCTATAACAAATGGGTAAAGGTCGCGATTATCAACTGGGAGACTCAAATAATTTGCTTCCACATTAAACGATCAGTACTCATTCCCACACTGCTCCATCGGGGACGGGAACGACGTCATTGGAGCCTCACCCTCCGCAACCGTGACCACCGTCGCCAACTCTACTCCAGAAACAAACTCCGGCGGTTCGACGGGCAATAGTAAGTTCCCTTCGAGAAACTGCACCACCTGCCTCATGCTCGGCCTCGACGCAGGCACCTCGTGAGAGCACAAGATGCCAAGCTTCAACAGCGTCTCCGCCTCCGCAGTGGAGTAGTCACAACTAAGCCGAGGGTCAACGGCTGCCACTATGCTGTCCCTCCTCCAAAGCTCCAAAACTCGGTCCACGAGGAATTGGGGCGTCCCCGCCATGCCATCCTCGTTCTTGGCCATGATAATCGGACGCTTGCCACAGACGACCTCTAGTAAGAAGGCGCCAAAGCCATAAATGTCGGTAAAGGTGCTTGGCTTGCCAGTCCTCACCATCTCCGGAGCAATGTATCTATAGGAGATAAGAGACACACACATGCGTAAGAACGTCTATATGTTAAGGAGATTTGCATCGCCTGCATATATACACCTACAACGGCAACCTGTACACATGCATATATATATATATATATATATTTCCACGTACCCAATCGTGCCAACAACACGAGTGGTCTGCTGCTGAACATCCCCACGATCGAAGATCTTGGCAAGGCCAAAGTCCCCCAAGCGGCCATTGTAGTCGGCGTCGAGGAGCACGTTGCTTGCCTTGACATCCCTATGGACCACCACCTGCTCCCAACCCTCGTGCAGATAACACAACCCCTCAGCCACCCCTTTGGCCACCTTAAGCCTCTGCTCCCAACTCAACGTCTTCTGCCCCTCTGATCCGTGGAGGAACTTGTCGAGGCTCCCATTCTCCATGTATTCGTATACCAACAAGAGCTCCCCTTTTCTCCTGCAATGCAAATGGATATATATAGCTGCTTTATTTATTTATATCTAATCGACTTGTTGTTGGCTTCCCAAAATTTGAGTTGGCCCCTTGTGATTTTTCAAGGCATATCCATTATTTTTTTCTCTCTCATAATCGCGAAATGTTTTGTATGATAAATGCTCGGCGATTAAGCCCCTGACTAATAGTGTTGATTTTATCTTGTTCTGCGATAAGATAGTCCAGGTCCGACAAACATGGGCCATGTTGGCTTCACAAATTATCTGAATAGAATGGCATCATTCATTTTGCAATAAAAAATCTTGAAAGTACAAGTAAAAAAATCATGTCAAGTATACACTCGGATATTCTTTGATTGATGTGATTGTTAGAGGTTTTGATTTTACTCGAACTGTAAAAAAAAAAAATCATCTCAAAATCCCATGCCAAAGCAGTTTCCTCCACGATGCGATTTCCGATGAACAAGTAAACCTAGCAATCCAAGAGTCCACTCACATCTGGCAAAATTATAAATCTTCAACTTTTTGAAAACCTTCCCTTGTTTTTTTCCGAGAAAACCCAATTTCTACCTGGAAATAACTGAACAATAATTTTGAGTAAGAAAAGAACACGTCGTCACAGATGTAAACTGGAGTTGCATATTTGTTTATAGCAAACACATGTAATTAATCTAATCGACATGGTCAATCTCGAATAGATGTGGAAAATGATACCTTTTTTTCATAATACTGATCATATGAATCCCCAATTAAGCACGTACCTGCAGTAGCCAATGAGCTGGACGAGGTTCCTATGCTTCAACCGAGCCATACTGGTGATCTCCGCCACGAACTCCTTAACCCCTTGGGATGAATCGTGAGAGATCTTCTTCACTGCCACTTGAGCATGAGATCTGGGCAGTGTCCCCTTGTAGACGCGACCGAACCCGCCGGCACCCAATAGATTCTCCTCCTTGAAGCCCTCGGTTGCCTTGTAGAGGTCCTTGTAGGAGATCCTATTAGGACCATACAAGAGCTCATCATCCTCTATGAGCTCTGCAAACCTACGCTTTCTCCTCACCCAATACATGATTCCACCTATACAAAGCAAGATCAAACCCAATGCACTGATTACCAAAGCAAAGATAACTATCGAGCTCAATTTGCGCGAACTGCGTGGCAGCCTCGGCAAATAAGTGGGGTCAAGTGGTTGAAGTGGTTCTCCATCCATGCTAAAGCTCCACCCGAGCACGTAGTGGTTCCCTCCGGCTCCACCCGTAGCAGCAGAGAATCCCACGTACGTCTCATCGGCGAGAATGGAGGACAGGTTGACCTCTGCTTTGAGAAGAGGGGTTTGAGGTTTGGGCACGCGTAGAGGAGCCAACGTGACCTCGACCACATCGTTGGTAGCGTTGTACTCGACCCAAACCTGCATGGGTTCCCCACTAGCCAATGTTAAGTTCTTCTTGGTGCCATCCTGTTGGTAGTACGAGGCGGGTTCGGTTTTGATGGACGTCAGCCCGTCGACGTCGATGCCGACATGGTTGCCGTCGGTGTCTTTGAAGTCGCGGTTCATGACGGTGTCGAGCTCTACGGCGAAGATGTGGCTGCTCGAGTTGTTGTTGGAGGTTTCGTTGAGTAGGCCGAGGTATGCTCCTGCTCTGGAGTAAGGGAGGGTGGAGGAGGGAGAGAGGGTGAAGGCCATGCCGTGGTCGCCGTGGTTGTCGTTGTTGCGGTAGATGAAGGCGAAGACGAAGGAGGTGGAGAAGGAGGGGGAGTGTTTCAGCGGGAGAGAGGTGTTGAGGAATGCGTGGCCGATCTGGTTCGTGTCTGTGTCGGTGAGGCGGAGGAGGCCATTGGAGGTCATGATGGAGGAGTTGGAGAGGATGAGGGGATCACTATCCTCGAAGCCTTCGAAGCGGAAGGGGGTGGTGTTTTGTATGGAGGTAGTGATGGTGGAATGGTAGATGAGGAGGAGGAGGAGGAGGAGGAGGAGGGTGGAGGAGGCGAGCATCGTTGTGTCTTGATAATTGCAAGGTTAGAGGGTGTGGTGATATGGGGTATGCTTTGGAGTCAAGGAGAGAGGATATATAAAAGAAGAAGAAAACAGAGGGTCAGTTGGGGAGTGGCATTTCATTTATTTGAGGGGACCCTTATTCTCCTCGAAGGAATGACGAGGTCTTATGCTAAAATAAAGTATTATAAAGATAAGTTGATGGTGGTGTTTAATTACGGTATAAGAATAAGTTACAAGGTAAAAATGATTGATTTTATGAAATGACGTTGATAGGTAATTTTTAATATTATAATATATGTGTAAGTGGATTGATATTATAAAGTAAATATATTTTAATAGATACATTATTTTAAAATAAATATATTTTTATATATCTTTATGTTATGTGATGTATCAAATAATTTGATGTGGATTAATAAAATGAAATAAATTATATCATTTAATTTTAAAATTAATTTTTTTAATATTTTTTTAGTAGTCCTTGTGTTAGTGATAATCTTTAAATTATCCTTCGATCAAATAAAGCCTAGGAGGACCTTTGATTTGGAGGTAAATGTGCATGTGATGACCATTTTTGACAAAGTCAGGATACTGTGGGCTCTGTTGGCTGAGGTAGCACCCTTATTTGTCAGGTAAGGTCCTAGAGCATGGACCACTAACGTAAATTAGGTCCTGCCAATAATCAACTATGTTTTTCTGTAGTAATATTTAAAAAAATTACCGTGTATCTGGAGATGGATTGGGACTGCCCACGGGGCCTCAGGAGCATGATAGAGTGACTTTTGGTCTTGAGTTTTAAGATTCAACTTTGTGAATGGATTAAAGATTATTCAAACTATTAGCATATAAGAAGTCATATTAATTGGCTTTGAATGGTACCTCTATCTTAACATTAAGAAAGTTGCATAAGTTATTCGCACACTCAAAATCGTCCATGGAGGTAGATTTTGGTCTATACAAATCGGCAAAATGACGCATCTTAAAATGCTTTCTCCGTCATTTCAATAATCCTTAACCCTATATATGTACCGTTGGATCTCGGAGATCATGATTAAAAATTACAATATTCTAAGGCATTGTACCTCTGATGGCCCTTTTCGGGGTACCGTAGAGGATTCCAACCCTCCGTAAAAGTCAATCAAGCCCAAGAAACTCCAGCAGAAAATGGAAGGCTTTCAGGTGGAATAAGGATCATCGGGTGAGATTGGGAAGAGATGGGAGGCGGTCATGTAGGTTTCGAGGAGGCATCCGGACAAGAGGTGTGTAGTGGAGGTGGTATGGGATTTCAAAGAGAGTGACGTAAATAAATATTTATCATTTTATAATTTTTTTACTCCGTAAAATTTTCTATCGAATATCATATCAAAATACATTAATTACTTTTACCTCTAGTAAAATTAACGTATCAATCGTTAATAAATCTTCGGATCATCGCAATCTCACCGATCATTATAAATTTACTGACAAACATCTTCTTGCATTTTTTTTCTATTTTCTACCTTCTTATATTTATTTTATTTTAATTTTATCTCAAAATATATAACACTATCCTCCCGTAAAATACTATCTTAGAGTAGGCACCGCAATTTTAGTTTTTTTTCAATTTTTGAAGAAATATCTTCAAATGGGTAAGACCTGTAAATGGGTCGTGGTGATATGATTTGTCCAACCAACGAATTGACCCAAACGTGTAGGGACCTCTTGAGCAAATGAAGCAAGAGCCTCTTGCAGCTACCGTTGAATGCAGCGGAGCCGATAAAACACCAACGTCGTTTTATAAAATAGTAAAAGCATTAATTGTTTGATGTAGCTAGGTACCATGCATGCACCAACTGCGACTTTTTTTCCAAATGATTTTATTGTCGCATATGTACTGAAGCCTCGAGATATAATATTTTTAGGATTTTTTACATAAATATCCTTAGAAACATTCGCAGTACTACATCATTATGTATATCCTCGATATATATATATATATATATATATATATCCTATTATTTCCCGAAAAACCGATCTTTGTTTTCATCAATACCGCCCCTATTAAAGCATCTTATCCAATTTGATGGAATTAGACTTAAAATTCTTTTTTTGGGATGCTTTATATATATATATCCTCGATATCTTTCTATTTACAATGATACCTTCAGTAAACCTATCTTATTTACATCAATACCTCACTGTCAAAGTATTTCATCAAATTCGTTAGAATTAGACTTGATGATAAATGATTTTCTTTTTCATTTAAATTCGTGCTCCTCCGAGTTCCACGTCATGCCAAGAATGCCTCTGCCTATAGCTATGGGTTGCTAGACTCTCTTGGAGGGATCATTACATTAATGGAATAAAGAGAGACTACTGGAGAAGAAGAGAAAAATAGTGGAAATGGAGAAAGAGACTAACGAGAAAATATATTTGTGGGACATTAAATGCAAAATAGTCGTTACCTTTGGAATCTATGTCTAGTCATTATCTTTCAAATCTAAGTCTATTTACTTTGACAATGAGGAGGTGTGTGCAAAACTTCTTGGAACCATCTATGTATACTGTGATGAGTCAAGAGTATGTGTGTGTTACTGCAAATTATTTCAAGGATATCTATGTTAAATTTATTTAATTTTTTTGTCGTGGGGTGAGATCTTTTAGAAATGATAGTACTGTTTTTGGATTTAGGACGTGGGTTAATAAATATAAAAAATGACGTAAAGGACGACGGGGTGATCTTTGACGTGTCACCAACCTATCTTGGATTTAAAATTTTATTAAATATAATTATGGTCCACACAAATATCTACCCATAAAAAGTAATTGCACCTCTCCTACTCCTAAATACACTCTTCCGTCACGACGTTTTAGCTTCTCCAGACATCTTACGTCGATGGAGAAGCATCATCAAGGCCTACTACACTCAAAGAAACTCAATTAACATCAAGAAATGGAGGAATGAATTAAAATGAGGAAAGAGAGCGGATCAAAGAAATACGCCTCTAAAACCTCCGAAGCAAAAGATTTTTATATCATTGGAGATATCTCACTTAGGTGATATGTTGTAATCTCTGGTGATATCTCATCGAAAAATGAGAAAAATATCCTTCATCATAAGTAATATTCCTTTGAAGTAAATAATGTGTTTATCATTGAAGATATTATGATCACATTTAGATTTTAGGTGATATACACTACGGTGATATCTCATTCAAAATGAGAAAAAGCAAAGGATGTATTTATCATCAAAGATATCATCGCGTTTAAGATTTAAATGATATTGACATGAATGTTTTTCCTTTTGCATGCAAAGAAGTTTTATCGCACAGGTGAAAAAATTTATTTTGCACCAGGGTACCAAATATCCCTGGTGTAATACTTAATATCTCCGGTGCAATCTATTTTATCACCGAATAAAAATTTAAATATACTCAATGCAATTTATCGCACAGGTGTAAATGTTTATTTTGCACCGGGGTACCAAATATCCCCGATGCAATACTTAATATCCCCGGTGTAATATCTTTATCATCGGATCAAAATTTAAATATCTACGATGCAATATTTAATATCACTGGTGCAATACTTAATATCCCCGATGCAAAACTTAATATCACCGGTGCAGTAATTGGTATTATCACCTATGCAATATGTTGTTGTACAACGTTTCCTTTATTTTTGTCTTTTGTACATATGAGATAGACTCTAGATGCACAATCTACACTATTCGAAAAGCTTGGAAAACGGTCAAAGAAGATGTAAAAGAGGAGTTTCGCAAGACCCCCTTTGGCATCTTAGTTGGTGGTGGAAAAATGTACCCCAACTATAGAGACAAAGACATACTTTTTAAATTGGTGTATGCATATAATTCAAAAACAAGGGAGTTTCATCTAAGAGAACTAACATTGACTCTCACTCCTAATCATATAAAGGGAATACTTGGATTAAAGAATGAGGGAGAGAAAATCTTTATAATTGATGGAAAGATAAATACAAATGATAGACCTACCATTTGGAGTGAGAATTTCACATCACTAAAGCCCAAGGTGAGAAAAATAGCTAAGAAGATTAAAAAATATAATGAAGAAAACGAGAAAGGTGGAAAAGAAAAAATGAAGCACAATAAATCCAGGCCTCAAGAAAGGAGAAACCAAGTAGTAAAAGAAACAAAATGCTGATTCTCCTAACTTTAGGGTCATTTCTTCTACCATATGGAGATCAAGCAATTGTAACTTCATTGTTTAACACGATAGAAGATCTGGATTCTCTAAGCAATTACAATTGGGCTAAATTGGTATGTGATTTCATTCATGAGGGCCTGAAGGAAAAGGAGAAGGAGAAACAAACATATATCAAAAGTTGTACCCTTGCACTGCACCTATGGGCAGTTGAGATGTTTAATGTCTTGGAACCCAATACCATTCAAGTAGCAACAGTTGCTGAAAGGTACAACCATGAATTCTCCTTCACAAGCCATGCAACATCATTGGATCTAAAAATTACAGAAGCAACTGAAAAGGATTTGAGAAAAGACCCATTTGGAGGAGTTGATCCCCCAGAAGCCAAAAAGAAGAGAACGAAGGTGGAAGAGAAAGAAGAAACTCCCAATAAAAAGAAGAAAGCATGAACAAGAGGAGAAAGGTACACAAGAAGTGAAAAAGAAAGGAGAAGAAGAACAACAGGATGAGAAACAAAAATGGTTAAAGTTGGAAAGATCTACTTGAACAACTTGAAAAAAGAAAGTAAGGAAATGCATAAGAAAATTTAAAAAATGAATAGAATATTGAAGAGAAGAAATGAGGAAAATGCTGCTTTGAAAAATCAAATAGATGAGTTGAAGGAAAATTTACTTGATTTTCTTCGTTAAACACAAAGTAGTCAAAGTTTTCAAACCCAACAAACTCAGTAATAGCAGTAGCAGCATGAAGAGGTGGAGAGAGTAATGGGGGCAGAAATAATGGTGGAAGAAGAGGATGAGCAGCAGCAGAAGCATTAACATCAACAGAAGCATTAACATCAATTGCAATTTTTTAATAGCAATTATTTAATTGCATTCTAATTGCTTATTATTCAGGGGGTCATGATTCGCAAGAAAACCATCGATTATTTTTAGAGAGCACCCCCATCGTGACCTAAGAAAACTGAGAAAGAACAACAGAGGAAAGAGAAGTCTCTTTCTTCAGGAGGTTCTAGATCAGGCTTTGGAAGTGGGATTTCTTGGAAGAACCATTTGCAACCGCTTTCTCTTTACCTTCATGATGAACACATGTATTGCATTTCTTTACAAATAGCAGATAGGCATAGATAGTCATATGTGCATATTTGTGAGGTTTATTGATGTAGATTATTCATGTGCTGAAATACCTTGTATATTTCCGTTTAAATGTGATGGTTTTCTATTTAGATTACTTTTATTTGCCCTACATAGTATTTTCATATATCGGTGTATCTAGATAGATGTTTTATCTTCTCAGAAACCAAAACACATCTCGTAACTGCAACTGGTACCAGTACCTCTCCATGGGTACCGGTACTCATGCATTACAAATTGGGGACTGTAGATTACATGTACCGATACTCATCATGAGTTATGGTACTAATAAACTATAGGTCAGGTTTTTAGCTCCAGGTATAAGTACTGTGGCACACTAGTATTGGTGCTCATTACGAGTACCGGTACATGTATGTCATAGATTGATTTTTGGCCTTTCCATATCCAAAATCTGTAACACGTGTGTAGTGGTACTCACCATGACTACTAGTGCACATAAGATACAAATCAGGTCCTGGATCTGAAGAGACTAGGATTTGTAACTCACTTGTAGTGGTACTTGGCTTTAATACCAGTACTTGTTGGCTAGAAACAAAGAAACCTGTACTCAACAATGAGTACCGAAACTCGTTGAGATGAGTTTGATCCTGGAGTGATACCAGTACATCATGAGTAGTGGACAAGTATTCATCTGAGCTTGAGTTCCAAACTATAAGCTATGAGTACCAATACTTAACATCAGTACTAGTACTCCTTTACATATGGAACTCATATCTGTAACTCAAGGATACCAATAATGGTTCACCAGTATCGGTACTTAGTATATGGGATTCCGATACTGGTACACCAGTACCCATAGCCAATTAATACTGCGCTCAGTTGAGATTAGTTGTTGTACAAGTCCATCCTAAGTTAGAGGTGGGTTATTTATATTATAGAATTAAACCCCAACAAGTGGAATCAGAACTAACCCACTCATTGCTTAATTTAGTTACATTTAATCTTATTAAAAAAATATACTATTCTAAGATAACTCGGTTGAAGCAGCATCTCGCCAAAGCAAGCTCTCCTGTGAGTACTTGGCTTATCTATGAATAGTAAAAGGCTGAATGAGTGTTAGTAGGTGAGTGTTCGCTGGCCCAAAGGAAAGTGCATACTTATTGTACTTTCACACATTTGCGTGGAAGTACTGATGTGATGGTTGTTAGACTTTCTAGGTAGTCCTTGAATCGACCTAAAAGAAGTTTCATGTCTGACTCGGATTTGAACCAACAATCGTTACTCATCACACTATGCCTTTAATTACAAGTCAACCTCTTGTCCAAATATGAAACCATTGATGAAGTGAGTTAAGACATGTGATGGGGTTTAATTAAATTAATTAGAGACCTTATAATTTATAGGAGCTAATTCTGTGTTTATCTGCATTTATTTTTCAAAATGTCTTTTGCCAACATAACTTCCACCTTAAACTCTATAACTATGTTGAGTGGTTCCCACTTTAAGTCCTGGAAGGAAAACTTATTGATTGTTCTCAGGGTTATGGATTTAGATTTAATGATTAAGCAACCTTCTCCCATTCTTACGGACACAAGTACTTTTGAACAAAAGAAGGAGAAGGAAAGATGGGAGAGGACTAATTGTATATCAATAATGACAATGAAAAAAGCCATACTCGAGGCATTCAGGGGCACATTGTCGGATGACATTGCTACAGCTAAGAAATTTCTTGTTGACATTGAGAAGAGATTCGCCAAAAATGAAAAATCTAAAATTGGTACGCTCTTGGCAAGCCTCATCTCAAAGAAGTATAAGGGGGAGGGTAATATACGTGAGTACATATTGGAAATGTCCCACAATGCTTCTAAGTTAAAAGCATTGAAACTTGACCTCTCGGAGGACGTGTTGGTGAATCTAATCTTAATTTCTCTTCCTCCCTTTTTGAACAAGTTCAAGGTGAGCTACTATCAAAAAGAGATTTTGTCTTTAAATGAGCTCATCTCGCACTGTGTGCAAGAGGAAGAGACAATAAAGCATGATGGGTAGAAAGTGCTCATGTTACTACCTCTTCTAACAACAAGAGCAAGGGAAAGAAAAAGGACTACATATGATGTAGATACAGCTCCCTAAAAGAAGAAGAAAGGAAAGACTACCGAGTCTTCCAAATCGGGATGCTTCTTCTGTGGGGCTAAGGGGCATAAAAAAACGCACTGTACCAACTACCATGCCTGGCATGCTAAGAAAGGTACGGCTCTCAGTTTGGTTTGTATGAAAATTAATTTGACTTTAATATCTAGGCACACTTGGTGGTTAGGTTCAAGTGTTACCACTCACATAAGTGTGTCTATGCAGGGTTGCCTGAGCTCTCGAAGGTCAAATGATGCTGAAAGATTCATTTATGTTTAGGATGGGAAGGCCGTAGAAGTTAAAGCTATAAGAAATTTTAGATTATTGATGAAAATCGATTCTTATTTGAATTTAGATGAAACTTTTGTGGTACCATCATTTAGAAGAAATTTAATTTCTGTTTATGTATTAGATAAATGTGGTTATCATTATTCATTTGGAGATGTAAAAGTTAGTTTATATTTGAATTCAAAACTGATTGGTTTTGGTTTTCTATTTTGTTATGATAATCTTTATTGTCTCGATACTATATCCTCTTATAATGAGTCTTTACTTTTGGATACACGTGGTGTAAAAAGGAAATTAGAAAATGAATCTTTAGCTACTTTATGTCTCAAGAGATTAGGTCATATCTCCAGAAGGAGAACAGAGAGACTTCTGTCAAACGGAATTTTAAATCCCTTAGATTTTTCTAATTTTAATCAGTGTATAGAACGTATTAAGGGGAAACAAATCAATAGTAGGAAGTTTGAAGCCAATAGGTCCAATGGTGTTCTGGATATGATTCATACGAACAATTGTGGGCTACTTCTTACGCCTGCGTGAAATGGTCAAGAATATTTTATCACATTCATAGACGACCACTCCAGATATAACTTATAATGGTAACACCATCATTAGCTATAACTAACTTAAATTAGTGAAAATCAAGTGACATATGCTGCTGGATGATTGCTTGAGAGCCATAATTCTACGTAGATCCGTTTTAAGGAGAGAACACTAAAGAAAGGCTAATTCTATAGTTTTAACATCACATCATAATTGCATAATAACCATAGGGTCTGTCAGAGGTTAATTAAAGGTCAACTAAGCATTAAAGTCCAAAGAGTAGGTCTGCACAGACAGTAATAGGATTTCACGTATTCCGAGAACCAAAATAATACATAAAACACTAATTTCAGACCCTCTTAAATTGAAGAGGTTCTAATCATGATAGAATTCATCTAAACCTCTTAAAACTCATAGAAAAATATTCTTAGAGGTTTAGTACTCTTGATTTGACTATCTAAATCCATTTTGGACCTTGCACAATGTCTTAGACGAGATTTTACCCCAATTTGGGCTTCTATGCAAACTATCTAGTCAAACGTAGTCAAAACATAAATCTGAGTCCACCATTAGATTCTTTTGTTCTAAATTAGGTTAGTACCAAAATTTAGGTATGATGGGAACACCATCATTTTCCATAACTAGCTCATTTTGATCCAATTAAGTCAGTAAATGTTCCTACATAACTGCTAGAGAGCCATAAGTCACTACAAATCCATTCTGAGAAAAAGACAAGAAAATAGGGTTAAAACTACAGTTTTACCATCATAACTTGAACATAGTACACCCACGTATTTTCTCACGGGTTGAATGAGGGTCAAATGGTCTTAAAAGAATAACAAGTAGGTTAGAATAAGCAGAAAGAGTTTGCACATGTTTTGAGAATTAAATGACTTTTGAAACCCTAAAAACTTATCCGCTTAATTAACTGAGGTTCTAGTCAGGATAAAATTCACCTAAATCCTCTGAAATTCATAGAAAAATATTCTCTTGGGTTTGAAACCTTCAAATTGACCATCAAAACTCGTTTTGGCCCAAAACAGAGTCTCAGACAGACATTTACCCTTGTTTGAATTTTTACGTAAATTACCTAGTCAAACGTGGTCAAAACCAAAATCCAACTTCACCATTGGATTCCTTAGGTCTAAATTAGGTTTGTACCAAAATTTGGACCCAAGCTAAAATTGTCTTGACCTAGTTTGCAAATTGGTCCTGTCTGATTACACTAATGCCCTTAACTTTCAAAATATTTACAAATAGACCCCTAACTTTGTCATCGTCTTCACAAACAGGTCCTTACCACCATTACTCCTATTCCTACAAGCACCAACGACCTTGAAATGGAAAGAACTCCTTGATTCCTTGACGAATCCCTTTCAAATTTGAAAGGGAAGTTCGTCAAGGAAATTCCTTCTTTTTTAGCCACATCTTGGGCTCCAATTCTTGCCCAAATCCCAATGGGAACTTGAGGAACAAATGAGTTTCCTACTCCGGCAACAATTCAATGTTTGGAAGCTTGGCTTCTAAGCTTAGGATCCTTCCTGAGTCCTATAAAAGAGACCCTAGGGTACCACCGTGCTCTTGAGCTAGTTGTTGGCCTATGAAACCCTCTTCTTTTCCTTCTCCGGCCACCTTCAGAATTAGCTCTAGTGACCCCTCTCCGCCCTCCTCCGGCCGTCCAACCATCAAATTGGATGGCCGACACTCCTCCCCTCGTCTTCGCTAACCTCTCCTGCCAACAAGCGGTCATGCCTCTCCCTCAGTCGACATCGCTGCCCCGCCACACCATCCTCCTTCTCCGGCTCCGATCACCCAACACCGGTGCCCTCCGTCTCTCTATCACGTCCCTAAGTTCCTCTATCTCTCTCTCTCTCATTATGCTTTCTTTTCTCAGTCTCACAACACACGCACACCCACAAATCCGCCCTCAACACCATCACTTTCTTCTGCTCCGGCGAAGCTTCGACGACGCCTATCCACCACACCACTACACGAATCCCACCGCCACCACCCTCATAAGCTCGGCCATCACACCACGCACAAAAGCCCTAACCTAATTCCACTTATCGCTCATCCAAACTCGCCCCCAAACACACCCACTCTCATGCACACAGTCTAATTCCGCCACGCATGCACGGACCTTGCCGCACCTCACAACCACCACCGTCGCACTCACCGTGGTCCGATGATCGTTCCTGAGCCTTCTGATGCCGCCGAAGGGCCTTCTTACTGATTTCAGGTGCTCGCCTCCTCCGCCATTGGAGCAGCTTCTTCAAGCAAACTTCAAGGCTACTCCAGGGTGCCTTAGCTCCAAGCAACACTTCCAGAAGTAGCGAACTTCGTCCAGGAACGCAACAAGGGGATCAATTTGGACCTTTGACTAGAATTAGATGCAACATCTGCCGCAGCCAGCACGAAAAGGAAGGGTGGGACTTTAGTCCCACCTCGGAAGCTGAAGAGCGTACTGAGGCTCTTAAATTGATTTTGTGTCTGTGGCTTATCGCCTCAAACACACGGGGTGAGGTCCCGCTCACCCACTCATGTGCCTCGTCCGCGACCTCTCGTCCGCGGACCTGGTACACCCGACCCGCCTAAGCCTGCACTCCTTGGCTGCGACCACTCCCATAGCCCTAGACCCGGGTGCTCTCTAGGTCTGAAACCCGATTACCTGGTACTGTGCAAGGCTTTGGGAGAGCGTGACCCAGAGAAAGAAAGAGATAGCGTGCGGGGGCAGGGGGGTTTTGCTCTTGGCGAGAACTGGCTTACACATAGTCAAATTCAAGAAGCCTTCCTCCTCTGTGTGAAAAAGGAGAACAGAGAAAGAAAGAAGGGCTGTGAAGGTAGGAGAAGAAGGCTTGAGCAAGGAAAGAAGAGCATAACAAGGGCAGAGGAATAAAGCAAAGAAAAAGAAGAGAAGGTGCCGCATAGGAAGAGAAGAAGAACAAGGAGAAGAAGAAGAAGAAGAATAAAGAAGAGAAAGAAGCTGAGAGACCCTTAAAGTCTCTAGCACTGTAGCATAGGGCTACTTAAGACGTCTGATACTTTGATTGCATATACTTGAGGCTTGATTTAAGTGTTATTTGTGATGAGTAATTGGTGATTTATATTACCATTTTACTTCATTCTTTTTGCATATTGATCCTGACATTATTCTTATTGCAATCTCTATTCTTGATTTAAATTGCACCTTAAGAACTGAATTCCATATTGCTCCCTGTGCTTGACCTTGGAACTTTTTCGAGTAATAAAATTATTTGTTTAAGCGCTATTTTGGATATACTACAACACGATAATTTTAAAACACCGATTTAGCGCCTGAACAGGGTCCAATCAGAGTTCATCTTAATCAAGTTTTCATTTCAGTTCCTTAAATCTCTGTTTCTCTCAATCAAACCCCTAACTTTTGATTTTATTGCAATCAAGCCCCTAGCTTTGCTTCGTTCTTGCAAAAACGTCCCTGCTGCCATTGGCATGTGGACGAATCTGCAACCAACCTTCAAGAGAGAAGATCTCTCGATTCAGCTCCAAATCCCTCCAAAGTAGGAGGGATTGCTGATCAGACAATCAGGAGTCCAACCAACCTAATTTGAGGTATTGGAATTGATCCTAGAGCTCAGGCGAGGTAGAGGAAATTGAGGACCTCTTTCCTTCGAGACCAAGGTCCAATCAAGCTTCCTTCCTCATTTAGAGCTCAATTATGAGTTCTATAAAAGATCCCCATGCTTCCACCGTTCTCCTTAGTCCAGTATAGGCCCAAAAAGCTTCCACTCTTCTCCCTCCGACCAACTCCAATTGTGACTCCGACGACCCCTTCACTCTCCCTCGTTAGAGCCTCCAACGGCCAAATTGGAGGCACTAAGGCCTTCCTCTCTTCTTCGCGACTAGAACCCATCAAAGTTCGGCCACCCTCGACCCTTTCCTCGCCACCGCTCTCTCACCATAGTCTTCATCCCTTCCACGTCCGACCATTAAACCAGCAAGGAATTCCTCCCCCTTTCGTCCTTAATTTAGGTTTTCTCACTCCTCTCTCCCTAGCTTAGGTCTACCTCCCTATTTCAACCAACACCACTCTCCGCCCTCGTCTTCTCCACTTCCGGCGTAGCTCTGACGAGCTTGCCACACCACACCACCAAACAAACCCGCATCACTTCCAAAAGCATCACCTCACCATCCCCTTCAAAAGCCCTAACCTAATTTGGGTGTCCACTCACTCATTCTTCGCTTCACAGCGAGGCCATAGAGCTATTTAATTAAGGCTTTTGGCCCATATTCTTGATTTCCAGGTCTTACCGGAGCTTCGCTATTCGCTGCCATCATCTACCGCCGTTTGACCATCTCCAGTTTCTCCACAACCTTCAGTAGCCGCAAATTCACCCTACGTACCCAGTTGCAGCGTCAATTGAGGAAGAAGAACCCAACAACAAGTCCAATTGAAGACCAGCTCATCTGCAGCATCACGCGAGAAGAGAGTGAGATTTAGTCTCACATCGGTTGGCTTCAACTGCACAACACCATATAAGTGGAATCTGTGACAGAGGCTTATCACTCAACACACGAGGGGGCCCAAGGGGTCGAGCCCCCCATGCACATGCCTCTCATACCTCACCCGCTATATCACGTAAGTGGGTCTAGTCCTTATGCTTGGATCCGATTACTCGATAACCCGGTTACTATGCATCCATATACCCAGTTCTAAGAATGGAAGAGGACGAAATCTGAGGAGGGTGGGGGTTGGTTTTGTACTGTTCATCCTCGAGGTGCGTGCTTAAAATCTTAACACTTAGCATCTGAGGAAGAAAGCTTACTCTGTGGTTGCCCTTGTGCGTCTACTTTGTTAAGGCTCTATGCCTTGGTGGTTTAAGGCGTTTGATGATCCATTGCAACATCTGAGTGTGGCATTCATCTAATACTGAGAAGATATTTGAGCTATTGGCTAAGAAGGGTTCTCTGTGATTGAGTGATTCACGTTCACCGTAGAGAAATTTGCATTATTTGGATGCTTTGATATATGCTTAATTATGGAATTTAAGTGGTGATCTAAATCACCATTGTTTTGCACTCTTCTATCTTTTTTACCCCTCTACTTCTTGAGATACATTGGTTTATTATTGAATACATTTCTTTGAGCAGATTATTCATTCTATATCTTTGTGACAATTAACCATTGTGCTCATCTGTTTTATATTTCGATTAGTTTGTGAATTTCATATTTGCTCCGTGCAAATGACCTCGGACTCAAATTTCTTGTTTTCAAGCACTCTTATAAATTTAAATGCTGTTGCACTTTTGTTGATCATACTACAATGCACACTTCTTAAAACTCAACGAAAACATGTCAACAGCTTCATCTACCTGATTCATGAAAAGGCACAGTCACTGGATACGTTCAAAAACTAGAAAGTTAAAGTTAAGAATAAACTCGATAAAATGATTAAATCTGTCATATCTGACCATGGTGGTGAATACTATGGCAGGTATGATCTAAATCAAAAAAGATTTTCTTCCACTCCTTTCAAGAATGGGAAGTGTAACGACCTGATTCCCGAATCCCTACGAGACACGAGAATCGGACCGACTCGACTAATCCCAAGACCTAGTCGTCCAACGAGAAAGTAACCAAAAGAGCAGTAAAATAAACCACATTCACCATGTATATAACTAGCAGTAACAAAATACAGCAGTAAAGAAAGGAAATACTATAGTATACACCACCACAACAGAAGAGAAATAAACATGTACATAACATGAAGCTTACAATAAAGAGAGTACAGAGAGTAACAGAAAACTACTCACTATAGCGGAAAGAAAAGTACAGAAGGTACTACAGGTAACACTACTGGGCTCTACTAGGCCCAGCGCCCTCTGCAGCCGTTGACACTGGTGCTCAACACCTGGTCCTGAAAGGATAACAAGGGTGATACGTCAGCGAAACGCTAAGTAGAGTGGCAACTAAAAGCTAAAAGAAGCAGTAGAGTGTACAGTAGCTGTTATATTTTTACTTTCTTTATTTATATTTTTCCATTTATTTACTGTTGATTTATTTCTCAGATCCTTCTCTTGATCTTGAATGTTCCTCGTGGGAACGATCTTGATTGCAGTCTTTTCCGAAAAGTAGAAGTAACACGTGGTGCTCTCCTGGCCGGGAGAGTCCCCTGTGGTGGTCCTACCCTCAGTCAACCACCCCAAGGTCGCTGACAGATATAACGGTGACTACGACACGCGTGATAAGTGCTCGGGTAGCTACCCCGCACTGGCACGCGGTCAGTCGTTTCTGTTAACGGGTGCGCCCAAAGCACAGCACGGAACCAGTATAGGGCAGAGCCCTCTCAGTAACAGGGGTCCAGCCCCTCCACAGTAACCAAACAGGGGTCTTGCCCCTCCACAGTACGCGCACCCTCGCCTGATTTCCCTAGTTTACCCCGTGGGCCTAACAAGTCGGTGTAGGAGGGCTAGCAGAACCCTGGGGCCCGAGGGGTAGCTAGTGCTCTCCCTACACTAGTAGCTCTCTTCGGTATGTGTACACAAGGGATAAAAGTCGGTACAAAGTGGCCAGACTTAACCCCAGGTACTTGGGGCGGCTAGCTTCGCTCTAAACTAAACAGGGGGACAGTTGCTCTCCTTGGTACTCCATACTTAAGGGCCAGCTCACTTCCCCAATTCTATTCCATTCCCTTTCCAGGAGTTCTACTCCTAATTCCCCGTGGGGTTCATGCTCTTTTAACTCAGCCAATTTAGGTTTCACCATTCCTGCTTTATATTCATATAACCCATGTTCTCAATCGTATTTATTTATTCATAACACGCAGCTGTTAACCAATTTACACGCAGTTATCATTTCCTTTCCACTTTTCCAAGACTACAATGTATATATTCAACTAGTTTTCCAGTCCTAGGATTCATGCCATACCCTAGGATCTATCATTCAATCTAGTTTTCCAGTCCTAGGATTCATGCAATACCCTAGGATCTATCATTCAATCTAATTCTTCAGCCCTAGGGTTCATGCAATGCCCTAGACTCTATTAATTGTTTCATGATTGTAGAAATTTTGTTAAATAAATTAAATGGCCACTCTACCTGCTAAACTGGGAGTACTGGAGGCGTGGTCGACAATCCTGCGTGCCTCTGCAACCCCCAAAATCGCAACGGAATGTTGTCCTAACACAAGGATCAATCACAATGAGTTTCTCAGAACAGTATCCAATTACTGTAAATAGGTAGAGGAAATAAATCTGGAAAGAACGAAACTTGAAACGTGGAAAACAGACTCGAAACGGACCCTAAACGGGTCAACAACGACGAGTCTGCCCAAAATCAGACGTCTGGAACTTCTTCCAGACGTCTTAAAAGGTCGATCAGGTCATACCTCGGTCTGCGCAATCCTTCAGACGTCCAGAAGCCCGCTGGATCGTCTGGTCCTAGTTCCCAGACGTCCGATTGTCACCCCGGACGTCTGGAGGTCCTCTCCGTCGTCTGGTACTGTGGCCAGACGTCTGATCCGTGTGGGATGGCGAGCCCTCGCGCCCTCCCGAGCAGAACCTGCGCACACACACACTCGCTCTCATCATGAAGAGGCGCAGAAGAATGCGGCGGATGGCTGCATGGCCGTACATGCGTAAAAAGAAGGTAGGAAAATATTGTACCTGTCAGACGTCTGGACCTTCCTCCAGACGTATTCGGCGTCGTCTGGACGTAAGTCCAGACGTCTAATTCTGGGAAATTTTCCTAGAATCAGGACCCTTTTCGCTCTCCGCCCGCGACGCACCGCGGCGCCGCGCCGCATCCGCCTGCTGCCCGAGCTGCAGCAACTCCTCCGTGCCACCCCACGCTCGCTGCTCTCCCATCGGCCTGCTCTAGCTGCCCCGGCAAGCTCGCACCTTTGTGGTTGAGCTTTCTTCTTCCTCTCGCAACACTCCTCCTTCCCGTACGCTCGCAGCAGCCACTGCTGCCACACTCGCTCACTCGCTTGCTCGCGCTCTCGCTTGCAAGGAGAAGAGAAGACGGTGGAGTGAGGGTGAGGGAGAGGGGGAGAGTTCTTATAAGGCAACCGCAGGGAGAGAGAAGAAGGAAAGCGACGCCTGCAGGGAGAGAAAGAGAGAAACGAAAGCGGCGGGTTCAGTCTGCGCATGCAGGCGCGCAGACGCGAACCCGTACGTCGAAAAAATTTAATACCAGACATCTGGGAAGGGTTCCAGATGTCTGGCCAGACGTCTTAAACTACGTCTGATGCGCATGTTCGTAACAGGAAGCCTACAACCTAGGCACCCAATTTTACATAAAAATATGAAATAAAATGAACAAAAAGTCTTACTCCCTAATATCATGTGTAATGAATGTAAATGCAATTAGGACTTTAAATATACTCCCTAAAATTTTCCTTTCTTGAAATTTAGAAGTATAACACAATGGGTGCATCAACATATGGTGTGTGCTCCTGCTGGCTGCGATGTGCGTGATAGTGGCAGAATGCACGAAGAGGTTGACAGAATGATACAAGAGCTAGATGCTTTTGAACCAAAGGGTGGTTTGGACAGATTTTAGTGGTCTGCTGGGAGGTATTCTGCTGCTGAAAGTTACAAGATCCTAATGCATGAGAGGGTTCCTGCCAACGTGGATGAGAATGTGAACCAGTGTGCACAGATATGGAAGTTACATATACCCCTCAAAGTCAAGGTCTTCCTGTGGCTCTGTCGAAATGAAGGACTTGTCACGGGGGAATTGTGGCAAAGAAGGATGGGTACCCAACCAATGAATTGCCCTCTTTGTACTTTTGATACTGATAATATAAGGCATCTTTTCTCCTCTTGCTTGGTGACGGACCAAGCTCGGAGGGCTGTCTATGGATATCCCTTACCCATGTGGGATGGCTTATGGAGAGATCTCCATATGAAAGGATGTCCGCATTCAGTAATGGCGGCTATGCTTTGGGCTGTGTGGAAATTTAGAAACAAGATAGTGTTCAACGGGGTATCAATGTGTGTGGGAAATATTGTGAGAGGGTGTGAATCTCTTATTAATGAGTGGAGTAACTCCCTGAAATTACTTATAGTTGAATTTCTAATAAAATTTTTCCCGGTTTGCTATCATTCTTGATAGCATTCCTTACTTCTTCAAAAGAAAAAAACACAATGGGTGCATGTATGGAAGCTTTTCATAAGCAAGAATGAGAAATTAAGCGCTTTATGAACACTTGTAGATCTTAGGAGAGTTGAAACTTATGAGTATTGTTGTAACACTCTTGTCAAATGTTAAGAAATGCACGTTGTAGTATGATTAACAAAAATGCTTTTACAACATTTAAATTTATAAGAGTGCTCAAAAACAAAAATTGAGTCCGAGGTTGTTCGCAGGGAATAAATGTGAAATTCATGCACTAATCACAATATAGAAATAATGAGCACAATCAATTAATCACAATCAAAGATATTCAATGAAAAATCCACTCAAAAATATATTTAATAATAATCAAGAGTATCTCAAGAAATAATGGGATAAAAAGAATGAGAAAAACTCTAAAAAGTGGTGATTTAAATCACCAATTAGATCCTTTAATTAAGCATATATCCCACAACTCAATTTAACTCAAATATCGCTACAGTTGTATCAACCATTTATCCATGTCAGCACCTATATCAAATAACCCCACAGTACCTCAACAAGTGCCTTAATCAGACATCGTCAAGGTGCTTCAGACGACTTAAACAATCACAACACAAGGCACCAGCACAAGAGCCTAAGAAGCATAAATCCTCTCGAGACGCTAAGTGTTGAGCAGGTATGCACACATCTTGAGGCATAGGGCACAAATCCCAATGCAAAACCTTCCCCTTCCTCTTCAGATATTTTATCTCCTAATTAGATCTAATTCAAGTAATCAGGTTGTACAGTACCAGGTAGGGGACCAGTCCCACGTGGCGTGTTCGCAAGTGAGGTGTGAGTAAAGGGTGTGTCACGGGGACTCACCCCTGGTGAAGAGGCGACATGCCCTTCGTCACTTTTCTCTTTTATGTGGCACAAACAACCTTTCCACTTACGAGGTAGGACTAATGTCTCCACCTTCTTCGCACAATGCAGGCAGGTAGTCCTTCCAAATCATCGCAGCTACTGGTTTGTCTTCGCCCAATTGGGGCTGCTGCTGGGTTCGTGGATGTAGTCCGCAACGCCTGAAGGTAGAATCAAGCTTGGAGAGTGGCGGAAGGCGACGGATGAAGGTGAAGCTATCGGCAACGATGACGAACACCTGTAACAAGAACACGAGCTCTAAGCCCCAATTAGATCGTTCAAGAGAGTTGCCGAAGTGTGAGGAGTTTGGTGGTGGCGTTCGTTTGGTGGATGGAGGTCGATCGTGGTCGAAAGACGACGGAGGAGATGGCAGAAGGATAGGTCATCTGGCAGGGTGAATAAATGGGTGAAGCTTCTAATTAGGAGAGGGCTTTTAGTCTGTAGTGGATGGGGAAGCTTTTGGTGGTCATAGTAGGGCGAATGGTGGTCAGCAGTGGTGTGGCAGCTTCACCAGAGGTGCTGCCGTCGCGGAAGAAAACGAAGTGGGAGGGTGGCGTACAAGGGTCGATTTGCAGGGGGAAGGCATGGTTCTAACCTAAAGAATAAGAGAGAAAGGTTGGCCTAGTCTAAGGTACGAAAGGGAGGAAGCTGGCATCAGCTTTGATTGGCCAGCTCCAAAGAAGGGGAATACTCTAGTGAAGGGGCAGCAGTGATGAAGAGGTTGGATGCAACGGGGCTTTGGCCGACCACCGTCGAAAGAAGGTGAGGAAGAGAACTGTGCTTCCAATTTGACCGTTGGGGGCATAAACGAAGGAGATTGGGGAAGCCACTGGAGTCGCGGTTGGAGCTAGTTGGAGGAAGAAGAGAAGACACTTTTTGGGCCTTAACCGAACTAATTTTGGACTTTGAGCGATCTGGAGCTTATATAGAGCTCATAACCGAGCTTTAATTGAGGAAAGGAGCTCAATTGAGCCTTGATTTGGAAGCAAATGAACCCACGATTTTCGTGGGTTTAATAGGGTTCAATATAGAGAATTAGGATCCCAAATCATCTTCATGTGATTCCGTACCGTGTGAACAACGATCCTACGAAATTTGATGGGATTTGAAGTAGTTTTGATGCTGTTCTAATCAAGTTAAAGTCGGTTGTTTAGGGTTTGACCCAACAATGGCTGTCAGGACCTAACGGTGAAGAAGATGAAGAATTTGGGGACCCATTTGCAATAAAATCAAAAGTTAGGGGTTTGATGGTGAGAAACAGAGATTTTAAGGACTAAAATACAAATTAGGTCAAGATGAACTCTGATTGGGCCCAAATTCTAGTACTAACCTAATTTTGACTCAAGGAACCTGAGTGTAGTTAGATTTAAGCTTTGACCATGTTTGACTGGGAAATTTGCGCAAAAACCCAAATTAGGGTAAAATCCCGTCTAACACTCTATTCAAGGTAAAAATGGGTTCAAATGATTAAGCCAAGGATACCAAACCTCTAAAAATATTTTTATATGAATTTTAGGAGATTTAGATGAATTTTATCCTAACAAGAACCTATTTAATTTAAGTAGATCAGAAATCAGGGTTTTGGGTACTGTTGCGTGAAACCCTATTTCTGTCTATGCTGACCCACTGGTTGGCTTTTAATGTTCACTTAGTTTCTCTGCATTTATGATGTGATGTTAAAAATGTAGAATTAACCATGATTTAATGTTCTCTCCTTAGAATGGATCTGCATTGAATTATAGTCCTCAGGCAATTATTCAGGAGCATTTGTCACTTGATTTCAACTAATTCAAGTTAGTTATGGCTAATGATGGCATTACCATCAAGTATGTGAGAGTAAGTAGTGCGTGTAGGTTCTAAACCTTCATAGAATATTTATAAGCAAAGATTAGATACTCATTAATCACCAAAATTTTGAATTAAAACAAAGTTCCCATCCCCATCCCTAACAACCCATCCAAGATAGGAAGAGCCAGATTTATGGATGGCAACAACATTAGCCTTAAACCCACTAGGTGGATGGACCCAAGATAAGACAAAGTTTTTGGGTCTCAAAGCGCAGAACCAATTAGCCATTTCAAAGTTCCTCCAATTATAGTCCAGAAGGAGAGGGATGTAGGTGAAGCTATAATTTTCTTTTTTGACCTTGTTTCTGACCCACCGCACCTTATACCAGATAAAACAGATAGTAGCTTTCATCCTATTGACAGTATTGGATTGTCTAGCATTATTAATAACAAAGAAGTTTTCTGGCTGAATAAGTGTTATGAAATTCTTAGCAAAGGTCCAGATGGCTATAATTTGGATGAGATGGCTCTGGGTAAACAAATGATTAAAAGCTTCTATGTTAGTCATTTCAAGACAGTAGTAACATTTAGAAACCGTACTGATACCTAGTTTTAAAATCAAGTCATCCGTAGGGAGCCTACAATGTATTATCCTCCAAACACAAAGGGTAATTCTCATGGGTAGATGAAACTTCCACAAGGCTTTAAACGTATGATTTTCATCAGAAGGACTGAAGTTTAGTGCAAAAACAGAAGAGACATTGAAATTTCCAGAGTCGTAAAGAGTCCATATGTATCTTCTTTAGAAAGAACAATCTGAGAGATCTCTTCACGGATGTCATGGGGTATGAACATCATATACTGATTCATGTTCAGTTCTAGAAGAGCATTACACACCTGAATGATTGGAGAAGTGATGCCATCAGGGAGGAAGATTTTCAAAGGGGAGTCCCTAAGCCAAAGGTCAATCCAAAAATCAACCTTCCCTACGTGGATCTCCCAACGCATCAAGTGTTTCATTTCTAAATAAATTGCTATAAGGGATTTGAGTCATTAAGGAAGGCCATTACAAATGAAATGATTATGACCATAGAGTTTTCTCATTAAATTCAAATAAGGAGATTCCTCAAAAAGGATGTTCCAAAATGCTTCATACAAAAAGCTTTAATGACAAGCAAGAGATCCCTAATTCCCAGGAAACCATGAGCAAAAGGCTTAGTGATCGTTTTCCATGAGATCCAATGATGTTGGTGTACCTCACCACAAGAGTTCCAATAGAAATTTGCAATGTAGATTCCAAATTCTTTATGATAGACTTAGGGACATTAATTATAGACAAGACATGTATGGGGATCGAAGTAAAGATGTGTTTGATGAGGAGAAGTCTGCGGAGGCAGAAAATAGCTTAGCCTTCAATCCCAAGGGCTTGGATTGGATTCTTTCAATAATGGCATGGAAATAGAGATCTTGGCTCTTCCAGCAAAAATTGGACAAGGTAAGTGAATGGGAAAGCTCCAATTTGAAGTCCCATAATCTGAAGGATGCGGGAAAGCCTTCCAGCAGGGAAGTGCTTGCCCAAGAAGCAGAAACTTTTGAGTAGGTTGACCTTTTGTCCAAAAGCCAATCCAAAGGAATGGATGAATTTTGCTAGATTTGTAATAGAGCGATGGTTCCCATTAAGGAAAATGATAATGTCATCTACATAGAGAAGGGCTAAAGAGGAAGATATTCCACATCTGATGGAGAATGGGGTTATCCGACCTTAGAAGGCCATCTCTTTAAGACCATGGATAAAAGGTTCCTTTATCGAACAAGAAAGGCGAGAGTGGGTCACCTTGGCTTAAGTTGAGAGAAGCCTTAAGGAATGACAAGGACCTCCCATCAATAAGAATCGCTGAACCCTCAAGTTGGATGAAGCCCTTGATAAGGTTAATAGCCCTTATGGAAACCAAAATGCTTCAAATTGGAATAGAGAATTTCCCAATTGACTCTATCATAAGCCTTTTGAAGGTCCAACTGAAATATAACATTAAAACCATGGACCTTACGGTCAAGTTGTTGAGTTCAAAAGTAGTTGAGATATGGTCAAATATAGACCTTCCTTGAATAAAGCATGCCTGTTCAGGGGAGATGATCTTAGGGATCAGTAAAGCAAGGTGTTTGGCTAGGATAGTGGAAGCAATTTTATAGAGCAAGTTACACAGGCTGATAGGCCTATAGTCAAAAGGGTTGCTGACATTGGGTTTTTTAAGAATAAGAGATATGAATGGTGTTGAAGGCTCTAGGAGTAGTTTTGGTAATAAAGAAATGGGTAATGGCTCTCACAACATCATCTTTAATGATGTCCCAACAGTTGACGAAGAACTCAGTGTTAAATTCATCCGGACCAGGGGTTTTGTTGGAAGGCATTTGTTTAAGGTTATCTAAGATTTCTTCTTCCGTCGGAGATTGAGTATGGCTCTCAAACTCGTTTAGAGATATGATAGGTGGGATCACACTAAGGAAGCTATCAACTTCCTCATGTGTATCATAAGAAAGAAGTCTCTGAAAATAATCCTTGGCCATGCTAGTAGCTTCATCCCAGGAGTCGTTACCAAGAGTCATAGAAATGAAAGTTTTATTTTTCTTGGCAACGCATTTTTTGATGGTCATAAAGAAGAAAGCGTTGTTCCCTTCCACTTTCTGGAGCCAATTGATTTTGGTTCTTTGACCAAAAAAATCATAAAGTTTGGCAAGGGCACAATCTAGTTGGATACAAGTATTCGCGAGCTCAGCAGAAGTTTCTTCATCCCAATGGGATGAAAGTCTGATTTCAAGGTCATAATGGAGTTTCTCAAGGTTCCCCACAATGGAGTGAATATCTCGAAACGTCAATCTATTCCAAGATTGAAGGGCCTTCTGGAGGATAATGAGCTTAGAATAGAAGAGAGTGATGGGATCAGGAACGTATGCAAGTGGTGGTTGACTCCAAGTATGAGCGACCAAGTCTTGAAAGCATTTGTCTCTTAGCCGCATATTTTGGAAGCGAAAGGGGTGCGGCCTAATAGGTTGATGTTCTAGAAAGGAGAACATCATGGGTACATGGTCGGAGTTCCTTCTAGAGAGAAACTTAACAGAGGGGGATAGAGCAATACCACAATATTAAGGAAAATCCGATCAAGTTTTTGGTAAATCCTAGCACTGCCACACCTACCATTGCACCAGGAATATTGATTACCCCTTAAAGGTAACTCTAGGAGGGTAGAGGAATCTACCCAAGCACGGGAGGTGGCCGCCTGAGAGTCATGGAATAGAATACCCCCTAATTTTTCAGACACACAGAGGATACAATTAAAATCCCCGTTGATCATCCAAGGGTGGGTAAGAGAGGGTTGGATGTCTCTAAGGTGTTCCCAAAGCATCACACAAGAATCAAGATCATAGGATGCATAAACCCCAGAGATAATAATGGTAGTTTCTCTGAAAGTGTATTCATCACATTAACCGAAGAAATGACTATAGGATCCCTCCAAAGGCATCAGATTTTAGAAACATGATCATGTACAAAGACATGATGAAAATCTAGTAGGTCTTTAAGAGACGTAGCCAATTAAGGACAGGTCCACAAAAGGCTCAAATAGGAAAATAACATCAATAGAAAACTCATGAATCATAAATTTAAGACGTATGATGGTGGGAAGATTTAAAGCTCCCTTGCAATTCCAAAAGAGGCCCTTCATCTAGAAGTAGTTTTGGAAAGCAATTTAGATCAACTTTGTATCATTCTCGCCAAACCCCTCAAGGAGTGGCCACCACGGGCTCCTCTATTCCTAAACGGTGAGTGTGCCTCGTATGCCTCTTCTTGTGTGGCTTGGGAGTCGAAAAAGAGATAATCAAAGGAACCATGAGATTACTCATCCGACCTAGAGCACCCATTCTTCCCATCATCACTCACTACAGGGTGCTCCTCACTATCCTAAATTTCAACAATCATAGGAGGGTCTAGATCTGGATCTGGGGGAGGTGGATTGGGCAGGGGTAAATAAATACCCCATGAAGGTCAATGATGAAGTGTGGCTCATCATAGTTAAAATGCCTAAGTTAAGCTAGAAACTAAGCTAAATACTATACAATTAACAGAAGAAATGAGTTAAGTGTGAGAATTAAGGAAATGACCTAAAACATCCAATTTATGTTAAAAATGCAAAATTAGGTCAAAAAATTGAGATATTCAATTCAAAAATGTAATTTGATGATCAAATTGCAAATTGAACACACATTTAGATTCAAAAGTTCAAATTGAAAGTGAAATCAACTTCATAAATGTTCAATTGAGTTTCAATAAAAACTTGGTTGCATTTGAACACCATTAGGGTCTTGCAACCATTACATTACATTTAGGTCTCCTTATCATTCACATTTCTTAAACTAAAAATGTTCAAGGACCTTTCTACAAGTCGTGAAGGGCCTCTTTGTAATACCTCAAGGACTATCTGGTTTTTATTCTCTTCATTAATGGGTCTTGCTGGAATTTCCCTACCATTTCACTTTAAGGGCCCAAGCGTAATTTTCCCAACACAATTGAAGCGGTGGGCGCACTGTAGCTCGCAAGAACTTGCTCCATCGTGACCTTTGATTCTTTACTCCTCAAATCCAAGGGCTGATCCAAATCCAAACTTTGTGCGCATTTGCACGTGGCATCATCGCACACCCCAGATCCCATCTGACGGCCTTGATTTGAGTTGAATCCTTCACCCGTCGTCAAGCTCACATCCCACCATTTACCCTAATAGCACCTAAGTCCACCATAGCGATGTCTTGATCCACTCTAGCAGCTACTTAAGATCACCATTGATCTTACGCGACACCTAACCATTCCCTCCCCCCTTAGTGGTTCCCTTCACTCTATTCTCTTAGCTTCTCATCTCCTTTCCTCTCCTACGGTGACAAAGTGGGTTCCTCTCCCTCCGTCGATCGCCTCTAGCCATCAGCTGTTGGCTCTTAGAGACCTCCCTCATTAGCTGAAGGGTCCTCTCCCCTTTCTTCGTCATCGGTCGTCGGCTGGTGACCTTGGACACCACCTTCATCAGTTAGCTAGATTTACCACTTTCATGGATTAGTTTTCTTGCTTTCTAGATTAGTGTTAGTGTTAGTGTAATTTAGTTTAGTTAGGAGTAGATCAAATAGCTAGATTCATGGATATCGTGGTTTAGCTAGGAGTAGATTAGTATAGAGCCACTCCGACCTCTCTGATCAATTTAGATCAGAGGGGAGTTTTTTGCATTTTCGCATCGACTCATACAGCTTTCCCTACGCCTCACAATTCATTTTTCTCTGATTTCCTCGCATTTTATTCATCATCCACTCATCCATCAAGCTTAAATTCAGATCTGAAGTCTCAGCTTCTAGATCTAAATTTAAGCCTAAAATTCATTTGGAAGGGGTCTCCCATTCAATCCATAAATCCACAAAGAACCCCCGATCTGGTTTGATTGTCTCAAATTACTCGATTCCTTTCATTTTTATTTTTCATACCCAATCTCATGATTTTAATTGGATTCAATCGAGCTATTCAAGGTTTTTAATTGCTAAATTGGGTGTAATGTAATGAATCTAAGGTGCTGGATTTGGTTTTTAATTTGTGGATGAGCATGCACTCAATTTAAGCCTTGTTTTAGGTAGTTTTGTCGAGGATAATTAGTGTTACTGATTTAAGACTAAACGAGGTCCCAACGAATTCTGAGATGATCACTAGATCATCTTGATCACCAATCGATGGTGTTTAAGACGATTAGGTGATCAGATCAATAATGAATTCAAAGTAAACACCCAAATCAGGGCAACATTGTATTCTCATTCAAGAGATTTTTCTCAATATGAAAGTCAAGGTTTAACTGAGATATTTGAAGTGTCTACGTTGGATTTTGAGTTTAATGAGAAGAGGATTCACTGTTAATCCAATTCATCTCTCTCTTATTGTCTATGATAAAGCGAATGGATTAGATTAAGATGTTTTGAATTTTATAACTTAGAGATGGATTTTTAGACTTTGATGGAAAATGGTTTTGAGTGGTTTTAATTGAATTTGAGGATGGAAATATTTTTTATTGTAACTAGAGATTTCATATCTGATTTGATAGTGGACTAGATTTTAATTTTGGATTAAGTGCCAGGCACCAGCAACAACTGCGGTTAGTCATTGCTACTAAAATAACAGTAGCTGCTGGAGTCTGATGGTAGATGAAATTAAGACGTCTAATTTGCTGCTGCATCATCTGATTTGAAATGATCGATCTAGCAGCAGCTGCTGAATGTGAAGGCTGTAGTTGAGTTCAGATCTGCTGAACTGATCAACAGCATTGCAACTGAAATTCAGCTGCTACAGATCAGTTGTAGCATATCTAAACCAAGGAGCTAAGATGGGAATTTTGAGTCTATTTGGGGATCTATTAAAGCTCACATTGTAATGTGTTGTTAGAATTCCATTAACAAGCATTCCTATACTTGAAATGAGTTGAGACTTAATTTTAATTGCTTGTAAATGGCTTTTAATTTTTTTTTTTTGAAATTTAAAGGAAAGCTATCGTGCTACGATAGCAATCCGAGAGAGCTTTTTATTCATCAAAAAGAAAGCAAGATCTTACAAAACAGATCCCCATATACGTTTAAGGGACTAGCACACATTTACAATTTATTCCACACAAACTGGTCTCTCTTGAAACAAAAACTCATTCCTCACCCTCCAAATACTCCACATCACTGCTGCCATATGTATATGTTTCTTATCCCGTATCAAAAATTTTTGCTAAAGTCCCACATGGGAAGTGGTTCCCTACATACTCTTCTCCAAACCACATCAATCACCTCACAAGATGAGAAAATGTGTCTAGAGCTGTCAATGGGTAACCCACAAAGCAAGCACATTTATAATGCAATACCCATCCTCCTATGTCTAAGATCCCCTGTAATCAATCCATCCCTCCTGCATAACCACAAGAAAATTTGGATTTTAATTGGAATTTTCAGTAGCCATAACTTCCTTCCTATCAGATCCACCTCCTCAGAACTAGACATCATCCAGATCTTGTCATATGCCTGAGATGGAGTGAAGATCCCATCCCACCGATACTGATCCTCTATTCCAGCCACCGACCCAAAGTCCATCAAGTCCAGCTGCAGCTGTGTCTTCTCCTTCTAAGTTTTGGTGCCTTCTCTACTTGAATCAGCCCCATCAATCTACCAACTCTCCTCCAATTCAAACCAAAACCTGCTAACCGGATCCCACTTATTTGCAATAGCTGCGTAGACTCATGGGTAAGCATCCTTCAACAGTCCCAGCGTTGACCATTCCTCCTGCAAGAACTTGAAGGAGCAGCCATCACCTAGAACTGGCTGAAACATCTGCTAATTACTCCTCATTTCCTACACCATAGATGTCCAAAATGGAGACAGTTTAAATGTGTGAAGTCGATTCAATGAGCTCTGGGAACTGCCATAATTGTCTTTAATAAGGACTACCCAATTCTTACTTTCATTACTAAATAATCTGATGGCCCACTTAAGAAGCAATGCATCATTGAACTCTTTAACAGACTTTATTCCCATTCCACCATGCTCTTTTGGCATACACAATTGATCCTACTTTAGAGGCTTTTAAATTCATTGTTAATAACTTTCATGGAATTTAACTGCCATATATGTAAATCAAAATGAAATTGAGTGAAAAATCAGGTTTAAATATCTCAACATCTTTCTTAGTATGTACAAAACATGTTTGATCTATTTGTTTGATATCGCAACCATTAGAACAACATTTAGGCCTTGGGTTCCACTTTCAAACATTCAATAAGGCCTAAATTGGAGTTGGTTTCTAAAAAAATAAAATACATTAAAAAGTCATAAAAAATAAAATAAATCTGTTTTGAGTAAGATGAGGTATTTCTTTAGGTGTGTATCAACTTTCAAGATAATCTAAACCTCAGCTTGGTAGAACATACCAGCCAACGGTTTAGTATACCTTGAAATTTAATAAAAAAAACTTAAAATGAAAAACACCAAAATCACTTCTTCTCTCTCATCTCACCCTTTCTCTCTCATCCCTATCTCTATTATACTTATAAAAACTATAAAAATCAGAAAAACCCCTAAAATATACAAAAATACATTATATACTATGTATATACTTGTATATATAACTTAAAGCTAAGCTAAGTGTATATATTGTATAATATGTATATAATGTGTATATATAAATTATATATGTATTCTATATATTAATTTAAATATTTAGGATGATTTAATGTATATGTAAGTTTATTGTATAATTATCTATTAATTTATACTAATTAAATGTATAATAACCTAAGTAATTACGTAAACCTATCTATTTGTACATAATTATATCTCATAGTGTATATACAATTTAACTATGTATTATGAACTATATAGTACATGTAATTTAATTTAATTAAGTAATTATAGTAGGTAATTAAATTTTTAAGTTAATTAAGTAAATTATTAACTTTAAATAAAATAAATTAGTAATTTAAATTAAAACTGAAGTAAGTTATAATGTGTACTTGTATAATATTATATTAAGTATTTTCAACTTATCTATATTGTATTTATATTGTATTATGGTATTTATAAATTATTGATGTGGAAAATTATCTAAAGCATGTATTTAAATGTAAATAAATTAAAATAAAGTCTCTAAAATATATTAAAAATGTGTAATAAATAATTTATTATATAAATTAACTTTGTATAAAGTTAATTTGATAATTAAGCTACTAATTTATACGTTAATTAACAAATTAACTCTAATTAAATGTGTAAAAAGAGCCACTTTTAGCTAATTTTATTATATACCTAATTAACTTAATTCTCTAAATTAAATGTACAATCAAGGAGCCCTATAAAAGAGCTTTGTATTCCTATAATTTATTTTTAATTTAAAATAATTTATGACCCTCAAATCGAGGGCCAAAATCCTCTCAATCAAACACAGAACAGTGCAACTCGTGCGAATTTGCTCTTGTGGTTTAATTCCACATCACAACTAGCATGCCACTTCATGTGGTATAAAATGAATTTGCACACATGTCTCGTCAATCATCATGGCGCTGGGTGCCCACACATAGATACTTATTACCCATACCCATGAGCATATGTTGATACTTATGTACAGTGGTAGGCCAGGGGCGATGTACTGTAACTAGTAAAATATAATATATGTTAATATAGATATTAGTATGTTGATATAACTTATTATAGTAGAAAATTATAGCTATTTTTGTACTTATATCTAGGTATTAGTTATAGTAGTTGTATATAATGAACATATTGCTATATTGATTAAGTTTCTTATTCTTATTTTGTTGTACTTATGATTCAGGCATTATAATGCATATTAGTTGATTCTTTTGTAAATAATTAACCGATTCTTTCATTTATCGATTCATTGATTCGTTTTGTAAATGAAATTAACATTTTTGGAATAAAAGAATATCCTTGAACTTAGATAGTGATGTTTATCAATAACTGCCTCCTAGTGAACGACTTGAAAACAAACCAGTAAAAATTGTAACTAAATAAAAATGACACGACATCGATATGCATTTTGTGACACATAAATTATAATAATGACACATAATTAAACATCATTTTTAATGCAACACGGTGGTCGACGACCAGTCAACCATTTTCATTAGAAAGGTATTTACCCTATTTTATCTCCAAATTAGCAAAAGAAAGTAAATTAGGGAATTTATCCTTTAAAGAAACAATCAATGGTTCGTAAATAAGCAGACAAAAAATTATTAAGACGTTAACAAATGTTTGACAATACTTTGCATGGCGAAGAAATTATCGTTCCTGAATTAGAATTTTTGAAAGTCGATTCTTTTAAAACCTCAGGATTTTGAGTAATGTTAGGATATATAGAAGAATCTGTAACCACTTCATCAAACATCGAAGAACGATATTGGGAAATCGGATCGGTCGAGCAAGGAAAAACCATAGAAGCACCATCGTTAGAAACATTATCATCCAAATCTAGGTCAAAAGAGTATACCTGCTCCAGAGCCGAGGATCCTGGTGTGGAATCCACCAGGGACTCATTCCCGGATTTGAAAGACGGTTGGGGAGCCATGAGTCATCGTCGACGGAACCTGACCCTTTTCTTCTTCACTACAAGGGGACCTTTAGAAGAACCCCCTAGGGAAGAAGAGGAAGGGTTTATACAAACCATGTTCCAAAGGTCAAGAATCCCCCCTGGTCCTGTTAAGACCATAGCATCAAAAACACTTTAAGACGTCTGGGAGTTGGTCCAGACGTTTGGTCAGACATCTAGATGTCTTCCCAGACATCTGGAAATAAATTTTTGCATGCGTACGATCGTGAGTCTGCACGCGTGCCGCACGCAGACTGAAACCTGCCGCCCTCTTCTTTTTCTCTCTCCCCTTGCCGACCTGCAGATGCCTTCCCCCACGCCTACAAATACCCCTCTCCCACGTTCACCACCCCACCGTCTTCTCCTTCCTCCAGCGTGAGCGCGAGAGCGAGAGCGAGGGCAGCAGCTGCTGCCGGGTGCAGTGCAGAGAGGAGAGGTGCAGCGAGAGGGAAGAAGAGGGAGAGTGCACGAGAAAGAGAGAGAGCCCGCCGGAGCAGCTCAAGGCTGGCCAGCGTGCGCGCGGAGGAGCGTCGTGTTGGGGAGATCTCCCCAGGTGCTGCTGTAGCTCGAGCAGCGGACGAGCGGCTGCGCGACATGGCCGCGCGCAGCAGGAAGAAGGCGATGACGTTTTGATTCTGGGAATTTTTCCCAGAATCAGACGTCTGGACCTATGTCCAGACGACGTGGGCGATGTCTAAAGGGAGCTCCAGATGACTGAGAGGTACGTATTTCCTCCTATACCTCCTTTTGCGGATACGGCCATGCAGGCCGTTCCACCGAAATTCTGAGACTTGTCGTGTTGAGGAGGATTTCGTCGCGCGTGCAGGTTTCATTTTGAGAAGGCGTGGGGACATGCCCTCCCACGCAGTTCATACGTCTGGGCACGGCACCAGATGGCGGAGAGCGTCTCCAAACGTCCGGAGAGGTGGTCGGACGTCTAGAAGTGGGTCTAGATGATTCATCAGGGTCCCTGGACGTCTGAGGAGCAATGCAGAGTGAGGTATGACCTAGACCACTTTTTAAGATGTCTGGAAGGTGTTCCAGACGTCTTATTTGAGTCAGAGTTGTCATTTTTGACCCGTTTAGGGTTCGTTCGAGGTTCGATTTCCACATTTAAGATTCCGTTCTTCTCAGAATTAGTTCCTCTACTTGTTTGAAATACTTTTATCCTATTCTGAGTGATTCCTTGTGATTGATCCTTGTGTCAGGACCTCATTCTGTTGCGACTTTAGGGGTCGCGGAGGCACTTGGACCTGCCGATCACGCCCCCATTACTCCCGATTTTACGGTTAGAGTGGCTCCCCTTAGTTAATTAAAAACATTAATGCATCTTTGAAATAAATGATAGATCCTAGGGTACGGCATGAATCCTAGGACCTGAAAACTAGAATAAATGATAGATCCTAGGGTATGGCATGAATCCTAGGACCTGAAAACTAGATTGAATGATAGATCGCAGGGTATGGCATGAATCTTAGGAATAGAAACACTGAAACGAATGTCTTGAATACCTGAATTGCAGTCTTGGATAAGTAGATAGAATAATGATAATTGCCTGTAATTAGATAACAGCTGCCTGTGAAATGTAGAGTACTGTTGCTAGTAACTGCTACATGTAATTTCTGTTGTTTGGAAACTAAATTCGAGCTGCTTGTATATAAATTGGAAAAGAAAGGTTGAATTTTAGAAACACGTGCTATATGCAAATAAAACTAAAATGATGAAACCTACTATGGCTTGGCCTGAGACATATGAGCATGAACCCTACGGGGAATTAGGAGTAGAGCTCTTGGAAAATAAATAGAATGGAACTGGGAAAGTGGATGGGGAAGTGAGCTGGCCCTTGAGTACGGAATACCAAGGAGAGCGACTGTCCCCCTGTTTAGTGTAGAGCGGAGCTAGCCTCCCCAAGGACCCGGGGTTAGGTCTAGCCACTTTGTACCGACTTTTGGTCCTCGCGTACACAATACCGAGGAGAGCTATTAGTGTAGGAGGGAGCTGGCCACCCCACGGGACCCGGGGTTTAGCTAGCCGTCCTACATCGACTTGTTAGGCCCACTGGGCAAACTAGGGTAGTCAGGCGAGGGTGCGCAGACTGTGGAGGAGCAAGACCCCTGTTTGGTTACTGTGGAGGGGCTGGGCCCCTGTTACTGAGAGGGCTCTGCCCTATACTGGTTCCGTGCTGTGCTTTGGGCGTACCCGTTAACAGAAACGACTGACCGCGTGCCAGTGCGGGGCAGCTACCCGTGCGTTTATCGCGTGTGCCGTAGTCACCGTTACGTCTGTCAGCGACCTTGGGGTGGTTGACTGAGGGTAGAACCACCACGGGGGACTCTCCCGGCCAAGAGAGCACCACGTGCTACTTCTACTTTTCGGAAAAGACTGCAATCAAGATCGTTCCCATGAGGAACATTCGAGATCAAGAGAAAGACCTGAGAAATAAATCAAGAAAGAGTAAAGAGAGAGATAAAGAAAGAGATTAAAAACAACAGCTACTTGTCCACCTTTACTGTTTTTCTTAGCTAGCTGGTTGCCACTCTACTCAGCGTTTCACTGACGTATCAGATTTGCCACCTTTTTCAGGACCAGGTGTTGAGTAGCTAGAGCCTACGGCTGCAGAGGGTGTTGGGCCTAGTAGAGCCAAGTAGTTGTACTTTTGTTGTACTCATTTTCTGTAGTAGTGAGTATTTCTGTTACACCTTGTACTCTTTTATTGTAAACTTCATATTCTGTACATGTTTTTAATTCTCTACTGCTGTGGTGGTATATACTATAGTAGTTCTTTTCTTTACTGCTGTACTTTTGTTACTGTTAGTTACTTGCATGGTGAATGTGGTTTATTTTATTTCTTTTTTGTTACTTTCTCGTTGAACAAATGGGTCTTGGGATCAGTCGAGTCGGTCTAATTCTCGTGTCCTGTAGGGATTTGGGAATCGAGTCGTAACAAGTCCCCTGGAGGAGGATGAACATCATTCATGTTCGGCATTTCTGGCTGGCCATTCCTTGCGATAGAAGACGAAAAAAATCCTTCAGGAGGGGGGGGACGGAGATTGTGACTCACTCCGGTCAGGCATCTGGGGATCTTGATCGTCCTTCTGAGTATGTCCTGCAATGGAAAATGATGCACAAGAGAACAAGTAGTGGCCAATCTTAAGGCACTTGGCACAACAAAGAGGAACACACTCAAAATTAAACAACTTTTTGCCTGATTAAAACGTCCCCGTTGAAGATATTGACAAACTCACCATGATGCTTGAGGGTATTTATTTACAAGCAAATCAATTTCAACACAAACTCGAGGGTATCTAGTTCATAGACCTTGCACTATCTTAGTATCCACACGTATAGGGTTTCCCAGCTGATACGCGAGGGACGGTAGCGCATTAGGATGAAGCAAGTGCAAGTTCAGACCTGGAAAGCCCACCCAAATTGGACCCCAAGTAACAGGAGCATTAGTATGAAAACTTGAGGACCATCTAACAAACTAGAGTCTGATACGGTTCAAAACAATAGATCTCAAAGAGAAAACCTTGCAGACATCGAAATGCATATCACATCTAACCAGCCAATGTCTCATATCAAGAGAAACCACCGAAAAATCAGATATGTTCACCTTGTTGGAGAGGAAGTCCATCATTGCCTGATGATAAGGTTTCGGACCCCAAGCTCTGATGACCAAGGAGGATGTAAGTGATACGTATTTTACGCGATTTGTAAAAAATGTCGTTGTAACGCGCAAAATCAATCAACTCTTAAATTTATAAATCTAGATAGTGAGGTATCTAGGGTCGTCCAAGGAGGCAAGTTTGCAAAAATTAAATCTCTTGCTTGGAATATAAATCTCAATTTTCTTTTTGGTCTTTTTTCAATATATCATTTTTATGTTTTTGAAATTAAGGCAACATACGAAGTTGTTGGCGGAAAAAATTACTACACCTACTATGCTAATCTAAGTGATAAAAATTATCTTCTTTCTAAGCTCAACCTAGGTGCGTGGAGGCCTAGGTTAATTAGAAAAGAGGAGTGCAACTATACTAAAGATAAAGCAAGGTAATGCAAAAGGAAAGAGTGCAACAAGAAATTAAGGCAACTTCTTTTTTATACTAAAGGAAATTGTCTACTAGTAGATGAATACTTCTACAAAAAAAATAAATTGAAAACAAAATAAAGACAAATCCTTTAGATGATGATGGTGATGAAGAGGATGAAGCTCTTCTTGCTCCAAGCCTGGTAGCTCCTAGGCTTGAAAAGAAGATCTTCAGCCCCTTCCTTCTATAGCTCAGCCAAGGTGATGTCCTCCAAAGCAAGCCCTAAGGGGGCGTGCCCTAAGCTTTTCTCCAAGGGTGGACGTCCACCCTAGGTTCTTCTCCTTTGCCTGGCCATCCTCCTTAAAGTAGAATGCTCCTCCTCCTTGGCTTGGCCCAAGTTGAAGAAAGTGGGGAGAAGAAGGCACCAAAGGGGCTGGTGATGTGCCCCTTAAATCTTCTTCTCTACTCCTTCTTCTTGACCGTAGGTATAGGTGGATGTAGGTGGAAGTAAACACTAATGGAGAATGATCTAAAATGGTGGTAGGTGGTGGGTTTATATAGAGTAGTAAGGGGGCTAAGGTGACTCTTGAAATGGAGGGCTAAGATGGGAAGATGGAAGTGGTTGGGGATCCTATGGCTAAGGGAAATTGGCGCCAACCCAAGGGACACCTAGGGGGTGGTTATGGGTGGTGGCACCCCTTGAAGTTGGCGCCAAAATGGCTTCTAGAAGGGGGGCATAGGTGGCGCCAAGTAGGGTTCCAGAAGGAAGGGTAGGTGGGTGGCTAGGATGGGTTGTAGGGTTAAGCGTATGGTGGATATGGGGGTGGATGTTGGTGCCAAAAAGGGGGGTAGTTAAGGTTAGGTTTTGGTGCCAAAATTGGTGCCTTTTGGTGGTGATGATGGGGTGAAGAGGTGGCTAGGTGGTGGCGCCAACTTAGAGTAGGATAGCTAGCTTAGGTAGGGCTTAAGTTGGTGGAGCTAGCTAGGGTTGAGTTGAAGGTGGTGGATGGCCAAGGAGCTAGTTGCTAGCTAAGCAAAGCTAAGCTAGCTTATCTAGCTATGGAGTAGAGGAGGAGGTATTGGAGCTAGGATTTGAAGAGAGGAGCTAAGGAGGAGAAGTCTGGAGCTAGAACTGAAGTTGGCAGCTGCAGAAGAGGCTAGCATGGAGCTACTCTAGCTGGCTTAGCTTGCTAGTTCTTTGCTAGCTGCTAAGCCAAGCTACTAAAGTGAGCTGGCTTCTACCATAATGAGCTGAGGTGAGCTGAGTCTGGTGCTCCCGGGGAGGATCAAGCTGGTTGAGGTAGCTAAGGTAGCTTAGCTCAACTTAATTGAGCTAAGCTGAGTCCCCGAGAGCTGGACTTGAGCCTCCTAAGCTGGAATGAAGTCATCTTCAGTGGTCTAGAGTTGAGTGGAGCTGGATGTAGCTGGACCCGAGCTGGAGTGAACTCTAGTCAACTCAGTTGAGCTAGCTAGAGCTCCCTGTGGACTAATGGGAGCTGAGATGAGCTAGACTCAGCTAAGTTGAGCTGGATCTGAGCTAACCTGAGCTAGGTGAATTAAGATGAGCTCTCTTGAGCTGCCATTCATCTGAGATGAGCTAAATGGAACTAGGATGAGCTAACCCTAATCGAAGTGATCCGGATTCCAGCTATGATGAGTTGGATCAAGCTAAGTTCTAGCTAGTTTGAGCTTCTTCTTCACCTGTTACCTTCCTGAGTGCTAGGGTTCTAGGGATCTGGCAATCTATTTATCCCTAACACTCACAAAAACACAATAAAAATACAATAAAAAATGTAATGAATGCCTAACCTAATTTATGCCTAAATGCAGCCCAAAAACCCGTTTGAGAAGTAAAATCTTAAGAGCTAGGTTTGTTTTAATGCATAAAAATGATGATAAACTGGCATTTATCAGTAAGGCCTTTACTGAGGTCGGAAACTTCCAACGGACATACAGAGACAACCCTCTTTAAGCTCTAGTTTACAGACCAAGAGAGAAAGCTCAACAAAAGGAGGGGGTTGGGCAGACCCACGGTTCGCCACCACAGAGGCAAAGGAGGGCCTTTGAGACAATCGTAGATCAGCCTCTAAAGAGGGGAACAAGGAGGGCTCGACCCTCAGAGAGGAAGACATCCCCACCCAAAAAAAGCCCCAGCGCCCAAAGCACAAAGAGCCAACCACAGAAAAGCACAAAACGAAGGAAGAAAGGCAAGCAAGAAGAAAGGACATACGTGGAGGCAAGCATGCAACACCAGAAAAAGCAGAAACCCTACCAAATCACAGCAAGGCACCCAAAACAAACCAGCCCCCAGGTAGAGGGGGAACAAGGTGCAACAATAACCATGGAAGAAAGCAAAAGTGAAAAAGAAAAGGAAGCGAAAGAAAACATCAACGTCTAGGGCCTTTCCCAAAAGTCCCTTACCGAAGAGGGACTGCCATAAGAGAGAGTAGCCTCCAGCCTCCACCCCCCCCCCCCCCCCCCCCCCCCCCCACCGAGGAAGAGGGAGGAGAGGAGGTCTCACTAGAGCCGAAGGGGAAAAGAAACCCTAAACCTAAAAGGAGCGAGCACAGAGCGAAAAGGGAAGAAAGACCAGCAGGAGCATGCAAGGGGAGCGCTCCAGAGGAGAACGGTCCAAATGAGCGCCCACCCGAAATATAAATTGGAGCAGTCTGGTAGGGTTATATTGATGGAAGGGCATGCATACTACAAATGATCAACTACGTTAGCACTCTCAAGAACAGCGGAACTAATGGAATCACACGTTGTATTTACAGAGAAGTCCTCATGACAGAATCCAGCACCAAGATTTACAACAGCCCATACATTTAAACAAAATTACTTAAATAGCAACATCTCAGTTAACCACACTAATACATTCATACGTAACATATTTAGAAATGAAAAACATAGGAACATAGGAAACGTAGCTGTAATTGGACACCCAATTCCACGCTCGAGTAGGCCCTTACCTCTACTCTTCCGAAGAATTTGCCTCCACACTGAACGATGAGCAGTTAATCCCACACTGCTCCATCGGGGATGGGAACGACATCATTGGAGCATCACCCTCCGCCACCACCGTCGCCAACGCTGCTCCAGAATCGGACCCCGGCGGTGCGACGGCCAATTGCAAATCGCCTTCGAGAACCTCCACCACCTGCCTCATGCTCGGCCTCGATGCAGGCATATCGTGAGAGCACATGATGCCAAGCTTCAACAGCGCCTCCGCCTCCACGGTGGAGTAGTCAGAACCAAGCCGAGGGTCAACGGCCGCCAGTATTCTCTCCTTCCTCCAAAGCTCCATGACCATGTCCACGAGGAATTGCTCCATGAACATCGGACGCTTGCCACAAACGACCTCTAGCAAGAAGGCGCCAAAAGCGTAAACGTCGGTAAAGGTGGTTGCCTTGCCGGTCCTCACCATCTCCGGAGCGATATAACTATAAGAGATAAGAGACGCATACATACGTAAGAACGTTCATGTCAAGGTGATTTGTATCACATGCAGAGACACCTATACTGCCAACATGTACACATGCATGCATGTGTGTGTATATATATATATATTTCGACGTACCCAAGCGTGCCAACAACACGAGTGGTCTGCTGCTGAACTTCCCCACGATCCAAGATCTTGGCAAGGCCAAAGTCCCCCAAGCGGCCGTTGTAGTTGGCATCGAGGAGAACGTTGCTAGACTTGACATCCCTATGGACAACCACCTGCTCCCACCCCTCGTGTAGATAACACAACCCCTCAGCCACCCCTCTCGCCACGTTAAACCTCTGCTCCCAACTCAACGTGCGCTCCTCTGATCCGTGGAGGAACATGTCTAGGCTCCCATTCTCCATGTATTCGTATACCAACAAGAGTTCCCATTTTCTCCTGTAATGCAAATGGTTATACATATATATAGTTGCTTTATTTATTTATATCTAATCGACTTGTCGGGCTTCCCAAATTTTGAGTGGGCCAATCGTGATTAATTTTCAGGACATCCACGATTTTGCTGTCCCTCTCATAACCGCGAAATGGTTTGTATGATATATAAATGCTTGTTAATTAAGCCCCTGATTAAGAGGGGTGATTTTGTTTTGTTCTGTGATAAGCTAGTCGAGATTCGACAAACATGCATGGGCCATGTTGGCTTTAGGCATTCACAAACTATCTGAATAGAATGGCATCATTCAGTTTGCAATAAAAAATCTTGAAAGTACAAATAAAAAAATCTTGTCCAATATACACTCAGATATTCTTCAATTGATGTAATTGTTGGAGGTTTTGATTTAATTCAAACTGTAAAAAGAAATCATCTCAAAATCACACGCCAAAGCGGCACACTCAATGATGCGATTTCCCATTAACTAGTAAACATAGCAATCCAACAGCCCATTCTCATCTGGCTAAATTGTAAATCATCAACTTTTTGAAATCGAAAACCCAACTTTGGAAAACTAGCTAGCTACCAGGAAATAACTGAACATTAATTAATAATCGAGAAAGAAAAGAACACATCACCAGCGACATAAACGGGAGTTGTATACTTATTTACATCAAACGCATGTAATTAACGTAATCGTCATAGTCAATCTCGAATAGATGTGGAAATTAAATGGTACATTTTTTCATAATAATGATCATATGAATCCCCAAGCACGTACGTACCTGCAGTAGCCAATGAGCTGGACGAGGTTCCTGTGCCTCAACCGAGCCATACTGGTGATCTCCGCCACGAACTCCCTTACCCCTTGAGACGAATCCTGAGAGATCTTCTTCACTGCCACTTGAGCATGCGATCTGGGCAGTGTCCCCTTGTAGACGCGACCGAACCCTCCGGTACCCAATAGATTCTCCTCCTTGAAGCCCTTGGTTGCCCTGTAGAGGTCCTTGTAGGAGATCCTATTAGGACCATACAAGAGCTCATCGTCCTCCACGAGCTCCTCAAACCTACTCTTTCTCCTTACCCAATACGTGATTCCACCTATACTTAGCATGGCCACGACCACTGCCAAGATAACCGAGATGATAACGACGGTGACGTTTAAACTCGATCTTGGTCGTTGCGCAGCATGTGGCTCGCCTGGTACCGGCGGCAAAGCATCCAACTGGAGCGCTTGAAGTGGTTTTCCACCCATGCTAAAGCTCCATCCGAGCACATAGTGAAATCCGTAGGCTACACCAGTCGCGGCGGAGAAGCCCACGTATGTTTCATCGGCGAGGGTGGAGGAGAGGTTGACCTTCGACGAGAGAAGAGGAGTTTGAGGTTTGGGTACGCGTAGAGGAGCCAACGTGACCTCGACCACGTTGGTGGAAGCGGTGTACTCGACCCAAACCTGCATGGCCTCCCCGCTGCGCAGATCCAATCGCTTCCTCTCACCCTTCTCATAGTACGACGCGTTGGCGGATTGGATGGATGTCAACCCATTAACGTCGATGCCGACGTGGTTGCTGCTGACATCGTTCGAAGCATCGTTGGCGAAGGTATCGAGCTCGACGGCGAAGATGTGATTGCTTGCGTTGTTATTGGAGGTCTTGTTGAAGAGGCCGAGGTAGTGGCCGGCGGAGGAGTGAGGGAGGGTGGGGGAGGGGGAGAGGGCGAAGGCCATCCCGTCGCCGCCGATTTCGACGTCAGGGTAGACGATAGAAAAGATGAAGGTGGTGGAGAAGGAGGTGGAGTGCTTAACTGGGAGAGGAGTGGGGAAGAAGGCATGGCCGATGCTGAAGGTGGTGTCACCGGTGAGGGAGAGGAGGCCATCTGCAGTGATGATGGAGGACTTGGAGAGGGTGAGGTTCTCGATGTTGAAGCCTTCGCTGTGGAAAGAATATCTAGAGGTGGCGTTGGCCATGGAGATGGTGGTGGAAAGGATCGGGACGAAGAGGAGGAGGGGAGTGGTGGAGGCCATTGACTTGCCTTTGCTTCTCGGAGTGCTTAATTTATGTCGGACGAGACGGATATTTTGATACATGGGAGGGGTAGATTTTGATATAAAATAAGAGAAATGGAAAAGATGTCATCTCCCACGATAAATTTATATGTACTATATATATATTATATTGAAGAACATACCAATCCTAGTATAATTTTAAGGTGGATTCTCACCCCTAACCCTCACTGCAACATAAAAAAGAAATCTTTAATGACATTTTATTTTATTAACGTCGTTAGATACGAAAATATTAAAAATATTAATGTCACCATAAAAGAAATATTTCGGTAAACTCACCTTATATCGATGTTTCTTTATTAAACATCGACAGAATAATTTAAAATTTAATAGCACAACGTGAAAAATTAAAATAAGACTTTCAAAACGTGAAAAATCAAATTTTATTTCCCTGCACTTCCTTCCCCTTCCCGCCTTCCAAAATTCGAAACCCTTCCCCAAACCCATACATCTCCTTGCCCTCCCCTTCCTCCTCTCCCTCGTCGAGCTCCTCGCCCTCTGCCTCACCCTCTCCGTCTTGTACATCGCCTTCCTCCACACCCAACAACCTCGGGGTGGCAGAACGCTGTCATCCCTCACCTCACTCCACTCGACTTCCCGATCCTCCACGATGAACTCCTTCTCCCTTTCCCTCTCCAATCCCCGCCTCCTCCTCCCTTCCCACTCCTCCCACTGCCCCCGCCGCCTCATCCACCCCTTCTCCACTCCCCACCTCTCCCCCAAACCCCTCTCCGCCATCCTCTCCCTCCCCCCTTCCGCCTCCGCGCCGCAGACGCCCGAAGCGGCCATGTCAGCCGCGGGTTCGAACATCATGGGGCACCTGCTGAGGCAGCGCATCGTCTTCGTCAGCAGCGATATCAACAACTTCGTCGTCGACGTCGTCATCTCCCAGCTGCTGCTCCTCGACGCCCGCGAACCCAAACGCAACATCAAGCTCTTCATCAACTATGGATGACAAAGGAAAGGACCCAAATTCTTAATCTCATTCCCACTATTAAGTCTGCAACACAACTACTCCACTACCACTACTGCCACTTCTACTCTGTTGTGAGCTCCACCACCAGAAGAAGAGGAAGAACGGCCTCTGCCCTCTACATCCCCCACTCTCCTTCTGCTGCTCCCACGCAATCGATGAGATTTCCGCCATTCATCGATCCCTCTTCGGCTACGGATTTGCCCTAGATGAGTACATCCTTCGCTTGTTCTTTCCGATGTAGGGTTTGGAGATGTAGCTCGGAGCAGTAGTTTAGATATGTAGATTGTGTGTTTCTGTTTGAGAATGGATGATTGTTATTTTCCTTTGTTCCACTAGAATGTAGACTCCTCATTCAACGAATTAGATTTTCGTTTGTTTCATATTGGTTTAAGATAGGTTTTCGATTCCTTCTCGGTGGTTTCTATACTTTTTTTTATCTCTATCCTTTCTTTAGAGGAAAATATAAAGGCTGGAACATTTGGTTTTAACAATTTGTTAATAGATTGATATTACTATTTCTGCTGCATATGTCATGTTTTCTTTCTTTCCTTTTTCTTTTGTCTCTTCTTTTTTAAAATATATCGTGCTGTTTAGGCAGGAATGTATCAGATCCGAGAAGCTAATCAAATGATCGAAGAGTTCATGCTGGTATGCTAATGTTTCATTTGCTGAAAAGATTCTAAGAAGTTTCCCATTGTGTTCTTTATCACGGTAACAAGTAGTAATGGAACCTTGTCCAAATGGTTTGTTGCAGTAAATATGAATGGTATCTTGGCAGTCGTCATCCTACGCCAACGAAGGAGATTCTTGAGCCTTTGTTGTGTACAACTACATGCATTCGGTTAAATTTAGATATGTTGATGTAAGTGTACTATAATCGTTAATTTTAATGATAGTAAAATATTTATGATTTAATATCTATATTTGAATTTATAAGTTTTAGGAAAATACAAATAGATACAAGTGTGGAGAAGAAGACCAAGGTCGCATCCATGACAAATTGGAAGAGCTTAATGGAAAAGAAGGAGCTTCATGAGGAGCTAGAGCTTGAAGGGAAGAAGAATATAATAGATGTCTTTTCTTGTTCTTTGTATTTGTTGTTCTTTACTCTTTATTTTACTTAGACTAATTTTTAAAAATCTAAAGTAACAAATAGTAGTCTTAAGAACACATACGTTATCCTATGATATTTTGATATTTCATATAAAACTTAGAAAACCAAAATAAAAATCAAACAGTCTGATCAGACGTTCAATCTGGATATCAGACGTTTGATCTTAGATAGGCATCTGATTGTTTAATCAGACATCCAAAACACTTAGGTTGGAAATCCACTTTCTGTCTTTTGATTTCAGACGTCCAGCTCATAATCCAGACGTCTTACAAGACGACTGAGGACTTTGCCCGACGTCCAACTAGAGGATCGTTGGTTTGTCAAACTTAATCGTTGAGGATTAACCCTTAATCAAATTTACATATACTTTCAGACGTCCGTAATACATCCCAAACGTCTGATAAATAGAAGTTAGGTTTAATCTAACCTAAATCACTTTTGTCATATGATTATAAATGTTTAAGCCTTGATAAATCCATTCCTGCAGTGATTTTTGTTTCCAGACGTTTAGACATATTGCCAGACGTTTGACCTGTCGTCTGTGCAACTTAACACTATAACCTTATTTCGATCTTGTGAAAACAGGAAGGAAACCATCTCAGTATTAAACTTCTGATTATTCTCCCAGATGTCTTATAATTCAAACTTAGATGTCCCTCTTGATTCAACTAGTACAGATTTTCCATCCTTCTAGATCAAACGACCGATCCCTATATTAGACGATGACCCAGACGTCTGATAACCCTTTCAAAATCATAAATGATCCTGATTTTGACCTAATTTGTTTTGGATTTGTGACTAACAGCTACTTAAACCTTCCTAAGGGTTCCTAAGTCATCTATAAATAGAGGAGGACCCTTCATTTGTTAAACACACCTTGATAATACTTCTTTCACTCATATTGTGTCTTAGAAGAGATTAAAATCAAAGAAGAAAGTATCGTTGCCTTCCAAGCCCTCTGGCATCTATCCGAGAGCACCATCACGTTGCCAACTTCACGTCGCACCATTTCCATCTAAGGGAAGTCCTTTTGCCCATAGAAGCTAGGTTGATTTACATTTGCTTTGCAGCTTTATAGGATTCTTTGTATTTTATTTTTATTTGGGTATTCGCTTTGTAAATTTCCGTCTCCATCGTGAGATAAAAAAACTCCTTGTGAACAGGAGGGTTTTGATGAACGTTACCCTCGTACATAGTAGTGTGATTATATTTAGGTTAAGTCACCCTCATTTAAGTGACTCAGATAGCAGATTTGATCGACTAAGTCGATCGGAAAATTCTAAGTCGAGAGGCTTAGGTAGTGGTGTTTATCTAGGTTTAGGTTTCCACCTAAAATTCCTTTGTGTGATTGTGAGATTGCTCTTTTTGTGTAATTGCTATTTATATTTCTGCATTATTTGTTTATCACGCATGTCTCACCCCCTTCGTTAGAACCTACAGGATGTATCTTCTTCAAAGGCACTTGTAGATTCGCTTAACCATGCAGTGGTAATGTAGTCTTACCCTGTTTCCTTTGCCTAGCATTTTGCAAGTTGAATAGCTTAAAGTGTTTGCCTTGAATACCTGATCACCTCCTCATTAAGCCAAGTTCATAAGGAAAATTCAAAGGAGGGATGGGCCAAATTTCACAAAACTAATCCTTATCCACTTAAGTCTTACTTTAATGTTTCTTGATTATTTTGTCACAAATCCACTCTTTAGATTTTTGACTATTGTATGAATAGGTCCCCAAATTTAGGCTCCTTTCTAGAATCAATTTCATTAATTTTTTTCCACAAATAAGTTTTTAATTTTTTGGAATTAACGGTGGAAGGTAAGGACGTTAGTTTTTGGATGTTGGACATTTTTCTTTTGTAAAACATTGAGTTCAACCTCGTTGTGAAATCCCAAGTGATCCAGGATTAGTTAACTCTCTGCTTCTGTCTTGAATACCTTATTGAGAAACCCTTTGCCACAGCTAAGGTCTAGTTTACTTGAGGTGTTATAAAGTTAAGTTTACAAAAGTTTAAGAGTTGTTAACTCTTCTTTTTGTTTACTTTGCAGGAGGGGTTAACATTAATTTTTGTTTACTTGAAACAAGTGTTAACCTATGGTGTTAGGAAGGAGAGAAATAAAAAAGGAGGGTTAACACAAGTTCCATCTTAAGTGTGAACTTGGGTTTTGCAAAACTCATGTCTTCTTTCCAAAACACTAGTTTGGGAAGCTAGTGTTAACCCATGAAGTAAATGGCTATTAACCCTCATTTATTGGGGTTAACCCTCCAAGTTAACTTGGCCTAAGAGACACTAGGGTCATACCTAGTGGACTTCTTGTTCGGTGGAACGCCCTCAAGGTCATTGCTTGTTCGACATGGAAAACTTTCCTTCATGCAACTGGAATTGAGATTTGTTGGGATTTTGTTTACAATTTCAAATTGAGATATTGGGAGGAAATGACGGTAAAGACATGTGGGTGGGTACTTTTGTAAAATCCAAATAGCTTGGCACCTGCCATCATTTAATCATTTTCACTGTTGATTCTGTTACATAGACTCCCAACTTATTACACTTACTACGAAGTGTGGCCTTAGGATGGGATCTTTTTAAAACAAGTTCCTTTTTAAAAAGCATCATTGCTTTCCATCTCCCATTAGAGAGAGAGAGATCTAGATGAAAAAGAAACAAGATCAGCCAAACCAGAATGCAAGTGAACCCAAGTGGAATGATTTTTAAACCAATTAACCATGTCAAAATCCTCCCATTTACGCCTGAAAGGAATAAGATCCTTTGAAATGGAAAGGCTGCATTCTTGATTTTGTTTCTAAAGTGCCAAACACGATACCATATAAAATAGATGAGAGCTTGAATCCTTTGCTTTTTAAATAGCTGACTATTTTGGATGAGGATATTACGATACTGCCATGGGTCAATATAAGGAATACCATTCTTAAAGAAAACCCACTTGTAAATGATAAAGACGAGGTTACTATGGGAGAAATGATGGTCAACAGTTTCAACTTCAGGGGATTAGGGACAATAATGGCATTTAGAGACAAGGCAGATACCCATTTTGATAATATTATCATCCGTAGGAATCTTTTTCTTAATAATTCTCCAAGAAGTAAGAGCAATGCGAGAAGGGAGTTTAAGTCGCCAAAGGTTTTTAGCCATGTGATCTACAGGGCTATTTTTAAAGTTAAAGTTGTAAGCAGAGGAAACACTAAAATTCCCAGAATTATCTAAGGTCCAAATAGGATTATCTTTAAGAGGGTCTGTCGACATACTATGGATGTCAGATCGAATAAGTTCCAGGAGATGAGCTAATAGAGTGGAATTAAGGAGGCTAGAGAGCATGTCCTTGAATGAGATGGGAGGGGGAAAGGACCCATCAGGAAAAAAATAAGCCAAAACATCCAACTAGAAATCAATCTTCCCTTCATGCATCTCCCAACGAATGTAGGGCTTCATTTCAAGGTAGGACTTCCTAAGGGTAAGCACTATAGCAACGGTTGTACCATAACTTTTCACAATTTATAGACCATGAACAAGTTGGTTGTAGAAAGAGTTGCTAAAGAGGATATGCCAAACCTGTTTCATCCTAAGAGCCTTGATGGTAACATCATCATTCATCATAACTAACTTGAATTAATGGAAATCCAATGATAAATGCTCCTAAATGATCGTCTAAAGATCATAAATCTATATTGAACTAATCTAAGAAAAAGATAAGAAAATAGGGTTAATTCTACTATTTTATCATCTCATCACAAATGTAGATTAACCAAGGGGTCGATCAAGAGTTAATTAAAGGTCAAATGAACATAAAAGACGAAGAAGTGAGCTCACACTGATTGGATCAGGATTTCACGTATTTCGAGGATGAAAATATAATTGAAAACCCTAATATAAACCCATTTTAACCAAATAGAGATTCAGACGAGAATTTGCCCTGATTTGGGCTTCTACACAATTTACCAGTTAAACATGCTCAAAACTCAAATCGAAGTTCACCAATAGATTTCTTGGGTCAAAATTAGGTTAACATCAAAATTTAGGTTCAATCATAGTTCATCTTCACTTAGTTTGCATCGTTACCCCTAAAATCTTTATTTTTCACATTTAAACCCTTAAGTTTCACATTTTCTTACATTCATGCCCCAACCTTCTCATCATCTTCACAAAAATGCCCTTGCCGCCATTGACGTCTGAACAGAATCAAGAACCCAAACAGGCTAAGATTCAAGAGAGAAAATCTCTCTTAAATTAGTGCTAAATTTCTCCAAATTTGGTGGGATTGGTGTTCAGACCGTGAGAAAACCAATTAGAACGCATCTTAGATCCTAATTTGGACCAGAGAGCTCAGGTGAAGTTCCACTTTCGCGAAATCAAAACCTGCCTAAATCACGATTCCAACTCACAATCTCCCAATTTGAGCTCGCAAATGAGCTCTATATAAACTTCACGAAGTCCCACGGTCAAACTTAGCCTAGTCCGACTAAAAATCACTCATCCCCTCTTCCTCTGGCCACCTTCGACCGCAGCTCCGGCGACCATCTCCTTCTTCCTTAAGCCGGCCAACTGCCAAATTGGCCGATCCTCCTTCTTCCTCCACTTCCAATGTACATAATTAAGTTGGAGCCTCCAACCCCCTCGTCGTCACCGTTCTACCTCACTGGAGACTTCATCCCTTTCACATCTGGCAAGGTACGTCGGTGCGGAATTCCTACCCTCCTCATCCATTAGCTAGGTATTTCTCTTCCTCCCCATCTCTAGATTAGAACTAGACCCTTAGGACTTAGTTTTAGACCCTCAATCACCTTCTCCCCCCTCGTCTTCCCCAAGTCTAGTGAGCTCGCGTCGACATTGCATGCATCCGAACTTCACGCCACAACTCCCAAAAGCTCCACCTTGACCTCGCTGCCAAAAGCCCTCTCCTTATTGGGAGTTTCGACCACTCCACACCCCCATCGACCAAACCCAACCTCCGCCTGCTACTCCGACTCCGCCCAACCACCACGACCCTCCAAACACCTCGGCACCACCGCCATCACCTTCCTCGCCTCCCGGCAAGTCCTCTGAACCATCTAATTGGGCAACAAGGCTATTTTCATGTATTTCAGGGCTTCGCTAGAGATACCACCTTTGCCTCCACCATCCATCGTCCACCGCCACTCACCAACCTCACTTCCACCACCAGCTAATGCTGAAGCATCCCACAAAGCTTCCTGGGCCGCCAATTTGACAAAAGCCGCATAGCAACATCACTTGGATCCTCACCAGCTGCAACACGCAAGAAAGCAGGACCAGATAGTCCCACACTGGTAAGGTGGCAAACCGCGGCGCTGCTTTTGTGTCTTTATTATAGTATAGTCGTTATAGTATAAGATAAGACAACTCCGGTTGTCATTACCATAGAAAATTTTTTTACTCGGAAATAGTTTTCCTGAGGTCGAACTCAGGGAGCTACTAGAATTCTAGAAGTACAATGCTTTTATTACAAAAATAAGAGAGAGAGAGAGAGAGGTAGATTTGTTTCTTGGCTTTTTCTTCTTCTTTTCTTTCTCTCTTGTCTTGTCTTCTTTTTCTCTTCTTTCTTCTCTTTGCTTGATCTTCTTCAGTTCTTCTTCTTTCTTTATCTTCTCTTCTTCTTTATTCTTCTTCTCTTTTCTTCCTTCTTTTCTTTGCTTTCAGCTGCGGCACCTTCTCTTCTCTTCTTCTTTACTTTGTCTTCAGAGCTTCATCCGTCGTCTGATTTCTCAATCAGACGGTTGAAGTGGTGTCTGCAACAGTGCTTCCTTTGTGCTTTTTCTTCTTCTTGCTCCTGCGGTCTTCTTCTTCTTCCTCCTGCGGTCTTCTTCTTCTTCTTCTTTCTTTGAGCGGTCAAGGCTTTGGCCACCTTCTTCCTTCTTCTCTGCCTGCACACTCACACAACTGGTCAGAGTAAAACCTACCCCTACCCTTTCCCGCGTCTCTCTCTTTCTCAGATTTCTCTCATAGGATCGCTCTCCCAAAGCCGGGTATTCGGGTACGGGTATCGCGCTCGGGATCAGGCCCACCGGCGTGCGGTGGTGGGCGAGGTGTGCGCAGTGTCGGGTATCCGGAACCGGCCCAGACCAGCGGGGCGTGAGCGCAGGCGAGGGCAAGCACGTGGGGCGCTCGTGCGTATGCGACCTGACCCCTGTGTTCGAAGGTGAATAGCCTCGAACACTTTTTCAATTTAAGTGCAGGCTCTGAGCCGCGCACTTCCGAGGTGGGACTAAAGTCCAACCTCCCAGACTGGCGCCCGCAGGTGAGGAGCTCGCGGCAATTGCAGCAGCTCGTGAGGGGTTTGCCTCAACTGCAGACCTTGGAGTCTTCGCGGAGACACTCCGCGAAACCTGGGACCAGCGCCTGGGCGAGGTCGAAGCTGCAGCTACAGGTGAAGGAGCTTCACCTGCTCAGCAATGGCGGCGAAGGGGGCGTGACCTGAACACAGAAATACGGCCTCTCGGCCTAGTCAGAAGATGCAGGGAGCTTCACCGGAGTACGGCGAAGCCAGAGCGGGTGGTGGCGAGGCGTGAGGCGGTGTACGGTGGCAGCCCTAGGTCGGACTGTGGTCGGAAAAATGGGTCTGTTCGGGGGGTCTTTAGGTGGCATGTGGCAGGGAATGAAAAGGGGGAGGCTGTGTAGTGGAGTGAGGGGAAGCTTCTGAGGTGATTGGCGAGGAGTGAGGAGGTCTGTGGAGGTGGAATGGGCTCGCCGGAGAGGGTAGTCGGAGACGGAGTAGGCGGAGGTGGAAGTTGTGTGTGGGGGTGCGAAAATATAAATTGACAAAGGGGAAATTTAAAGGAGAGGAAGCTTTTACCTAAGTTTTAGACGAAAGGGGGGAGGGCGGAGCCGCTGGTTCGTGCCTGCCGGAGCTGAGGAAGAAGAGGCCCTGGAAGGGGAGATCGACGACGAGGAGGCAGGCGGAGGGTGTCGACGGGTGTAGCACGACACATACGAAAGGGTTAGGGGAACCCTGCTGCAGGTAAGGCAGCAGAGCGAGGAGGAGGAGGAGTTGGTCGCCGGAAGCTGCAAGCCGTCTGTCGAAGCTGGAGAGGATGAAGTGGGGGGTTATTCTCCGTTAGAGACAGCTTGCCTCCTTCGGCTGGCGACGGCGGTCTTTATAAAGGCGAAGGCGGAGGGGTGGGCGCAGGGAGGCGACGTGCCTCCCTCGCAGGAGAATGGTCGGAGCAGAAGCCCATACCTTCCGCGCGTTCGCACGGAAGGTGTGGGCGATGGCAGAGATCATGGTGGTGTCCCTGCGACAGCAGACGTCGCAGGGAACACCCAGTTCAACGGGCAGAGGGCCTCCCTCACCCTGCGCGGTGCCATGCTCCGCGCAAAGTCGCCGGAGCGTGGCGCTGCTCAGAGTTTTGCAGGGAGGACCTAAGTGCAAAGAATGACGAAGAATCTAGGGGCCAAAATGTGAGGATTTCGAAAGTTGAGGGTCAAAAAGTAATAGATGAGGACCAAAATGCAAAGTCAGTCAAGAAGGTCTCTTCTTAGGCTCAAGTTTTTATGCATGACTAAATGGGACCTATGGATTCTAATGGTGAATTTTATTTCTAGATCAGACCTTGTTTGACGGGTAAATTTATGTAAAAACCCAAATTAAATCATTAATTGGGCATGGTTTCAATGTAGGTCAAAATGGGTTCCCAAGGCCAAATTGAAGGTTCTAAACCCTAGAGATTATTTTTCTATGAATTTTAGAGGGTGATTTTTACTTTGCCTTGAACCTCGTGAATTGAAGTGAGTTTATTTTAGGGTTATAGAATGTCATTTAATTCCTTGGAGTTGATGTAGCCCTTGTTGGATCAAATCATCCCACTTTCCTTCTTATTAGGTTAGTTTGACCTATGTTTGGACCCTGAGTTACCCTGTTTACTGATTGTGTTGGTGAAATTGCATTTTTACCCCTTATGAGCTGTTTTCTTCACAAACTTAGAATTCTCTGAGTCAAGTCTTTCTATAAGTTATGTAGGTTAGATTGTGCTAGTTAGGATTCATGATGAGGTTCTCATCATACCCCATGCCTAGCTTTTGCTAGTCCCTTAGCAAAAACTTAAGGTTTTAACCTTTGTTGTAGACCATGATGTTTTTAATAACTTCAGATAAGTGCTTTTTTCATTTGAACTTAGATTAGGTTAGAATGCTGACCATAGGCCTAAAAGGTACTCTAGTACCAATCAAGATCCAGATCTTTCTAGCCTCAGCCTCAGTCTTTAGCAAAGGTTTTTAAGGCCCACAAGAACTAACCTAAGGTCTATTGGACTTTGTGTTTAAAGCACCCGTGCTTGAAATAATTTTAGCCCTAGTTCAGTTCGTAGTGCATTTTGTAAGAGAGAGAGATAGAAAATTTTTCTGTTTGAAGAGTTTTCTCTCTCTTTTTCTTTTTAGTTCTAGCTTAGGATTGGCTTTTCAACACGGTCTGTATCAGATTCCTTGCTCCCATCATCAATCCTCAAGGGTCCCTGGCAATCGATGCTTCAAGATAGTACTGCCCATGGCAACCCCCGGAACCCTAGCTATTGAGATTTCGAGATAATCCCATCCATGGTGTTCCGTGGCCGAATCCAGACCCTGGCAATTGACACTTCATGATAATGCCATCCATGGAATCTGAACCAGCAGAGTGCTTACATGCCCCCAGTAGGATATGTAAATATCCTAAGAGACAAGCACCGAGGAGATGATATTTTGTTACGCATCTTCGAGGGGATTTCCCGCCTCTCCGCGCTGGGAACTCGTCCAAATCAACTTGTGTTGATCGGCCGCTCCTACTCTAGGTGTACTTTTCAGAATTTTTGACGCTTCTGCGTGATTTTTGATTTTTACGCTTATTGAACCAAGCTGTGTGTGAGGTTAGGGTGCTTAGGTTACTGAGTCCCATAAACCAGAAGTTAATTAATGAGGTCAAATACTCCATAAGCCTTGGACCTAATACTTAAGCTTTTCATTTTCCTCAACCTCTTGAGGAATGTCTAGATCTTAATGGGTACTAAGAGTCTATCAAGAATGCCTAAAGTTTGCGTTCTTACTAATCTTACCATGCACTTTTCATTTCTTTTCTTAAATAAGGTCAAGAACTTAGGTCAATTCCTTAGTTTCTTACTAACGACTATCACTCTTTTCTTTCATTTTTGCGCTCCTTTTTCATTTTGTTTCTTTTCCTTCTCCCACAAAATTTCCTTTCTCCTCTTATTCTCTTTTTTTTTTTTGAATTTTTTTTTTTTAATTTTTATGGTGTTTTTGGCATATGTGAATTTTTTGTTTAAAACCTTTTCTTATAAGTATTGCACTTTTATATCCCCCTATGCCTAAGATTTGCAATGTCCTCATTGTGACTTAGGGGGCTTTTATTTACTTAGTTCATTCCTTAAGACAGATGTTTTGATGAGTGAATGGGTCGGGATGATTGTTGCGGACGATTTCTAATCCCAGATGCAAGCATCTGAGGTGGAGTCGGCTGTCTATAAGGGTTGCCTCCCGTTATAAGTGCACAAAGGTGTGAAAAAGGTTTTAGATTTTCAGGAAAAATGACGGGTTGCCTCCCGTTAAGCGATGAGTTTTACGCCATCGGCTGGGCACAATGAGCTCAAGGGGAATGGAGGATATAAGATGATTCAGCCAAATCAGTAGAAGTCACATCAATGAACGGCTTGAGTGTCTGACTGTTCACGATGAAAGGTTCGGAATCGTGGATGAGCGGACTGATTTCGATGGCTCCATTTCCAAAAACCTGTCGGACTAAATATGGTCCGACCCACTTGGATCGCAACTTTCCCGGGAAAAGTTTGAGTCGGGCATCAAAGAGTAGGACCTTCTGACCAGGATGAAAGATCTTTCTCGAGATATACTTGTCATGGAAGGCTTTAACCCACTCCTTGTAGATTTGCGAGTTCCCATACGCGTCTAGGCGTAATTCATCGATCTCGTTGATGTGAAGCTTTCTGTGGGTTTCAGCCTTCGAAAGATCTAGATTACAGTTCTGTACTGCCCAATAGGCTTTATGCTCCAGTTCTACAGGAAGGTGACACGCCTTTCCGTACACCAGTCTAAAGGGAAACATGCCTAATTGGATTTTGTGGGCGGTCCTATAGGCCCACAATGCTTCCGGAAGTCAGGACGACCAGTCCTTCCTGTCAGGCCGAACAGTGACCTGCAGGATTTTCTTGATCTCCGGATTTGACAGCTCAGCTAGACCATTAGTTTGGGGGTGATAAGGAGTAGAGATTCGGTGAGATACCCCGTATTTGATCATTAGTGACTTAAACTGAGCGTTTGTGAAATGGGTCCCCCCAATCAGAGATTATAGCACGAGGAATCCCGAACCTTGAGAAAATGTTTTGATGAATGAATTTGAGAACGATTTTGTGATCATAGGTTCGGGTCGGTATGGCTTCGATCCATTTGGACACGTAGTCCACAGCAAGCAGAATGTATTCGAAACCATCCGAAGCAAGAAAGGGGCCCATAAAATCAATCCCCCAAACATCAAAGATTTCGCATACGAGAATCGGCTACAAAGGCATCATGTCGCAACGGCTCATGTTGCCCAAAGTCTGGCAACGACTGCATGCCTTGCAGTGACTGTATGCGTCTTTGAACAGCGTGGGCCAGTAAAAGTCACACTGGAGGACTTTTGATGCGGTTTTATGCCCAGAGAAATGGCCACCGCATGCCTGGTCATGGCAGAAAGAGAGGATATTGTTGATTTCCTCCTCCGGGACACATCTCCGGATGACTTGATCAGCACCTATGCAGAAAAGGTACGGGTCTTCCCAGATGTAATACTTGGTATCAGAACGCAATTTGTCTTTCTTGGCCTTCGGCCAATCAGACGGGATCTGATGAGATGACAAGTAGTTTACTATATCAGCAAACCATGGAAGTCTAGTACCGATAGTTAGCAGGTACTCATCAGGAAAATGTTCCATGATAGGTCCGGAAGGGTTGATAATCTCAGAAGGAAGATGGGACAGATGGTCGGCTACCACATTCTGCCTTCCTGCCTTGTCGCGAATCTCAAGATCGAATTCTTGCAACAACAAGATCCAACGAATTAGTCGGGGCTTCGCGTCCTTCTTGGCAAGGAGATGCCTTACAGCCGTGTGATCTGAGTAGATGATGACATGGGAACCCAGGAGATACGATCGGAACTTTTCAAGGGCAAATACTACGGCTAGTAGTTCTTTCTCTATAACCGTATAATTACGCTGAGCCTCGTCGAGTGTCTTACTAGCGTAGTAGATGACCACGGGTTTCCCGTCAGCTTTCTGCCCCAGGACCGCTCCTACAGCGAAATCAGACGCATCGCACATGATCTCAAAGGGTTGAGACCAGTCAGGGGATTGTAGGATAGGTGCCTGGGTGACTCGGTCACGAAGGTTTTCAAAGGCTAGTGTGCATTCCTTGGAGATTTCAAAGGGTACATCCTTAGAGAGAAGAGAAGTCAAGGGGCGCGCGATTTTCGAGAAATCCGGAATGAAATAACGGTAAAAATTGACGTGCCCCAGAAAAGAACGGATGTCCCTGATCGAGCTAGACATAGGAAGGCGAGAGATCATATCAACCTTAGCTCAATCCACTCGGATGCCTTTTTCCGAAATTAAGTGTCCCAGGACAATTCCCTTAGGCACCATGAAATGGCTCTTTTCCCAGGAAAGAACCAAATTCACATCGATGCATCGCCTGAGTATCTGGATCAAGTGTTGGAGGCAATCGTCAAATGATGCTCCAAAAACTGAAAAGTCATCCATGAACACTTCCAGATAGTCACCTACCATATCTGAGAATATGGCAAGCATGCACCGCTGAAAAGTAGCGGGTGCATTGTAAAGACCGAAAGGCATCCTTCGGAAAGCGTATGTTCCGAAGGGGTAGGTGAACGTGGTCTTTTCTTGGTCCTCAGGATGGATTGCCACTTGGTTGTAACCGGAGTACCCGTCAAGACAGCAGAAGAACCTATTTCCCGCTAGTTTCTCGAGAATTTGATCAATGAAAGGTAGTAGGAAATGATCCTTCTTCGTGGAGGAATTGAGTCGGCGGTAATCTATACAGACTCTCCACGTGTTGGCTAATCGGGTAAGAATGATTTCTCCGATCTCAGTCGTTATAGTGGTGAGTCCTGCCTTCTTAAGAACAACCTGAATTGGGCTCACCCAACGACTATCGGAGATCGGGCTGATGATTCCGGCATCTAACCACTTGATGATCTCCTTTTTCACGACCTCCTGCAGATTAGGGTTCAAACGTCTTTGCATTTCACGAGAAGGTCATGCGCCCTCTTCTGAATAGATATGATGAGTACAATAAGAGGGACTTATTCCAGTCAAATCATTGAGAGTCCACCCGATGGCTCTGCGATGTTGCTGGAGGACAATAATCAGACGGGATTCCTATTCGGGATTGAGGTTGGAATTGATGATCACAGGAAGGGTCTGATTAGAACCCAAAAAGATGCATTTCAAGTGAGAAGAAGGGGCTTTAGCTCGAGGATGGGGTTATCAGCAGCGGCGGGTGGTTCAGCATAGACGTGAGGTTCAAGGATAGGAGTTACTGGGTTGTTCAAATCTGGATTCGACTCCTCTGTTTGTGGGTCAAGATCTTTCTGCGGTTGATGAGGTATAATCAGGTCATTCTGGAAGTGTCTTTCATCAACCAAAGCCTTAATGTCCCAAATTTGTTCGATGACACCGCAATTGATTCCTTGTTGGGCCTTAAATATATCAATTTTCAGGATTTGATTCCCAAATTTGAGCTCTATTTGGCCCTCCTCACAGCTAATGTTGGCTCTAGCAGTAGCCAAGAAAGGTCTCCCTAGAATGATTGGTGTATCCCTAGGGTTCTCAGGTGCGTCCATGTCTAAGACTATAAAGTCTACAGGAAACTAGAAATCTCGTACCCTCACAATAACATCCTCGAGAATTCCTTTTGGTGACTTTATAGATCGATCTGTAATTGTAATGTCACCTCGATTGGTTTTAGCTCAGATTCTTCTAGATGGTCAAGTAAGGATGTGGGTATCAGATTTATGGAAGCACCTAAGTCTAGCAAGGCTCCATCAAATTGGGTATCACCTATCTTGCAGGAAATCAGGGGAGTACCAGGATCTTTAGCCTTGGGTGGGAGTCTGCTTAGGATTACAGAGCTGGCTTGCTCTGACAGAACAATTGGACTCTCACTCTTGGCTCGCGGCTTACGCTGGGGTGTACACACTTTCTTTAAGAATCGTGCGTAAGCCGGTACGTAAGTAATTGCATCCATCAAAGGGATGTTTATGTGGACCTGCTCAAAGAGCTTGACCAGGTCCTCCTCAGGTGCCACGGGCTTGGTGGTCTTCTTTCCCTTAGTCAAGGCCTCGGGAAACGGGATCTTGGTTGGTTCTTCTAGGATAGGTCCAAGTCTTGGATCTAAGACAGGGGTAGGAACGTCCTGGATTACCGTCCTAGGCTTGGGATCACTACCAGGCTTGGAGTGGTTTGGATGAGGTGGATCTTGGGTTTCCTTACCACTATGGGTCGTTATGGAATTAAGTCTTGCCTGGTTTTGGTTGGGATTGGGTAAGATGGGTTGCTGCTGGTAGCCTGCAAAAGAAGTGGAGGCCTCTATCCCGTCGGGTGAAGGAACAGAGGGGGCCTGATAAATCATATGGGCTTGGCCCGGGTTTGGGTTCATAATGCGTCGCTGGGTTGGCACGTTATTCGGGTTAAGAAGAGGTTGGGAAGGAAGAGTGCCTGGCTGGTGAGAGTTTGCCAACTGGGCTAGTTGATTTCGGACCTCTGTAAGTTCGTCCTTGTGTTGCTTTTGAATAGCCACATTCGTTCTTTGAATGTCAGCCAAAGTCTGAAGGATAAGGGACATTTGATCTTGATTTGGCCCTGATGGATAAGTAGGGTTGGGCCGAGGCTGAGGCGGTTGGTAAGGACAAGGGGGTTGTGGGCGAGGCTGAAAGGGTGGTCTTTGGGTTTGGGAATTTCCCACCCATTGAAAGTTGGGATGGTTTCGCCATCCAGGTTTATAGGTGTTGGAGAACGGGTCATTCTGGATGGTGTTGAGGTCCTCGCAGGTCTGAGGAACCTCCAGAGAGTCAGAGAAAGGGGGGATGGAATTACCCGGGCTGGTGTAGAAAGGATCGGATGGACCTCTGGTTCGAGAATCAGATGATAGATATGGGTCCATCCTAGGAGAAGAACGATGGAGAATGTTTTGCACAGTTTCCCTTGTGGAAGGAGGTTGTGCAAAGGGGCTATGCGCAGAGGTGGCTCGCTGCAGGTGCTGAGTCAGCTCATCCACCTTCTTTTCAATGATTGAGACCTTGTCCAATCGACTGGCTATTAATTCCAGGTCGACTGATGTGGATAGGCCCTGCGTCTCATGTGCTCCCCTAAGATTCGTCGATGCGCGGGTATTCGTCTTGTCGAATAATCCCATGGAGTCATTGTTGATGGAGTTCTCGCACATGTTTTCGAGAATCTCCCACACGGTGTCCTCATGTTGACCCATGATATTTCCTCCGCAGGTTGCATTAACGAAAAGACGGATGTCCTCACGGAGTCCCTGGTAAAAAGATTGGACCTGTTCCCATTTAGGAACTCCGTGATGGGGGCACTTTCTCATGAGATCCTAAAAGCGATCCCATGCCTCATGGAGAGGTTCCCCTGTTTGCTGAGTGAAGTGAGTAATCTGATGGCGCAAGGCATTGGTCCGACCAATGGGAAAGAACTTTTTCAAAAATTCGGACTGAAGTTCTTCCCAAGTGTTGATCAGCCGGGTCTGAGTTTGATACCAATGAGCGGCCTTGTCCATAAGAGAAAAGGAGAACATCTTCATGAGAAGAATATCCCGATTTTGCGCATCTGACCCAAAAGTTTGGGCCAGATGCTTTAGCTATTTGATGTGCTGGAAGGGATCTTCGAAATTAAGCCCATGGAATTTAGGTATAGCATGAATCATATTGGGCTTCAATTCGGAATCAGGTCCTCCAGTCGGGATTCTGACTCGAGGCTCAATGGCCACTGCAGCAGGATTATAATGGTCCCGCATCATAGGACGCTGCGGTGGGTGCACAAAGTTTTGGAAGAGGTCATTGAGTCGCTGGAGCTGGTGCTCCAGATTATTTTCTTCCTCAACTGGCTGAGCCATGATGGGGGAAGAAGAAGAGCTTGGTTCAGAATCAGATGAGAGAATGATGGGGTAGGGTTGCTGTGCAAACATGGGCGTCGAGGCTTGGCCTTGACGAGAGTGAATTCCTAAAGGAGATCTTAAGGGTGGTCTTAAGGATCTCCTACCGTTCATGCACTGTTGGAATAGATGAGTTTAGAAGGTGCCGGACCCAATCAAGACACCCAAAAATGTGTTGGATGACTACAGAGGTGCGGGGCAGATGGATCCCTTGATCAGAAAGATCGTCCACTTGAGAATTACCTGGGCAGCCAGAGAGGGTGAGTCCCGCGAAGACCCCTACATGGTAGAGCGTCCCCACGGGTTACAGGGTTTCCCCCACCCGACTTCTCTTGTCACTACGGTTCCAGGTAGACCAGAATGGGGATCTTGACCTCTTTAGTCTACCTCTTTTATTTTAAGATCAAGGTGCTTAATGTTTCACTTGAACTCTTAGGTATTTTTGTGAACAAGGTGGCCTAATTTGAAGGTTGGTTGACCCTAGGGGTCAACTTTACCTAGTGATTCCTTTGAGAATTTAAGCCTTGTATCTTTTTAGGGTTCAAGTGTTAAGAGAGCCAATTGTTTAGGGTTTCTTTGAATAGGTATTTTCAATCAATGGCTTAGGCACACTTCTTTTGGATTTTCTCAATTCTTGATTAAGGGGTTTATCTCTGAAACCCTAATGTTTGATCTTATGTTGGCTCTACTTGGTCCAGTTAACTCCTTGTTGGGTAATTAGGGCTCAAGGAAGAAGGTGTTAGTCCTTAATTACCTTTAATATTGTGTGCAGGAATAGTAGTTTTGAGAACATGCACCTATTACTACGTATGAAAGACAGGTTATACCTATTTTTTCTTTCTTTTTCTTCCTCTTTAAAATTTTACGGTTTAATAGTGAGAGGATAGAAGTTACCTGTCCTTAAAGTGGCTGTGGTGCGGCAGCGTCCTAATCTTTTTTCCTGTACCTGCTCAAAAGAGAGAAGAGATTATTAGAAACTCACAAACAGAAATTTTATAACTTCTAGAATAGCTGTTGCTCCCCAGCAACGGCGCCAAAAAATGGTAAGGTGGCAAACCGCAGCGCTGCTTTTGTGTCTTTATTATAGTATAGTCGTTATAATATAAGATAAGACAGCTCCGGTTGTCATTACCATAGAAAATTTTTTTACTCGAAAATAGTTTTCCCGAGGTCGAACTCAGGGAGCTACTAGAATTCTAGAAGTACAATGCTTTTATTACAAAAATAAGAGAGAGAGAGAGAGAGGTAAATTTGTTTCTTGGCATTTTCTTCTTCTCTTCTTTCTCTCTTGTCTTGTCTTCTTTTTCTCTTCTTTCTTCTCTTTGCTTGATCTTCTTCAGTTCTTCTTCTTCTTTCTTTATCTTCTCTTCTTCTTTATTCTTCTTCTCTTTTCTTCCTTCTTTTCTTTGCTTTCAGCTGCGACACCTTCTCTTCTCTTCTTCTTTACTTTGTCTGTAGAGCTTCATCCGTCGTCTGATTTCTCATTCAGACGGCTGAAGTGGTGTCTGCTACAGTGCTTCCTTTGTGCTTCTTCTTCTTCTTGCTCCTGCGGTCTTCTTCTTCCTCCTGCGGTCTTCTTCTTCTTCCTTTTTCTTTGAGCGGCCAAGGCTTTGGCCACCTTCTTCCTTCTTCTCTGCCTGCACACTCACATAACTGGTCAGAGCAAAACCTACCCCTACCCTTTCCCGCGTCTCTCTCTTTCTCAGATTTCTCTCATAGGATCGCTCTCCCAGAGCCGGGTATTCGGGTACGGGTATCGCACCCGGAACCAAGCCCACCGGCGTGCGGTGGTGGGCGAGGTGTGCGCAGTGTCGGGTATCCGGAACCGGCCCAGACCCGCGGGGCGTGACCGCGGGCGAGGGCAAGCGCATGGGGTGCTCGTGCGTAAGGGACCTGACCCCTGTGTTCGAAGGCGAATAGCCTCGAACACTTTTTCAATTTAAGTGAGGGCTCTGAGCCGCGCACTTCCGAGGTGGGACTAAAGTCGAACCTCCCAGACTGGCGCCCGCAGGTGAGGAGCTCGCGGCAATTGCAGCAGCTCGCGAGGGGTCTGCCTCAACTGCAGGCCTTGGAGTCTTCGCAGAGATACTCCGCGCAACCTGGGACCAGCGCCTGGGCGAGGTCGAAGCTGCAGCTGCAGGTGAAGGAGCTTCACCTGCTCAGCAATGGCGGCGAAGGGGGCGTGACCTAAACACAGAAATACGGCCTCTCGGCCTAGTCAGAAGATGCAGGGAGCTTCGCCGGAGTACGGCGAATCCAGTGCGGGTGGTGGCGAGGCGTGAGGCGGTGTACGGTGGCAGCCCTAGGTCAGACTGTGGTCGGAAAAATGGGTCTGTTCGAGGGGTCTTTAGGTGGCATGTGGCAGGGAATGAAAAGGGGGAGGCTGTGTAGTGGAGTGAGGGGAAGCTTCTGAGGTGATCGGCGAGGAGTGAGGAGGTCTGTGGAGGTGGAATGGGCTCGCCGGAGAGGGTGGTCGGAGACGGAGCAGGCAGAGGTGGAAGTTGTGTTTGGGGGCGCGAAAATATAAATTGACAAAGGGGAAATTTAAAGGAGGAGAGGAAGCTTTTACCTAAGTTTTAGACGAAGGGGGGAGGGCGGAGCCGTCGGCTCGTGCCTGCCGAAGCAGAGGAAGAATAGGCCCTGGAAGGGGAGATCAGCGACGAGGAGGCAGGCGGAGGGTGTCGGCGGGTGTAGTAAGACACAGACGAAAGGGTTAGGGGAACCCTGCTGTAGGTAAGGCAGCAGAGTGACGAGGAGGAGGAGTTGGTCGCCGGAAGCTGCAGGCCGTCTGTCGGAGTTGGAGAGGATGAAGTGGGGGGTTATTCTCCGTCAGAGACAGCTTGCCTCCTTTGCTGGCGACGGCGGTCTTTATAAAGGCGAAGGCGGAGGGGTGGGCGTAGGGAGGCGACGTGCCTCCCTCGCCGAAGAATGGTCGGAGCAGAAGCCCATACCTTCCGCGTGTTCGCACGGAAGGTGTGGGCGATGGCAGAGATCATGGTGGTGTCCCTGCAACAACAAACGTCGCAATGAACACCCAGTTCAACGGGCAGAGGGCCTCCCTCACCCTGCGCGGCGCCATTCTCTGCGCAAAGTCGCCGGAGCGTGGCGCTGCTTAGAGTTTTGCAAGGAGGACCTAAGTGCAAAGAACGACGAAGAATCTAGGGGCCAAAATGCGAGGGTTTCGAAAGTTGAGGGTCAAAAAGTAATAGATGAGGACCAAAATGCAAAGTAAATCAAGAAGGTCTCTTCTTAGGCTCAAGTTTTTATGCATGACTAAATGAGACCTAAGGATTCTAATGGTGAATTTTATTTCTAGATCAGACCTTGTTTGATTGGTCAATTTATGTAAAAACTCAAATTAAATCATCAATTGGGCATGGTTCTCAATGTAGGCCTAAATGGATTCCCAAGGCCAAATTGAAGGCTCTAAGTCCTAGAGATTATTTTTCTATGAATCTTAGAGGGTTTAGTCGATTTTTACTTTGCCTCAAACCTCGTGAATTGAAGTGGATTTGTTTAAGGGTTACAGAATGTCATTTAATTCCTTGGAGTTGCTGTAGCCCTTATTGGATCAAATCATCCCACTTTCCTTCTTATTAGGTTAGCTTGACCTATGTTTGCACCCTGAGTTACCCTATTTACTGATTGTGTTGGTGAAATTGCATTCTTACCCCTTATGACCTGTTTTCTTCACAAACTCAGAATTCTCTGAGTCAAGCCTTTCTATAAGTTATGTAGGAGCTTTTTCTTGCATATCTAGGTTAGATTGTGCTAGTTAGGGTTCATGATGAGGTTCTCATCACACACCGTGGGAACTTAATTTTGAAATGCCCACGTAACGTTTTATGCACGATGATTCTTCTTCCAGTACACAAGGGTCGGGTCTCTTTTGCACATGCTTGTGCACTCCTTGCCCGTGCCCACACGCACGCGGGCCTAGTCTCCAGTCCAGATCCGATTACCCGTTTACCCGATTAGGAGGACAGAGAAAGAAAAGGATTTCAAAGAAAGGAAGGAGGGGTTTTGCACTATGCATATTTGCCTATGGACTTAGGCTAATTTGTGATGGGCTTTGGAGTTGAGACTTAAGCTGTCTAAGGCTTAGCTGGGAAGTCTGAAGGAATTAATCGATTAAGCTGATTATTGGATTTGAATTTGATCAATTAATTGAGGCTACTGATTGGCTTTGAGAAGTTGATAGTGAGTTGGAATTTGACCTAAGCGTTGAGATTAAATGGTGGTTCCAACTACCATTTTTTAGCTCTTTATTGTATTTTTGTCTTGAGATATAATTTGATCGTTATTAAATATATTTGTGAGTAATTATTTATTTCATATCATTATTGTAAATTGATTATTCTGTTCATTTCTATTATTTTGATTAGTGGATTAAATTCCAAATTTACTCCCTGCAAACAACCTCAAAACTCGTGATTCTTCAAGCAATTATAAATTTTAAACGTTGATTCGATTTTCATCACTATAGTACGACGCGATTTTCTCCTAAACTAACGGCCCAACAAGCCTTAATGAAAGGATGGAGGTTCTGGATACCAAGGCGACCATTCTAAAGAGGAGTGGTAATTTTGTCCCAGCCAATCCAGTGATGGTGATGATCAAATCTGTGGAAGCCCAGAGGAAGTTGGCAAAGGCATATTGGATTTTTCTAATAACAGACTTAGGAACATCCAAGACATAGAGGATGTGGATAGGGATAGAAGTTAGAACATTTTTTATCGATAGCAACCTAGAAGAAAATGATGGAGATCAGCAATCGTGATGAAGAGCGACATAGTGCAACGATTGCCATCCAATCTCCATCTGATGGTGGCTCATGGTGAAGCGGGGAGGCTGGCATGTGATGGAGGGCGAGGTGGCTGCCACGTAGTGCAGGGAGGATCGTTGATCATCAGATCAACGGTCAGAAACTTCTCAGGCTTGTGGGAGTTATGGAGGTCGAATTAAAGTGATTTTGGGTCTATTAGACTCCATCAATCCGGATCCATCCGTGCGGTCGAATTACTCATTTGAGGCCTATTTCAATATGCACTTGTACGCATGGTCATTAAGCATTAATTATAAGCAATTTAAATGTAGAATTTACATAATATGCATGTATTGCTCCCAAACCCATTATAACATGGTATTTATGCACGTGTGCCCTTGTGATTGACTTTAATTGATATAATTAATACTAATAATTGTAGAGTCATCAGTTACCATCACTGTCGTCGTGGGCGGGCGAGGAGGATCATTTCCTACCATACCAGGAGGAGATCGTCGCACTCCTCCCAACGTTACGGATGAAGCCTCCACACTCTAGAGGCATCATGGTCCTAAAGGCCTCCTCTAGCGTGAGAAGGGTCTACGGAACATTCCCAGAGGTCTCATCCGAGATCTCAAGAGAATGGATCAAATCTATCATATGATCCTGTAAATATATATATACGATTCATCTTCGAAAGATACTTTGTCCAAAGTGTAAATATATAAAAATGTAAAAAATAATACATTTACAATGCACAAATATAAAAGGTGCTGTATCCATCATCGTATATATTGACATTTAACATGTGAATATTTTGAGTGGATCTTATACATGAAAAATAATATAAATATCACTCTACAATGGATTTCACTATTATTTAAACAATCACCATTACGTGTGTGAGATGTTTTAAATAAAAATGTATCGATCATTTTTTTTATTTTGCTTTGAATGATAACATATCGATAATTATTGATTTAATATAGATGATTTTTAATTTTAAATTAAAATGCATCAATAATTTTTTTTGTTGATCTTTAGTTATAAGTGAAAATAGATGATGATTTCTTGATTTTTTTTTAAGTAGTAGGTCTCATCATATACAGGTGAAGGGATAGGTAATTTTTTACATTGTAATAACAAATATCATCAATAACATTTTAAATATAACAATGCATTCCACTAACGTATCCCATCAAGTGGAGAGTGCCGCAAGAGAGGGACATGTAACGTGATCGACCCTGTATTTTGTTTTGCAAAGTGTATTTACGTACTCATATCTTTTTGTAAAATGAGAAGTTATTAGAATTTGCACTTATAGTCTATTACTCCCCCTCTTTCCAGTTATGAAAGGATGAACTCTATTCAAGCCCAACTTTAGACTCATAATTTTTATTAGGTCCTTCAAACTAGCTAAATGATACTTTCAATTCTTAATTGACCACAACTTCTCATCTAATTTCCAGCTATAAGCCCAACTCTCTCGCCACCTCCCTTTCCCTACAATAGATTTCGATCCGCCATGTTCTCTCATGCATAACAGCATGAGATACATCCTTCAAAATTGACTTTTTAGGTAGAATTTCGTAATCCAATTGTAGAAATGAAAAAGAAAATGAAAAAAATACAAACTATAGGAATGAATTGCAAGCCGCCATAGACATGTATCAAAAATATTAATCTCTGGTCACAGATTGACTTTCCTTGTAGAATTTTCAAGTTACCTAATTTTAAAAAAAAAGAAAAACAATTCTTCGTTACTGCAACAAAAAACCGTTGAGAGTTTCTACGATAATTGTTGGAATTGTAATACGCCCTCAAAACTCAAATATTTCCTCTGATTTACGAACACAATTAATAGAATGTAAAATAGAATTAAGGGCATGATTGATAAGTTTAAAAGAGATTTTTACGTGAATGTCATTAAAATATTTGAAATTTTTTTAAATATTATTCAATTTATTATATTTACAAATATATCTTTAAAAAAATAACTTTATTTTTGTATTTATCACTTAGTTAGTTATAATCGTTAAATTAAATGATTTTGAATTTAAATATATTAAAAATTATTTTTTAATTATTAAAATTTATTTTTTTAATCCTTAAATTTTTTATCTTCAAATTTTATTTTAATCCTTAAATTTTACTTTTTTTAATTTGCACCCCCTCCTTTCCCCACTCCTATCGCTAGTTTACCTTCCTTCCTCTTTACCTGTAACTGCCTCCTCCATCTCCACTCTTGAACCTCCGACTACCTCTTCCAACCTCTCTCTCTAACCTCCACCTTCTCCCAAGGAGATATCGAGAAGGAGGGTCCCCAAAGCCCACCACAACATCTTTGAGTGCCTCTTGGAGACCACAAGTCCAAGAAAAACATCATCTCGGATGGCGAGAAGTTAAAGAAGAGTGCCACACGAGCGACGAAAAAATGACAGAGAGTGAGGGCAAGGTTGTTGACTTGGGAGGAGGAGGTGGTTGAGATGAGGTGGTCAGAGGTTGGAAAGTGGCAGTAGAAGAGGTGATCAGGGATGAGGAAGGGAGGTGAAATAACCAAGAGAGGGAGGAGAAAGGGAGTGAAAATTAAAAAAATAAAATTTAAGAACTAAAAAAATTTTTAGGATTAAAAAATACTTTTTTATTATATTTCTGTCTGAAATTATTAAGTTTAACGGTTATAGCTAACGAAGTGACAAATAAGAAAACGACACTACTTTTTCAATAACATATCTGTAAATATAGTCAATTGAATAGCATTTAAGTAATTTCAAAAGATTTTAGTAGCATTTATATAAAAATCTGTATCTAAAATTACCATCTAGATACATTAAGCCAATAGATACAAGCCAAAAAGAAAGGAAACGCAAATAGTGATACAAAAAGCAACGTAAGGGAATTTGTGCGTCCTATTCTCGTGCTTCACACAGCGTTATGAATGTGAGCCTACCTGATAATTGATATTTAATGTAAAGAAACAAAATAACGTAAGGTTTGTTACGTGGTGGACCCCAATACAGTCAAAAAAACTATCACATCACTTTGAACTAAAACGCACAGGTGACAAATAACTTTGCACCGGTGATAAATTATTCTCGGTACTTTTGCACAAATGTAAAATTATTTTACATTGGTGATAAATTATTTTAAGGTATCTTTGAACCAGTGGAATCACATTTTGCACTAGTGCAAAATTATTCTAACGGTGGTTTCACCCGTGCAAAATGATTTTGACCTATAAGTTTAGGATTTAAGATTTAGGTTTATGGAAAATGAGTACATGTGTGAGAAGTAATTTTTCACCTTAAGGTTCGCTAAACCTTAAGGTGAAAAATCACTTTTCAAGTGTAAAATCGCCTGTCATAAGTGAAGAAACACTTAAAATTTAATTTTCCATCGATATAAATTACTTTAAACTACTTTACACTAGTGCAAAGACACGTAACAAACGCATGGTAATTAGGGATTTTTCCCCCATCAGCATGTGCATGGGTAGTTGTAAGATAATGGTGTGTGTGTGTGTATCTTGTGTTGTAGTCATTTACAACGTTGTGTGTAAATGGGTTTTCGGTTTCTTAGTAGTGTTGATTAATGTCATGTATTAGCAAGTCCCCATTAACTTGTAGATCATCCTAATCCTATTAAAGTTTGCCTATTTATGTTAACTGTGATTGACGTCAGTGCCCTTCGACTAGATGTTGCTTCCACTTTGGGTTAACTAATCCATTTTTTCAGTATGCAATTCGACCTACACGTCAATCAAAGACGAATATATATATATATATATATATATATATCACCATTAGGTACCCGAAAATGAAAAACAGACAAGTTCTCACAATATTCATGTCCAATTCATTGCGATCCATTTGCATCCCATCACTTCCAATGATTTGCAAACTTAATCAAATAACCCAACACGATTTCACCAAATTCAGGATACCTCACATACAATCTCTCGAGAAAGCGTACATATATTTATATATACATAATCTAACAACCAATCAGCGAATGATACGAGACCAAAATAGACTATAACCGGTTCACTTGGCACAGGCATACCCTCGAAAAAGTAGATCTGGAACTAGTAGAGGCAGCTGCCACCATCGCTTCTCGCGGTTGGATCATAGTTCACGACTGTCGGATCGGTGCAGCCTTCAGGAACAGGTAGATTCACCTGCTGGGCAGCTTTCCCTGCATGTACAAGATGACTGATTAGAACAACCTCATGTCCAAAATTAACAAAGTCAAAGTGAAAACAAATGTCACTTCTGATCTTATTGTCACAGAGGGTTAATTTTCTTTAATTATGGTCAAGCATATGAAGGATGATTAGACTTGGATCATTTCATGTGCATACCGTAGAAATTCCCAGTGTTGATGGAGTCCTCATTCGCATTCCCAAGAGCAGCCTCCTTCATGTACTTGTCAGCCAGCTGCACCCTCTGGACATTCTCCTGCTCCTTCACCAGCATGTTCCCATACTCAAGGAGCTTCTCGACAGTCATCTTTGGCTGCTGGAATGTTGGAGGTCCCTCCCTCGAATTGACAAGCTTCTTCCCCACTTGCTCGACTCCAACTTCCACGATCCACTTCCTCACCTCGTCGTCGTAGGCACTGGCCCTGAGGGCACCGAAGAAGTCTGCACGCAAAGTACACAATTATGAACAAATCAAAGCCTTCGTTGCCACCAAGAGATTGTCACAGTCGTAAAGCACCTTATGGCATTTAAAAGGTGGATCAAATCCTAAGCTTACCATATTAAGCGAGAGAGAAAAGAAGAAGAAGAAGAAGAAGAAGAAGAAGAAGAAGAAGAAAATCAAAGACTTCATTCTAACTTGGCCTCAACAATCATCTTGGACACAGCGTATGTCAATGTGAAATAAATCACAAGGATTCTTGTAATTGGACATAACATTATGTTAGATGCATTTGGCTTATCAAAATTAACATGACAAGCTAGCCTTTTAATTTCATTTTTTTCTTACTGGGGCCTACTTCAATGTTTAGACATTAGAGATGGAGCTATCTTGACACTTAAATATTGAAGCCGTTCTCTCTGTTGCTTCGATCATCATGCCATGACAACAAAAATCTCAACGTTTAATAAATGTTAACATTGGGCAAGATAAATCGACGTTTAAGTCAAGATAAACTACCCACGGTTTCTTGCTCCTCAAAGTAACAAGATTACCAGCTACAAAGGTACAGAAACGAGTGGTTGATTTCCTGTCAAGCACACATCCTACATAATCTGTATCAGAATATCCTACCATTGTCATAGGAGAGCCTCTATAGAAGAGAATACCATGACCTAGTGCTTTCTTCAAGTATCTAAGTACCTGCATAGCTGCTTACCAGTGCAGCTTCATTGGCTTCTCCATAAATTAGCTGAGTTTGCCTACTACCAAGGCAATATCCGATCTCCTAATGGTCAGATACAACAGTTTGCCTACAAGCTGTCTGCACACTTTGCTATCAGCTACCTCTACCTCTTCATCCTGTAGATGTACCTTAGAGTCAATAGGAATATTGGTTGGCTTGGACCCCAGCATGCCTCTCCTAAAGGACATCCAATGCATACTTACGTTGAGAAAGAACAATCCCATCTTTACTCCTAGCAACCTCAATCCCCAGAAAGTATCTAAGCTGACCCAAATCCTTCATAACAAACTTCTGTGCAAGAGACTCCTTGACATGTCTTATCCTAACCTCATCACTGTCGGTGATAATCAGATTACCTACATGAACCAGTAGTGCTACAATGCCATTCTCTGTTTTCCTAACAAACAGAGAATGATCTGAAGAGGACCTTTGCATCCCATCCTCTGCAACACATCTGACAGCTTCTAAAATCAGGCTCTCTGGCTCTGCTTCAGGCCATAAATGGCCTTCCTAAGTCTGCACACACACTCCCCCTGAACCTCAAAACCTAAGGGCTGCTGCATGTAAACCTCCTCCTGAAGATCAGTTGGAAAATGAGCAAAATCGATCTCTTTCTCTAACCCTACCTCTCCTTATAGAGAGAGAGAGGTGGGTGCAAAATACATGTAACCTGTTATAACCCGGGGCATCAATCGTCGTTTAAGACATCTGGGAAGTGGTCCAGACGTCTGGAAGCCTTCCCAGACGTCTGGAATTAAATTTTTTCGACGTACGGGTTCACGTCTGCGCGCATGCCCGCGCAGACTGAACCTGCCGCCCTCCTCCTTCTCTTTCCTCCCTCCCTACAGACAGCTTTTTCTCTCTCTCTCCCCTCAACACCTTACAAATATGCCTCTCCCTCTCCCGTACCCTCACTCCACCGCCTTCTTCTTCTTCTCCCTGTCAGCCAGAGCGAGCGGGTGAGAGCGGCAGCAGCGGCTGCTGCGAGCGTGTGGAGAGGAGGGGCTATTGCGAGAGGAAGAGGGAGCTTGACCGTGAAGGTGCGAGCTCGCCGGATCAACCAGAGCCGATCGACGGGTGCGCAGCAAGCATGTGGTGCCGCGGAGGAGCTGCTGCAGCTCAGGCAGCAGGCGGGCGCAGCGCGGCATGGCCATACACTGTGGGCGAAGGGCGAGGAGGTCCTGATTCTGGGAAAATTTCCCAGAATCAGACGTCTAGACTTATGTTCAGACGACGCAGGAGACGTCTGGAGGAAGGTCCAGATGTCTGAAAGGTAAGTTATTTTTACCTTCTTCTTCTTTCGCGTGTACGGCCATGCAGCCGTTCCGCCGAAGTCTTCTGCATCCTTTCGTGTTGAGAACGGGCGCGTGTGCGTGCAGGATTTGTTCGGGAAGGCGCACAGGCACGCCATCCCACACAAATCGGACATCTGGGCACAACACCAGACGACGGAGAGGGTCTCCAGACGTCCGGAGTGACAGTCGGACGTCTGGAAACTAAGTCCAGACGGTTCAGCGGGCTTCTGGACGTCTGAAGGACCGCGCAGATCAAGGTATGACTTGAGCGATCTTTTAAGACGTCTGTCAAAAATAACAAGTCTGCCCAAAATTAAACGTCGTGAAGAAGTTCCAGACGTCTGATTTCCAGCCGTCTGATTTTGGGCAGACTTGTCATTTTTGACCCATTTAGGGTCCGTTTGGAGTCTGTTTTCCGCGTTTAAAGTCTCATTCTTCTCAGATTTAGTTCCTCTACCTGTTTACAGTAATTATATGCTATTCTGAGTAGCTCCTTGTTTTTGATCCTTGTGTTAGGACCCCGTTCCACTGCGGCTGTGGGGGGTTGCGAAGGCGCGCGGGCTTGCCAATTTCACCCCCAGTACTCCCAATTTTGTGGTTAGAGTGGCCCTTTCCAATATTTATCAAAAATTATGTACTTGTGAAATAATTAATAGAGTCTAGGGTATTGCATGAACCCTAGGAATGAAAAACTAGATTGAATGATAGATCATAGGGTAATGCATGAATCCTAAGGCTGGAAAACTAGATTGACTGATAGATCCTAATGTATGGCATGAATCTTAGGACTGGAAAACTAGATTGAATAAATATACATTGTAGTCTTGGAAAAGTAGAAAGGAAATGATAACTGCCTATAATTGGTTAACAGCTGCCTGATTATGAATGAATAATTACGGTTGGGAACATGGGCTATATAAATATAAAGCTGAAAAGATGAAACCTAAATTGGCTGAGTTGAAAGAGCACGAACGCTATGGGGAATTAGGAGTAGAACTCCTGGAAAGTGAATGGAATAGAATTGGGGAAGTGAGCTGGCCTTGAGTACGGAGTACCAAGGAGAGCGACTATTCCCCTGTTTAGTGCAAAGCGGAGCTAGCTGCCCCAGGGACCCGGTGTAGGTCTGGCCACTTTGTACCGACTTTTGGCCCTCATGTACACAGTACCGAGGAGAGCTACTAGTGTAGGGAGAGCACTAGCTACCCCACGGGCCCTGGGGTTTTGCTAGCCCTCCTACACCGACTTGTTCGGCCCACTGGGCAAACCAGGGTAGTCAGGCGAGGGTATGCGGATTGTGGATGGGCAAGACCCCTGTTACTGAGAGGGCTTTGCCCTATACTGGTTCCGTGATGTGCTTTGGGAGCACCCCTTAACGGAAACGACTAACCGCGTGCCAGTGCGGGATAGCTACCTGTGCGTTTATCGCGCGTGCCGTAGTCACCGTTACATCTGTCTGCGACCTTGGGGTGGTTGACTAAGGGTAGGACCACCACGGGGGACTCTCCCGGCCAAGAGAGCATCACGTGCTATTTCTACTTTTCAAAAAAGACTGCAACCAAGATCGTTCCCCCAAGGAACATTCAAGATCAAGAGAAGAATTTGAGGGATAATTCGATAACGAGTAAACAGAAAATACAAAGAAAGAAATTAAAAATATAATAGCTACTGTCCACCTTACTGTTTCTTAGCTTTTATTTGCCACTCTACTCAGTGTTTCGCTGACGTGTCACCTTTATTACCTTTTTAGGACCAGGTGTTGAGCAACCAGAGTCGGCGGCTGCAGAGGGCGCTGGGCCTAGTAAAGCCCAGTAGTGTTACTTGTGTAGTACCCACTGTACTTTTCTTTCTATTGTAGTGAGTAGTTTCTGTTACCCCTGTACTCTTTTCATTGTAAGCTTCATATTTATATACATGTTTATTTCTTTACTGTTGTGGTGGTGTATACTGTAGTATTTCTTTTCTTTACTGTTGTATTTTGTTACTACTGCTAGTTATATACATGGTGAATGTGGTTTATTTTACTGCTCTTTTTGTTACTTTCTCGCTAGACGACTGGATCTTGGAATCAGTCGAGTCAGTCCGATTCTCGTATCTCGTAGGGATTCGGGAACTGGGTTGTAACAAGATGGTATCAGAGCAAGGTCGTCCCGAGGAGTGAACCAATTGACTGGAAAATAATCAATTCACGTGTCTACAACTAGAGTAGCCACCACAACGTTTCTTTTGACATATGTTCTTAGACTTCTCCGTTAGATATCGATTCGTATTGAAGTGTTTCCTTTCTGTATGCGCGTCTCCTTGCAGGAGATGCCTCGAAGCGGGACTAGCGAGGCGGGCCGCGGGCGCGGCCGAGGACGAGGTCGGAGGGGTGGACGTGTTGAGGTCGACATTTCAGTAGACCAGTCGCTGCTCCCGAGCATTCAAGCCCAGGACCTCGCTCAGTTGATACGGGACATCGTGCGAGAGGAGCTCCACCCGCCGCCACGAGCGCCTCTCCCTGGGGCTGCGGAGTGGGAGTCCTCTGTGGGACCACGCGACGGACGTGGCGCTGGACGCGGGGGAGGGGGTGGGCCGCCACCACCCCCACCTTACTCCGACACTTCTTTGCATGAGGCTTCTTTACCTGGAGGTGCACCAGCATCTCCATTGCAGCGCCACTTCGAGCTTTTGGGCAGTTCCGGAAGCTGAAGCCCCCCTCCTTCAAGGGGGATGAGGACCCGACCAAGGCGGAGGACTGGCTCGAGCAAATCGAGAAGGTTTTTGACACCCTTCCCTCTGGTGGAGTGCCGCGTGGCCTTTGCCATGTACCAGCTGGTGAGTGCGGCACACAGGTGGTGGAGTTCGGTTAGGGGACAGGAGAGGGACGAGTCGACCTGGGAGTGGTTCATCACCCTCTTCTGCGAGCAGTACTTTCCCCAGACGTGGCAGGACCAGAGGAGGCAGGACTTCCACACTCTCCGCTAGGGGACGATGACTGTGAGCGTGTACCGCACGTGTTTTCTGGAGCTGTCCCGCTTTGCAGCGACAGCCGTAGTCACTGAGGAGGAGCGCCTTGGGAGGTTCACCGAGGGGCTCCGGCCTGCGATTCAGGGATATGTCAAACCCCTAAAGCTGCCTACGTTCTCGAGGGTGGTGGAGGCAGCTATGACATACGAGGAGACCAACCCGTCCGGGCGAGATTCTGACAGCGGGCGAAAGAGGCCCTATCAGCCAGACTTTTCACAAGGACCGACGAGAGAGGAGACACGTGGCGCCCACAGGAGAACCGTCACATTTTGCAGGGCCATCAGTGGCCTTTGGGGGCCCTCGACAGGGGCCAGCATCTAGCACCGGACCTCCGCCCGGCCGACAGCAGGGACCCACTGAGGGCGGGAGTCGGGTTCCCCTCTGCTACCAGTGTGGCCAGCCGGGCCACATCAGGAGGGACTGCCCGTCTAGGGTAGGAGGTCAGCAGATGCTTCCCGCGCCGAGCACTGGAGGGCGAGCACGAGGCCAGGCGCGAGGAGGAGGACAGCAGTCACGAGGAGGGTACTGGCCAGCAGCTACCCGTCCACACCTAGGGCTGAGGGGCGTATCAACGCCCTGACACACAGGGATGCCAGAGCTTCGGGATCAGTGGTGGCAGGTATGGTTTCAGTTTCCGGCAGACTTCTTTACACACTTTTCGATTCCAACGCCACGCACTCGTTTGTCGCCGCCAGTTTCACGGTTAGTCTGCGGCAGAATTGTGTGCTGTTAGAGGATTCGTTCATGATCAGAGGTCCGAGTGGTCAGCTGTTTGTAGCTGAGGAGGCATACACAGGTCGCGAGGTCAGTGTTGGGGGACACAGCCTTCCCGCCGACCTGATTATGATACAGATGGAGGACTTTGGCGTAATTCTGGGGATGGAATGGCTATCCACTTACCACGCCTTGGTGGACTGTTTTGAGAGAAAGATCGCCTTCTCCATACCGGAGTTGCCTTCTTTCGAGTACCACAGTCAGCCAGTGGACGGAGGCTTCAGGTGCATTTCTGCAGTTCGGGCGGCGAGACTTTTGAGCCAGGGGTGTGAGGGCTTCCTAGCTTATGTGGTGGCAGAGCCCAGCCCTGTGGCAGACTTCCAGAGTATCCCGGTGGTCACAGAGTACCTCTACGTGTTCCCAGACGAGTTGCCAGGACTACCACTCGAGCATGAGATCGAGTTTGAGATCTCACTAGTACCAGGGACCAGCCCCATCTCCATAACACCACACAGGATGGCACCACTTGAGTTGCGAGAGCTCAAGTCTCAGTTGCAGGATCTTTTGGAGAAGGGCTTTGTGAGGCCCAACGCGTCTCCCTGGGGAGCCCCGGTACTGTTTATAAAGAAGAAGGATGGTACCCTACGCCTTTGTGTGGACTACTGACAGCTGAATAAGGTCATCATCAAGAACAAATATCCACTGCCGAGGATCGATGACTTGTTTGACTAGTTGCGAGGTGCCACGGTATTATACAAGATCGACTTGAGGTGTGGATACCACCAGTTGAGGATCAAGGAGGCAGACGTCTCCAAGACAGCTTTCCGCACCCGGTACGGACACTACGAGTTTCTGGTCATGCCGTTTGGGCTGACCAATGCCCCCACTACCTTCATGGACTTGATGAACCGAGTGTTTAGACCGTACTTGGACCAGTTTGTGGTGGTATTCATTAATGATGTGCTCATCTATTCTCGAGATCAGACGCAGCACAGATAGCACTTGTGGATGGCTCTGGACACACTGAGACGACGTAGGCTGTACGCCAAATACAGCAAGTGCGAGTTCTGGTTGAGGGAGGTGACCTTCTTAGGTCATGTGATCTCTGGGGATGGCTTGGTTGTGGACCCAGCCAAGGTCGAGGCAGTGCTCAGGTGGGAGAGACCGCATACGGTTAATGAGATTATCAGTTTCTTGGGACTAGCAGGCTACTACAGGCGGTCTATCAGGGGCTTTTCACAGATTGCACGTCCTATGACACAGTTGACCCGGAAGGACGTGCCCTTCACTTGGACAGAAGCCTGTGAGGCGTGTTTTCAGGAGCTGAAGGAGAAGCTGACTTCGGCTCCCGTGCTCACCATCCCAGACAATAGTGGTGGGTTCGTTGTGTACACGAACGCCTCTTTGTAGGGGTTAGGGGGTGTGCTCATGCAGAGGGGTCACGTTATCACTTACGCTTCACGGCAACTGAAGCCCCATGAGCATAGCTACCCTACCCACGACCTGGAGTTGGCAGTGTCATCTTCACGCTGAAGACTTGGAGGCACTACTTGTACGGTGAGACCTTCGAGATTTTCACAAATCACAAGAGCCTCAGATACTTGTTTGATCAGAAGGAGCTCAACATGAGACAGAGACGTTGGTTAGAGCTCCTGAAGGACTATGACTGCAGCATTTCCTACCACCCGGGAAAGGCCAACGTGGTGGCTGACGCCTTGAGCCGGAAGGCGCTCGCACACTTGGCCAGTTTACAGGTGCAGAGTTGGAGCCTTTTGGAGGAGATGGGCAGTTGGCGACCCCTAGAGTTACGGGGGCACTGTGGGGCAGTGATTGTGATGCGATAGACGAGGCCAGAGCTAATAGATCTCATCATCACAGGACAGATGGCCAACCCGTACTTGCAGTCCTTGCGTGACAGAGTACTGTCAGGAGACCCTGGAGACTTCTCTTTTATAGACGAGGTGCTGCGCATAAGGGGACGTTTGTGCGTTCCTAGAGACGAGGAGCTGTTCAGAGAGCTCCTGACTGAGGCACACGGTTCCAGATTCACCATGCATCCCGGAAACATGAAGATGTACCATGACTTGAGACGAGACTTTTGGTGGAGAGGGATGAAGTGGGATGTGGGTGAATTCGTGCAGCAGTGTTTGGTGTGCCAGCAGGTGAAAGCCGAGCATCAGAGGCCTGCAAGACCGCTGTAGCCACTTCCAGTGCCGGAGTGGAAGTGGGAGAGCATCACCATGGACTTGGTGGTGGGCTTACCTATAACCCAGCGAGGACACAACGCTGTCTGGGTAATCGTTGACAGATTGACGAAGACGGTGCGTTTCTTGCCGATCCGAGTCATCTTGGGACCAGCACAGTTGGCAGAGGGGTATATCCACGACGTGGTACGTTTGCATGGAGTTCCGCAAGAGATCGTATCCGACCGGGGTACCCGCTTTACGTCCTAGTTTTGGGCTGAGTTTTAGCAGGCCCTAGGGACGCGGTTGAGGTTCAGTACAGCTTACCACCCCGAGACGAACGAACAGTCTGAGCGCACGATACAGACACTTAAGGACCTTTTGTGTGCCTGTGTACTGGACTGGAGGGGCTCTTGGGAGGAGCACTTGCCCCTGGCGGAGTTTGCATACAATAACTGTTATCACTCGAGCATCGGCATGGCACCCTACGAGGCTCTGTACGAACGAAGGTGTACGGCACCCTTGAGTTGGGTTGAGGTGGGGACCAAGTGGGAGGTTGGCCCCAGGTTGATCCGGCAGAGTCAGGAGGTAGTCGAACAGATTCATAGGCAACTCTGCACTGTCAGGAGTAGGCAGAAGAGCTATGCAGATAGGAAACACAAGGAGGTGCAGTTTGAGGTTGGGGACCACGTCTTCCTTCGTGTTTCGCCCATGAAGGGCCTGCAGCGGTTTGGGGTGAGAAGGAAGCTCGCGTCGAGGTTCGTGGGGCCCTTTGATGTCCTAGAGCAGGTTGGACCCGTTGCCTACAGGCTTGCCCTTCCTCCCCAGCTTTCTGGTGTGTATGACGTGTTCCACGTGTCCAACCTCAGGAAGTACGTCGCTGATCCCAGTCACGTCCTGAGTCACGAGAGCGTCGAGGTGGGCGACGACCTAACCTACCTCGAGCAGCCGGTGCAGACTCTCGACAGAGCCATCCGCAGTCTGAAACGGAAGCAAGTACCCCTGGTAAAAGTTTTGTGAAGGAGCCAGCGGTACGAGGAGGCTACCTGGGAGCCTGAGGCGGCGATGCAGGAGCGGTGCCCGGAGCTTTTCGTGGGTACGTCTTTTCGGACTAGCTTCGATCCTCTTTGAGTTTGTTATGCATATATCGTTATTTCCCGCACCCTAGTTAACGCAAGTTTCAGGAACGAAACTTTATTTGAGTTTGTTATATTGTTATAACCTGGGGCATCAAGTGTCGTTTAAGACATCTGGGAAGTGGTCCAGACGTCTGGTCAAACGTCTGGAAGCCTTCCCAGATGTCTGGAATTAAATTTTTTCGGCGTACGGGTTTGCGTTTGCGTGCATGCGCGCGCAGATTGAACTCGCCGCCCTCCTTCTTCTCTTTCCTCCCTCCCTGCAGACAGCTTTTTCTCTCTCTCTCCCCTCGGCAGCTTACAAATACGCCTCTCCATCTCCCTCACCCTCACTCCACCGCCTTCTTCTTCTTCTCCCTGTCAGCGAGAGCCGACCGGCGGGTGTGCAGGAAGCGTATGGTGCCGCGGAGGAGCTGTTGCAACTCAGGTAGCAGGAGGGCATGGTGCGGCACGGCCATGCGCTGCGGGCGGAGAGAAAGGAGGTCCAGCTTCTGGGAAAATTTCCCAGAATCAGACGTCTGGACTTACGTCCAGACGACGCAGGAGACGTCTGGAGGAAGGTCCAGATATCTGAAAAGTAAGTTATTTTTACCTGCTTCTTCTTTCGCGTGTACGGCCATACAGCCGTTCCGCCGAAGTCTTCTGCATCCTTTCGTGTTGAGAACGGGCGCGCGTGTGTGCAGGATTTATTCGGGAAGGCGCACGGGCACTCCATCCCACACAGATCGGACGTCTGGGCACAGCACCAGACGACGGAGAGGGTCTCCAAACATCCGGAGTGATAGTCAAACATCTGGAAACCAAGTCCAAACGGTTCAGCGGGCTTCTGGACATCTGAAGGACCGCGCAGATCAAAGTATGACCTGAGCAATCATTTAAGACGTCTGGAAGAAGTTCCAGACGTCTGATTTTGGGCAGACTTGTCGTTTTTGACCCGTTTAGGGTCCGTTCGGAGTCCATTTTTCGCGTTTCAAGTCTCGTTCTTCTCAGATTTAGTTCCTCTACCTGTTTACAGTAATTGTATGCTACTTTGAGTAGCTTCTTGTTTTTGATCCTTGTGTTAGGACTCCATTCCGTTGTGGCTCCAGAGGGTCGCGGAGGCGCGCGGGCTTGCCGATTTCGCCCCCTGTACTCCCGATTTTGCGGGTAGAGTGGCTCTTTCAATTATTTATCAAAAATTATGTACTTATGAAATAATTAATAGAGTCTAGGGTATTGCATGAACCCTAGTAATGAAAAACTAGATTGAATGATAGATCCTAGGGTAATGCATAAATCCTAGGACTGGAAAACTAGATTGAATATATATACATTGCAGTCTTAAAAAAGTAGAAAGGAAACGATAACTGCCTGTAATTGGCTAACAGTTGCTTGATTATGAATAAATAATTATTGGGAACATGGGCTATATAAATATAAAGCTGAAAAGCTGAAACCTAAATTGGCTGAGTTGAAAGAGCATGAACCCTACGGGGAATTAGGAGTAGAACTCCTGGAAATTGAATGGAATAGAATTGGGGAAGTGAGTTGGCCCTTGAGTACGGAGTACTAAGGAGAGCGACTGTCCCCTTTTTAGTGCAAAGCGGAGCTAACCGCCCCAGGGACCCGGGGTAGGTCTGGCCTCTTTGTACCGACTTTTGGCCCTCGTGTACACAGTACCGATGAGAGCTATTAGTGTAGGGAGAGCACTAACTACCCCACGGGCCCCGAGGTTCTGCTAGCCCTCCTACACCGACTTGTTCGGCCCACTGGGCAAACCAGGGTAGTCAGGCGAGGGTGCGCGGACTGTGGAGGGGTAAGACCCCTATTTGGTTACTGTGGAGGGGCTGGACCCCTGTTACTGAGAGGGCTCTACCCTATACTGGTTCCGTGCTGTGCTTTGGGTGCACCCGTTAACGGAAACAACCGACTGCGTGCCAGTGTGGGGTAGCTACATGTGCGTTTGTTGCACGTGCCGTAGTCACCGTTACGTCTGTCAGCGACCTTGGGGTGGTTGACTGAGGGTAGGACCACCACGGGGGACTCTCCCGGCTAGGAGAGCACCACATGCTACTTCTACTTTTCGGAAAAGATTGCAATCAGATCGTTCCCACAAGGAACATTCAAGATCAAGAGAAGAATCCGAGGGATAATTCGATAACGAGTAAACGGAAAATACAAAGAAAGAAATTAAAAATATAACAGCTACTGTCCACCTTACTGTTTCTTAGCTTTTAGTTGCCACTCTACTCAGCGTTTCGCTGACGTGTCACCTTTGTTACCTTTTCAGGACCAGGTGTTGAGCAGCCAGAGTCGGCGGCTGCAGAGGGCGCTGGGCCTAGTAGAGCCCAGTAGTATTACTTGTGTAGTACACACTGTACTTTTCTTTCTGTTGTAGTGAGTAGTTTCTGTTACCCCTGTACTCTTTTCATTGTAAGCTTCATGTTTATGTACATGTTTATTTCTTTACTGTTGTGGTGGTGTATACTGTAGTATTTCTTTTCTTTACTGCTGTATTTTGTTACTGCTAGTTATATACATGGTGAATGTGGTTTATTTTACTGCTATTTTTGTTACTTTCTCGTTGGACGACTAGGCCTTGGGATCAGTCGAGTCGGTCCGATTCTCGTATCTCGTAGGGATTCGGGAACCAGGTCGTAACATAACCCCATGAAGAAAATAAAAAATAATAACGCACCACATGACACCTTGAAACTAGCTAGACTTCGTAACACTCCCCCTCGAGCTGGATCATAGATATCAATCATACTCACCTTGGATACACATGTATCAAATGTGAATCTAGCTAGTGGTTTGGTAAAGATATCAGTCGTCTAAGCCTCTAAAGCGACTTGGGAGGTAAAGATAAATCCCTTCTGAATTAAATCTTTGGTGTAATGGCAATCTACCTCCACATGTTTGGTGCGTTCATGAAACATGGGGTTGTTGGCAATGTAAGTGGTAGCTTTGTTGTCACATCGCAACTCCATAAGCCCATCAATCTGTATATTTAGATCACTCAGCAAGGATCTCACCCACATTACTTCTGCTGAGGTCTAAGCCATAGCACGATAGTCAGACTCAGCACTGGATCTGGACACCATAGTCAGTTTCTTGCTTTTCCAAGTGATCAAATTCCCTGCAACATACGTACAGAAACCTGTGGTAGAGTTTCCATCATCACGGATACTTGCATAATCTGCGCCAGAGTATCCAACAACCGTCATAGACGTCCCTCTAGTGAAAAGAAGACCTTGTTCTGGTGCTCTCTTCACATACCTATGCACCTTCATGGCAGTATCCGAGTGCTATCTAGTAGGCTTCTCCATAAATTGGCTTAGCTTTCCTACTGCAAAGGAAATATCCGACCTAGTAATTGTCAAGTAGAGCAATTTCCCCATTAGCTGGCGATACTGTCTACTATCAACTGGCTTTGCATCACTATCATATAGTCATGCCTTAGAATCCATGGGAATATTTGTTGTCTTGGCTCCCAGCATACCTGTCTCCTTTAGCACATCAAGAGCATATTTCCGTTGAGATAGCACAATACCACATCTACTACGGGCTACTTCTATCCCAAGGAAATATCTCAATGGCCCTAAATCCTTCATTATAAACTGATCTGCCAAAGTCTGTCTGATCTCAGCCACACCTGTTGTATCATCATTAGTGACAATCAAGTCATCAACATAGACCAAAATGGAAACAATACCTTTCCCCATCTTCCTAATAAACAAAGAATGATCTGTAGACGATCTGGTGAACCCCACAGACTCTACCACCTGAGAAAGCTTCTGAAACCAAGCTCTTGGGCTTTGCTTGAGACCATAAATGGCCTTCTACAATCTGCATACACACTCCCCCTGAACCTCGTAATTGGGAGGTTGCTGCATGTAAACCTCCTCCTACAAATCCCCATAGAGGAAAGCATTCTTCACATCAAGCTGGTGAAGATGCCAATCTCGCTGAACTGCCACTGAAATCAAAATCCTCATTATAGATAGCCGAGCCACCGGTGAGAAAGTGTCAAAGAATTCCACCCCAAATGTCTGGGTGAATCCTTTAGCAACAAGTCGGGCCTTGTATCGTGCAAAAGACCCATCTGGATTATACTTGACTGCAAACCTCTGATGAGCATCATTTTCCAGATTGAATATTGTTTAGATCAAAAATCCATGTTGCCTTAATTTGGGCTTTTCATTTGATTTTGATTTTTGAATAAATCATCTGATCTGCTTAAACACCATTGATTGGTGTTCAATTTAATCTAGTGACTAACTCAGAATCATTTGGGATCTCATTTGACCTCAAATCAGTATCACTGATTCTCCTTGGTTAAACTATCCAAAACAAGGCTTAAATTGAGTGCATGCTCATCCACAAATTAAAAACCAAATCCAACACTTTAGATTCATTGCATTATACCCAATTTAGCGCTTACAATCTCGAATCTCTCAATTAAATTCGATTAAAACCAAATTGACGCCAAATCGTGAGACTGGGCGTGAAACACAAATATGAAAGAATCGAGCGAATCAAGTCAATTAAATCAAGATTGGGGGTCCTGTGAACTGATAGAGTGAATGGGAAGGCCTCCAAGTGATTGTGAGCGCTCTCTAGATCATGAAATCTGAGAATTTCAGATCTAGATATGCTCGTATGGATGAGGTGAAATGTGAATCAAATTGCGTGGGAAATCAATAGAACGTGGATAATGAGGTAAAGAGGAAGATTAATGAATCGATATGAGCGTGTGAAAAACTCCTCTCTGATCTGAATTGATCAAAGAGGGCAGATCAGATCTAACTATTCTACTCCTAAGCTAGACCACAAAATCCATGAATTCAGCTATTTGATCTACTCCTAACTAATCTACTGTACTCTAATTACTAATCTAAGCTACCCTAGAAAGCTATAAATCCTATCTAACAGGAAGAATGGGGATGCTTGGATCCAAAGCCAGCAGCTAAGGAGGAAGAAGGGAGGGAGGTCTCCAACGAGTGAAGAGCCCTCTAGTGGAGCTCCAAGGCTGTCCTCAGGTGTACGTCATCCCTAGCGGCGAGGACTGTCACAGGCACGGTGAGTGAAAGGATTAGCAGGTACTGAAGAGGGAAGAATGATCGGCTCAAGGAAGTAGGAGGGGAGTCGATGGAGTGTGCGCGAGCTGGGGAGCAGCTTAAGTAGGCGCTTCACTAATTGTAGTCACCACAGTGGTGAGATTATGCCATTAGGGCTTCTACGGTGAAGATGGAGAGAGAGAAAGAGAGGCACGTGAGCATTCAAATCAAATTACCACCGTTGGATGGAATCTGAGGCAAACAGTGAGTCTACGCACAAAGGCGCAGGAAAGTTCGATGAAGGATCAGCCCTACGATCAAGGATGTAGGAAAGCAATGCTCGTTTATTTCCTCAACACAGTTAATTAAGTTATTTAGACTTAATTAAATGCAAGAGAAAGTAACTTAGGTTAACTTGATTTAATGTCGGTTGTATAGTATAAGGTCAAGCTAACCTAACATTTTAGGTTTTTCATTCTTTTTTAACTAGTTGAGTCCAAGTCGTTCACTGGGAGGCATAACTTAACTTAATTCACCATTAAATCCTAATCATGAATTACTACTTAATCAATTAGAATTATAATTAAATTTACTTTAAGAATATGAATCTTGTATAAAGGATATTCAATTAAAAGACATGCAAAATTCCATAAAGAAAACCATATTTACACATGTGATTTGTTATTAAAAGCAAGTAAAAATGTTTATTTCACTAATTTCTTCTTATCTACAAAAGATTAAGGCAAGAAAAAGAAATTCAAATAAGTACAAGTGCCTTATTCATCAATTAAGCACAAAAAGAAATTGTATTGAAGTAAAATACAAAATTAGACGTCTTAAAAATGAGCTTTGAATTGTCAGACACCTAAAAACTCTTTATTTTCCATTTATTTTTCTTCTTCTTTCTTCAGCCTTGATTCTTCTTCTCTTCTTCTTCTACCATCTCTCTTTCTCTCTCTCTTTACCTTTGCTCTTTGTTTACTCTCTCTTTTCTTTTATTCCTTCTTTACTTCTCCCTTTATCTTTCTGTTTTTACCTTTCTCGAGCCCTTCATTTCTTCTCCTCTGTATTCTCTTAACCCTCTTAACCTTCTTCTCTTCTCTTTCATTTCAACTCTTTAACTATGCACTTGAACCAAATTGAACCAAAATTTGGTTTTATTATGGGCGACTCGGACCGGTCGGGGATACACAACATCCCTCTCAAGGTGGGACCAGACCCTACTGGGTCTGAGCCTAGTTTATTACATTTGGTTTATTTTCGGTTCGATCATCACATGCACAGTCTCCGGCCTCCCAGGCCCACACACACGCCCGCTCAAAAGCTCACATTCGCGTCCACAGGCGCACACACACTCGGGCACGTGCACCGCATGCACCCACACACACACACATGCTCTTTGTGCGACCAGCGCTGACGACTGAACAAAACCTATCACTTTTTCCTTTTATGCTAAGGTGTGCACTTATGTTTTTCCGATGTGGGACTAACTTAGTCCCCTCCAAGCCAAACTTTGGCTGGAGATGCTGGCTGGCTTAGAGCTCCAAATCGACCAAGCAAGGGCTCGCTGGAAAGCTCTCAAAGAGTACTATAGGATTACAGCATCAATTTGATGCTGAGAACAGATTTCACCCTTCGATTTAAAGGGTGAAAGTGATCAGTTTATACAGCTAATTTAGCCTGCATGTAACGAACGCGTGCCCCAGACGTCTTTTAAGATGTCTGGGAGGTGGCCCAGACGTCTGAAAAGATGTCTGGGAGAACATCCAGACGTCTGACTAGACGTCTGGGATCGTTTCCAGACGTCTATAAAATAGTTTTTTTTTCGCACGAGAGATTCGTCTGCGCGCCTGAGCGCGCAGACCCGCGATTCCTCTCTCTCTCTCTTTCCCTCTCTCTCTCTGCGGCTGCAGGCCTGCCGCGCTCTCTCTCCCTCCTCCTCGCGCGGCCTTAAAAGGCCACGGCTCCCCTCCTGTCGTCTCCACCATCCCCTTCCTCTTCTCCTTCCTGTGCGCGAGAGCGACAGAGCGCAAGGGCGGCAGCGGCGGCCACAGTGAGCGCGGAGGAGGTGCGGCGTGCGAGGGCGGAGCTCTGCCGTGAGGGCGAGCTCGCCGGAGCGGCTTGGCCGGCCGGCGGAGGGCGCAGGAGGCGCGGAACGACACGGAGAGGGACCTGCTGCGGTCTGAGCAGCAGACGCGCGAGGTGCGACGCGGGCGGCGTCGCGAGCGGAGGCCGAGCGGTGCCCTGTTCTGGAAAAATTTCCAGAATCAGACGTCTGGGTTTATAGACAGACAACGAGGGAGACGTCTGGAAGATCATACAAACGTCTAAAATGTGAGTATTCCATTTTCTTCTTCCTTCCTGTCGACTGACCGTACTGAGGGAGGGAGTTGGCTGTGCGTAGGCTCGCTGATTCGCCATCCTTTGCAAATCAGACGTCTGGAAGTTGTACCAGACGGCGGAAGTGACTTCCAGACATCCGGGGTGACCATCGGACGTCTGTGAGCTAGGCCAGACGTCCCCGCAGACTTCTGGACATCTGGGAAACCACACTGAGCAGGTAATTCTCTGATCCACTTTTTAAGACGTCTGGAAGAAGTTCCAGGCGTCTGATTTTACACAGTGTCGTCGTTTTCGACCCGTTTAGGGCCGTTCGGGCTCCGTTTTCCGCGATTCGAGTTGCGTTCTTTTCAGAATTAATTCCTCTACCCGTCTACAGTAGCTATACACTATTTTGAGACTTCCCTTGTGTTTGATCCTTGTGATAGGACCTCGTTCAGTTGCAGTCTTGGGAGTCGCGGAGGCACGCGGGATTCCCGATCATGCCCCCATTACTCCCGTTGTACCTGGTAGAGTGGCTTTAAGTTATAAAAATCTGTTAAATTATGAAACCATAAATAGAACCTAGGACATTACATGAACCCTAGGAATGAGAAATAGATGGAATGATAGCTCCTAGGTGTTGCATGAATCCTAGGACTGAAAAACTAGACTGTATGATAGATCCTAGGATATGGCATGAATCCTAGGATGGGAAAACTAATGGAATGTATAATACTGCAGTCTTGGAAAATGGAAAGAGATAAAAAGCTGCCTGTAATTTGAATTAACAGCTGCCTATTGTGAATAGATAACGTGGTTGAGAACATGGATTGTAAGAATGTGAAACTGGAAAGTGAAACCTGGATGTTTGAGTAAAAAGGATGGAACCCTACGGGGAAGTAGGAGTAGAACTCCTGGAAAGTGAATGGAATAGTTTTGGGGAAGTGAGCTGGCCCTTGAGTACGGAGTACCAAGGAGAGCGACTGTCCCCCTGTTTAGTGCAGAGCGGAGCCAGCCGCCCCAGGGACCCGGGGTTAGGACTGGCCACTCTGTACTGACTTGCTGGCCCTCGCGTACGTAGTACCGAGGAGAGCTACTAGTGTAGGGAGGTACTAGCTACCCCACGGGCCCCGGGGTTCAGCTAGCCTCCCACACCGACTTGTTAGGCCCGCTGGGGCAAACCAGGGTAGTCAGGCTAGGGTGCGCGAACTGTGGAGGGGCAAGGCCCCGGTTTGGTTACTGTGGAGGGGTTGGACCCCTGTTACTGAGAGGGCTCTGCCCTGGACTGGTTCCGTGCTGTGCTTTGGGCGCACCCGTTAACGAAAACGACTGACCGCGTGCCAGTACGGGTTAGCTACCTGTGCGTTTATCGCGCGTGCCATAGTCACCGTTACATCTGTCAGTGACCTTGGGGTGGTTGACTGAGGGTAGGACCACCACGGGGGACTCTCCCGGCCAGGAGGGCACCACGTGCTACTTCTACTTTTTGGAAAGACTGCAATCAAGATCGTTCCCACGAGGAACATTCGAGATCAAGTAAAAGATCTGAGAAATAAATGAAATAGTGAGACAATTGAAAGATGTGAATAAAGAAAGTAATAGAACATAACAGCTACTGTACACTCCACTATTGTCTTTAGTTTTAGTTGCCACTCTACTCAGCGTTTTGCTGACGTGTTACACTAGTTACTTTTTTCAGGACCAGGTGTTGAGCAGCCAGGGTCAGCGGCTGCAGAGGACGCTGGGCCGAGTAGGGTCCAGTAGAGTTACTACTGTCTTTTGTACCTCTTTGTTTCCGTTATAGTGAGTAGTTCTTGTTTCCGCTATACTTTTCTTTACCTGCAGTTCATGTTATATGATAAATGTTGTTCTACTGTTGTGGTGGTATCTACTATAGTAGTTTCTTTCCTTACTGCTGTACTTTCTTACTGTTAGTTATATTCATGATGAATGGGGTTTATTTTACTGCTCTTTTGGTTACTTCCTCGTTGGACGACTAGGTCTTGGGATTAGTCGAGTCGGTCCAGTTCTCATTTCTCGTAGGGACTCGGGAACCGGGTCGTTACAAGATGGTATCAGAGCAAGGTCGTCCCGAGAAGTGAATCAACTGACTGGAAAATAACCAATTCGCATGTTTATAGCTAGAGTAGCCACCACAACATATCTCCTGACTTGAGCTCTTAGAAGTTTCGTTAGGTACCGTCTGTTCTGATGTTTTCGTTTGGTTTCGCGTCTCCTTGCAGGAGATGCCTCGTCGCGGGACTGGCGAGACTGGCCGCGGGCGCGGCCGAGGGCGAGGACGGCGAGGTGGACGTGCTGTTGTTGACGTCTCGGTGGACCAGCCACCACTCCCAGGCATCCAGGCCCAGGACCTCGCCAGACTGATACGAGATATTGTACGAGAGGAGCTCCACCCACCACCCCGAGCGCCTCCTCCTGGGGCTGCAGAAGGGGAGTCCTCTGTGAGACCACGCGACGGACACGGCGCTGGACACGAAGGAGGGGATGGGCCCCTGCCGCCCCCACCTTCCTCCGACACTTCTGTACACGAGGCACCTTCGCCTGGAGGTGCACCAGCACCTCCCCTATAGCGCCACTTCGAGCTTTTCGGACAGTTCCGGAAGCTGAAGCCCCCCTCCTTCAAGGGGGATGAGAACCCGACCGAGGCAGAGGACTGGCTTGAGCAGCTGGAGAAGATCTTCGACACCCTTCGCCCCCCGGTGGAGTGCCACGTGGCCTTTACCACGTACCAGCTGGAGAGTGCGGCACACCGGTGGTGGAGGGCGGTCCGGGGACAGGAGAGGGACGAGCCGACATGGGACTAGTTCGTCACCCTCTTCTGCGAGCAGTACTTTCCCCAGACGTGGCAGGACCAGAGGAGGCGGGAGTTCCACACTCTCCGCCAAGCGACGATGACTGTGAGCGCGTACCGCACGCGTTTCTTGGAGCTGTCCCGCTTTGCAGCGACAGCGGTAGCCACTGAGGAGGAGCTCCTTTGGAGGTTCACCGAGGGGCTCCGGCCTGCGATCCGGGGCATGTCAAACCCTTGAAGCTGCCTACGTTTTCGAGGGTGGTAGAGGCAGCTATGACTTACGAGGAGACCAACCCATCCGCGCGAGAGACCGATGGCGGGCGGAAGAGGCCCTTTCAGCCAGACTTCTCACAGGGCCGGCGAGAACGGAGACACGTGGCGTCCGCAGGAGAGCCGTCACGTTGTGCAGGGCCATCAGTGGCCTTTGGGGTCCCTCGACAGGGGCCAGTCGCCAGCACCGGACCCCCGCCTAGTCGACAGCAGGGACTCACTGAGGGTGGGAGTCAGGCTCCACTCTGCTACCAGTGTGGCCAGCCGGGGCACGTCAGGAGGGACTGCCCATCTAGGGCAGGAGGTCAGCAGATACTTCCCGTGCATTGCACTGGAGGGCGCGCAGGAGGCTGCGGTTCCCAGGCGCAAGGAGGAGGACAACAGTCGCGAGGAGGGTACCGGCCAGCACCTACCCGTCCGACGCAGAGTGTGGCTGCTTCGTCCGCACCTAGAGCTGAGGGGCATATCAACGCCCTAACACACAGGGACGCCAGAGCTTCGGGATCCATGGTAGCAGGTACGGTTGTGATGAGAACCTCATCATGAGCCATAACTAGCTCATTTTGACCTAATACAAAGGATAAAAGCTCCTACATATCTCAAGGAAAGGCTTAACTCAGAGAATTCTGAGTTTAAGGAGAAAACAAGTCATAAGGGGTAAAAATGCAATTTTACCAGTATAATCTGCATACAGGGTAATTCAGGGCCCAAACATAAGTCAAAGCAACTTAATAAGAATAAAAGTGGGATGAGATGATCTAGCAAGGGCTACAGCAATTCCAAGGAACTAAATGATAATCTGTAACCCTAAAACAACCCACTTCAATTCACGAGGTTCAAGGCAAAGTAAAAATAGAATAAACCCTCTAAAATTGATAGAAAAATAATCTCTATGGTTTAGAACCTTCAATTTGGCCTTCAGAACCCATTTTTGACCTACATTGAGAACCATGCCCAATTAATAACTTAATTTGGGTTTTCGCATAAATTGACCGGTCAAACAAGGTTTAATATAAAAATGAAATTCACCATCAGATTCCTTAGGTCCTAATTAATCATGTATAAAAACTTGAGCCTAAGAAGAAACCTCCTTGACCAACTTTACACTTTGGTCCTCATATATTTACTTTTTGGCCCTCAACTTTTGAACCCTCGCATTTTGGCCCCTAACTCTCCTTCGTTCTTTGCGTTCAGGTCCCCCTGCAAAACCTGCCAGCACCATGCTCCGGCGACCTTGCGCGGAGCATGGCGCCGCGCAGGGTGAGGGGGAGAGCCTGGCAAGTAAACCGGGGGTGCCCTGCGTCGTCAGCCGTCGCAGGGACACCCCCTGGTCGCTGTAACCCACCATACCGACCGTGCGAACGCACGGACGGTATGGGTCTCCATCTCCGGCGTCCTCCGGCGAGGGAGACACGTCGTCTCCCTCCGCCTTCCTCCCTGTTTTGATCCCTATAAATACCCCCGTCGCTCCACCAACCTCGGCAGCTCGGATCTGACGGAGAAAACCCCCAACTTTCCTCTCTTCTCACTCCGGCAGACGCCCACCAGCTCCGGCGGTTCCTCCTCCTCCTCCTCTTCGCTCTGCCGCAATACCAGCAGCAGGGACTTCTTCCCCTGCTCTTCCCGCGCCACGCCGTACCCAGCTGGCGCCTCTCCGGCTCTCTGCTCGCCGCCGCCCCTTCCCCTGGGCATCTTCTTCTCCGGCGACAGTCGATACGACTGTCGCCCTGCCCCGGCCCCTTTCGTCTCCGTAGCTAGGTCAGAACTCCTCCCCATCTCCCCCTCTTTCTTTTCTTCACTGTCTTTTATTTGATTAAACCCTCGACCGCTCCTGTTCACCCTCACCTTCTCCGCCTCCGGCCATCCTCCGGCGAGCCGCTCCCATCACCCCAGCATCCCACACGACTCGCCGACCACCGCAGAACCTCCGCCTCCTCACCCTGATCAACCCCCGCCCTTCCACTTCCCCCACATCACCCTCTGCAACCCCACCGAACAAACCCATCCTCCGACCCACAGTCCGACCTAGGGCAGCCCTTGCATGCCGCCCAACGCCTCGCCACCACCCACACGAGCTTCGCCGCACTCTGGCGAAGCTCCCGGCACCTTCTGATTAGGCCGAGAGGCCGTTTTGCTGTGAACAGGCCACCCGACCTCCGCCGCCATTGCCACGCAGAAGGAGCTGCTTCCGCCTGCAGCTGCAGGCGCGCCACGCCCAGTGCCACGCCCAGATTCGACTCCCAGGCCTTGTGAGGCATTTCGACAAAACATCAGGCTCGCAGCTGGGGCGAAGGCTTCGCGTGAAGCCGCGATCGCCTGCTGCTTTCTCCGCTGCGGGCGCTCAATTGAGGTGGGACAATTAGTCCCACCTCGGAAAAGTCTGAAGAGGCGCAGCGGTTTAAAGCGAAAAAGTGCTGGAGGCTTACTGCCTCAGCACACGGGGTGAGGTCCCCTTCACCCGCCCGGTTACCCGGTCTCGTCCGCGCTCACGCCCCGCGGACCTGACCTGACCCGACCCGACTTAGACTGACCTGCACTCCTCGCCCACCACGCACGCCGGTGGGCCTGGACCCGGGCGCGACCCGTACCCGACTACCCGGCAACTCTGGGAGAGCTTTCCCAAGAGTGGTTTCAGAGAGAGAGAGACGCGGGGGGGGAGAGGGTAGAGTAGGTTTTGTCCTCTGATGTAAACTCTGAAATGTGCAGGCACAGGTGAAGAAGAAGGACCGCGGAAGAAGAAGGAAGCTGAGGGAGACACTGTAGCAACAAGCAGTTTAAGTCGTCTGATTGGAAAATCAGACGACGTCCTGAAGGGAAAAGAAGAAAGAAGGAGGGACGACGTCCTGACTGGAAAAAGAAAAGAAGAAAGAAGGAGATCTGAAGAACATCAGAAGAAGGCGAGGCAGAACACAAAAGAACAAGGGAACAGCTGAAAGAAGAAGAACATCACCACTGCAGAAGAAGAACATCACCTCTGCAGACAAAGAAGAAGAAGATAAAAGAAGATCTGAGACGAGGAGAAGCAAAGAGAAAAGAAGACAACAGATTCTTTCTCTCTCTTTCTTTATTTTTGTAAAAGAAACATGTATATCTCTAGAATACAACTTGCTCCCTGAGTTCGACCTCGGGAACTCTTTTATTTTCCGAGTAAAAATTTATATATTTGAAATGTTGGTAATAACTGGCTATACTACAACGCTATAACAATAAAACCCGGTTATATCCGCCTATCATTTTGGCACCGTTGCCGGGGAGCAACGGCTATTCTAGAGGTAAACATTCCTGTTTCTTTTTAATTTCTGATAATCTCCTCTCTTTTGTGCAGAAAACTACAGGAAATCAAGAAGACAAGCAACCGCGCGACAACCACTCCGAGGACAGGTAAATTTTTCCTCTCGCTATTAACCCCTAAAACTCTAAAGAGGAAGAAAAGAAAAGAACAAACAATATAGGGCTAACCTGTCTTCCATACTTAGTAACCATAAAAGTTGCATGTTTTCAACTCATTAGTCCTGCACACTATTAAGGGTATTTAAGGGCTAACACATTCTTGCTTGAGCCCTAATTACCCAACAAAGAACTAACTGGACCAAGTAGAGCTAACATAAGATTCAACATTAGGGTTTTAGAGACACACTACTTAAATCAAGAATGGAGAAAATCCAAAAGAAGTGTGCCTAAACCATTGATTGAAAATACCTATTCAAAAGAAAACCTAAAACAATTGGCTCTCTAAACACTTGAACCCTAAAAGACAAGACCTAAAAAGTTCTCAAAGAAAACAAGAGGTAAAGTTGACCCCTTGGGTCAACCAACCTTAAATTAGGTCACTCTTTGCACTTAAAAGACTAAAGTTCAAGTGAAACCTTAAGCACCCTGATCTTAAAATTGGTAGACTTAAGAGGTCAAGATCCCCATTCTGGTCTACCTGGAACCGCAGTGACAAGAGAGGTCGGGTGGGGGAAACCCTGTAACCCGTGGGGACGCTCTACCGTGTAGGGGTCTTCGCGGGACTCTCCCTCTCTGGCTGCCCAGGTAATTCTCAGGTGGACGATCTTTCTGATCAAGGGATCCATCTGCCCCGCACCACTATAGTCACCAAACACATTTTTGGGTGTCTTGATTGGGTCCAGCACCTTCTAAACTTACCTCTTCCAACAGTGCATGTACGGAAGGAGGTCCCTAAGACCACCCTTAAGACCTCCTTTAGAAATTCGCTCTCGTCAAGGCCAAGCCTCGGCGCCCGTATTTGTGCAGCAACACCCTCACATTATTCTCTCTTCTGATTCAGAACCAAGTTCTTCTTCTTTCCCCATCATGGCTCAGCCAGTTAAGGAAGAAAATAATCTGGAACACCAGCTCCAGCGACTCAATGACCTCTTCCAAAACTTCGTGCACCCACCACAGCGTCCTATGATGCGGGACCACTACAATCCTGCTGCGGTGGCCATTGAGCCTCGAGTCAGAATCCCGACTGGAGGACCTGATTCCGAATTAAAGCCCAACATGATTCATGCTATACCTAAATTCCATGGGCTTAATTCTGAAGATCCCTTCCAGCACATCAAACAGCTAAAGCATCTGGCCCACACTTTTGGATCAGATGCGCAAAATCGGGATATTCTTCTCATGAAGATGTTCTCCTTTTCTCTTATGGACAAGGCCGCCCATTGGTATCAAACTCGGACCCGGCCGATCAACACTTGGGAAGAACTTCAATCCGAGTTTTTGAAAAAGTTTTTTCCCGTTGGTCGGACCAACGTCTTGCGCCATCAGATTACACACTTCACTCAACAATCAGGAGAACCTCTCCATGAGGCATGGGATCGTTTTCAGGATCTCATGAGAAAGTTCCCCCATCACGGAGTTCCTAAATGGGAACAAGTCCAATCTTTTTACCAGGGACTCCGTGAGGACATCCGCCTTTTCGTCAATGCAACTTGCGGAGGAAACATCATGGGTCAACATGAAGACACCGTATGGGGGATTCTCGAAAACATGTGCGAGAACTCCATCAACAATGACTCCATGGGATTATTCGACAGAACGAATACCCGCGCAGCGACGAATCTTAAGGGAGCACATGAGACGCAGGGCCTGTCCGCATCAGTCGACCTAGAATTAATGGCCAGTCGATTGGACAAGGTCTCATTCATTGAAAAGAAGGTGGATGAGCTGACTCAGCACTTGCAGCGAGCCACCTCCGCGCGCAACTCCTTTGCACAACCTCCTTCCACACAGGAGACTGTGCAAAACATCCTCCACCGATCTTCCCCTGGGATGGAGCCATATCCATCCCCATCTGATTCTTGGATCGGAGGATCATCCGATCCTTTCTACACCAGCCGGGGGAACTCCATTCCCCCTTTCCCTGATTCTCAGGAGGTTCCTCAGACCTGCGAGGACCTCAACGCCATCCAGAACGACCCATTCTCCAACACTTACAACCCTGGATGGCGAAACCATCCCAATTTTCAATGGGCGGAAAATTCCCAAACCCAAAGACCACCTTTTCAGTCCCGCCCACAGCCCTCTCGTCACTACCAGCCGCCTCAGCCTCGGCCCAACCCTACTTATCCATCAGGGCCAAATCAGGATCAAATGTCCTTAATCCTTCAGACTCTGGCTGACATTCAAAAAACGAGTGCGGCTATTCAAAAACAGCACAAGGACGAACTTACAGAAGTTAAAACTCAACTGGCCCAGTTGGCGAATTCTCGCCAGCCAGGCACACTCCCGTCCCAACCCCTTCCTAACCCAAATAACGTGCCAACCCAGAAGCGCGTTATGAATCCAAATTTAGGCCACGCACAATGGATTTATTAGGCCCCTACTGCTCCATCTCCAGACGAGATGGAGGCTTCAACTTCTTATGCGGGATTTCAGCAGCAGCCACCCCTCTTACAAAACCCAAACCAAAATCAGGCCGGATTAAATTCTGTAACAACACGTAGTGGTAAAACAACTCAAGACCCGCATTATCCAAACCACTCCAAGCCTGATAACCATGACCCTATGGTAGTTATCCAAGATACCGCTGTTCCGGATCCACAACCTGGACCAATCCTAGAAGAACCAACCAAGATCCCGTTTCCCGAGGCCCTGACCAAGGGAAAGAAGACCACCAAACCCGTGGCCCCTGAGGAGGACCTGGTCAAGCTCTTTGAGCAGGTCCACATAAACATCCCCTTGATGGATGCAATCCACCACGTACCAGCTTACGCACGATTTCTAAAGAATATATGTACACCCCAGCGTAAGCCGCGAACCAAGGGAGGGAGCCCAATTGTTCTGTCAGAGCAAGCCAGCTCTGTAATCCTTAGTAGACTCCCGCCCAAGGCAAAAAATCCTGGGACTCCCCTGATTTCCTGTAAGATAGGTGGTACCCAATTTGATAGAGCATTGTTAGACTTGGGTGCATCCATAAACCTGATACCCACATCCTTACTTGACCATCTAGAAGAATCTGAGTAAAACCAACTCAGGTGACATTACAATTAGCAGATCGATCTATAAAGTCACCAAAAGGGATTCTCGAGGATGTTATCGTAAGAGTGCGGGATTTCTATTTTCCAGTGGACTTTATAGTCTTAGATATGGATGCACCTGAGAACCCTAGGGATACACCAATCATTCTAGGGAGACCTTTCTTGGCTACTGCTAGAGCCAACATCAGCTGTGAGGAGGGCCAAATAGAGCTTAAGTTTGGAGATCAAACACTGAAAATTGATATATTTAAGGCCCAACAAGGAATTAATTGCGGCGTCATCGAACAAATTTGTGACATCAAGACTTTGGTTGATGAATCACACCTCCAGAATGACTCGATTATGCCTCATCAACCACAGAAGGATCTTGACCCGCAAACGGAGGAGTCGAATCCAGATATGAACAACCCAGTAACTCCCACCCTTGAACCTCACATCTATACAGAACCACCCGCTGCTGCTGAAAACCCCATCCTCGAACTGAAACCCCTTCCTGCTCACTTGAAATACGTCTTTTTGGGTTCTAATCAGACCCTTCCTGTGATTATCAATTCCAACCTCAGTCCTGAACAGGAATCCCGTCTGATTGTTGTCCTCCAGCAACATCGCAGAGCCATCGGATGGACTCTCGATGATTTGACTGGAATAAGTCCCTCTTATTGTACTCATCATATCTATTCAGAAGAGGGCACACGACCTTCTCGTGAAATGCAGAGACGCTTAAACCCCAATCTGCAGGAGGTCGTGAAAAAGGAGATCATCAAGTGGTTAGATGCCGGGATCATCTACCCGATCTCCGATAGTCGTTGGGTGAGCCCAATTCAGGTCGTGCCCAAGAAGGCAGGACTCCCCACTATAACGACTGAGACCGGAGAAATCATTCCAACCCGATTAGCCAACTCGTGGAGAGTCTGTATAGATTACCACCGACTAAATTCCTCCACAAAGAAGGATCATTTCCCACTACCCTTCTTGATCAAATTCTCGAAAAACTTGCGGGAAATAGGTTCTTCTGCTTTCTTGACGGGTACTCCGGTTATAACCAGGTGGCAATCCATCCTGAGGACCAAGAAAAGACCACGTTCACCTGCCCCTTCGGAACATACGCTTTCCGAAGGATGCCTTTCGGTCTTTGCAATGCACCCGCTACTTTTCAGCGATGCATGCTTGCCATATTCTCAGATATGGTAAGTGATTATCTGGAAGTCTTCATGGATGACTTTTCAGTTTTCGGAGCATCATTCGACGATTGCCTCCAACACTTGGTCCAGATACTCAGGCGGTGCATCGATGTGAATTTGGTTCTTTCCTGGGAAAAGAGCCATTTCATGGTGCCTGAGGGAATTGTCCTGGGACACTCAATTTCGGAGAAAGGTATCCAAGTGGATCGAGCTAAGGTTAATCTGATTTCTCACCTTCCTATGCCTAGCTCGATTAGGGACATCCGTTCCTTTTTAGGGCATGTCGATTTTTATCGACGATTTATCCCTGATTTTTCAAAAATCGCGCGCCCCCTGACCACTCTTCTCTCCAAGGATGTTCCTTTCGAAATTTCCAAGGAATGCACTCAAGCATTTGAAATCCTGCGTGACCGAGTCACCCAAGCCCCGATCCTACAGTCCCCTGATTGGTCTCAACCCTTTGAGATCATGTGCGATGCATCCGACTTCGCTGTAGGAGCGGTTTTGGGGCAGAAAATTGACAGGAAACCTGTGGTCATTTACTACGCCAGCAAAACACTCGATGAGGCTCAGCGTAACTATACGGTTACTGAGAAAGAGCTGCTAGCTGTAGTATTTGCCCTAGAAAAGTTCAGATCGTACCTTCTGGGTTCCCGTGTCATCATATACTCGGATCACACAGCTGTGAGGCATCTCCTTGCAAAGAAGGACGCGAAACCTCGATTAATCCGATGGATCTTGCTGTTGCAAGAATTTGACCTTGAGATTCGCGACAAAGCGGGAAAGCAAAATATGGTAGCTGATCACTTGTCCCGTCTTCCTTCTCAAATAATTGACCCTTCCGGACCCATCACTGAGCATTTTCCCGATGAGCACCTGCTGACTATTGGTACTAGCCTTCCATGGTTTGCTAATGTAGTAAATTACTTGGCATCTCATCAGATCCCGTCCGATTGGCCGAAGGCCAAGAAAGACAAATTACGTTCCGATGCCAAGTATTACATTTGGGAAGACCCGTACCTCTTCCGCATAGGTGCCGATCAGATCATCCGGAGATGTGTCCCGGAAGGGGAATTCAACAATATCCTCTCTTTCTGCCATGACCAGGCATGCGGTGGCCATTTCGCCGGGCATAAAACCGCATCAAAAGTCCTCCAGTGCGGCTTTTACTGGCCCACACTGTTCAAAGACGCATACAATCACTGCAAGGCATGCAGTCGTTGCCAGACTTTGGGCAACATGAGCCATCGCGACATGATGCCTATGCAACCGATTCTAGTATGCGAAATCTTTGATGTTTGGGGGATTGATTTTATGGGCCCCTTTCCTGTTTCGGATGGTTTCGAATACATTCTGTTGGCTGTGGACTACGTGTCCAAATGGATCGAAGCCATACCGACCCGAACCTGTGATCACAAAATCGTTCTCAAATTCATTCATCAACACATTTTCTCAAGGTTCGGGATTCCTCGTGCAATAATCTCTGATGGGGGGACCCATTTCACAAATGCTCAGTTTAGGTCACTGATGACCAAATACGGGGTGTCTCACCGAATCTCTACTCCTTACCACCCCCAAACTAATGGTCTAGCTGAGCTGTCTAATCGGGAGATCAAGAAAATCCTGCAAGTCACTGTTCGACCTGACAGGAAGGACTGGTCATCCCGACTTCCAGAAGCATTGTGGGCCTATAGGACCACCCACAAGACCCAATTGGGCATGTCTCCCTTTAGACTGGTGTACGGAAAGGCATACCACCTTCCCGTAGAGCTGGAGCATAAAGCCTATTGGGCAGTACGGAACTGTAATCTAGATCTTTCCAAGGCTGGGACCCACAGAAAACTCCAAATCAGCGAGATCGATGAATTACGCCTAGACGCATACGAGAACTCGCAGATCTACAAGGAGCGGGTTAAAGCCTTCCACGACAAACACATCTCGAGAAAGATCTTTCATCCTGGTCAAAAGGTCCTACTCTTTGATGCCCGACTAAAACTCTTCCCAGGAAAACTGAGATCCAAGTGGGTCGGACCATATTTGGTCCGACAGGTTTTTGGAAATGGAGCAATCGAAATCAGTCCACTCAGCCACGATTCTGAACCTTTCATCGTGAACGGTCAGAGACTCAAGCCGTTCATTGATGTAACTTCTACTGATTTGGCTGAAGCATCTTATATCCTCCTTTCCCCTTGAGCTTATTGCACCCAGCCGATGGCGTAAAACTCAGCGCTTAACGGGAGGCAGCCCGTCATTCTCTTTGAAAACCTGAAACTTGTTCTGACACCTTTTTGCACTTGAAGTTCACACTTTAAGACAGCCGACTCCACCTCAGATGCTTGCATCTGGGATTAGAAATCGTCCGCAAAAATTCAACCCGACCCATCCACTCATCCAAATTTCTGTCTTAAGGAATGAACTAAGTTAATAAAAACCCCCTAAGTTACAATGAGGACATTGCAAATCTTAGGCATGGGGGGGTATGAAAGTGCAAAACTTGTAAGAAAAGGTTTCAAACAAAAAAAAAATTCACATATGCCAAAAACACCATAAAAATTAAAAAAATTTTCGAAAAAGAATAAAAGGAGAAGGAAATTTTGTGAAGGACAAAAGAAACAAAATGAAAAAGGAGCACAAAATTATGAGAAAAGGCGATAGTCATTAGTAAGGAACTAAGAAATTAACCTAAGTTCTAGACCTCATTCAAGAAAATAACTGAAAAGTGCACAATGAGATTAGTAAGAATGCAAACCTTAGGCATTCTTGAATAGACTCTTAGTACCCATTAAGATCTGGACACTCCTCAAGAGGTTGAGGAAAATGAAAAGCTGAAGTATTAGGTTTAAGGCTTAGGGAGTATTTGGCCTCGTTAACTAATTTTTGGTTTACGGGACTCAGTAACCTAAGCACCCTAACCTCACACACAGCCTGATTCAGTAAGCGTAAAAATCAGAATCACGCAGAAGCGTCGCAAAATTCTGAAAAGAACACCTAGAATAGGAGCGGCCGATCAACACAAGTTGATTTGGACGAGTTCCTAGCGCGGAGAGGCGGGAAATCCCCTCGAAGATGCGTAACAAAATATCATCTCCTCGGTGCTTGTCTCTTAGGATATTTACATATCCTACTGGGGGCATGTAAGCACTCTGCTGGTTCAGATTCCATGGATGGCATTATCTCGAAGTGTCAATTGCCAGGGTCTGGATTCGGCCACGGAACACCATGGATGGGATTATCTCGAAATCTCAATAGCCAGGGTTCCGGGGGTTGCCATGGGCGGTGCTATCTCGAAGCATCGATCGCCAGGAACCCTTGAGGATTGATGATGGGAGCAAGGAATCTGATACAGACCGTGTTGAAAAGCCAATCCTAGGCTAGAACTAAAAAGAAAAAGAGAGAGAAAACTCTCCAAACAGAAAAACTTTCTATCTCTCTCTTACAAAACGCACTGCGAACTGAGCTAGGGCTAAAATCATTTCAAGCACGGGTGCTTTAACCACAAAGTCCAATAAACCTTAGGTTAGTTCTTGTGGACCTTAAAAACCTTTGCTAAAGACTGAGGCTAAGGCTAGACAGATTTGGATCTTGATTGGTACTAGAGTACCTTTTAAGCCTATGGTCAGCATTCTAACCTAATCTATGCTCAAATAAAAAAGGCACTTATCTAAAACTATTAAAAACTTCATGGTCTAGAACAAGGGTTGAAACCTTAAGTTTTTGCTAAGGGACTAGCAAAAGCTAGGCATGGGGGTATGATGAGAACCTCATCATGAGCCATAACTAGCTCATTTTGACCTAATACAAAGGATAAAAGCTCCTACATATCTCAAGGAAAGGCTTAACTCAGAGAATTCTGAGTTTAAGGAGAAAACAAGTCATAAGGGGTAAAAATGCAATTTTACCAGTATAATCTGCATACAGGGTAATTCAGGGCCCAAACATAGGTCAAAGCAACTTAATAAGAATAAAAGTGGGATGAGATGATCTAGCAAGGGCTACAGCAATTCCAAGGAACTAAATGATAATCTGTAACCCTAAAACAACCCACTTCAATTCACGAGGTTCAAGGCAAAGTAAAAATAGAATAAACCCTCTAAAATTGATAGAAAAATAATCTCTAGGGTTTAGAACCTTCAATTTGGCCTTCAGAACCCATTTTTGACCTACATTGAGAACCATGCCCAATTAATAACTTAATTTGGGTTTTCGCATAAATTGACCGGTCAAACAAGGTTTAATATAAAAATGAAATTCACCATCAGATTCCTTAGGTCCTAATTAATCATGTATAAAAACTTGAGCCTAAGAAGAAACCTCCTTGACCAACTTTACACTTTGGTCCTCATATATTTACTTTTTGGCCCTCAACTTTTGAACCCTCGCATTTTGGCCCCTAACTCTCCTTCGTTCTTTGCGTTCAGGTCCCCCTGCAAAACCTGCCAGCACCATGCTCCGGCGACCTTGCGCGGAGCATGGCGCCGCGCAGGGTGAGGGGGAGAGCCTGGCAAGTAAACCGGGGGTGCCCTGCGTCGTCAGCCGTCGCAGGGACACCCCCTGGTCGCTGTAACCCACCATACCGACCGTGCGAACGCACGGACGGTATGGGTCTCCATCTCCGGCGTCCTCCGGCGAGGGAGACACGTCGTCTCCCTCCGCCTTCCTCCCTGTTTTGATCCCTATAAATACCCCCGTCGCTCCACCAACCTCGGCAGCTCGGATCTGACGGAGAAAACCCCCAACTTTCCTCTCTTCTCACTCCGGCAGACGCCCACCAGCTCCGGCGGTTCCTCCTCCTCCTCCTCTTCGCTCTGCCGCAATACCAGCAGCAGGGACTTCTTCCCCTGCTCTTCCCGCGCCACGCCGTACCCAGCTGGCGCCTCTCCGGCTCTCTGCTCGCCGCCGCCCCTTCCCCTGGGCATCTTCTTCTCCGGCGACAGTCGATACGACTGTCGCCCTGCCCCGGCCCCTTTCGTCTCCGTAGCTAGGTCAGAACTCCTCCCCATCTCCCCCTCTTTCTTTTCTTCACTGTCTTTTATTTGATTAAACCCTCGACCGCTCCTGTTCACCCTCACCTTCTCCGCCTCCGGCCATCCTCCGGCGAGCCGCTCCCATCACCCCAGCATCCCACACGACTCGCCGACCACCGCAGAACCTCCGCCTCCTCACCCTGATCAACCCCCGCCCTTCCACTTCCCCCACATCACCCTCTGCAACCCCACCGAACAAACCCATCCTCCGACCCACAGTCCGACCTAGGGCAGCCCTTGCATGCCGCCCAACGCCTCGCCACCACCCACACGAGCTTCGCCGCACTCTGGCGAAGCTTCCGGCACCTTCTGATTAGGCCGAGAGGCCGTTTTGCTGTGAACAGGCCACCCGACCTCCGCCGCCATTGCCACGCAGAAGGAGCTGCTTCCACCTGCAGCTGCAGGCGCGCCACGCCCAGTGCCACGCCCAGATTCGACTCCCAGGCCTTGTGAGGCATTTCGACAAAACATCAGGCTCGCAGCTGGGGCGAAGGCTTCGCGTGAAGCCGCGATCGCCTGCTGCTTTCTCCGCTGCGGGCGCTCAATTGAGGTGGGACAATTAGTCCCACCTCGGAAAAGTCTGAAGAGGCGCAGCGGTTTAAAGCGAAAAAGTGCTGGAGGCTTACTGCCTCAGCACACGGGGTGAGGTCCCCTTCACCCGCCCGGTTACCCGGTCTCGTCCGCGCTCACGCCCCGCGGACCTGACCTGACCCGACCCGACTTAGACTGACCTGCACTCCTCGCCCACCACGCACGCCGGTGGGCCTGGACCCAGGCGCGACCCATACCCGACTACCCGGCAGCTCTGGGAGAGCTTTCCCAAGAGTGGTTTCAGAGAGAGAGAGACGCGGGGGGGGGAGAGGGTAGAGTAGGTTTTGTCCTCTGATGTAAACTCTGAAGTGTGCAGGCACAGGTGAAGAAGAAGGACCGCGGAAGAAGAAGGAAGCTGAGGGAGACACTGTAGCAACAAGCAGTTTAAGTCGTCTGATTGGAAAATCAGACGACGTCCTGAAGGGAAAAGAAGAAAGAAGGAGGGACGACGTCCTGACTGGAAAAAGAAAAGAAGAAAGAAGGAGATCTGAAGAACATCAGAAGAAGGCGAGGCAGAACACAAAAGAACAAGGGAACAGCTGAAAGAAGAAGAACATCACCACTGCAGAAGAAGAACATCACCTCTGCAGACAAAGAAGAAGAAGATAAAAGAAGATCTGAGACGAGGAGAAGCAAAGAGAAAAGAAGACAACAGATTCTTTCTCTCTCTTTCTTTATTTTTGTAAAAGAAACATGTATATCTCTAGAATACAACTTGCTCCCTGAGTTCGACCTCGGGAACTCTTTTATTTTCCGAGTAAAAATTTATATATTTGAAATGTTGGTAATAACTAGCTATACTACAACGCTATAACAATAAAACCCGGTTATATCCGCCTATCAGGTTGCAATTTCTGGCAGACTCGTTTACACACTTTTCGATTCCGGCGCTACACACTCATTTGTCGCAGCCAGTTTCGCAGTTAGTTTGGACCAGGATTATACACTGTTAGAAAATCCGTTCGTAATCAGAGGTCCGAGTGGTCAGCTATTTGTAGCTGAGGAGGTGTACACGGATTGCGAGGTCAGCGTTGGAGGACATAGCCTACCAGCTGACCTGATTATGATCCAAATAGAGGACTTTGGTGTGATTCTGGGGATGGATTGGCTGTCCGCTTACCACGCCTTGGTGGACTGTTTTGAGAGGAAGATTGTCTTCTCCATTCCGGAGTTGCCTTCTTTCGAGTTTCACGGACAGCCAGTGGACGGGGGTTTCAGGTGCATTTCGGCACTTCGGGCGGTGAGACTTTTGAGCCAGGGGTGTGAGGGCTTCCTAGCCTGTGTGGTGGCAGAGCCCAGCCCTGTGGTAGACTTCCAGAGCATCCCGGTGGTCAGAGAGTACCCCGACGTGTTTCCAGACGAGTTACCAGGACTACCGCCTGAGCGTGAGATCGAGTTTGAGATCTCACTAGTACCAGGGACCAGCCCCATCTCCACCGCGTCATACAGGATGGCACCGCTTGAGCTGCGAGAGCTCAAGTCCCAGTTGCAGGACCTTTTGGAGAAAGGTTTCGTGAGGCCCAGTGCGTCTCCCTGGGGAGCCCCGGTACTGTTTGTGAAGAAGAAGGATGGGACCCTACGCCTTTGTGTGGACTACCGACAGCTGAATAGGGTCACCATTAAGAACAGATATCCGCTGCCGAGGATCGACGGTTTGTTTGACCAGTTGCGGGGTGCCACGGTGTTTTCCAAGATAGACTTGATGTCTGGATACCACCAGTTGAGGATCAGGGAGACCAACGTCTCCAAGACAGCTTTCCGCACCCGATACGGACACTATGAGTTTTTGGTCATGCCGTTTGGGCTGACCAATGCCTCCGCTGCTTTCATGGACCTGATGAACCGGGTGTTTAGACCGTACTTGGACCAGTTCGTGGTGGTTTTCATAGATGATGTACTCATCTATTCTAGAGATCGGACGCAGCACGGACAGCACTTGCGGATGGTTCTGGAAACTCTGAGACGACGCAGGCTGTACGCCAAATACAGCAAGTGCGAGTTCTGGTTGAGGGAGGTGACCTTCTTGGGTCATGTGATCTCTGGAGACGGCCTGGCGGTGGACCCCGCCAAGGTCGAGGCAGTGCTCAGGTGGGAGAGACCGCGTTCAGTCACTGAAATCCGCAGTTTCCTGGGACTAGCTGTCTACTATAGACGGTTCATCACAGGGTTTTCGCAGATTGCGCGTCCTATGACACAGTTGACCCGGAAGGACGTGCCTTTTGCTTGGACAGACGCCTGTGAGGCGTGTTTTCTGGAGCTGAAGGAGAGGTTGACCTCGGCTCCCGTGCTCACCATCCCTGACAGTAGTGGCGGGTTCATTGTGTACACGGACGCTTCCTTGCAGGGGTTAGGAGGTGTGCTCATGCAGATGGGACAAGTTGTCGCTTACGCTTCGCAGCAACTGAAGCCCCATGAGCATACCTACCCTACCCACGACCTAGAGTTGGCAGCTGTTGTCTTCGCGCTGAAGACCTGGAGGCACTACTTGTACGGTGAGACCTTCGAGATTTTTACAGATCACAAGAGCCTCAGATATCTTTTTGACCAGAAGGAGCTCAACATGAGACAGAGACGTTGGTTGGAGCTCCTGAAGGACTACGATTGCAGCATCTCCTACCACCCGGGGAAGGCCAATGTGGTGGCTGACGCCATGAGCCGTAAGGCGCCCACACGCTTGGCCAGTCTACAGTTACAGAGTTGGAGACTTTTGGAGGACGTGGGAAGTTGGAGACCTCTAGAGTTACGAGGGTACTGTGGGGCAGTGACGGTGACACGACAGACCAGGCCAGAGCTGATAGACCGTATCATCACAGGACAGATGGCCGATCCGTACTTGCAGACCTTGCTCGACAGAGTACTATCAGGAGACCGAGGGGACTTCTCTTTCACAGACCAGGTGCTACGTTTGAGGGGACGGCTGTGCGTTCCCAGAGACGAGGAGCTGTTGAGAGAGCTCCTAACTGAGGCACACGGTTCCAGATTCACCATACATCCCGGGAACACGAAAATGTACCACGACTTGAGACGCGAGTTTTGGTGGAGAGGGATGAGGCGGGATGTGGGTGAGTTCGTGAAGCAGTGCTTAGTGTGCCACCAGGTGAAAGCCGAGCATCAGAGGCCTGCAGGGCCGCTTCAGCCGCTTCCAGTACCAGAGTGGAAGTGGGAGAGCATCACCATGGACTTGGTGGTGGGCTTACCCATTACCCAGCGGGGACACGACGCAGTCTGGGTAATAGTGGATAGACTGACGAAGACGGCGTGTTTCTTGCCGATCCGAGTCACTTTGGGACCAGCACAGTTGGCAGAGAGGTATATCAGTGATGTGGTAGGACTAAACGGAGTTCCGCGGGAGATCGTATCCGACCGGGATACCCGCTTTACATCCCAGTTTTGGGCTGAGTTTCAGCAGGCCTTGGGGACGAGGTTGAGGTTTAGCACAGCTTACCACCCCCAGACGGACGGACAGTCTGAGCGCACGATACAGACACTTGAGGACCTTTTGCGTGCCTGTGTACTGGACTGGAGGGGCTCTTGGGAGGAGCACCTGCCCCTGGCGGAGTTTGCATACAACAATAGTTATCACTCGAGCTTCGGCATGGCTCCCGACGAGGCTCTGTACGGACGGAAGTGTATGGCACCCTTGAGTTGGGTTGAGGTGGGGACCAAGTGGGAAGTTGGCCCCAGGTTGATCCGGCAGAGTCAGGAGGTAGTTGAGCAGATCCACAGGCGACTCCGCATTGTCAGGAGCAGACAGAAGAGCTACGCGGATCGGAGACGCAGAGAGGTGCAGTTTGAGGTTGGGGACCACGTCTTCCTTCGTGTGTCGCCCATGAAGGGCCTACAGCGGTTTGGGGTCAGAGGGAAGCTCGCGTCGAGGTTCGTAGGGCCCTTTGAGGTCCTGAAGCGGGTTGGACCCGTTGCTTACAGACTTGCCCTTCCCCCGCAGCTTTCTAGTGTGCACGACGTGTTCCACGTGTCCAACCTCAGGAAGTACGTAGCCGATTCCAGTCACGTACTGAGTCACGAGAGCGTCGAGGTGAGCGACGACCTGACCTACCCCGAGCGGCCAGTGCAGATCCTAGACCGAGCCGTCCGCAGTTTGAGACGAAAGCAAGTACCCCTGGTAAAGGTTTTGTGGAGGAGCCAGCGGTACGAGGAGGCTACCTGGGAGCCTGAGGCGGCAATGCGGGAGCGGTACCCGGAGCTTTTCGCGGGTATGTCTTTTCGGACCGGCTTCGGTCCTCTTTGAGTTTGTTATGGTTATTTGGACGTCTTTTCCCGCACCCTAGTTGGCGCAAGTTTCGGGGACGAAACTTCCTTTAAGTTTGTTATATTGTAACGAACGCGTGCCCCAGACACCTTTTAAGACGTCTGGGAGGTGGCCCAGACGTCTGAAAAGACGTCTGGGAGAACATCCAGACGTCTGACCAGACGTCTAGGATCGTTTCCTGACGTCTGTAAAATAGTTTTTTTTTCGCACGAGAGATTCGTCTGCACGCCTGTGCGCGCAGACCCGCGATTCCTCTCTCTCTCTTTTTCCCTCTCTCTCTCTGCGGCTGCAGGCCTGCCGCACTCTCTCTCCCTCCTCCTCGCGCGGCCTTAGAAGGCCACGGCTCCCCTCCTGTCGTCTCCACCGTCCCCTTCCTCTTCTCCTTCCTGTGCGCGAGAGCGAGCGAGCGCGGGGGCGGCAGCGACGGCCGCAGTGAGCGCGGAGGAGGTGCTGCATGCGAGGGCGGAGCTCTGCCGTGAGGGCGAGCTCGCCGGAGCGGCTTGGCCGGCCGGCGGAGGGCGCAGGGCCGACCGGAGTAGCAGACGCGCGAGGTGCGACGCGGGCGACGTCGCGAGCGGAGGCCGAGCGGTGCCCTGTTCTGGAAAAATTTCCAGAATCAGACGTCTCGGTTTATAGATAGACGGCGAGGGAGACGTCTGGAAGATCATACAGACGTCTGAAAGGTGAGTATTCCACTTTCTTCTTCCTTCCTGTCAACTGACCGTACTGAGGGAGGGAGTTGGCTGTGCGCAGGCTCGCTGATTCGTCAACCTTTGCGAATCAGACGTCTGGAAGTTGTACCAGACGGCGGAAGTGACTTCCAGACGTCCGGGGTGACCATCGGACGTCTGTGAGCTAGGCCAGACGTCCCCGCAGACTTCTGGACATCTGGGAAACCACGCTAAGCAGGTAATTCTCTGATCCACTTTTTAAGACGTCTAGAATAAGTTCCAGACGTCTGATTTTACACAGTGTCATCGTTTTCGACCCGTTTAGGGCCCGTTCAGGCTCCATTTTCCGCGATTCGAGTTGCGTTCTTTTCAGAATTAATTCCTCTACCCGTCTACAGTAGCTATACACTGTTTTGAGACTTCCCTTGTCTTTGATCCTTGTGATAGGACCTCGTTCAGTTGCAGCCTTGGGAGTCGCGGAGGCACGCGGGATTCCCGATCACGCCCCCATTACCCCCGTTGTACCTGGTAGAGTGGCTTTAAGTTATAAAAATCTGTTAAATTATGAAACCATAAATAGAACCTAGGACATTGCATGAACCCTAGGAATGAGAAATAGATGGAATGATAGCTCCTAGGTGTTGCATGAATCCTAGGACTGGAAAACTAGACTGTATGATAGATCCTAGGATATGGCATGAATCCTAGGATGGGAAAACTAGTGGAATGTATAATACTGCAGTCTTGGAAAATGGAAAGAGATAAAAAGCTGCCTGTAATTTGAATTAACAGCTGCCTATTGTGAATAGATAACGTGGTTGAGAACATGGATTGTAAGAATGTGAAACTGGAAAGTGAAACCAGGATGTTTGAGTAAAAAGGATGGAACCCTACGGGGAAGTAGGAGTAGAACTCCTGGAAAGTGAATGGAATAGTTTTGGGGAAGTGAGCTGGCCCTTGAGTACGGAGTACCAAGGAGAGCGACTGTCCCCCTATTTAGTGCAGAGCGGAGCCAGCCGCCCCAGGGACCCGGGGTTAGGACTGGCCACTCTGTACCGACTTGCTGGCCCTCGCGTACGTAGTACCGAGGAGAGCTACTAGTGTAGGGAGGTACTAGCTACCCCACGGGCCCCGGGGTTCTGCTAGCCTCCCACACCGACTTGTTAGGCCCGCTGGGGCAAACCAGGGTAGTCAGGCGAGGGTGCGCGGACTGTGAAGGGGCAAGGCCCCGGTTTGGTTACTGTGGAGTGGTTGGACCCCTGTTACTGAGAGGGCTCTGCCCTGGACTGGTTCCGTGCTGTGCTTTGGGCGCACCCGTTAACGGAAACGACTGACCGCGTGCCAGTACGGGTTAGCTACCTATGCGTTTATCGCGCGTGCCGCAGTCACCGTTACGTCTGTCAGTGACCTTGGGGTGGTTGACTGAGGGTAGGATCACCACGGGGGACTCTCCCGGCCAGGAGAGCAACACGTGTTACTTCTACTTTTAGGAAAAGACTGCAATCAAGATCGTTCCCACGAGGAACATTCGAGATCAAGTAAAAGATCTGAGCAATAAATGAAATAGTGAGACAATTGAAAGATGTGAATAAAAAAAGTAATAGAACATAACAGCTACTGTACACTCTACTGTTGTCTTTAGTTTTAGTTGCCACTCTACTCAGCGTTTTGCCGACGTGTTACACTCGTTACGTTTTTCAGGACCAGGTGTTGGGCAGCCAGGGTCAGCGGCTGCAGAGGACGCTGGGCCGAGTAGGGTCCAGTAGGGTTACTACTGTCTTTTGTACCTCTTTGTTTGCGTTATAGTGAGTAGTTCTTGTTTCCGCTGTGTTTTTCTTTACCTGCAGTTCATGTTATATGATAAATGTTGTTCTACTGTTGTGGTGGTATCTACTGTAGTAGTTTCTTTCCTTACTGCTGTACTTTCTTACTGTTAGTTATATTCATGCTGAATGGGATTTATTTTACTGCTCTTTTGGTTACTTCCTCGTTGGACGACTAGGTCTTGGGATTAGTCGAGTCAGTCCGGTTCTCGTGTCTCGTAGGGACTCGGGAACCGGGTCGTTACACTGCAGAAGTGCTACACAAGTCTTATGACCTGTAGTAAGGCTGTATGACCTCCAGATGAGGTTCCGAATCATCTCAGAGGATGATTCTGCTCCTATTGGTGAAGGGAAGAGGTGCTAGGAAGCTACTGGAAGACGAAGAAGCTCAAAAGCTTCAAGCAGGAGCTTCAGAGTTCCAAATTGAACTCTAAAAAGCTTGACAGACAGCTAAAGGGCAGTTGCATCTAATTAAACAACCTCTGAAGGTTGTGAAGAATCCATCTGGGCAGTAATTTCACTAGAATCTCATCAGAAATGTACTGAAGTCAGTTTTGGATTCAAATGAACCCAAATTGCACAGAACTTGAATTCATATGAAATTCTAATGTAAACTCATCCAAATCAATCTTAAATCATTTATAATCATCCCAGAAATCATTTAAACTCATCAATTTCTCTAATTGGTGTCTAAATCATTCAATCGAACCTGAGTTTGACCACTGAACCTGGAAACTTGACTTTCTTCATTAGGCTATCTCAGATGAAATTAATGCCTTAAATCAATTTTGTTTCACCTCAGGAACAGATTCAGGGTCTCAAAAGGAAGTTTCAACTAAGAAACCTAGGGTTTCAGGTCAGTCGCCTGAGATCTAAAGTGAGTTTTTTTGACAGAACAAACTAAAGCTTTTCTAAGTGTTTGATCTTCAGGACTGATTTCAGAGCATCCTCCTGATGCTTCTAGACCTCTTTAATCAGGTTAAACCCTAACCAACAGTCTTCTCCAACTCTACCGGAGTTGGGGAAGACAAAGATCTAGATGGAGCTCCAGACTTCAAATCATCAAAATGAACACCAAATCATAATCCTCAAACCTCAATTAAGCAATCTGGAGCTTCTTAAGAAGTTCTATAGGCTAAAGACAACTTTTTGACTCGCCGGAGCTCCGATGAGTCCAGACAATGGCTAAAAGTGTATGTAAATCATCAAAATAGGCCATTGAAGATCTGAAATGTTTCCTAAGGTAACAAGGAACCTCAGGAGCTCATTAATTCATTCAATTATTGATTAAAATGAAAGGTATACAATGAATTTACAGTGAGTGTAATCTAAGTTCGCTGGAACTCAAGACAAGTTCTCTCACTCAATTGAGCAGAGGGAACTAATCAGTGGGATGTGGCGATGATATACAGGTGACTAATTAGGTGGAGGAACTGTAACAACCCGGTTCCCGAGTCCCTACGAGACACGAGAACCGGATCGACTCGACTAATCCCAAGACCTAGTCGTCCAACGAGGAAGTAACCAAAAGAGCAGTAAAATAAACCACATTCAGCATAAATATAACTAATAGTAAGAAAGTACAGCAGTAAGGAAAGAAACTACTACAGTATATACCATCACAACAGTAGAACAACATTTATCATATAACATGAACTGCAGGTAAAAAAAAGTACAGCGGAAACAAAAACTACTCACCATAACGGAAACAAAAGAGGTACAAAAGACAGTGGTAACTCTACTGGACCCTACTCGGCCCAGTGTCCTCTGCAGCCGCTGACCCTGGCTGCTCAACACCTGGTCCTGAAAAAGGTAACGAGTGTAACACGTCAGCAAAACGCTGAGTAGAGTGGCAACTAAAACTAAAGACAACAGTAGAGTGTACAGTAGCTGTTATGTTCTATTACTTTCTTTATTCACATCTTTCAATTGTCTCACTATTTCATTTATTCCTTAGACTTTTACTTGATCTCGAATGTTCCTCGTGGGAACGATCTTGATTGCAGTCTTTTCCAAAAAGTAGAAGTAGCACGTGGTGCTCTCCTGGCCGGGAGAGTCCCCCGTGGTGATCCTACCCTCAGTCAACCACCCCAAGGTCACTGACAGACGTAACGGTGACTACAGCACGCACGATAAACGCACAGGTAGCTAAGCCGTACTGGCACGCGGTCAGTCGTTTCCGTTAACGGGTGCGCCCAAAGCACAGCACGGAACCAATCCAGGGCAGAGCCCTCTCAGTAACAGGGGTCCAACCCCTCCACAGTAACCAAACCGGGGCCTTGCCCCTCCACAGTCCGCGCACCCTCGCCTGACTACCCTGGTTTACCCCAGCGGGCCTAACAAGTCGGTGTGGGAGGCTAGCAGAACCCCGGGGCCCGTGGGGTAGCTAGTACCTCCCTACACTAGTAGCTCTCTTCGGTACTACGTACGCGAGGGCCAGCAAGTCGGTACAGAGTGGCCAGTCCTAACCCCGGGTCCCTGGGGCGGCTGGCTCCGCTCTGCACTAAACAGGGGGACAGTCGCTCTCCTTGGTACTCCGTACTCAAGGGCCAGCTCACTTCCCCAATACTATTCCATTCACTTTCCAGGAGTTCTACTCCTACTTCCCCGTAGGGTTCCATCCTTTTTACTCAAACGTGCAGGTTTCACTTTCCAGTTTCACATTCTTACAATCCATATTCTCAACCACGTTATTTATTCACAACAGGCAGCTGTTAATTCAAATTACAGGCAGCTTTATATCTCTTTCCATTTTCCAAGACTGCAGTATTATACATTCCACTAGTTTTCCCATCCTAGGATTCATGCCATATCCAAGGATCTATCATACAATCTAGTTTTCCAGCCCTAGGATTCATGCAACACCTAGGAGCTAGCATTCCATCTATTTCTCATTCCTACGATCCATGCAGTGTCCTAGGTTTTATTTATGGTTCCATAATTTAACAGATTTTATTAATAACTTAACGCCACTCTACCAGGTACAACGGGAGTAATGGGGGCGTGATCGGGAATCCCGCGTGCCTCCGCGACTCCCAAGACTGCAACTGAAGGAGGTCCTATCACAAGGATCAAACACAAGGAGTGTCTCAAAACAGTGTACAGCTACTGTAGACGGGTAGCGGAATTAATTCTGAAAAGAACGCAACTCGAATCGCGGAAAACGGAACCCGAACGGGCCCCAAACGGGTCAAAAACGACGACACTGTGCAAAATCAGACGTCTGGAACTTCTTCCAGACGTCTTAAAAAGTGGATCAGAGAATTACCTGTTCAGCGTGGTTTACCAGACATCCAGAAGTCTGCGGGGGCGTCTAGCCTAGCTCCCAGACGTCCGATGGTCACCCCGGTAGTCTGGGGGTCGCTCCCGCCGTCTGGTACAACAGCCAGACGTCTGATTCGCATTGGATGGCGAATCACCGAGCCTGCGCACACCCATCTCCCTCCCTCAGTACGATCAGTCGACAGGAAGGAAGAAGAAGACGGAAAACTCACCTTTCAGACGACTGGAAGGTCTTCAAGACGTCGCCCTCGCCGTCTGGCTATCAACCCAGACGTCGGATTCTGGAAATTTTTCCAGAATCAGGGCGCCACCTGGCCTCCGCTCGCGATGCCGCCCGCGTCGCACCTCTCGCGCCTGCTGCTCAGACCGCAGCAGTCCCACTTGCGCCGTTCCGCACCCCCTGCGCCCTCCGCCGGCCGGCCCTAGCAGCCCCGACGAGCTCGCCCTCACGGCAAAGCTCCGCTCTCGCACGCAGCACCCCCTCCGCGCTCACTGCGGCCGTCGCCGCCTCAGCAACCTCGCGCTCACTCGCTCTCGCGCACAGGAAGGAGAAGAGGAAGGGGTGGAGACGACGGGGGGGAGCGCGTGGCCTTTTAAGGCCACGCGAGGAGGAGAGAGAGGACGCGGCAGGCGTCTGCAGCCGCAGAGAAAGAGGGAATAAGCGAATATCCGATCTGCGCGCTCAGGCGTGCAGATGACCCACGCGTGTCGAAATTAACGGATTTCCAGACGTCTGGAAACGATCCCAGACGTCTGGTAAGATGTCTGGATGTGATCCCAAACGTCTGGTCAGAGGTCTGGGCCACCTCCCAGACGTCTTAAAAGGCGTCTGAGGCACGCGTTCGTTACAATATAACAAACTCAAAGGAAGTTTCGTCCCCGAAACTTGCGCCAACTAGGGTACGGGAAAAGACGTCCAAATAACCATAACAAACTCAAAGAGGACTGAAGCCGGTCCGAAAAGACGTACCCGTGAAAAGCTCCGGGTACCGCTCCCGCATTGCCGCCTCAGGCTCCCAGGTAGCCTCCTCGTACCGTTGGCTCCTCCACAAAACCTTTACGAGGGGTACTTGCTTTCGTCTCAAACTGCGGACGGCTCGGTCTAGAATCTGCACTGGCCGCTCGAGGTAGGTCAGGTCGTCGCTCACCTCGACGCTCTTGTGACTCAGTACGTGACTGGAATCGGCTACGTACTTCCTGAGGTTGGACACGTGGAATACGTCGTGCACACCAGAAAGCTGCGGGGGAAGGGCAAGTCTGTAAGCAACGGGTCCAACCCGCTCCAGGACCTCAAAGGGCCCCACGAACCTCGACGCGAGCTTCCCTCTCACCCCAAACCGCTGTAAGCCCTTCATGGGCAAAACACGAAGGAAGACATGGTCCCCAACCTCAAACTGCACCTCTCTACGTCTCCGATCTGCGTAGCTCTTCTGTCTGCTCCTGGCAGTGCGGAGTCGTCTATGGATCTGCTCAACTACCTCCTGACTCTGCCGGATCAACCTAGGGCCAACCTCCCACTTGGTCCCCACCTCAACCCAACTCAAAGGTGCCGTACACTTCCGTCCGTACAGAGCCTTGTAGGGAGCCATGCCGATGCTCGAGTGATAACTGTTGTTGTATGCAAACTCTACCAAGGGCAGGTGCTCCTCCCAAGAGCCCCTCCAATCCAGTATACAGGCACGCAAAAGGTCCTCAAGTGTCTGTATCGTGCGCTCAGACTGTCCGTCCGTCTGAGGGTGGTAAGCCGTGCTAAACCTCAACCTCGTCCCCAAGGCCTGCTGAAACTTAGCCAAAAACTAGGACGTAAAGCGGGTATCCCGGTCAGATACGATCTCCCGCGGAACTCCGTGTAGTCGTACCACATCACGGATATACCTCTCTGCCAACTGTGCTGGTCCCAAAGTGACTCAGATCGGCAAGAATCGCGCTGTCTTCGTCAGTCTATCCACTATTACCCAGACTGCGTCGTGTCCCCGCTGGGTAACAGGTAAGCCCACCACCAAGTCCATGGTAATGCTCTCCCACTTCCACTCTGGCACTGGAAGCGGCTGAAGCGGCCTTGCAGGCCTCTGATGCTCGGCTTTCACCTGCTGGCACACTAAGAACTGTTGCACGAACTCACCCACATCCCGCTTCATCCCTCTCCACCAAAACTCGCGTCTCAAGTCGTGGGACATTTTCGTGTTTCCGGGATGTATGGTGAATCTGGAACCGTGTGCCTCAGTCAGGAGCTCTCTCAACAGCTCCTCGTCTCTGGGAACGCACAACCGTCCCCTCAAGCGTAGCACCTGGTCTGTGAAAGAGAAGTCCCCAGGGTCACCTGACAGTACTCTGTCGCGCAAAGACTGCAAGTACGGATCGGCCATCTGTCCTGTGATGATGCGGTCCATCAACTCTGGCCTAGTCTGCCGTGTCACCGTCACTTCCCCACAGTACCCTCGTAACTCTAGAGGTCGCCAACTGCCCACCTCCTCCAAAAGGCTCCAACTCTGTAACTGTAGACTGGCCAAGCGTGCGGACGCCTTACGGCTCAAGGCGTCAGCCACCACATTGGCCTTTCCCGGGTGGTAGGAGATGCTGCAGTCGTAGTCCTTCAAGACCTCCAACCAACGTCTCTGTCTCATGTTGAGCTCCTTCTGGTCAAAAAGATATCTGAGGCTCTTGTGATCTGTAAAAACCTCGAAGGTCTCACCGTACAAGTAGTGCCTCCAGGTCTTCAGCGCGAAGACAACAGCTGCCAACTCTAGGTCATGGGTAGGGTAGGTATGCTCATGGGGCTTCAGTTGCCGCCAAGCGTAAGCGACAACGTGACCCCTCTGCAAGAGCACACCTCCTAACCCCTACAAGGAAGCGTCCGTGTACACAACGAACCCGCCACTACTGTCAGGGATGGTGAGCACGGGAGCCGAGGTCAACCACTCCTTCAGCTCCAAAAAACACGCCTCACAGGCATCTGTCCAAGCGAAAGGCACATCCTTCCGAGTCAACTGTGTCATAGGACGCGCAATCTGCAAAAATCCTCTGATGAACCGTCTGTAGTAGCCAGCTAGTCCTAGGAAACTGCGGATCTCAGTGACTGAACGCGGTCTCTCCCACCTGAGCATTGCCTCGACCTTGGCTGGGTCCACCGCCAGGCCGTCTCCAGAGACCACATGACCCAAGAAGGTCACCTCCCTCAACCAGAACTCGCACTTGCTGTATTTGGTGTACAGCCTGCGTCGCCTCAGAGTGTCCAAAACCATCCGCAAGTGCTGTCCGTGCTGCGCCCAATCTCTAGAATAGATGAGTACATCATCTATGAAAACCACCACGAACTGGTCCAAGTACGGTCTAAACACCCGGTCCATCAGGTCCATGAAAGCAGCGGGGGCATTTTTCAGCCCAAACGGCATGACCAAAAACTCGTAGTGTCCGTACCGGGTGCGGAAAGCTGTCTTGGAGACGTCAGTCTCCCTGATCCTCAATTGGTGGTATCCAGACCTCAAGTCTATCTTGGAAAACACCGTGGCACCCCGCAACTGGTCAAACAAATCATCGATCCTCGGCAGCGGATATCTGTTCTTGATGGTGACCCTGTTCAGCTGTCAGTAGTCCACACAAAGACGTAGGGTCCCATCCTTCTTCTTCACAAACAGTACCGGGGATCCCCAGGGAGACGCACTGGGCCTCACGAAACATTTCTCCAGAAGGTCCTGCAACTGAGACTTGAGCTCTCGCAGCTCAAGCGGTGCCATCCTATATGGCGCGATGGAGATGGGCTGGTCCCTGGTACTAGTGAGATCTCAAACTCGATCTCACGCTCGGGCGGTAGTCTTGGTAACTCGTCTGGAAACACGTCAGGGTACTCTCTGACCACCGGGATGCTCTGGAAGTCTACCACAGGGCTGGGCTCTGCCACCACGCACGCTAGGAAGCCCTCACACCCCTGGCTCAAAAGTCTCGCCGCCCGAAGTGCCGAAATGCACCTGAAACCTCCGTCCACTAGCTGTCCGTGAAACTCGAAAGAAGGCAACTCCGGAATGGAGAAGACGATCTTCCTCTCAAAACAGTCCACCAAGGCGTGGTAAGCGAACAACCAATCCATCCCCAGAATCACTCCAAAGTCCTCCATCTGTATCATAATCAGGTCAGCTGGCAGGCTATGTCCCCCGACGCTGACCTCGCAATCCGTGTACACCTCCTCAGCTACAAACAGCTGACCACTCGGACCTCTGAATACGAACGGATTCTCTAAAAGTGTATAATCCTGGTCCAAACTAACTGCGAAACTGGCTGTGACAAACGAGTGCGTAGCGCCAGAATCGAAAAGCGTGTAAACGAGTCTGCCGGAAACTGAAATCATACCTGCTACCACCGATCCCGAAGCTCTGGCGTCCCTGTGTGTTAGGGCGTTGATACGCCCCTCAGCTCTAGGTGCGGATGAAGCAGCCACACTCTACGTCGGACTGGTAGGTGCGGGCCGGTACCCTCCTCGAGACTGCTGTCCTCCTCCTCGCGCCTGGGAACCGTGGCCTCCTGCACGCCCTCCAGTGCTCTACGCAGGGAGTATCTGCTGACCTCCTACCCTAGATGGGCAGTCCCTCCTGATGTGGCCCAGTTGGCCACACTGGTAGTAGAGGGGAACCCGACTCCCGCCCTCAGTGGGTCCCTGCTGTCGACTAGGCGGGGGTCCGGTGCTGGCGACTGGCCCTGTCGAGGGCCCCCAAAGGCCACTGATGGCCCTGCACAACGTGACGGCTCTCCTGCGGACGCCACGTGTCTCCGTTCTCGCCGGCCCTGTGAGAAGTCTGGCTGAAAGGGCCTCTTCCGCCCGCCGTAGGTGTCTCGCGCGGACGGGTTGGTCTCCTCATAAGTCAGAGCTGCCTCTACCACCCTCGAAAACGTAGGCAGCTTCAGGGGTTTGACATACCCCCGGATCGCAGGCCGGAGCCCCTCAATGAACCTCCAAAGGCGCTCCTCCTCAGTGGCTACCGCTGTCTCTGCAAAGCGGGACAGCTCCAAGAAACGCACGCGGTACGCGCTCACAGTCATCGTCCCTTGGCGGAGAGTGTGGAACTCCCGCCTCCTCTGGTCCTGCCACGTCTGGGGAAAGTACTGCTCGCAGAAGAGGGTGACGAACTGGTCCCACGTCGGCTCATCCCACTCCTGTCCCCGGACCGCCCTCCACCACCGGTGTGCCGCACTCTCCAGCTGGTACGTGGCAAAGGCCACGCGGCACTCCACCGGGGGACGAAGGGTGTCGAAGATCTTCTCCAGCTGCTCAAGCCAGTCTTCTGCCTCGGTCGGGTCCTCATCCCCCTTGAAGGAGGGGGGCTTCAGCTTCCGGAACTGTCCGAAAAGCTCGAAGTGGCGCTGTAGGGAAGGTACTGGTGCACCTCCAGGCGAAGGTGCCTCGTGTACAGAAGTGTCGGAGGAAGGTGGGGGCGGCAACGGCCCATCCCCTCCCTCGTGTCCAGCGCCGTGTCCATCGCGTGGTCCCACAGAGGACTCCCCCTCTACAGCCCCAGGAGGAGGTGCTCGGGGCGGTGGGTGGAGCTCCTCTCGTACAATATCTCGTATCAGTCTGGTGAGGTCCTGGGCCTGGATGCCCGGGAGTGGTGGCTGGTCCACCGAGACGTCAAAAACGGCACGTCCACCTCGCCGACCTCGCCCTCGGCCTCGCCCGCGGCCAGTCTCGCCAGTCCCGCGACGAGGCATCTCCTGCAAGGAGACGCGAAACAAAACGGAAACGTCAAAACAGACGGTACCTAACGAAACTTCTAAGAGATCATGTCAAGAGATATGTTGTGATGGCTACTCTAGCTATAAACATGTGAATTGGTTATTTTCCAGTCAGTTGATTCACTTCTCGGGACGACCTTGCTCTGATACTGGCGGAACGGTGGCAGCAACTAGCTTTTCTTAAGTCGTTGTAGTACAGATTGTTATTGCCATCATTTGCTAATATTTGTTACAAGGAAAATACAGTTCTCCCGAGGTCGAACTCAGGGAGCAAGTCGTATTCTAGAGATATACATGTTTTATTACAAAAATAAAGAGAGAGAGAGAGAGAGATGAAAGTTTGGCTTCTTCTTCTCTTCTTTCTTTCTCTGTCTTTGGCTTTTGTTCTTCCTGTTCTTCTTCTTCTTCTTTTCTTGCTTCCTCTATTTCTTGGTTGGACGATCCTGTCTTTTTCTTTATTTTCTTTGTTTCTTCTTTTCCTGCTTCAGATCTGCCTCCCGTGCTCTTCTTCTTCCGCTTTCTGTTTCTTCACTTGGTTGCTCCTTCTCTCTTCTTTTCTTCTTCTTCTTTGTCTTCTGATGTCTGCAGAGTCTTTACTTGGCTGCTCTGTGTTCCTCTCTTTCCTCTGCCTCGCCTTCCTTCTTCTTTGCCTTTACCTGTCTTCAGGACGTCGTCTGATTTGAAAATCAGACGACTTAAACCTCTTGTTGCTACAGTGTCTCCCTGAGCTTCCTTCTTCTTCACCTGTGCCTGCACGCTCAAGAGTTCAGAGTCAGGGCAAAACCTACTCTACCCCTCTCCCCCGCTCGTCTCTTTCTCTCAAAGTTCGCTCTTAGGACAGCTCTCCCAGAGCAACCGGGTAATCGGGTACGAGTCGCGCCCGGGTCCAGGCCCACCGGCATGCGGTGGTGGGCGAGGAGTGCAGGTCGGTTTAATCGGGTCGGGCCAGGTCTGCGGAGCGTGGTCACGGACGACGTCGGGTCGGGTGAGAGGGACCTCACCCCGTGGTCAGGAGGCAGACAGCATAAGGCACTTTTTGCCTTTATGCGCTCGCGCACTTCCGAAGAGTTCCGAGGTGGGACTAAATGTCCCACCCCAATTGAGCGCCCGTCGCGAAGGGAGCAGTGGGCGATCGTGGCTTCACGCGCGGCCTTCGCGCCCAACTGCGAGCCAGGGACGTTTCACGGAGACGCCCCGCGCAACTTGGGAGTCGAACCTGGGCGAAGGCGTGCCTGCACCTGCAGGCGAAGGAGCTCTGCCTGCTCAGTAATGGTGACGGCGGGCGAGTCACCTGGTCACAGAAGAACGGCCTCTCGGCCTAATCAGACAGGCGGGGGACCTTCGCCGTGGCACGGCGAAGGTGGTCGGATGGTTTGCAGTGGGCGTGGTGGAGCCAACGGATCGCCCTAGGTCAAACTGCGGGCGGAGAAGTGGGTGTGTTTGGTGGATCTGCAGAGGGCGTTTGGTGGGAAGAGGAGGGGTGGAAGAGGATCAGGGTGACGAGGTGGAGGTTATGCACAAGTCGACGAGCCGTGTGGGGTGCTGGAGCGATGGGAGCGTTCGCCGGAGTTTGGCCGAGGTGGAGAAGGTGAGGGTGATCGGTGGGAAATCAGGGCCTACAGTAAGGGTTTCAGTATGGAAAAGAAAGAGGGGAGGAAGAGGAGAAGTTCTACCTGCTAAGCTGGACGAGGAGGGGTTGGCGCAGGCGACAGTCGTATCGACTGTCGCCGGAGAAGAAATTGCCCAGAGGAAGGGGCGGCGGCGAGGAAGGGACCGGAGAGGCGCCAGCTGGGTGCGGCGTGACGCGGAAGGATCGAGGGAAGGTAACCCTGCTGCTGGTAGTGCGGTAGGGCGACGAGGAGGAGGAGGAGACGGCCGCCGGAGCAAGGGGGTGTCTGTCGGAGTGGGAAGGGAGGAATTTAGGGGGGTGTCTCCATCAGATCCGAGCTGCAAAGAACGGCGGAGCGACGGGGGTATTTATAGGGGAGGAATCAGAGAGGAGGGCGGAGGGAGACGACGTGTCTCCCTCGCAGGACGCCGGAGGAAGGAGACCCATACCGTCCGTGCGTTCGCACGGGCGGTATGGGCGGTCGCAGTACCCAGGGGGGTGTCCCTGCGGTGGCTGACGACGCAGGGTACCCCCCATTGACTTGCCAGGGCCTCTCCCTCACCCTGCGCAGCGCCATGCTCCGCGCAAGGTCGCCGGAGCATGGTGCTGTGCAGGTTTTGCAGGAGGGACCTAAACGCAAAGAACGAAGGAGAGTTAGGGGCCAAAATGCGAGGGTTCAAAATTTGAGGGCCAAAAAGTAAATATATGAGGACCAAAGTGTAAAGTTGGTCAAGAAGGTTTCTTCTTAGGCCCAAGTTTTTATGCATGACTAATTAGGACCTAAGGATTCTGATGGTGAATTTTATTTCTAGCTTAAACCTTGTTTGACCGGTCAATTTACGCAAAAATCCAAATTAAGTTGTTAATTAGGCATGGTTCTCAATGTAGGTTAAAATGGGTTCCTAAGGCCAAATTGAAAGTCCTAAACCCTAGAGATTATTTTTATAAGAATTTTAGAGGGTTTAGTTGATTTTTACCTTGCCTCGAACCACGTGAATTGAAGTGGGTTTATTTTTAGGGTTACAGGCTGTCATTTAATTCTTTGGGGTTGCTGTAGCCCTTATTGAGTCATCTCATCCCACTTTTCTTCTTATTAGGTTATTTGGACCAATGTTTGGGCCCTGAGTTACCCTATTTTCAGATCGGATTGGTGAAATTGCATTTTTACCCCTCAGTTTATGTTTTCTTTGCAAACTCAGAATCTCTCTGAGCCAAGCCTTTCTAAGGTTATGTAGGAGCTTTTATTCTCTGTATTAGGTCAAAATGAGCTAGTTATGGCTCATGATGAGGTTCTCATCATACCCCCATGCCTAGCTTTTGCTAGTCCCTTAGCAAAAACTTAAGGTTTCAACCATTATTCTAGACCATGAAGTTCTTTAATAGCTTCAGATAAGTGCTTTTTCATTTAAACTTAGATTAAGTTAGAATGCTGACCATAGGCTTAAAAGGTACTCTAGTACCAATCAAGATCCAAATCTGTCTAGCCTCAACCTCAGTCCTTAGCAAAGGTTTTTAAGACCCACAAGAACTAACCTAAGGTTTATTGGACTTTGTAGTTAAAGCACCCCGTGCTTGAAACGATTTTTGCCCTGGTTCAGTTCGCAGTGCGTTTTGTAAGAGAGAGAGATAGAAAATTTTTCTATTTTTGGAGAGTTTTCTCTCTCTTTTTCTTTTTAATTCTAGCTTAGGATTGGCTTTTCAACACGGTCTGTATCAGATTCCTTGCCCCCATCATCAATCCTCAAGGGTTCCTGGCGATCGATGCTTCGAGATAGCACCGCCCATGGCAACCCCCAGAACCCTGGCTATTGAGATTTCGAGATAATCCCATCCATGGTGTTCCGTGGCCGCGTTCAGACCCTGGCAGTTGACACTTCGTGATAATGCCATCCATGGAATCTGAACCAGCAGGGTGCTTACATGCCCCCAGTAGGATATGTGAATATCCTAAGAGACAAGCACCGAGGAGATGATATTTTGTTACGCATCTTTGAGGGGATTTCCCGCCTCTCTGCGCTGGGAACTCGTCCAAATCAACTTGTGTTAATCGGCCGCTCCTATTCTAGGTGTACTTTTCAGAATTTTTTCGACGCTTCTGCGTGATTTTGATTTTTACGCTTGCTGAACCAGGCTATGTGTGAGGTTAGGGTGCTTAGGTTACTGAGTCCTGTAAACCAGAAGTTAGTTAGCGAGGTCAAATACTTCCTAAGCCTTGGACCTAGTACTTAAGCTTTTCATTTTCCTCAACCTCTTGAGGATTGTCTAGATCTTAATGGGTACTAAGAGTCTATCAAGAATGCCTACGGTTTGTGTTCTTACTAATCTTACCAAGCACTTTTCATTTCTTTTCTTGAAATAAAATGGTCTAGACTAAGGTTAATTCCTTAGCTTTTTACTAATGACTATTACTCTTTTCTTTCATCTTTTTGTGCTCCTTTTCATTTTGTTTCTTTTCCTTCTCCTCAAAATTTCCTTTCTCCTCTTATTCTTTTTAGTTTGAAAAATTTTTAATTTTTATGGTGTTTTTGGCATATATGAATTTTTTGTTTAAAACCTTTTTTTCTACAAGTTTTGCACTTATACCCCCCGATGCCTAAGACTTGCAATGTCCTCATTGTGATTTAGGGGTTTTTATTAGTTAATTTATTCCTTAAGACAGATATTTTTGTGAGTGAATGGGTCGGGATGAATTCTGCGGACGATTTCTAATCTCAGATGCAAGCATCTGAGGTGGAGTCGGCTGTCTTAAAGGGTGAACCTTAAGTGCACAATGGTGTCAGAAAAAAAGGTTTTAGATTTTCAAGAAATGACGGGCTGCCTCCTGTTAAGCGCTGAGTTTTACGCCATCGGCCGGGCGCAGTAAGTTCAAGGGGAATGGAGGATGAGGGATGATTCAGCCGAATCAGTAGAAGTTACATCAATGAACAGTTTGAGTCTCTGACCGTTCACGATGAAAGGTTCGGAATCATGGCTGAGTGGAATGATTTCAATTGCTCCATTTCCAAAAACCTGTCGGACTAAATACGGTCCGACCCACTTGGACCTCAGTTTTCCCGGGAAAAGTTTGAGTCGGGCGTCAAAGAGTAGGACCTTTTGACCAGGATGAAAGATCTTTCTCGAGATGTGTTTGTCGTGGAAGGCTTTAACCCGCTCCTTGTAAATTCACGAGTTCTCGTACGCGTCTAGGCGTAATTCATCGATCTCGCTGATTTGGAGTTTTCTGTGGGTTCCAGCCTTGGAAAGATCTAGATTACAATTCCGTACTGCCCAATAGGCTTTATGCTTCAGTTCTACGGGAAGGTGACATGCCTTTCCGTACACCAGTCTAAAGGGAGACATGCCCAATTGGGTCTTGTGGGCGGTCCTATAGGCCCACAATGCTTCCGGAAGTCGGGACGACCAGTCCTTCCTGTCAGGCCGAACAGTGACTTGCAGGATTTTCTTGATCTCCCGATTTGATAGCTCAGCTAGACCATTTGTTTGGGGGTGATAAGGAGTAGAGATTCGATGAGACACCCCAAATTTGGCCATCAGTGATCTAAACTGAGCATTTGTAAAATGGGTCCCCCCATCAGAGATAATAGCACGGGGAATCCCGAACCTTGAGAAAATGTTTTGATGTATGAACTTAAGAACAATCTTGTGATTGCAGGTTCGGGTCGGTATGGCTTCGATCCATTTGGACACGTAGTCCACCGCAAGCAGAATGTACTCGAAACCATCCGAAACAGGAAAGGGGCCCATAAAATCAATCCCCCATACATCGAAGATTTCGCATACGAGAATCGGCTGCAAAGGCATCATGTCACGATGGTTCATGTTGCCCAAAGTCTGGCAACGACTGCATGCCTTGCAGTGACTGTATGCGTCTTTGAAAAGTGTAGGCCAGTAGAAGCCACACTGGAGGACTTTGGATGCTGGTTTATGGCCTGAGAAATGGCCACCGCATGCCTGGTCATGGCAAAAAGATATGATATTGCTGATTTCCTCTTCCGGGACGCATCTCCGAATAATTTGATCAGCACCTATGCGGAAAAGGTACAGGTCTTCCCAAATGTAATACTTGGAATCAGAACGCAATTTGTCTTTCTTGACCTTCGGCCAATCAGACGGTGTCTGATGAGATGCCAAGTAGTTTACTATATCAGCAAATCATGGAAGTCTAGTACCAACAGAAAGCAGGTGCTCATCAGGAAAATGCTCCGTGATGGGTCCGGAAGGGTTGATGATCTCAGAAGGAAGACGGGACAGATGGTTGGCTACCACATTCTGCCTTCCCGCCTTGTCGCGAATCTCAAGATCGAATTCTTGCAACAGCAAGATCCAACGGATTAGTCGGGGCTTCGCGTCCTTCTTGGCAAGGAGATGCCTTACAGCCGTGTGATCCGAGTAGACGATGACATGGGAACCCAGAAGATACGATCGCAATTTTTCAAGGGCAAATACTACGGCTAGCAGCTCTTTCTCCGTAACCGTATAGTTACGCTGAGCCTCGTCAAGTGTCTTGCTAGCGTAGTAGATGACCACGGGTTTCCCGTCAGCTTTCTGCCCCAGGACCGCTCCTACAGCGAAGTCAGACGCATCGCACATGATCTCAAAGGGTTGAGACCAGTCAGGGGATTGTAGGATAGGTGCCTGGGTGACTCGGTCACGCAGGTTTTCAAAGGCTAGCGTGCATTCCTTGGAGATTTCAAAAGGTACATCCTTAGAGAGAAGAAAAGTCAAGGGGTGCGCGATTTTCGAGAAATCTGGAATGAAACGGCGATAAAAACTGACGTGCCCTAAAAAGGAACGGATGTCCCTGATCGAGCTAGGTACAGGAAGGCGAGAAATCAGATCAACCTTAGCTCGATCCACCTGGATGCCTTTTTCCAAAATTGAGTGTCCCAGGACAATTCCCTCAGGCACCATGAAATGGCTCTTTTCCCAGGAAAGAACCAAGTTCACCTCAATGCATCGCCTGAGTATCTGGACCAAGTGTTGGAGGGAATCATCAAAAGATTCTCCAAAAGACTTCCAGGAAATCACCTACCACATCTGAGAATATGGCAAGCATGCATCGCTGAAAAGTAGCGGGTGCATTGCAAAGACCGAAAGGCATCCTTCGGAAAGCATACGTTCCGAAGGGGCAGGTGAATGTGGTCTTTTCTTGGTCCTCAGGATGGATTGCCACCTGGTTGTAACCGGAGTACTGATAACACCACGCAAGGGGGTAGTAATTAGGTTGAATATGGCCCATCTTTAGAATAAAAGGCCCAACATAAAGTAGAATAGGAGCATTGCATGCATCAAGTACCAAGATTGCTTATAAACTGTATTAATGGCCATTTGTGTAAAGCATTTGTCAAAGCAGGCCTCAGATGAGCAATCGGACCGCACGGATGGATTCAGGACGACGAACGGAGTCTAACGGACTCAAAATCGGCCAAATCCGACATCCGGAGCTCCCACAATGGGCCCAAGAAATCCTGACCGTTGATCTGGAGATCAACGGCCTAGAACGCGCCACGTCGCCCCGCCCCCGCCGCCCGCACGCCCCCAAGCCAGCCAAGGACGCATCTCGGCCGTTGATCTTCGATCGAACGGCCGAGATCCGCGCGCTTGCCCGCGGTCGCCGCGACAAAGCGCGGGCGTGGCGCAACGGTTAGCGCGCACGCCCGCGTCGCGGCGACGCGCGTTCGATTCGCGCGGAGCGAAAATCATCTGCGGGCGAAGGGCGCGGCAAAATTGAGCCGCGCGATCAGAAGCGAGCGGCTAGGATCGCGCCACGCGGCGCGACGACAGCGCCCCACCTCCCACGCGCGCGCGCACGCCGGGCGGAAACGCGCGCGCGCACGCGCGCCCGAAGCGCGATCCTAGCGCAGGCGCGGGAGGATCTCAGCCGTCCGATCATTAATCGGACGGCTCTCGTTCGACGCCCACGGATCACGCCTGAAGAGAGAGAGGGGCGGGCGGCTGACCGGCGGCAGAAGACCTTCACCGACGTATATGGAAGCGGTTTTAGCGACGTTCTGGATGTCGCTAAAGCACATTCTTCTTTTAGGAAGCCCTTAACTCTATTTAAACCCCCTTCTACCACCATTCAAGGCATCCTCTCCCACTTGCAACTACTCCACTCCTCTCCTAGCTAGTCTTAGGCACTCTTGTAATCGCCGGAGACGACGAGCCGCCGACGGAGCCTCCTCCACCGCCGTGGCTGCCTCGTCGCTCTCCACTCTCTCTCTACCTCTCTCTCTCTCTTTTAAGCTTTCATTTACTTTTGTTGAAGCATGTATTTAATATTGTAAACCATGAACTATGAATGCATGTTTAATGAAATTGTTTTTCATTTAGTTACCTTTTTAATTTCTGTTTAAAGTGCATGATCAAAACCAAGAGCTTTCTAACCCTAAACTCTCTCTATCTCTCGCTTTTCAAAACCGTTTCTTTCGCAAGCAAAACTCCGCCTTTTTCGTGACAACAAGTGGTAAACAAAATCCGATTTCCACGCCTCCCTGAGATCGACACTCGGACTCACCTCCGTTTACTTCTTTTAAAACCGACGTATCAAGTGCAACTATAACGACACCTCTTAACACACACGCACGAAGGCACGTCAGTTTTTGGCGCCGTTGCCGGGGAGGCAACGGATTTGTTTTATCACCTCCATTCCACCTTCATTCTCATATCGTCTAATGCCCTACTTTCCTTTTTACTTGACGGATGCAGGAATTCGGCGCATGGACGACGAAGCGACGCATTCCACTATGGTAGCAAGGAAGTAGACGCCTCGAGGACCGATAGTGAGTACTCTCTCTCTCTCATTGTTTGCTTGCGTGAAAAAGCTAAAAAAAATCATAAAAACTGAAAAAAATTGGCGTGGCGAATGATTGCTTGACCCACATTCTTAATACACCACCCTACAAAAAAATGTACACTCTAATATACTGGACAAATTCTTGGAGTGTTCTTTTCTTTCTCTCTTGAGTGGTGTTTGCGAAGCCACCGTGAGTTGACCTGGGCCGCACCACTCAACCCTAAAACTGACTCATCTAATAGAAGCTGCACGATATTTAGGATGAGTACACTAGGGTTTTTAGAGCCTCTACAAGATAAAAAGGAAATCTACTTTCACCAAGTTGTGTGTAGAACTTGACGTGCCCATTGAAACTTGTCTGAAAGCATTAAGACACGTCAACCCTAAAAAACACTAAAGTAAGGATGAAACATTAAAAGACACCACACCCTAAAAATTCTTGCTTTAAAAACCCTGTTTTCTAGAAGCACACACTTTGAAAGTAGAACATTAAGAGGCACCACCCCAATCAACGCCTCATCACATCACCCTAAGCACAAGCACTATCCTAGCCCTTTAAAACTGAGTAGACGTGCCCTAGGCAGGACTGAGTTAAGTCTCAAAAGGTGAGGTTTTGTCTGCTAGGCACTTGGCTTTCATTCCCTTGGTAGAATCTGGTGACTAGGCTGCGGGGCAGTGTCAAACGACCGTGGTTGTGGGGTCTATGGAACCGGAGGCGCAAGCCAAAGGAAGAACCTTCCCTGCAATCCCCTCGTAATCAACCTGTCCAGATTAGCCTTGAGAAGGGAAGTCCAGTGCTTACGGACTTAATCACCCTTTGTGAGATTTCTAGGTCCCCTAAGGAATACACCATAAGGATTAGGCTTGCGTGCTTGATTGAAACACATTTCTCGCATCTGTCGCCCTCCGCATCCCCTCCAGTTCTTCTCTAGTGTATGCACGGGAGGCGCTCACTGCATCCCGAATTGTGTGTTTTGGGGCAGGAATCTAGGCGACGTAATTCTGTTGAAAACATGGCTGAACCTAGGGTAGATGAGGCTGAAGATCAACCCCCACCAGATGCTATGGCTGTCGTCCAGGCTCAAATCAATGCTAACCATCGGCTTCAGCAACGACAAATCCACACCATCATGCAAGCCATACAACGGTTACAGAACCCGCAAGAACAACCACCACCTTTCAATGACATACCAGGACAACCACCACTTGATTTACCACCGTTTCAGAACCAGCCAAGACCCCTCCGTGATTTCTATAACCCTTCTGCCATTAGAGTCGAGCCACACCTTAGGATCCCCGAAGGGGGAGACGATTTTGAGCTAAAACCTAATGTATTAAGTCTAATCCAGAGCCACTTTCATGGAAGCTCAAATGAAGACCCCTTTCAGCACCTAGAAGATCTCGACCGCATAGCAAGAACAGTAAAACCTAGGAACATTAGCCTTGATATTGTTCTAAGCAAGATGTTCCCTTTCTCATTAAGAGACAAGGCTTCTCATTGGCTTAGAACCCTAGGTAGACCCATCACCACCTGGGAGGAACTGAGGCATGCATTTTTAAAGAAATTCTTCCCCATAGGAAAGACCAATGCCCTCAGAAGAGCTATCACTACCTTCACACTCCAGGGTGGGGAACAATTTCATGAGGCGTGGGAAAGATTCAATGAACTTTTGAGGAAATGCCCACACCACGAAGTTCCAAGGTGGCAATTAGCCCAGATCTTCTACCACGGTCTGGATAGCAACCTACGGAACTTCGTCGATGCCTCATGCGGGGGAAACTTCCTAAACAAAGACGAGGAGAGCGCGTTTGAGCTCTTTGAGTCTATGAGCGAGAATTCGCTCAACAATGCCTCCATGAACCAGTTTAACAGATCCAGTCAACCCCGTGGTGGGATTTATGAGGTACAAGCAAATTCTGGAATGGTTGACATGGACATTATTGCCAAAAAGTTGGATCGAGTGGAATTGGTGGACAAGAAGATTGATGAGCTTCTAAACCAGACCAGGAACCCCTTGCAGACTTTCACCCTAGCAAAAGGAGCACATAATGTTGACCTGGTCCAACCCTTCACCCAACTAAACCTGGAACAACCCCCAACCATGTTCCAAGGAGGGACCTTTGCTCCCTCGACCCTTGATTACTCCCTTCCTTCTTCATCAACATCGGCTATTCTAGAAGATGTGCAAGCCGTCCAAGGATATGCAAAACCTGACCCTTTCTCCAACACTTACAACACCGGCTAGCGTAATCACCCCAACTTTGGTTGGACAAACCAGAAACTACCGCAATTCCAAAACCAGCCCAGGCCAAACCAACAGCCACACTTGCCCCCCTATCAGCAAGGACCACCAGTTAGACCCCAATATAACCAAAATAGGGCGGCCCCTCCCCCACAAAACCAAATGGACACCCTAATAAAGATGATGGCTGACATGAACCAAAAACATCTGGAGGAAATGGCCTTGGTAAAGGGACAGTTAAGCCAACTCTTGGACTGTAAACAGCAAGGATCTCTACCTTCCCAACCACAACCAAACCCGCGAAACATAATTAACAGAGGCCCCAATTCGCAAGGGTTCCAAGGCAACCCCGGGCAGGCTCATATGGTCCAACCGGCTCCACAAACACCTCCTGGGTTTGGCGCCTCTTCATCCTCATCTTCTCAAGGATCACCCCATGGCCCCAATGCCTCTGCGAATGCGGTGACCTTGAGAAGCGGCACCAAAACCCAGGATCCCAAATGGCCGACTCTCCCCGAGACTTTACCCAACTTAGAAGAAGCACCAACCAAGGACCCAAACATGGAACCAATCCAGACACCCTATCCTGAGGCCTTGGAAACAATCAAGAGAAAAAAGAATACTGTGGAAACTGAGGAGCTGATGGAAATTTTTAAACAAGTACAGATTAATATTCCGCTTCTAGAAGCTGTCAAACACATCCCCGCTTACGCCAAGTTCTTAAAGGATGCCTGTACACCCAAGCGTAAGACGAGACCTCAAGCACCTAGGAAGGTTGTACTCTCTGAGCAAGCCAGTTCCGTGATATCAAGCAACCTTCCACTCAAATGAACTGACCCAGGAGCACCCCTGATTTCCTGCAACATCGGGGACATGACATTTGATAGAGCGCTCCTGGACCTAGGTGCTTCTATCAACCTAATTCCCACAACCTTGTACCACCAATTTGGTTTTGGGGAGCTGGCACCAACCCCTGTCACCATCCAGCTGGCGGATAGATCAGTGAAAACCCCGAAGGGGGTTGTCGAGGACGTGATTGTACGGGTCAAGGACTTCTATTTCCCAGTCGACTTTTTGGTGCTCGACATGGAAGTCCCTGAAAAATTACAGAACGCACCCATAATCTTAGGCAGACCTTTCTTAGCCACGGCTAAAGCAAACATCGATTGCGACACGGGATGTATGGAAATCGCCTTCGGAGACAGGAAAATGCAATTAGATATCTTCCGGGCAACAAAGTCTTTTGATTGTGATTACATTGAGGAACATGATCCCGTGGAAACTTTAATCGAGGAATGCCTTACCCTCAATTCTGTCTCAGACCACCAAACCCGTAATTCTGACTCGCCACCATCATTACCTGTGGACCTCTGTAAGGCTGAGTATCATCACATGACACCATTTGAAGAAATCAATGTTGATCAACTACCGCCCTTTCCATTCCCATCGACTGTGGTCCCACCCGCACCTGAACTTAAACCATTGCCCGAGAATCTCAAGTACGTCTTCTTGGGACCTGGCCAGACCTTCCCAGTGATTATTAATTCCCATCTAACCAAGGATCAGGAACTAAGGTTGACTGCAACTCTTTCAGAACATCGGGCCGCCATTGGTTGGACCATCTCAGATCTAAGAGGAATTAGCCCCACCTATTGCACCCACAAGATTTACCTGGAAGACGGGGCCCGACCTTCCCGCCAGATGCAGAGACGGTTAAACCCTAACATGCGGGAGGTCGTTAAAAAAGAAATTATCAAGTGGCTCGACGCCGACATCATCTACCCTATCTCTGATAGCCCCTGGGTGAGCCCCACTCAAGTGGTTCCAAAGAAGGCTGGGCTCACCGTTGTCACTAATGATCATGGCGAATCCATTCCCACCCGCACCACCACCGCATGGCGGGTGTGTATTGATTATAGGAAGCTTAACGAAGCCACTAAGAAGGACCACTTCCCCTTGCCATTCATTGACCAAATCCTTGAAAGATTGGCAGGGCAGAAGTATTTTTGCTTCCTGGATGGATATTCAGGATATAACCAAGTCGCAATTGCTCCGGAAGATCAGGAAAAGACCACATTCACTTGCCCGTATGGCACATTTGCATTCCGTCGAATGCCGTTCGGGTTATGCAACGCACCCGCAACCTTCCAGCGTTGCATGCTAGCCATTTTTTCAGAAATGGTGGGTGAATACTTGGAGGTCTTTATGGATGATTTCTCTGTATTCGGGAATTCATTCGACCATTGTTTGAGCAACTTGGAGAAAATCCTGAAACGATGTATCGAGGTTAACTTGGTGTTAAGTTGGGAAAAGAGCCATTTTATGGTTCAAGAAGGAATTGTCCTCGGACACATCGTTTCGCATAAGGGCATCGAGGTAGATCGAGCTAAGGTTGATTTAATTTCCAAACTTCCTCCACCTAGTTCGGTCCGACAGATTCGCTCTTTTCTAGGACATGTTGGCTTCTACCGAAGGTTCATCAAAGACTTTTCCAAACTTTCCAAACCCTTGACCGACCTTCTAGCCAACGACGCAACTTTCCACATGTCTCCTGATTGCACCCAGGCTTATCATACCCTCCGGGACTTAGTCTCCACCGCACCGGTACTTCAACCCCCAGACTGGTCCCAGGGTTTTGAGATTATGTGTGACGCATCAGATTTTGCCATAGGCGCTGTCCTGGGACAAAGGCAAGACAAGAAGCCCGTGGTGATCTACTACGCGAGCAAAACGTTGGACGAGGCCCAGCGTAATTATACGGTCACAGAAAAAGAGTTGCTGGCTGTAGTCTTTGGACTGGAAAAATTCTGATCATACTTACTGGGATCCCACGTGACTATCTACACCGACCATTCAGCCATCCGGCACCTGTTGGCCAAAAAGGATGCAAAACCCAGGCTCATCAGATGGATCCTGCTTTTGCAGGAATTTGACCTGGAAATCCAAGACAAGGCCGGATCGAAAAATGTGGTGGCTGACCACCTGTCAAGACTTCATCCAGACCACATTGGACCCTCCCTACCTCTATCTGATACCTTCCCTGATGAACACATCCTAGCCGTGCAAGACAAGAAAATGCCATGGTATGTTGACTATGTCAACTACCTGGTTATAGGACAAACCCCGCACAGCTGGTCCAAACAGCAACGGGACAGGTTCTTGGCTGAGGCCAAGCACTATTTCTGGGATGATCCCATGCTGTTTCGCCTCTGTGCTGATCAGATCATCAGGAGGTGCCTCCCCGAAGACGAGGTTCAGAGTGTGCTTTCCTTTTGTCATGACCAAGCATGTGGCGGCCATTTCTCTGGCAAGAAAACAGCTGCAAAAGTTTTGCAGTCTGGATTTTATTGGCCGTCCCTATTCAAGGATGCACACATCTTTGCCAAGACTTGCTCACGATGCCAAACACTAGGGACAATGACCAAAAAAGATATGATGCCCCTTCAGCCCATTTTGATTGTCGAAATTTTCGACGTTTGGGGTATCGATTTTATGGGCCCCTTTCCACCATCCAACGGCTTCGAGTATATCTTGGTCTCGGTAGACTATGTTTCCAAATGGATTTAAGCCGTCGCCACCCGACGATGCGATCACAAGACGGTCATGGACTTTGTAAAGAAGAACATCTTTTCCCATTTTGGAATACCCAAGGCCATGATCAGTGATGGTGGAAGCCATTTTATCCATTCCCAGTTCCGTGCCCTACTTAGAAAATACGGGGTAAACCACCGCATTGCCACCCCGTATCATCCACAAACAAATGGGCAGACTGAGGTCTCAAACAGACAAATCAAGAACATTTTACAGAAGACTGTGAGACCTGACAGGAAAGACTGGTCCACACGACTTGATGATGCCCTGTGGGCATACAGGACCGCTTTTAAGACCCCGATAGGCATGTCACCTTACCGCTTGGTCTTTGGCAAAGCTTGCCATCTCCCTGTCGAATTGGAACACCGGGCTTACTGGGCTGTTAAGCAATGTAACATGGATCCCCAGTTAGCTGGTGCGCAAAGGACTCTTCAATTATCTGAGCTTGAAGAAATTCGTCGGGACGCCTTTGACAATAGTCGGCTATATAAGGAGAAAATGAAAGCCGTCCACGACCGACTCATTCATAGGAAAACCTTTGAGCCAAACCAACAAGTCTGGCTATTTGATGCACGCCTGAAACTCTTTCCAGGGAAACTTAGGTCCAAATGGACAGGACCATTTCGGGTGGTCAAGCCCTATTCCAATGGGGCAGTCGAAATCGCCGATCTTAATACCGAGCACACCTTTACAATCAATGGTCAAAGATTGAAGCATTTCCTGGCCCAGGTACCCCCCAAGGAGAGTGTCACCCTTGTTGAGGGCTGACACCAGGCACCGCCCAGCTGGAGGCGTTAAACTCAGCGCTTCCTGGGAGGCAACCCAGCGGATTCAGACTGATCTGGTAGTTTACGTCACTCAGGTACTATCTTTTTGAACCCTTCTGCATCCATGCATCTGCCAATGAGGACATTGTCCAACTTAAGCATGGGGGGGATGGTAAATTGCATAATCCTGAGTTTAATTAATCAGTCTGAATGAATAAATTAATTGATTAAAAAAAAAAAAAAATTGAATTTAGGAAGAAAAACTTAGGCATTAGAAACTTGCCAATAGTGGGAAATAATACAAAAAGAACTTAAACGCTTAGACTTTTCAGGCCTTCAGGCTTAATCAGCCCTAGTGTCCATTAAAATATGGATTTAGCGGCGAATCCTTGCAACTTTAAGCTATTCTAATCCACCTAATAAATAAGGTGATAAGTATACGACTTATCAACTCATCCTCTAACTCAGGAAAACTTTGAGTCTAAGCATCTGCACACATTTCTGCACATACTCACTTCTCGGAGATTTTGACAGAAATTGGGTAGCTAATGAACTCTCTAGGGTGGTATGGCTGGCAAGTTGTCGTGGGTAACAGCCCATTGGCAGGTTGTCCAGAACCCAGCCACAGGCCATTTCTTTTTCATTGCCTCTAGGTACATTTGAGATTAGGGAAGCCACCTACGTAAAAAAAAAAAAAAACCACACTTCACCGCACAAGTATGGCTGGCAAGTGATCGTGGGTAACAGCCCATTGGTCGGTTGTCCAGAGCCCAGCTCAATAATTGCACAAAAAAAAAAAAAAAAAAAAAAAGAGAAGACCAAAAACACCTAAGGAAGAAGCGGGGAAGTAGTACAAGCCGGGGAGATATACACTGGAAAATCCTTGTGTTGACCCCAAGTAAAATGAACGCAGGGAGAAAGCTACCAATCGAACAAATACACCTTCAGGCAAAAATTTATTTTCTTTTCCGGTCACCTAGAGGCGTAGAAACTCGAAGTCTGTCTCAATTACCGTTAAGTAAGTCTATCACAACATTCACACCAAGATGCTTAGCACTTAGGGTTTTGACCGAGTTTTGGGTGGGTTGGGTAGCCGTAAAAAGTTACCAACCCACACTGAATTCTAAAAATTCTAAAAGGACATATATAGATATATACGTATACATAAGTATAGTTATATATACAAAGCAAGGATTCGGGCGATTCGTATTTTGGCAGACACCCGGGCGCTGCTTAGTCTTTGTAGATTAAGATCTTCGTATAGTTCCTCTTATTAACAAGTAACGAAGTGACTAAGCAATTACTTCTTGAATTCGCCAAAGAAATAAAGGCTAGAATAAACCTTGCTAGGGACTAGCAAGGAGTAAGCATGGGGGTATGATAACACCACGCAAGGGGGTAGTAATTAGGTTGAATATGGCCCATCTTTAGAATAAAAGGCCCAACATAAAGTAGAATAGGAGCATTGCATGCATCAAGTACCAAGACTGCTTATAAACTGTATTAATGGCCATTTGTGTAAAGCATTTGTCAAAGCAGGCCTCAGATGAGCAATCGGACCGCACGGATGGATTCAGGACGACGAACGGAGTCTAACGGACTCAAAATCGGCCAAATCCGACATCCGGAGCTCCCACAATGGGCCCAAGAAATCCTGACCGTTGATCTGGAGATCAACGGCCTAGAACGCGCCACGTCGCCCCACCCCCGCCGCCCGCACGCCCCCAAGCCAGCCAAGGACGCATCTCGGCCGTTGATCTTCGATCGAACGGCCGAGATCCGCGCGCTCGCCCGCGGTCGCCGCGACAAAGCGCGGGCGTGGCGCAACGGTTAGCGCGCACGCCCGCGTCGCGGCGACGCGCGTTCGATTCGCGCGGAGCGAAAATCATCTGCGGGCGAAGGGCGCGGCAAAATTGAGCCGCGCGATCAGAAGCGAGCGGCTAGGATCGCGCCACGCGGCGCGACGACAGCGCCCCACCTCCCACGCGCGCGCGCACGCCGGGCGGAAACGCGCGCGCGCACGCGCGCCCGAAGCGCGATCCTAGCGCAGGCGCGGGAGGATCTCAGCCGTCCGATCATCAATCGGACGGCTCTCGTTCGACGCCCACGGATCGCGCCTGAAGAGAGAGAGGGGCGGGCGGCTGACCGGCGGCAGAAGACCTTCACCGACGTATATGGAAGCGGTTTTAGCGACGTTCTGGATGTCGCTAAAGCACATTCTTCTTTTAGGAAGCCCTTAACTCTATTTAAACCCCCTTCTACCACCATTCAAGGCATCCTCTCCCACTTGCAACTACTCCACTCCTCTCCTAGCTAGTCTTAGGCACTCTTGTAATCGCCGGAGACGACGAGCCGCCGACGGAGCCTCCTCCACCGCCGTGGCTGCCTCGTCGCTCTCCACTCTCTCTCTACCTCTCTCTCTCTCTTTTAAGCTTTCATTTACTTTTGTTGAAGCATGTATTTAATATTGTAAACCATGAACTATGAATGCATGTTTAATGAAATTGTTTTTCATTTAGTTACCTTTTTAATTTCTGTTTAAAGTGCATGATCAAAACCAAGAGCTTTCTAACCCTAAACTCTCTCTATCTCTCGCTTTTCAAAACCGTTTCTTTCGCAAGCAAAACTCCGCCTTTTTCGTGACAACAAGTGGTAAACAAAATCCGATTTCCACGCCTCCCTGAGATCGACACTCGGACTCACCTCCGTTTACTTCTTTTAAAACCGACGTATCAAGTGCAACTATAACGACACCTCTTAACACACACGCACGAAGGCACGTCAAGTACCCGTCAAGAAAGCAGAAGAACCTATTTCCCACTAGTTTCTCGAGAATTTGATCAATGAAGGGTAGTGGGAAATGATCCTTCTTCGTGGAGGAATTGAGTCGGCGGTAATCTATACAGACTCTCCACGCATTGGCTACTGGGGTAGGAATGATTTCTCCGATTTCAGTCGTCATGGTGGTGAGTCCTGCCTTCTTAGGCACAACCTGAATTGGGCTCACCCAACGACTATCGGAGATCGGGTAAATGATCCCGGCATCTAACCACTTAATGATCTCCTTTTTCACGACCTCCTGCAGATTAGGGTTTAAACGTCTCTGCATTTCACGATAAGGTCGCGTGCCCTCTTCTGAATAGATATGATGAGTACAATAAGAGGGGCTTATTCCAGTCAAATCATCGAGAGTCCACCCGATGGCTCTGCGATGTTGCTGGAGGATAGCAATCAGACGGGATTCCTGTTCGGGATTGAGGTTGGAATTGATAATCACAGGAAGGGTCTGATTGGAACCCAAAAAGATGTATTTCAAGTGAGCAGGAAGAGGCTTTAACTCGAGGATAGGGTTATCAGCAGCAGCGGGTGGTTCAGTGTAGATGTGAGGTTCAAGGGTAGGAGTTACTGGGTTGTGTATGTCTGGATTCGACTCCTTTGTTTGCGGGTCAAGATCTTTCTGTGATTGATGAGGCATAATCGAGTCATTCTAGAAGTGTGATTCATCAACCAAAGTCCTAACGTCACAAATCTGTTCGATGACACCTCAATTAATTCCTTGTTGGACCTTAAATATATCAATTTTTAAGGTTTGATCTCCAAATTTAAGCTCTATTTGGCCCTCCTCACAGCTGATGTTGGCTCTAGCAGTAGCCAAGAAAGGTCTTCCTAGAATGATTGGTGTATCCCTAGGGTTTTTAGGCGCGTCCATATCTAAGACTATAAAGTCCACTGGGAAATAGAAATCCCGCACTCTTACGATAACATCCTCGAGAATCCCTTTTGGTGACTTTATAGATCGATCTGCTAATTGTAATGTCACCTCGGTTGGTTTTAACTCAGATTCTTCTAGATGGTCAAGTAAGGATGTGGGTATCAGGTTTATGGATGCACCCAAGTCTAGCAAAGCTCTATCAAATTGGGTATCACCTATCTTGCAGGAGATCAGGAGAGTACCAGGATCTTTTGCCTTGGGTGGGAGTTTACTGAGGATTACAGAGATGGCTTGCTCTGACAGAACAATTGGGCTCCCACCCTTGGTTCGCGGCTTACACTGGGGTGTACACACATTCTTTAAAAATTGTGCGTAAGCTGGTACGTGGCGGATTGCATCCATCAAGGGGATGTTTATGTGGACCTGCTCAAAGAGCTTGACTAGGTCCTCCTCAAGTGCCACGGGCTTAGTGGTCTACTTTCCCTTGGTCAAGGCCTCGGGAAACGGGATCTTGGTTGGTTCTTCTAGGATAGGTCCAGGTTGTGGATCTGGGACAGGGGTGGGGACGTCCTGGATTACTGTCCTAGGCTTGGGATCAATACCCTGCTTGGAGTGGTTCGGATGAGGTGGGTCTTGGGTTTCCTTACCACTACGGGTCATTACGGAATTAAGTCCTGCCTGGTTTTGGTTGGGATTGGGTAAGATAGCTTGCTGCTGGTAACCTGCAAAAGAAGTGGAGGCCTCTATCCCGTCAGGTGAAGGAACAGAGGGGGCCTGATAAATCATATGGGCATGGCCCGGGTTTGGGTTCATAACGCGCCGCTGGGTTGGCACGTTATTAGGATTAGGCAGAGGTTGGGAAGGAAGAGTACCTGGATGGCGAGAGTTTGCCAACTGGGTCAATTGGTTTCGGACCTCTGTAAGTTCATCCTTGTGTTGTTTCTGAATAGCCGCATTCGTTCTTTGAATGTCAGCCAGGGTCTGAAGGATAAGGGACATTTGATCTTGATTTGGCCCAGATGGATAAGTAGGGTTGGGCCGAGGCTGAGGTGGCTGGTAAGGACGAGAAGGTTGTGGGCGGGGTTGGAAGGATGGTCTTTGGGTTTGGGAATTTCCCGCCCACTGAAAGTTAGGATGGTTACGCCATCCAGGATTATAGGTGTTGGAGAACGGGTCGTTCTAGATGGCGTTGAGGTCCCCGCAGGTCTGAGGAACTTCCAGAGAGTTAGAGAAAGAGGGAATGGAATTCCCCTAGTAGGTGTAGAAGGAATTAGACGGACCTCCGGGGAAAGATTCGGATGATGGGTCCATCCTAGGAGAAGATCGAAGGAGAATGTTTTGCACAGTTTCCCTTGTGAAAGGAGGCTGTGCGAAAGGGTTATGCGCAGAGGTGGCTCGCTGCAGATGCTGAGTCAGCTCATCCACCTTCTTTTCGATAATCGAGACCTTGTCCAATCGACTGGCCATTAACTCCAAGTCGACTGATGCGGACAGGCCCTGCGTCTCGTGTGCTCCCCTGAGATTCGTCGCTGCGCGGGTATTCGTCCTGTCGAATAATCCCATGGAGTCATTGTTGATGGAGTTCTCGCACATGTTTTTGAGAATCTCCCACACGGTGTCTTCATGTTGACCCATGATATTTCCTCCGCAGGTTGCATTGACGAAAAGACGGATGTCCTCACGGAGTCCCTGGTAAAAAGATTGGACTTGTTCCCATTTAGGAACTCCGTGATGGGGGCACTTTCTCATGAGATCCTGAAAACGATCCCATGCCTCATGGAGAGGTTCCCCTGTTTGTTGGGTGAAGTGTGTAATCTGATGGCGCAAGGCGTTGGTCCGTCCAACAGGGAAGAACTTTTTTAGGAACTCGGACTGAAGTTCTTCCCAATTGTTGATCGGCCTGGTCTGTGTTTGGTACCAATGGGCGGCCTTGTCCATAAGAGAAAAGGAGAACATCTTCATGAGAAGAATATCCCGATTTTGTGCGTCTGACCCAAAAGTTTGGGCCAGATGCTTTAGCTGTTTGATGTGTTGGAATGGATCTTCAGAATTAAGCCCATGGAATTTAGGTATAGCATGAATCATATTGGGCTTTAATTCAGAATCAGGTCCTCCAGTCGGGATTCTGACTCGAGGCTCGATGGCTACCGCAGCAGGATTATAATGGTCCCGCATCATGGGACGCTACGGTGGGTGTACAAAGTTTTGGAAGAGGTCGTTGAGTCGCTGGAGCTGGTGCTCCAGATTGTTTTCTTCCTCAACTGGCTGAGCCATGATGGGGGAAGAAGAAGAACTTGGTTCTGAATCAGAAGAGAGAATAATGTGAGGGGGTTGCTGCACAAACACGGGCGTCGAGGCTTGGCCTTGACGAGAGTGAATTTCTAAAGGAGGTCTTAATGGTGGTCTTAAGGACCTTCTACCGTACATGCACTGTTGGAAGAGATGAGTTTAGAAGGTGCTGGACCCAATCAAGACAGCCAAAAATGTGTTGGGTGACTATAGAGGTGCGGGGCAGATGGACCCCTTGATCAGAAAGATCGACCACCTGAGAATTACCTGGGCAGCCAGAGAGGGTGAGTCCCGCGAAGACCCCTACACGGTAGAGCGCCCCCACGGGTTACAGGGTTTCCCCCACCCGACCTCTCTTGTCACTGCGGTTCCAGGTAGACCAGAATGGGGATCTTGACCTCTTAAGTCTACCAATTTTAGTTCAAGAGCAAGGTGCTTAGGGTTCCACTTGAACTTTAGTCTTTTAAGTGCAAAGAGTGACCTAATTTGAAGGTTAGTTGACCCAAATGGTCAACTTTACCTGCTAGTTTTACTTATTAGGTCTTGTCTTTTAGGGTTCAAGTGTTTAAAGAGCCAATCTTACTTTAGGGTTTCTTTGGATAGGTATTTTCAGATAATGGCTTGGGCACACCTCTTTTAAGGTTTCTCAATTCTTGTTTAAGAAGTGTGTCTCTAAATCCCTAATGTTGAATCTTATGTTGGCTCTACTTGGTCCAGTTAGTTCTTTGGTGGGTAATTAGGGCTCAAGCAAGAATGTGTTAGCCCCTAAATACCCTTAATAGTGTACAGGAATAATGGGTTGAAAACATGCAACTTCTTATGGTTTACTAAGTATAGAAGACAGGTTAGCCCTATATTGCTTGTTCTTTTCTTTTCTTCCTCTTTAGAGTTTAGGGGTTAATGGCGAGAGGGAAAAAAAAAATTACCTGTCCTCGGAGTGGTTGTCGTGCGGTTGCTTGTCTTCTTGATTTCCTGTAGCTGCACAAAAGAGAGGAGATTATTAGAACTAAAAAGAAATAGAAATGTTTACCTCTAGAATAGCCGTTGCTCCCCGGCAACGGCGCCAACTGGCGGAACGGTGGCAGCAACTAGCTTTTCTTAAGTCGTTGTAGTACAGATAGTTATTGCCATCATTTGCTAATATTTGTTACTTGGAAAATACAGTTCTCCCGAGGTCGAACTCAGGGAGCAAGTCGTATTCTAGAGATATACATGTTTTATTACAAAAATAAAGAGAGAGAGAGAGAGATGAAAGTTTGGCTTCTTCTTCTCTTCTTTCTTTCTCTGTCTTTGGCTTTTGTTCTTCCTGTTCTTCTTCTTCTTTTCTTGCTTCCTCTATTTCTTGGTTGGACGATCCTGTCGTTTTCTTTATTTTCTTTGTTTCTTCTTTTCCTGCTTCAGATCTGCCTCCCGTGCTCTTCTTCTTCTGCTTTCTGTTTCTTTACTTGGTTGCTCCTTCTCTCTTCTTTTCTTCTTCTTCTTTGTATTCTGATGTCTGCAGAGTCTTTACTTGGCTGCTCTGTGTTCCTCTCTTTCCTCTGCCTCGCCTTCCTTCTTCTTTGCCTTCACCTGTCTTCAGGACGTCGTCTGATTTGAAAATCAGACGACTTAAACCTCTTGTTGCTACAGTGTCTCCCTGAGCTTCCTTCTTCTTCACCTGTGCCTGCACGCTCAAGAGTTCAGAGTCAGGGCAAAACCTACTCTACCCCTCTCCCCCGCGCGTCTCTTTCTCTCAAAGTTCGCTCTTAGGACAGCTCTCCCAGAGCAATCGGGTAATCGGGTATGAGTCGCGCCCGGGTCCAGGCCCACCGGCGTGCGGTGGTGGGCGAGGAGTGCAGGTCGGTTTAATCGGGTCGGGCCAGGTCCGTGGAGCGTGGTCACGGACGAGGCCGGGTCGGGTGAGAGGGACCTCACCCCGTGGTCAGGAGGCAGACAGCATAAGGCACTTTTTGCCTTTATGCGCTTGCGCGCTTCCGAAGAGTTCCGAGGTGGGACTAAATGTCCCACCCCAATTGAGCGCCCGTCGCGGAGGGAGCAGTGGGCGATCGTGGCTTCACGCGCGGCCTTCACCCCAACTGCGAGCCTGGGACGTTTCGCGGAGACGCCCCGCGCAACCTGGGAGTCGAACCTGGGCGAAGGCGTGCCTGCACCTGCAGGCGAAGGAGCTCTGCCTGCTCAGTAATGACGACGGCGGGCGAGTCACCTAGTCACAGAAGAACGGCCTCTTGGCCTAATCAGACAGGCGGGGGACCTTCACCGTGGCACGGCGAAGGTGGTCGGATGGTTTGCAGTGGGCATGGTGGAGCCAACGGATCGCCCTAGGTCAAACTGCGGGCGGAGAAGTGGGTGTGTTTGGTGGATCTGCAGAGGGCGTTTGGTGGGAAGAGGAGGGGTGGAAGAGGATCAGGGTGACGAGGTGGAGGTTATGCACAAGTCGACGAGCCGTGTGGGGTGCTGGAGTGATGGGAGCGTTCGCCGGAGTTTGGCCGGAGGTGGAGAAGGTGAGGGTGATCGGTGGGAAATCAGGGCCGACAGTAAGGGTTTCAGTATGGAAAAGAAAGAGGGGAGGAAGAGGAGAAGTTCTACCTGCTAAGCTGGACGAGGAGGGGTTGGCGCAGGCGACAGTCGTATCGACTGTCGCCGGAGAAGAAATTGCCCAGAGGAAGGGGCGGCGGCGAGGAAGGGACCGGAGAGGCGCCAGCTGGGTGCGACGTGACGCGGAAGGATCGAGGGAAGGTAACCCTGCTGCTGGTAGTGCGGCAGGGAGACGAGGAGGAGGAGGAGATGGCCGCCGGAGCAAGGGGGTGTTTGTCGGAGTGGGAAGGGAGGAATTTAGCGGGGTGTCTCCGTCAGATCCGAGCTGCGAAGAACGGCGGAGCGACGGGGGTATTTATAGGGGCAGAATCAGAGAGGAGGGCGGAGGGAGACGACGTGTCTCCCTCGCCGGAGGACGCCGGAGGAAGGAGACCCATACCATCCGTGCATTCGCACGGGCGGTATGGGCGGTTGCAGTACCCAGGGGGGTGTCCCTGCGGTGGCTGACGACGCAGGGTACCCCCCATTGACTTGCCAGGGCCTCTCCCTCACCCTGCGCGGCGCCATGCTCCGCGCAAGGTCGCCGGAGCATAGTGCTGCGCAGGTTTTGCAGGAGGGACCTGAACGCAAAGAACGAAGGAGAGTTAGGGGCCAAAATGCGAGGGTTCAAAATTTGAGGGCCAAAAAGTAAATATATGAGGACCAAAGTGTAAAGTTGGTCAAGAAGGTTTCTTCTTAGGCCCAAGTTTTTATGCATGACTAATTAGGACCTAAGGATTCTGATGGTGAATTTTATTTCTAGCTTAAACCTTGTTTGACCGGTCAATTTACGCAAAAATCCAAATTAAGTTGTTAATTAGGCATGGTTCTCAATGTAGGTTAAAATGGGTTCCTAAGGCCAAATTGAAAGTCCTAAACCCTAGAGATTATTTTTATAAGAATTTTAGAGGGTTTAGTTGATTTTTACCTTGCCTCGAACCACGTGAATTGAAGTGGGTTTATTTTTAGGGTTATAGGCTGTCATTTAATTCTTTGGGGTTGCTGTAGCCCTTATTGAGTCATCTCATCCCACTTTTCTTCTTATTAGGTTATTTGGACCTATGTTTGGGCCCTGAGTTACCCTATTTTCAGATCGGATTGGTGAAATTGCATTTTTACCCCTCAATTTATGTTTTCTTTGCAAACTCAGAATCTCTCTGAGCCAAGCCTTTCTAAGGTTATGTAGGAGCTTTTATTCTCTGTATTAGGTCAAAATGAGCTAGTTATGGCTCATGATGAGGTTCTCATCACATACCATCTTGTAACAACCCGGTTCCCGAGTCCCTACGAGACACGAGAACCGGACCGACTCGACTAATCCCAAGACCTAGTCGTCCAACGAGGAAGTAACCAAAAGAGCAGTAAAATAAACCAAATTCAGCATGAATATAACTAATAATAAGAAAGTACAGCAGTAAGGAAAGAAACTACTACAGTATATACCACCACAACAGTAGAACAACATTTATCATATAACATGAACTGCAGGTAAAGAAAAGTACAGCGGAAACAAGAGCTACTCACTATAACGGAAACAAAAGAGGTACAAAAGACAGTGGTAACTCTACTGGACCCTACTCGGCCCAGTGTCCTCTGCAGCCGCTGACCCTGGCTGCTCAACACCTGGTCCTGAAAAAGGTAACGAGTGTAACACGTCAGCAAAACGCTGAGTAGAGTGGCAACTAAAAGTAAAGACAACAGTAGAGTGTACAGTAGCTGTTATGTTCGATTACTTTCTTTATTCACATCTTTTAATTGTCTCACTATTTCATTTATTCCTCAGACTTTTACTTGATCTCGAATGTTCCTCGTGGGAACGATCTTGATTGCAGTCTTTTCCAAAAAGTAGAAGTAGCACGTGGTGCTCTCCTGGCCGGGAGAGTACCCCGTGGTGATCCTACTCTCAGTCAACCACCCCAAGGTCACTGACAGACGTAACGGTGACTACGGCACGCGCGATAAATGCACAGGTAGCTAACCCGTACTGGCACGCGGTCAGTCGTTTCCGTTAACGGGTGCACCCAAAGCACAGCACGGAACCAGTCCAGGGCAGAGCCCTCTCAGTAACAGGGGTCCAACCCCTCCACAGTAACCAAACCGGGGCCTTGCCCCTCCACAGTCCGCGCACCCTCGCCTGACTACCCTGGTTTGCCCCAGCGGGCCTAATAAGTCGGTGTGGGAGGCTAGCAGAACCCCGGGGCCCGTGGGGTAGCTAGTACCTCCCTACACTAGTAGCTCTCCTCGGTACTACGTACGCGAGGGCCAGCAAGTCGGTACAGAGTGGCCAGTCCTAACCCCGGGTCCCTGGGGCGGCTGGCTCCGCTCTGCACTAAACAGGGGGACAGTCGCTCTCCTTGGTACTCCGTACTCAAGGGCCAGCTCACTTCCCCAATACTATTTCATTCACTTTCCAGGAGTTCTACTCCTACTTCCCCGTAGAGTTCCATCCTTTTTACTCAAACGTCCAGGTTTCACTTTCCAGTTTCACATTCTTACAATCCATGTTCTCAACCACGTTATTTATTTACAACAGGCAGCTGTTAATTCAAATTACAGGCAGCTTTATATCTCTTTCCATTTTCCAAGACTGCAGTATTATACATTCCACTAGTTTTCCCATCCTAGGATTCATGCCATATCCAAGGATCTATCATACAATCTAGTTTTCCAGCCCTAGGATTCATGCAACACCTAGGAGCTATCATTCCATCTATTTCTCATTCCTAGGATTCATGCAGTGTCCTAGGTTCTATTTATGGTTCCATAATTTAACAGATTTTATTAATAACTTAACGCCACTCTACCAGGTACAACAGCAGTAATGGGGGCGTGATCGAGAATCCCACGTGCCTCCGCGACTCCCAAGACTGCAACTGAAGGAGGTCCTATCACAAGGATCAAACATAAGGAGTGTCTCAAAACAGTGTATAGCTACTGTAGACGGGTAGAGGAATTAATTTTGAAAAGAACGCAACTCGAATTGCTGAAAACGGAACCCGAATGGGCCCTAAACAGGTCAAAAACGACGACACTGTGCAAAATCAGACGTCTGGAACTTCTTCCAGACGTCTTAAAAAGTGGATCAGAGAATTACCTGTTCAGTGTGGTTTACCAGACGTCCAGAAGTCTGCAGGGGCATCTGGCCTAGCTCCCAGACGTCCGATGGTCACCCCGGACGTCTGGAGGTCGCTCCCGCCGTCTGGTACAACAGCCAGACATCTGATTCGCGTTGGATGGCGAATCACCGAGCCTGCTCACACCCATCTCCCTCCCTCAGTACGGTCAGTCGACAGGAAGGAAGAAGAAGACGGAAAACTCACCTTTCAGACGACAGGAAGGTCTTCAAGACGTCGCCCTCGCCGTCTGGCTATCAACCCAGACGTCGGATTCTGGAAATTTTTCCAGAATCAGGGCGCCACCCGGACCCCGCTCGCGACGCCGCCCGCGTTGCACCTCGCGCGCCTGCTGCTCAGACCGCAGCAGTCCCTCCTGCGCCGTTCCACGCCCCCTGCGCCCTCCGCCGGCCGACCCTAGCAGCCCCGGCGAGCTCGCCCTCACGGCAGAGCTCCGCTCTCGCACGCAGCACCCCCTCCACGCTCACTACGGCTGTCGCCGCCGCAGCAACCTCGTGCTCGCTCACTCTCGCGCACAGGAAGGAGAAGAGGAAGGGGTGGAGACGACGGGAGGGAGCACGTGGCCTTTTAAGGCCGCGCGAGGAGGAGAGAGAGGACGCGGCAGGCGTCTACAGCCATAGAGAAAGAGGGAATAAGCAAATATTCGGTCTGCGCGCTCAGGCGCGCAGACGACCCGCGTGCTCAGGCGCGCAGACGACCCGCGTGTGTCAAAATTAACGGATTTCCAGACGTCTGGAAACGATCCCAGACGTCTGGTCAGACGTCTAGGCCACCTCCCAGACGTCTTAAAAGACGTCTGGGGCACGCGTTCGTTACAGGAACTCCTCCTGAGGCGCCATTTACAGCGAGCTCAGGAGGTTGAATGAATTTTAGGCATTTAATATGTGAATGATTATTAATCAAATTAAGGTAAAAATTGGGACCCTTAGATGATGACTAAGTGATGGTGGACCCCAGTGCAGGTGAATTGCCCTCGATTACTTCCGCCATGGATAGCGAAAGCAACCGGTGAAGGTGGAAATAGATTAGGTGATTAGGTGTTAAAATCAAAGAATTATTATGCCAGAGATGATCAGGGAAGGTTAAAGAAGGTCATCAGTGAATTCAAAAGACGAAAAGATGCTCCAGTTAAGCTCAAAGAGCTCGCCGGAGCTAAGGAAGACAACGGAAAAATCTAGCATTAATCCTAACTAAACTACCTAATTATCTACTCTAATTACTCTAACTTACCTAACCTACTATTACCTGGACGAAGGGGGTAAGGAATCTCCGTCAAAGGTCCTTAGCGGAGGAGGAAATCAATGGGGCGGAGGAAGAAGTTCGGCAGGTGTTCGCGAGGTGTAGAGATGAAATCTGGCGTCGGCACTTCGTCAGAAGACTCAGCTGACAACGGCGAAGATCAAGAACAAGTGGAGATGATCGGAGGAAGACAGTGAAAGCGAGAGGAGTTCACTGGATGTGGAGCGAATAGCCTATCTGCTAGCTCAGTGGGGGGAAGAGGGAAAGGAGCTAACCTCTTGAAATTGGAGAGGTGGAAGGGTATTTAAAGATTGCAGCGGTTGAGGAGGGTGAATCTGGACAGGGAAGAGTCTTGGTGAGAAGTAACCACCGACGTCTTCTTTGACACCGGTGAGGTTAACTTCAAATCCTAAATAGGATTGTAACTTCATCTAGACCGATGGATGAAAAGGAGGCAATGAGTGCAAGCTCCAGGAGCTTAGCAAGGGTGGGCGAACGTTAGATGAATGGTGATTTGTGAGTGAAAGCACCTCCTGTCGTCAGCCGTTAAAGAGGCTAACGAAGAAATGAAAAGGAAGAAGAAGATGTATACAGGGACTTGATTACAAGGAAAATTAAGGACTTAAGTGAAGAAGAATGACTCGATTGAAATAAAACCTAAGGACCAAAACGTAAACTAAGGTTTTCAAGGTTTATTTTAATTTAAATCTTTTTCAACTTTTTATATATGATTATAAATTAGAAAAATATTATATTTAAATATTAGATTTACGTTTTTGACCTTTTTAGCTTAATTTATTTAATTAAGTAAGGTTACTTAAGTTATTACATACTTAGGTATAAATTATGCTTAAATTATTTAACACATTAATTAGGTAAATAGTTAATGATATTTCGAGTCCATTTATTAATTAAATTATTAATAATATTAATTGGCTAATAATTTAGCATTTTTAACTTATTTTAAGGTCCTTTACTGATTTATCCCTTATTCTATAATTAACTCATATTTTTACATATTCCTAGCTAATTAATTAGGGGTAATTAGAAGCCATGATAAGCCTCTCATCAAGCGATGGCTCTGATTGGCTGAGTTCATGTGGTGAACAATGGTCTGGCACCCGCAGGTGTTTTGGTGGTTTTGCAGCAAGGCCTTCTACGAGTGAAGCGGTAGAATAATTGTTCAAAGACCCATAAGTGGTGAGAAAACATACAGCACAGTCCCTATGGTCATACAAAGAGGTCCCCATGACTTTCAGAAAGGTCCTTGGCATGTTTTAAATGAATGAAATGTTAAAGCTTAAAGGACCTAAGTGTAATGTCAATGATGCGATCTCTTAATAATGTCTAAATGCAACCAAGTTTTTATTGAAATATAATTGAATATTTAGGAACATAATTTCACCTTTAATTTGAACTTTTGAACCAAAATATGTGTTCAATACGCAATTGGATCATCAATTTATATTTTTAAATAGAATATCTCATTTTGTGACCTAATTATACATTTTTAACATAAATTTGCTATTTTAGGTCATTTTTGTTATTTCTCACACTTAACCTATTTCTTGTGTTAATTATATAGTGTTTAACCTAGTTTCTAGCTTAACTTAAACATATTAGCTATAATGAGCCACACTTCATCATTGGGTTGGGTTTAATATATGTTATTTAGGTTTGGTATTGGGATGTGTATAGGGTGGTGTTGAAATAAACGTATGTAGGAAATAAATAAATAAAAACATATACATTTTAAACATTTTCGCATAGATCAAAAATATTAAATCAAGCAAGTAAAACATGATTTAGTAAGATCTAGAATAAAATAAAGAATAAATAACATGAATAGTACAAATAAACAAAACAAAGAAAGGTTAGAGATTACTCTGATCGAAGTGTCCATTAAGGACTTCCTTAGAGAAGGTATCTTCCCCCACAATATCGGTGCATCAGGGTTTGACGAACTCCTCATAGGATACGACGATCCACCTTCAAAATTCGACGCATTCCAATCTTAGACATCCTCGAAAACCCACCTCAGGAGAACGAAGCCGAAGCAATTTCGTTTTCAACCAAATTCCTGATTAATCTATCAATTTCATGGTTTGACCAACCAAAAACTTCTCATGGATCTCTCAATCTCCTTGTGCAAGATCAACAAAAGTGATTCGAGATTTTTTACCAATCTCACGTTGAACGAATGCACCAAGGAAGAGAGACAAGAACAAGAGAGAGGGGGAGAGAGTGGAGAGAGCTTTTTTGCTCTTATTGTGTGTCAAATGAGAGCCCCCTCTTGGCCCTTATATAGAGCCCTTGACCAGACATTTATAGAAATTCACGTTTTATGGAAATACAGTCATTAATCGACCAACTAAGTCCATTAATCGACCAAAATAAATTTGTAGATCAAACTTGACTTTTTAGTCGACCAAAGTTAACTCATTGATCAACCAAAATAATTGGTCGACCAATTTTATCTTTTGATTGACCAATCTAAGTCAAAATCGTGAGATTAAAAGTTAGTAATAAAAAAAATCCAAGTTTCAAGTTCCAAATTGATTTTCACCTTAGCCCAAGCCTAAGCTCGAGTCGGGGCAAGGTAGGGCGCACGCGTATGCATGCATGGTCCCCAGCCCCACCTCTCACTCTTTACTACATAAGCTATGAGAGGCAGAAGCCTTTTACACCTACTGAGAGGTTTGTCCACTTCCAGTATAAGACTAAAACATCTCCCAAATCTCACTGATTTCAACATGAATTCTCACATCACTATGTAACAATTGCATTTTGATTTATGCAATTAGGCTCTCAAATCCAACAGGTGGTTAGGGTAGAGTTTAGGCATTGAGTTGGTTGAGGATTGGGTTGGGCTAGGGTTTAGTGATTGAGTTGGACTAGGGTTTGGACAATTGGTTTGGGTTGAGGTTTAAGGATTGGGTTGAGTTAGGGTTTGGACTAAGGATGAAAGTTTTGGTAAATTTGACCCAAACCCGACTCAACTCTACCTGAAAAGAATGGGTAAAACCTGACTAGAACTCAACATGGTTCATGTATGGGTTTTATCCAAAAAACCCGACTGGGTATGGTTATAGATGTAAATCTATGCCTGATTTCCCGACCCGACTACACGAATAAAATCCACATTTATTCGAGACATATAAGTCCCACCCTTAGTCTTTCATTCCCCCAACTTTAATTTCTTTTATTGTTCCCTCCATGATTTTGAAGGTTGGGAGTGCTTCTGAAGCTTCCATTGAACATTTATTTCTGTGATGGGGATCTTCTATTTGAAATGTATTTGTATTTTATCTTTCTTTATATTTTTATTTTTGATATATTTCCTTTGAAGTATTTTGTAATAATTTCAACAGGGATCATTAAAATTGGAGTAATCTGAGCTCCTATGTTTCACGCATGTTAAAAATAAATAATTGATGAATCGTATTATAGATTTTTTTTCTTCTTTAACTCTAATTTGGACATGATTTGATTGTAAGATCAAATTATAAATAAGTACCCAATGGTTAAATGAATGCTCGATGGGTAGATGGGTATGAGTATAAGTTTGAATTTTTGTACCCAATGGGTAATTGAGTCGGGTATGGATATGAATTTTGTAAATGGATATAGGTTTAGCGAAACTCGACCCAAACTTGACTCCTTTGCATCCCTAGTACTTTAGACGATTAGTTTGGGTTAGGGTTTTGGGACTGAGCTGTGGTAGGTTTAGGGCGGTTGGGTTGTGTTAGAGTTTAGGAATAGGGTTAAGCTTGTTTTAGTTATGGTTCTAGTGATTTAATTTATTTTGTAATTAAAATGTAATTTATTATAATTGTTAAACACACACACTAACACAATTTTTTGATACACGTAAGGTCAAATATTAGGTATTCTAATCACTAGAGTCAAAGTTGTCAAAGTTAACTTGTGTCAAAATACTCGTCCATCGAAACTTATGATAATGTTATACAAACAATATAGTAATATATGTACACATCACTTGCATGCACGGTGCGTTATCTTTATAGCATTCCAAAAAATTATACGTTAAAATGAACTTAAAAAAGTCACACCCGAATTAAAAAATCACAACCATTTTGTAAGTTAATAAGCATAAGGTAATTTTTTATTTCGAAACAAATCACATTGGTGTAAAATAATTTTAAAATACATTTCATACTCTTGTATATATACAAAATAATTTTGTAGGTGATTTTCATAATTTTATAACGATGTAAAATGATACTTAAAATAAATTTATATCAATGCAAAATAAATTTAAAATATGTCTTGTAATTTTATATCGATATAAAATAATTTTAAATATAATTTTAATAATTTTTTACGTAAAAATGAAACGTTGTCCGCGAGAAAGAAAATCTACGTTATGTGACAGTCACCACGTTTGGATAACTCTCTTTCTCTCTCTTTACTGGAAAATTCTAATATAAAGTTATGTACTTGAAGTTCAGGACTGTTCTCCTCAATTGTCCAGGGACGAAGACTCACATTAAATTCAAAGAGAATAATATAGAAATATTCCTTTCAGTGGATTCGGTGGCAAATTTTGATATCTTCTTTTGATATATCTCATAATTTGGGACATAAAAAATCGGTGGCAAAATTTTATGAGAATAGAAGGGACTCAATATTTTTCCAATGGGCATTCAATTGTAATGATTATTGTTGGATTAAAAAAAGAAACTCTTACAAATTACTACCGTATGTGTGCCCTCGTAAAAATTGTAATTATGTTAATACCATTGCAAAGTTCTCTAGCTAATCAAAATGCCCTTTTGCATCAAGATATCAAAGTGGGCATTATGTTTGATGGAAATCATTTGCAAATAAACTTTTATATTCCTTATTAATTGATATCTTCATTTACAAAAGATGTTGCTCCCTCTATCTTAATCACAAGCTCTTTACAATATTCCTTCGTACTTCCTTTCTGCTCGTCACCAGTGCATTCCTTGCTCCTCTGCACAATGTCCTTCCCTAACCTTCCAAAAAAAAAAAAGGGAAAATGCTTAACACCCTATGCAACCCTTGCATTATGTATATCGTCAACTTTATCTTGCCACCACCGCCTTCTTCTATGTCAAATAGCTTCTCCCATTTTCCATGTCTCCTTCCCTTTCAATTACTCAATTACTGTGAATTCATGAAATGTAGCTTTGGTCAAAGACCCAAATGAATTTCACAACAAGTTCTCCTTTAATTTTCCCTTTAATTTTTTTGTAGTTGTGGCAATATGTATTGCTTTTGATATGTGTTGCCATTTTATTGTCAATGTGTGTTTGCTGTTACTCTTACGATGCATTGGATGCTAGTAAAAAAAGTAAGAGTGGTGTAATTGTAAGAAGAATGGTGTATCTTATAGGAGTGTAATTATGATATTTCGTAGCAACAGTGGTGGATTTGTGAAAAAGGGTGAAGTTCACTTTTGAAGCATAGTAGAAATCTATTCTATCGTATAAATTTTTGGAAGTTTCGATGCTTGTTCTTTAATTACGTATATATAGTTCACAGCACATATGAGAAATGGAGTTGACGGCTTGAAGTTTAAATTGAGATGTATTGTAACTCATCATTGATTGGCAGGTGACTCTCATGTATAATTTGACCAGTATACATGGAGCTTCTTATGTTTGTTTTTATATGAAGGTGTGCTAAGATCTAGTATTTGCTTCTAGTTAGTGAATTTGTATGTGCTGTGAATTACTATGTGAACGTATGTAGTGAGATGTGGATTCTGTTACTTAGAGTGGCTATGTTTAGCATGTGAGTAGTTGACAGTGGTTATGATTAATCGACTTATTATGGCATACATTGATTTTGGTGATTAGTAAATAAGCGTGACAATCTTGTAGAAGTGTTTAATGTGTGCAATTTACACAATGAATGTGACTTGCGATTGCTGATGGTTGCCACCAATATGTATAATTTTATCCATCAAAGTATGGGAGCTTCGAGGTTGAATGACCATTTTTGTTAACAGTGGTTGCAATCACTCTTGCAGCCATTTTTCATTCACCTGGAAATCACTATAATAAAAAGGTGAAAATTCACTTTGATATCAATTGAAATTGACATAAGAGAGGAATTATTTATGCTTAAAAAAGAAATAAAAGCAACTAAAAATCACACCACCAATTTAAATAAGACAAGTATTTAAAGAGGAAGTCCAAACTAGAAAAATCCTCTACCTAGATATCCTTTATCTAGGATTTTGCCCTTTCTTAAGCAAGAATCACTAATCATATCATAAATTCGAGGGTGGTATACCTTTAGTACAACTTCACTTCTTAGACAATCCCTAAGAAGGATTTTATTCCACTCCTTTCAAGAATGGGAAGCCTAGCTACAACCTAGCTAGGCATCCAACTTTACATAAAAATAGGAAAAAAAATGAACAAGTCCTACAAGGTGAATATCATGTGTAATGAATGTAAATGCAATTAGGACTTCAAACGTACTCCCTGAAACTTCCCTTTTCAAAATTTAGAACTATAACACAATGAGAGGAGGTATGGAAGCTTTTCATAAGCATAAATGAGCAATTAAGCAATTTATAAATGCTTATAAATCTTAAGAGAGTTGGAACTTATGAGTACGTGAGAGTAAGTAGTGAGTGTAGGTTCTAAGCCTTCATAGAATGTTTATAGACAAAGATTAGAGACTTATTAACTACCAAAAATTTGAATTAAAATATTTGAATTCAAAATGGAAATGTGTGATTTTAAAAAGATGTGAAATAATTTAAAATTTTCTTAAATTAATTAATTGGTGCTCATAGTACCTAATTAATGTACTTCTAATTAATCGATTAACGAAGGAAAACTTAATCGATTAATTTTTGCACGTCATAGTTCAACCCAAAACTCAAGCTTACAAAGATAAGTGATTACGTGATTTTGTTAATCGACTAACTCTATTCCGTGAGCTTCTTGATGAGCTTTTAATCGATTGATATACAACTTGAATCGAGTAAGGATTTTTTCAAACTTGAGATTAATCAATTAATCATTTCTCTTAGTTGATTAATTATCCATTTGGAATGTTCAAAATTTTGAATCAAATGCCTTCATGAAGAAGTATTTTTTAAACCTATAACTAATCTTCTAAATGAAGCTTTAATGTCATTAATTAATTAATTTTGAACCATCATGCAGTGCTATCAACCACTATCGTTGTAGAAAAGTGATTGTCCCTGAACATTTTTTTACTCGATGTGCCGAAGAAATGTAATTGTGCTATCTAAAGCTTAAAAAATTACATCAATTATAATCGTAATTAATTTAGATGGATTTTAGTTTAATCTTTTTAAGGTCCCAAACAATTATTTAATTTTGTATTTTCTTGTCTGGTAGAAAATTTGCTGGTTACAATGGATGCCATCAAGATTGCAGATCTTGGCTTCCTTTACATGCCAAGCATGGTTAAGGTTTCCTTTTCTTATATAAATTTGTAGTGTATTTTGGCGTTTAAACATCGAAAAACTGCTTTATTGAATGCTAAATGTCAAAATGAGCCAATATTAGGCATCCTATTTAATTTTTAAAAGGAACGTCTAGGCGAACTTAAGTTTGGCTCGTTGTGGGATATAGCGACGTTTATCTAGAAGCCTATTTAACATCAAGATAAAGTTATATTGACGTTTAATGGGGCCTGTCTGGACATTTGAAAACGTTGAGATAGCACCGCCAATTTCTCGGTTCATATTGGTCAAGGCAAATACTTCTTTCAAGGAATACTACGAAATACGAATAACGTGCCCACTCCCGAAAAAATTTAAATTTCCATTACAATACTACTTCAATTTCAACAACTTGAGTTTTTTTGCATCTCCTTTCTTTCTACAACTGTGGTGATTATTCCTTACGAGGCGTAAACTGCAATGATGGCTTCTCCATCATTCACTATAGCTAACCTAGTTTTGCTAAATTTTAAGGGTAAATTCACCTAAATAATGCATAAAAGCAGTACAATTCAATCAAAAGGAGAAGAATCACCAAACAAACCCAAAAGGTAGTTAAGAAGTCCTAAAACAGTCAATCTAGGGTTTTCTCTGAAAATCAGGTTATAAAAATAATGATTAAGATTCCAATGGCTCAGGCGTACTTGGCAGTTCGCAAGGAGAGTTCCGTTGTACATCTCCTCAGACTTATATACTACGGTAAATCTTCTGGTTAGAATTCAATTTTTGTTCCTTTAAATTTTGCAACATGAACTGTTTGTTGGTTATGTTTATATTTTATGATTATGTGTTGAGTGCTGCGATATTGTGGGCGAGTTGCGCTAGTTGTTAGCACACAACGACTCAAGTTTCGTCAGTTGGCAAAACTTGGGTCGTCACAGATGGTATCAGAGCATGGTCACCCCACTAATCATAAAATTACCCAGAAATGCCATACAGACATTCATATTGTGTCGCAGATGAGGTACTCAACCACATAATGATATAGTATCTATAGTCCTGGCCTTCCACAGTATTCTAACTTGATTCTCTTCTTGATTTTCGATCTTGTCTCCATCCCATTTAGTCTCCGTACTTTTCCAATCGTTAAGGTCCTCCATCCTTCGGGCTAAGTAGATTAGAGGCCCCATAGAGCATCGCTTGATCCGAATGTAATCTTAAGAAGTAAATGACTAACTTCTTGGTTCGTCCACCATTTCTGAGATTGCATAGTTTTCCAAGGTTTGGCTTGTGGTTTTGTTAGTAGTAAATTTGATTTTCAGGCCAACGAACATGTAATTTGTAGCACTACACGGTTATGCATATTTGTGACACTTAAATTATGTGGCCATACATTTTGTAGGATCACCCAACCATTGTTTTATAAATATACGTGTAGATCATATATATTTTCAAATGCTTATGAGATGATTGATTTATAGTAGTGTACTTCTGTTAATTAGGGATAATATATAATTAACATCGATCACTTGAAGGGTGGATTGTATTATACTAAATATATTCTACTTCGAACTACACCCCTTGTCGACACTTATGAGTATTTAATGGTAATTAGGCGATGTTTTTTGAAGTAGTCATTGTGAATAGCATCAACTAATCATTTAGAATAAAAGTTATCATACCCTCTGGCCAATTAATGTTATTTGTGATCTTGTTGGGATAAATGCCAATATTCAGTTAGATTTGTTGGTCTATGCTATCTGGTAAATCACATGATTACTTATCTGTTACTCAGCTAATTCTTGTCTGACGTGCATTATGTCCTTGTACGTATAGAATATGTATATGTATACGTTTTCACAACGAATTTGACTCATAACATGCCTTAACACATCAAATATATATATTGAAAGCATGTGAGGAATTGAGTCAGGGATATACGACTCATTATCCCGTTAATGCAGTTTCTTAAATGATCAATTATTATTTTAATAACCTTTGAGGGAGATGGTTGTTTTGATTTCGAATGCGATTGATAATTGATGTTGTCTGTACGGTTAAAATTTGGTAGAGACTAATTCTATGAACCATTTTCTTTGAATTTGATAGGAATTGAGTTATTACTTCCTTAGATTAGAATGAAATTAAATTGAATTAGCATGGAGTTAATTGATTGTTGTTCCTACGTTGTAATCTTATTATTAATTTAATAGTGATTGAATGAATATGCCTACCTTAATCGTTGACATAAATAATTGTACTTGTTATAATTGGTATAAAAGGATAAATAATACAGTTACCCCTACCGAATGTTATAAGGAAAGGAAGATTTAATTTCTTATACTATCATGCATGCATGTTTAATTACATAGTTTATAAGGATAGAATAAATGCATTTTTACTATGTGTATTGCGCTAATTCCTAATCTTGATGTATTCCTGCCATGTTATTGATGATAGATTTGCATATGATAAGTGAAGAAAGTATGGTTATGTTTAGTTATTGTTACTAATTGTATTGTCAAAGATATTTTAATAAACAACAGCTTATACATTCAAAATATTAATGAACTAATAACCCATATATAGTCCATCTATAAAGTGATGTTAAAAGTGAACAACTAGATTGAGAAAGTTATAAAAGAAGTACATGTATAAATTTGATGAGTTGAAGAAATATATATGTTACTTCTTTCATTGGATTAAAGAACTAATACGATCACTTATGTTATTAATTACATCAAAGAATAAATTGCGAAATTGGTTTGTACTTGAACTTGTCAAATGGCGATTATCTTGATGATAAATGAATATATGGATATGATGAATTAATAATCAAACCAAACGATTGAATGAGACTTTAATCAACCCAGAAAATGATATTTCCATTATTCATCTCAAGAATTGGAACATATCATTACCTTGAGTACATGGCTTACATTTTACTCGCCAACTATAAATGTTTTGTTAATTACCTTGAAAACCTGAATGTTACCTTTGAAGGTGTTTAAAATGTGAAATTTTTATATCCCTCGCATGCTCAATGTTTTTTTTTTTTCAAGTTTCGAGTTCAGGATCTTTTTCACCGCATGGATCTAAAGGTTTAGGAGATTGTGTTACCCTAACAAAGTTTATAATTTGTCACTATCATTATTGACTTGGTCCCTAGGTTTAGGGGCATACGAATTCATATTTTTCAATTTTTGACATCTTATATTGTAGAAGATCACCAATTCTTGTGGCTTACTCGTTGAATTATTAAAAAAAAGGAATTGATAAAATTTGACATTTGTAAATAACGAACTCTCGGTAAATTTTTACTTGTTTGTATAAACATGCATTTCATTTTGTACATTGATTTTTTTGGCAGCTCACCGATTTCTTGCAAGGTTGCCTTTTCGTTGTTTGATTGGTCTAGTATAGACTTAAAAGGATTCCGAGATAACATTACAATCCTTGTGTTCTTTTTAAGATTAGCTCATTACAAAGGATAGTGATATTAAATGATTTTAAATTTTTGAAATCAAAAATTAGTGATTAATTTTGACATTATTTTTTTGATAAAATATCAAGATCTCGAATGGGAAAATTGATAACCTATACCACTTTTATATTATCACCTGACATTTGAATAACCTGATTATATTAATGAAAAATGACTGTCTGGCTTGTTATATCGCCACTAGATGTGCCACTCATGGGGTATTCTTTTAATACTCCATGGGAGGATAAGAAAGTTGATGTATTGCAAGTATGAGGTAAATAATTATAATTTAATCACTTTGTATTTGATGTAGAGCCTACTTTAATAAATTTAGTTCGTAACTAGCTGTAAGTGAATGGCATGAAACCAGCAAATTGTGTGTCAAAATTGAAAAATTAAAGTTCTTATTATGGGTTTCTTATGCTGCATACCTCACTTAACCCCCTTCATTTTCGTCCATGGATCTTATAGTTACATACAACCACATGCATTCAAAATAGTTTCTACATTTCTTCTTTTAATTTATTACCAAGAAAATAGAGTTCTTATCTAATTGAGATACGGGAGAGGAATCTCGGGTTAGTTATCAGTGGGTCCATAACACCTAGTTTGTTTTTTTTAAGATTGCTATAGCCTCTTTAAAGTTGTTATGGACTACTTGCTTCTACATCTCCCTTCGTACTTATTCGTTCACTTGAGTTTTGGGGACAAAACTCCCTTTAAGGTTATTATATCTGTAACATCCCAAACCTAGATTTTCGAGCCATTTCAGACTAAGTCAAGATAAACCCGTCAACACCTTTCGTATGAAAATCGGAGCCTACACGAATTTAAAATACGTAATGGATGGAAAACGCGTGTATTTTTTCATTTTTGCAATCTGGATCTCGAATCAAAAGTACTATTAACTTCCTTGTGTCACAAGGATTTCTACGATATACTCCATATGGTGATTGGACCTCGAATGTGCAAAATGCATGTAAATTACGAACAAATTCATGTGCGATCTGTCTTAGAGATCGCATTTTGCAAATGACCACTGTTTAGAAATCCACAAATTTTGTTGAATTTCTGATCTCGTAACGGTTCCGAGGATACGTGTTTTGTCAAAATCAAAATTTGTTTGAGTTAAATAATATACTTTGAATTATATTATGGAGGGTTATAAAATAAGAAGCAAGTGATAATATTAATAACAATTAGTATATTATTATAAAATAAAGGTTAAAGGTTGGTAGTGGCTATTAAGCTTACGTAAAGGTTGTTTGTAGGTATAATATTTTTATCCCATAATCGGTTAGAGAGAGTTATAAAGAGACGGAGGGAGATAAGGAGAGAACAAGAGAGAAAGGGAGACAGAGAGAACAAGAGAGAAAGAGGAGGTCGACGTTGGCGTGGGAGTGCCCGGCAAGGTGCTTCCGTGGTCGATGGCGATCGGCGTGGTCGGTCATGGCCGAGAGGAGCGGTGGCAGGCATGGGTTCACGTACGTGAACAGTGCCATGCAAGGCAAGACCGAAGACGATGGAGGAGGCCGGAGGAGGGTCTCCGGGAGTCGCTGGGACGCCGGCGAGGAGTACGGAGCGGTGAGGCGTCGGTGGTCGCGGACATGGCCGGCGTCGGGGTGCGCAGAGACGACGTGCTGCATGGGCAGCCAAGGCATCGTGACGTGAGAGAGAAGGAGAAGGATGGGGCTGTTGAAGGGATTCCGGCGTCGGATGGGGGACCGGCGAAGTCGCCGGACATGGCCGGCGTCGGAGTGGACGAGTTCGACGGGCTGCTCGAAAGTGTCCATGGCGGTGCGGACGTGAGGGCAGAGGAGATCGAGCGGACGAAGAGGACGCAGGAAGAAGAAAGGTTGAAGGGGTGAGGAAATTTTGTTTAAAATAAAAATTTTTTAATATTTTATTTTGATCCCTGTGAAGGGATTGTTTGTTAATAAATATATGAAGGTCGGAATTGTTTTGCTTAGATTGAGGACCTACCAGATCGGAATCAAGTGATCCAGAAGTTGATCTTGAGGTTCTCAAGCATGTCGGATGCATCCGTATGGTCGGATGGGGCGATTTCTGCTTCGATTCTGGAGGAGCATGTGAGATTCTCGTTTTAACGTAGGTTCGTGTTTTGAAATGTTAGAAGGACAAACGACATCCATTTCCCGTGTTCCAAGACTCGTTGGAACTATTTCTTCACGAACTACACGAAGGTAAGCTTTTAAATTCGATTTCAAGAATCGTTTCTTTCGTGAAATTTTTCAATGAAACTTATAACATTTTTATTCCCCACGAATAGTCTTGACGTCGATCTAGCCTCGAAATGCGTACAAATAGATGGGCCCTAGAATAAGCGAAAAAGAAACAGTGGGTGCGTATGGTTCGGAGTCACCGTGACCCTCTGGTAACATTAGGTAGAGTAGTTCCTTTCTTTCCCATATGTTTTGTCTACATAATGATTTTCCTGGCATAGTACACCGTTTAGTGTGCGTTCTTAATTGCTCTTGCTAAGTATGGAAACCGTTTTCATGCTTCTTGATATTTTGGGATACTTGAACATTGAATAACAATGTGGTAAATCGACTTGGTGACTTTGATGTGAATAATTAATTGGATTTAATTAACTCAAAATTAATTACCGGTAAATGAATGGGTGGAAGATAATGGTGATTTTGTTAATTCCAGGTGTTGAACGCTTCGAGTTGCTACGCTAACGTGTTTGGTTTTGAAAACCTGTCGTTGTAGTATGAAAGCGAAGAACTCGTGTTCAACAAATAAAATTTATACCAGAATGGAAATCCCGAATCAAACACAGGGAGGCAGACATTTGATTTAAAAACACGCGTTTGTTTTATTTGTCACGAAGAAAATTAATTGATTAGAACTATCTATCTATTTACAATAAATAGAAGAGAGAGAGAGAATGAGAGAGAGAGAGAATATTACAAATAGAAATCAAGAAGAGATGTAGAATGAACATGGAATTTTATCATCAGAAAGATTGTTCATTACACTAGAAAGCGGGAAAATGATTACACTAGAAAGCAATAAATCTACTCTACAAAGCAGTAAATCTATTCTAGAAAGCAGTAAAAAGAATGGGAAGAGAGATATCCTCCTCGACGGTCGCTTGGAGGACAAGTCGGACGGGGCGACGCCTGGACGAAGGAGGATGGAGCAAGATGAAGGAGGACGAAGCGGAAGAACGGGAACGGGGCAGCACGTCGTCGTCGTCGCGGGATCCACTTCCGAAAGGTGAAGAAAAATTGACTTTATCTCGCGAGAAGCATCCCGGGTGTGGGATAAGCTTCTCTTGAGCTTTGGAGAGGGAGAGAAGAGAAGGAAGGGATGAGAATTTTGTATGGAGGGGGTCTCCTTTTATAGTTGCAAGGAGTGGGAGCATTTTGGTCATTCCAATTTGAAAAAATTAATTCAGGACCATTAGTGACGGATAAAACCGTCGCCAAAGGTCCAAACGTGGCCTTCATGGGCGGCGCACGCGCGCCCGCTCAACTTCTCGTGCGTAACGCACGCGCACGTCCAGCTGATCTCAGCCGTCCAATCGCGAGATCGGACGGCTTAAATCGTGCTACCGCCAGCCTCTGTGCGCCCGCCCGCGTGCGATTCCGCGTGGGGCTCGGCATGCAATAGCGCGTGCGCCCGTTTGGGTGATCTAGGCCGTCCACAACCGATCAAGCGATCAAATTTAATCTTGCGCGCGCCACAGATCGCGAGTCGAACTCGCGTCCTGTGATCGCACAACGACTCGCGACCGCTTCGCTGCGCGGTGGATTGTGTCGCGCAGATGAAATCAGGCGCGCGCATCCACAGCCGTTGGATGCGCATCCAACGGCGGAGAAGCAGCGCTCTGTTTAAAGAAGAAATGGTACGGTAGGTGCTTCAGCCGGATGGGCAGTTGAGATGGCACCACGTGACGCCATCTAAGCCGTCCATCTTCTGGATGATGTAGATGGTGCCACGGTTGTCGGATTGAGTCGATTTTCGCATCGTTAGGCTGCGATCGTCGATCCGAATCCATCCGTGCGGTCGGATTTGTCGTTTGAATTGTTGTTTCACACCATCTTGGCCCTTGATCTTCTAGGGTTCCCCGGTCACTATCTGATGCTACAGATGTCTGATTAGGGCGATCTTGGAGTCGTTGAACTCCAATCGTCACCCTGATCACATCTGTACGATTGGATCTTCGATCCGAGACCCCGATAAATAGTTTGCCCTATCCATGAACATAAAAGGAAACAATTAACCTTCATTTTATTCAAACTACTCTAAATGCAAGATGATGCATGTTATGCAATATTTATAGCATGCAATGCAATCCTGTGCATAAGAACATGCATAAATAGACATCTTAAGTGGTGTAAACATGTTTACATCATACCCCCATGCCTATCTTTTGCTAGTCCCTAGCAAAAACTATATGCTATTTATAAAAGAATCAGGTTGGATTATTTGGGCATGAGTTATTTTCAATTACTAAGAAAATGTCTACTTAGGATCTGAACTTTCAAAGACACAAAAGTGCCCGAGTATCTACCAAAATACAGACAACCTCAAGCCCTCGCCTTATTCAAAGAAAATTTTCTTTTTCTCTTTTTTCCTCTTTTCTAATTTTTTTGGATTTTCAAGTTTTAGGGTTTAAGAGTGGCTTTCTACGGCCATTCAACTCACCCAAGATTTGAAGAGAACCCTAAGTTCTAAGCATCTTATTGTGAATGTGATAGACTCGTTGACCGGCAGTTAAAACGAACTTCGGATTTCTACGCCTCTAGGTGACCTAAAAAAGAATTCTGCCTAAAGATGTATCTTTACAACCGGTAGCTTTCTCCCTACTTTTATTTTTTTACGGGGCCAACACAAGAGTGAATCCAGTGTATATCTCCCCGTTTTATTCTACTTCTCCGCTTCTTCCTAAGTGTTTTGGGAATTTTTAGTGCATTTATTGAGCTAGGTTCTGGACAACCGGTCAATGAGCTGTTACCACTGACAACTTATCAGCCATACTCGTGCGGCGAAGTGCGGTTTATTTCTTTTTTTTATTTTTTTTCTTTTCTCCTTTTTTTTTTAAGTAGGTGGCTTCCCTGGTCTAAGATTTACCTAAAGGCGGCAAAAAGAGAAAGGTCCAGTGACTGGACTCTGGACAACCTACCTATGTGCTGTTACCCATGATAACTTGTCAGCCATATCACCCTAGAAGGTTCATTATCTACCCAATTTCCGTTAAAATCACCGAACAACGAGTCAGTGCAAAGAAAGTCTGTAGATGCTTAAAACTCAAAGTTTCCTCAAATCAGAGGGCGGGTTAATAAGTCGTGTACTTATCACCCAAACTTATTTACTCAAATTACAATAGAATTAAGGTTGGAGAGGACTCGAAAAATAAATCCACATTTTAATGGATACACGGGTTGATTAAGTCCAAAGACCTGAATGTTCAAATCATAATGTAGTATTTCCTGAGGTTGAAAATTTTCTTAAACCCAAGTTCTCTTTCCTAATTCCAAAATTTTTTTTTTTAATAATAAAAGAAAATAAAACAAATCTACGGAGCAGACGACTTAATTCAGAGATGAATATCCACCCCCCATGACTATCTAATGCAATGTCCTCATTGTATTAAAAAGGCATAAAACAGAGTGGAATAGAGTAGAAAGCACCTGAATTACGTGAATGTCAGGTCCGCTATGAGATAAAACCTAAAAAGAACTGTATATATACTAAATTTAGTGCCTTCAGCTAGGGAAACTACACAAAGAAGAGAAATAAAGAATTCACAGGTACAGATCAGAATCAAAATAAACATAAGAAACCGCTGACCTATCAGTAGATGTCCACAAATGTGGACCAGATTGTGGTGCAGACCAATACCCCACAGTCGAGAATATCTCAGGTTCTGGATAAAAATTACCCAAGACCTACAATCAGAATGCAAGCGGGATTAGGCCTGCGATTTATGAGGATGCAACCCAAGACCAAAGAGTCAGATTACAGAGAATTCAAACTCAAAAGGATAATCATTAAATGTGTGCTTGGGTTTGACATCCTCAGAACAAATGTCGTAAGGGTCCTGGTTTGATGGTTTCAACTTAATAGGAACCCTTCGACTCAATCTTCTACTTCCTCCGGAACTTGTTTCCCAGATCAAAATTTTTCGGCTCCTATCCTCCTCATTCAGCATGTCAAATTCCAAGACCTCTTGCATATTAATCACCCCATCTGAAATCTCCAAGTCTAAATGATGTAGCTGAATCAGAATTGACTTGGGTTTAATTATCTCAGAAACAAAATCATCGATAAGCTCAACGGAGTGTAACTGACAATCAGGGCATTTGATTAAATCCTCTAGAAAATGTGATTCTGGATTCGTAATGTGAACCCTAATAAGATCAGTTTCCTCAATTATTGGGCTATCAATGATCTATCAGATTCCTCAAGCCCAATCATCTCACAAAAATCATATTCTGTAAACTCGCGTGAGACTTCGCAAATTGAATCTTCACCATCAGAATCAAAGAAATCAAGATCCGTATTAATGTGTCTCAAAATCATCTGTCTCTTTCTGGTCCATGGAGACATATGTTTCCTCGTACCCTGGCTCAGGGATCTCAGGTGAAAAAAATCAGATCTTCCTTAACTGGTTGCTTTAATTCAATCTGGTCAGCCTCGTAACACGTGTCCCCCCCAACAGGTGCTTGAGCAGGTTCTGAAATTGGCTCTCCTGAAGAGGGTTCATCTTGGAAATCATCTCATGATTGAATCAAAGCAACCATAAATCTCATCATCAATTTCGCTAACTTCGCAAGTAGAAACTCACCTGGGTTCTTATCCTTAACATCCTGGAGCCAATCCAACAAATACTTATTCAAATCATCAATCATCTGAATCAGGGGCTCCAATCTCTCAATGCAAGGTATTGGCTAAACTTCTAAAGATTGTATGATATTTCTCAAGTTAGCCAGAACCTTTGGGCGAGTTTGGGGTCAATGCAGGGGAATTAATGAATTGAGATTCGTTATACCCTTCCTGATAATAGGTCATTTTGGATTATTCAAAAGGTAGTGATAACCTAAAGGCAGTGTAATCAGAGGACGGGTAAGGATCAGTGTATCCTTCTTGATTGTAGATCGTATTAGGTTGTTCATGAAAGGATGACGATCTATAATCGATGTGGCTCTGAGAAGGATAGAAATCACAATCATAGTGTTCATGGTTAAACCCTAAGCACGGAGGTCCAGAACTGTATCCCCAATCCGAGTTATCCCAACTAACTGATGGTTGATTACAGTACAAGTCGGAATAATCGTCATGTTAAGGATAATTCAAAACAGGGGGGAAAGAGCAGGAATGTGTGTAATATGTGGAAGGATACATGAGAAATGGGTGGAAGAAAGGCATCATACAATACAAACAATCAAACATGTCCTTAAGTGAGCTAGCCTACAGACCTACAGACTCCCAAAACCCATCTTGAGATAAAGGAACGATTTGATCTACTTCTATCTGTTCAATCCAACCAGTTAGAAGGAGGGACTGGGGAGAAGGTTCTCCCTTCGGCTTGCACCTCTGGTTCCTAGTGTATCCCCCAGCCACGATCATTTGATTCTACTCCCCTAGCTAGACATCAGATTGAATAGTAGAAACAGACTAATCAAAAATAATCTCGTTCTGGGCTCTGAAGAGCGAGTTAAATCCTTACGGCCAACGTCTACTCTATTTTATTTAGGGCTAGGTTTAAATGTACTTTGGAATGTGATGGGCCCTTTATCTGGGTTGTGCCCTTAATGATTGATTGATTTGTGTGTGTGCGCACAACCAGTGATTTTCAAGCAAGATTACTTTTGATGCGGTGAATTTTAGGGTTCAAATCTTGCTTAGTAGCTTTTAGGATTCAACTTTAGGTGTTTTCAAACAAGTTTTGTTGGCACACCAGGTTTTGAAAGCATAGGTGAAGATCTTTTCATTTAAAACTTAAAAGAATGTGCAATGCCTGGTAAATCCCTAAGAGTTGAACTTATGTGGCAGCTACTTGATGAGTTGATTTTAATTGAAGTGGTGCGGCCCAATCAACTCAAACAATTGGCCTATTGCACCACTTAATTAGGCACACAAGTGATTACCTAATCTGGTTTCTACTCAATTATGTGTTTGAATGTGTGTACCGGCTCCAAAGATCAATTTACTGGTTGAGTTTGAAAATCAAATGAGGTTGTGTACCTCTGTGAGATTTTTTTTCAATTTTCTTTTTAAATATGGAGGTTAGGGAGAGTATGGATGTCAAACAACAAACAATCTAACCTTAGAGTTTATAAGAGCACCTAGGTTGATTGATGTTTGTGTTATTATGTTGTGGAATGAAATTTAATAGGTGGGAGGTGGGGGAGAATTTACAAAACCTTCCACAGCACTTTACTCCAATCTACCGCTTTTGCCCGTCTCAAAAGAGTACCTGCAATTACAATAAGAAAGGAGAGAAGTGAGGTAAATGATTCGTAAGTTAGAAAACGCGAAGAAAAAATCAAAGAGCGTCGCCTCCCCGGCAACAACACCAAATGTTGAACGCTTCGAGTTGCTACGCTAACGTGTTCGGTTTTGAAAACATGTCGTCGCAATATGAAAGCGAAGAACTCGTTTCAACAAATAAAATTTATACCGGAATGGAAATCCCGGGTCAAACACAAGGAGGTGGACGTTTCATTTAAAAACACGTGCTTGTTTTATTTATCATGAAGAAAATTAATTGTTACGAACGCGGCTTCAAGACGATTTTTAAGATGTCTGGGAGGTGGCCCAGACGTCTGACCAGACATCTGGAACCCCTTCCAGACATCTGGGATTCAATTTCCCTCTCTCCTCCTGCAGGCGCAGTGTTGCACTCTCTCTCTCTCCCCGCGTGGCCTTATAAGGCCCTCGCCCTCTCCCTCACTCTCATCTCCTCCGCTTCCTTCTTCTTCTTCCAGTCAGTGTGAGAGCGAGCGAACGGCGGTAGCAGCGGCCGCGGCAAGTGTGTGGGAGGAGGTGTTGTGTGAGGGAGGGGACGCTCGACCGTGAGGGCTCGAGCTTGCCGGGGCAGCTAGAGCCGGCCGACGGGGGAGCAGCGGGCGTGGAGTGTCGCTGGAGGGCTGCTGCAGCTCGAGCAGCAGGCTGACGGGGCGCGGCGCGGCCGTGCGTCGCTGGCGGAGAGCGAGTCGAGCTCTGATTCTGGAAGCTTTTCCAGAATCAGACGTCTGGGCTTCCAACCAGACGACGGTGAATACATCTGGAGGGTTGTCCAGACGTCTGGCAAGTAAGTTATTTCGCCCTTCTTCCTTTTTCGTACGTACGGCCATGCAGCCGTCCGCCGCGCCTTCGTCTACGACCCGTCGTACTGAGAGCGAGGAGTGGATACTTGCAGGTTCTGATCGGAAGGGTGCGAGACTCGCCATCCAACGCGAATTGGACGTCTGGCCGCAGTGCCAGACGACGGAGAGGACTTCCAAACGTCCGGGTTGACCATCAGACGTCTAGGAATTAAGCCAGACGCCCCCGCAAGCTTCTGGACGTCTGAGGGACTACACAGAGCGAAGGTATCCTCTGAACCACCTTTTAAGACGTCTGGAAGAGGTTCCAGACGTCTGATTTTGGACTGTTTCGTCGTTTTCGACCCGTTTAGGCCCCGTTCGGAGTCCGTTTTTTGCGTTTCGAGTTGTGTTCTTTTCGAAATAAAATCTTCTACCCGTTTACAGTAATTATATACTGTTCTGAGAAACTCCTTGTGTTTGATCCTTGTGTTAGGACCCCCGTTCCATTGCAGTCTCGGGGATTGCGGAGGCGTGCGGGATTTCCGACCACGCCCCCAGTACTCCCGTTGTAGCTGGTAGAGTGGCTTGTAAAATTATTAACATAATTTGTTACAATTATGAAACAATTAATAGAACCTAGGGCAATGCATGAATCCTAGGAATGAGAAACCAGATTTAATGATAGATCCTAGGATATTGCATGAATCCTAGGAATGAGAAACTAGATTGAATGATAGATCCTAGGGTACGGCATGAATCCTAGGACTGGAAAACTAGTAATATGTATATAGATATTGCAGTCTTGGAAAAGTGGAAAGGAAATAATAGCTGCCTGTGAATTGATTTAACAGCTGCCTGTTATGAATAAATAAACATGATTGAGAACATAGGTTGCATGAACGTAAAATTGGAACGGTGAAACCTAAACATGCTGAGTAAAAGAGCTGGAACCCTACGGGGAATTTGGAGTAGAACTCCTAGAAAGAGAATGGAATGGATCTGAGAAAGAAAGACGTGGAGGTGTGTTGTCCCTTGGGCACGTAGTGCCAGGGGAAGCACCTGTTACCTGTTTAGTGCAGAGCGGAGCCAGCCGCCCCAGGGACCCGGGATTAGGTCGGCCACTTTATACCGACTTTTGGCCCTCGTGTACGCAGTACCAAAGAGAGCTACTAGTGTAGAGCGAGTACTAGCTACCCCACGGGCCCCGGGGTGCTGCTAGCTCACCTACACCGACTTGTTAGGCCCACTGGGCAAACCAGGGTAGTCAGGCTAGGGTGCGCGAACTGTGGAGGGGCAAGACCCCTGTTTGGTTACTGTGGAGGAGTTGGACCCCTGTTACTGAGAGGGCTCTGCCCTATACTGGTTCCGTGCTGTGCTTTGGGCGCACCCGTTAACGGAAACGACTGACCGCGTGCCAGTGCAGGGTAGCTATCCGTGTGTTTATCGCGCGTGCCGTAGTCACCGTTACGTCTATCAGCGACCTTGGGGTGGTTGACTGAGAGTAGGATCACCACGGGGGACTCGTCCGGCCAGGAGAGCACCACGTGTTACTTCTACTTTTCAGAAAAGACTGCAATCAAAATCGTTCCCACGAGGAACATTCGAGATCAAGTGAAGGATCTGAGAAATAAATAAATCGTGAAATAATAGAAAGACGTAAATAAAGAAAATGAAACAGCTACTGTACACTTTACTACTTCTTTAGTTTAGCTGCCACTCTACTCAGCGTTTCACTGACGTGTTATACTCATTACCTTTCAGGACCAGGTGTTGAGCAGCCAGGGTCAGCAGCTGCAGAGGACGCTGGGCCGAGTAGGATCCAATAGAGTTACCGCAGTTCTTTTTGTACCCCTTTTGTTCCACTGTAGTGAGTAGTTCTTGTTACCCTCTGTACTTTTCTTTACTTGTAGTTCATGTTATGTTATAAATGTTGTTCTACTGTTGTGGTGGTACATGCTGTAGTAGTTCCTTTTCTTACGGCTGTATTTTTGTTACTGCTAGTTATATTCATGCTGAATGTGGTTTATTATACTGCTCTTTTGGTTACTTCCTCGTTGGACGGCTAGGTCTTGGGATTAGTCGAGTCGGTACGGTTCTCGTGTCTCATAAGGACTCGGGAATCGGGTCGTTACATTAATTAATTAGAACTATCTATCTATTTACAATAAATAGAAGAGAGAGAGAATATTACAAACAGAAACCAAGAAGAGATGTAGAATGAACATGGAATTTCATCATCAGAAAGATTGTTCATTACACTAGAAAGCGGGAAAATGATTACACTAGAAAGCAGTAAATCTACTCTAGAAAGCAGTAAATCTATTCTAGAAAGCAGTAAAAAGAATGGAAAAAGAAATATCCTCCTCGACAGTCGCTTGGAGGACGAGCCGAACGGGACGACGCCTGGATGAAGGAGGACGAAGTGAAAGAACGGAAATGGGGCAACACGTCGTCGTCGTCGCGGGATCCACTTCCGAAAGGGGACGAAAAGTTGACTTTATCTCACGAGAAGCATCCCAGGTGTGGGACAAGCATCTCTTGAGCTTTGGAGAGGGACAGAAGAGAAGGAAGGGATGAGAATTTCGTACGAAGGGGGTCTCCTTTTATAGTTACAAGGAGTGGGGGCATTTTGGTCATTCCAATTTGAAAAACATTAATTCAGGACCTTTAGTGACGGATAAAACCGTCGCTAAAGGTCCGAACGTGGCCTTTGTGGGCGGCGCACGCGCCCACTCACCTTCTCGCGCGTAACGCACGCGTATTTCTAGCTAATCTCAGCAGTCCGATCGCGAGATCGGACAGCTTAAATCACACTACCGCCAGCCTCCTTTGCGCGCCAGCCCGCGTGCGATTCCGCGTGGGCTGCAGCGTGCAATAGCGCATGTGCCCGATTGAGTGATCTGGGTCACTCACAGCCGATCAAGCGATCGAATTTAATCGTGCACGCGCCGCAGATCGCGAGTCGAACTCACGTCCTGTGATCGCGCAACGACTCGCGACCGCTGTGCTGCGCGGTGGATTGTGTCACGCGGATGAAATCAGGCGCGCACATCCACAGTCGTTGGATGCACATCCAACGGTGGAGAAGCGGCGCTCTGATTGAAGAAGAGAAGGTGCGGCAGGTGCTCCAGCCAGTTGGGCGGCTGAGATGGCACCACGTGGCGACATCTGAGCCGTCCATCTTCTGGATGATGTAGATGGTGTCACAGTTGTCAGATTGAGTCGATTTTCGCACCGTTAGGCTACGATCGTTGATCCGAATCCATCCGTGTGGTCGGATTTTTCATTTGAAGTGTGGATTCACACCATCTTAGCCCTTGATCTTCTAGGGTTCCCGAGTCACTATCTGATGCTACAGATGTCTGATTAGGGCGATCTTGGAGTCGTTGAACTCCAATCGTCGCCTTGATCACATCTGTATAGTTGGATCTTCGATTCGAGACCCCGATAAAAATTTTTCCCTATCCATGAACATAAAAGGAGATAATTAACCTCCATTTTATTCAAACTACTCTAAATGCAAGATGATGCATGTTATGCAATATTTATAGCATGCAATGCAATCCTATGCTTAAGAACATGCATAAATAGACATCTTAAGTGATGTAAACATGTTTACATCACCAGGATTTGTAAAATAAACACTAAGGATTTTACAGACCTTTGTGAAATAAATTTCATCTAGTTGTAATTGGTAACTAACATGGAATCATCATCATATAAAAATTATCTAAAAATTGATAATATTAAGGACAATATGAATACATGTTACTCCTGGCTTAAGGAGGTGGAATGATTAAATAGGACTGAATTTAACAAGAACAAAAGATACAGTTATATGGAAATAATCGATGCAACGGATATGTCGGGAAAATAAAAGGAATGAATAACTGGTTTTCAGCCCCGCTACTCATCGAGCTTTCGGCCGTAGCTTTAGGTCTTTTCAGACTGGGTTCAAGGGCTGGTTTAGGGAGTTACTAGCCTCCCTACGACTCCTTGGTTAGGCTTAGCGGCCGACTGGGATAGCAGATTCGCAAGGCTTGAGGTTTGGAGCTGTTGCTTTGGCCGGTGAGTGGGTCATTGGCTATCTGTGGTTCAACATGTGTAGCTAACATGTGTTCACGCCCTACTATGTAACTGCCACCCCTTTCCGCGATGACCCTAGGGTGACGGAGCGTGGTTACTCAATAAATATAAATAGCCCTCTCGGCCATGAGGGTGGCTTATATCGATTTTGCACAGCAGGAAGTTACACAAAATCATCTCATGCCCTGAGACGTCGATTGATAATTTATGAACCATAATAATTTAGGCTTCCAATGTGCCAAACAAAATCAGATAATGAGATGTCTAATAAATGAATAAATCAAATCTATAGAACCCATTTTCTCTTGTGCTTGGTTATTGTTGCACTCTGCTGTTATTGTTTCTACTCTACTCATTTTTTATTGACGTGTTTTGGGTTCCGTACTCAAGCGCACTTAGCAGTTCGCAAGGAGTGTTCCGTTGTACATCTCCTTGGACTTATATACTACGGTAAATCTTCTTGTTAGTATTCAATTTTTGTTCCTTTAAATTTTGCAATATGAATTGTTTGTTGGCTATGTTTATATTTTATGATTATGTGTTGGGTGACTGCGATATTGTGGGTGAGTTGCATTGGTTGTTAGCACACGACTACTCGGGTTTCAACAGTTGGCGAGACTTTGGTTGTCACAAAATAAATGTAACATAAATCCTCTAAAAATATTCTATGACGATGAGAACAGTCAATTTGACAATCAGAGGATGTTTTGATCTAAAATAGAATTGTAGACAGAAATTTGATACAATTTGGGTTAAATTGTAAATTGACCATATAAATAATATCAAAATACAAAATTGAGGTTACCATTAGATTCACTATGTTCTAACTAAGCTACCATAAAAAGTTTGACCAATTTGGACCTCATTTGCATTTGCATTTTAATCTCCAACTTTCAAAATATTTTCAATATGGTCCAAAACCATTGGTCCTTTTTCTCTTACATTTTGGTCCCTAAGCGTTTTCTTCCCCAACCAACCGTTGATCGCCATTGCCGACGGGATTCAAGCTCGGTTGGAGACCGCCTCAATCCTCGACCGCCTTCAACTCCTCGAGTAAAATCGTTCTCGTCGTTCTGCATCCAACAGCGGTCGTTCCATCGCCATTGATCGTCTCTGCCACCTACGATCATCTGTAAAAGTTGGAACCGTTGATGCAAGTTGTTGCAAGCAAATCTTGCAACTTCCAGGCCCCGTTTGCTCTAGATTACAGCTATAAAGCTTCGCGTAGCCTCTCCAAATGTCTCGTCTCATCCTAGCACAAGAAACCACCTCCACCTTCTTTGCGCCATTGACGACGACCTGGAGTACCTTCGACCTCCATCTTCGTTGCTACTCGCTGTCAACCAAGCATCAGATCTTCTTCCCCACTCCTTGTCGGAACTTCCCGTCAAGCTTGGGCCTCTGAAACCATCTCATCTGCTCCAACCGCTTCCTCCTTCGTCACCGGTCCGCCTACCACAACCACCAATCTCCTCGCCTCTGTCTCTCCACTAAACTTAGGGTTAATCTTCCCCCTCTCATCCTCTATCTCCTCAATTTCCTCTTTCGACATCATTTTCACCTTCACCGACCACCACCACTTGGAACTCCGACAAGCTTCATCGCCACGCCTCCACACACAGACAACCACCCAATAGACTTAAGTCTTTGCTTTGGGGCTTGATGGTAACACCATCATGAGCCATAACTATCTTTAATTAGTCAAAATCAAAAGACAAAAGCTCCTACATAATCTCCTGAAGACCGTAATTCCATGCAAATCCACTCTGAGAAGAAACTATTAAAACAAGGTTAAATCTATAATTTTAACATCACACCATAAATGTAGAATAACCAGAAGATTTTTCAGGGGTTAATTGAAAGCCAAATAAGCATTAAAGTCTAAAGAGTAGGTCTACACAAATAGAAACGGAGTTTCACATGTTTCGAGAACCAAATTAGAACACAAGATCCTAATTTTAGACCCACTTGAATTAAAGAGGTTCTGGTCAGGATAAAATTCATCTAAACCTCCTAAAATTCATAGAAGAATTTTCTGAGAGATTTAGTATCCTTAATTTGACCATCTGAACCCAATTTGACCTTGAACAGAGTCTCATACGAGATTTTACCCTAACTTGGGCTTCTGTGCAAATTACCCAGTCAAACATGGTCAAAACTCAAATCCAAGTTTACCATCAGATTCCTTAGGTCCAAATTAAGCTAAGGCCAAAATTTGGGCTCAATTAAAATCCATCTTAACTTAGCTTGCATTTCAGTCCATTAAATCTCTATTCCTCTCAAACAAGCCTCTAACTTTCGAATTATTTTCAGAAAGCCCTTTAACTTCTTTATCTTCTTCACAGATAGGTCCCTGCCACCATTAGAGGTCAGTCGACCTAAGCTCTGACTTTGACCGCCTCAAAACCCAATCAAATTATCAACAAATCCCACCAAATTTGGTGGGATTGATGTTCACACAGTAGCAAATCACATGAATGTGATCTTGGGCTCTGATTCACGGCAGAGGGACCATGCAAACCCACAAAAATTGTGGGATCCGTTGCTTCCAAACCAAGGTCCAATTGAGCCTCTTTCTTCATTTAGAGCTCGATTATGAACTCTATATAAGCTCTAGCTCCTCAGGCCTTCTTCCTTAGCTAGGTTACAAGGCCAAATCCCTCTTCTTCTTCTCCCTTTGGCCTACTCCGACTTGCTCCTGTGAGCTTTCTCCCCTGTCTTCCTACGGCCTCCCAACGGCCAAATTGGGAGCGCCATGACCTTCCTCTCCTTCGTCCGCTCCTCGATGGCCAACTCAGGAGCCGCTTCAACCCCTTCTTCCTCGTCATTCCCTCTACGAAGCTCTCTTCATCTCCGGCATCGGCCAATCATAGCCAGAGCCAAATCCTCCCTATTTCATCCGTAGCCTAGGTTCCCTCTCTTCCTCTCCCTATCTACTTCACTCTCATCTATTTAGATCTTAGGTTCGACCCCAAAATCACCCTCGATCCCATTGTCTTCCCTACACCCGGCAACGCCTCTGGCGAAGTCATGTCGCCGCCAACTCCACCAAAACACCCATAACTGTTGAATCATATTGATTGGGGATTCAGATTATCGTCGTCATAGTGCAAACCCTCAATCTATCGTCAACAGATATAATTTATAACTCGAATATTTAAAGTGAAGTCCAAAGTCGAACACAAGGAGCAAATATGAAATTCACGTACTAATATTTAATTGCATACAAATGAGCACAATAATCAAAGCACAAAAGAAATATTCAGTGAATAATATCTACTCAAATTGATATTCAATGACAGGTATGAGTATTTCAGTTTAATGTGACAAAAAAAAGTCTAAGACAAAATAATGGTGATTTAGATCGCCAATTATTAGTCTTAAGCATATATATATCAATTACTCAATAATATCAAATAAATGAACAGTGGCTTGAACCACTTAAGCCAAATTGCACGCAAGCAAATGTATCCACAGTACTGCTCTCAAAGCCTTATCAGACTTTTCCTTCTCAAATCAGACGACTTAAACGTCAGCCTGCTACAGTGTCTTCTCTTCTTCTTCTTCAGGCTTTCTTCTTCCTCAGAGCACAAGGGCTCTCTCACGGCTAAGTGTTGAGCATATACACAGAGAAGCAAACCCCCCCACTCTCTTTCTCTTTTTCCTTTTCTCCTTTCCCCCTTCTTAGATAATCGGGCTCATTATTGGGTAAACAGATCCATGGATTTGGCCAAACTCGTGTGCGTGTGCACAGGCGAGGCGTGAAGGCTCAAGGAGGCGCGTGTGTGGGGGACCTCACCCCCCGTGTGCTTGAGGCGATAAGCCAATTGCACAAAATCAATTTATGTTCCTGATGCCTCTTTATCCCACACGATGTGGGCTATCTTTAGGCCTTTCCTCGCACAGCAGCAACAGAGGGTTGCTGCTTCAATTCTAGCTGCTGAGGCGATCTTGTTGTTCAATTGAAGGCATGGGAGGATGCCTAGGGCAATTCCGCGCTGCCTGGAGGTGAAATCGACGATGAATATGGCCGGAGAGCAGCAGCTGGAGCCGGAGAAGACGGTGGCAACAGTGGTGCTCCGACAAACCCTGAAATCATGAATACGGACTCGAAAGCCCCAGACAGATGGTTCAAGAGCTTCGCCGGATGATGGCGAAGGTGGTGGAGGCGGTCTCGTGGTCTGTGGGTGCGTGTGGTGGTCGGCGGAAGTCAGGGAAGGTGATGATGAGGTGTGGTGTTCAATGGGGATTTTAAGAGCATAGATGATGAAATAAGGGGAGTGTTTTGTTGGTGGAGGAACGGCGATGGTAATAGAGTCGATGGCAAGGCAAACGATGGACTGTGGAGGTGTGGAAGCCTCGTCGGAGATGTGGCCAGACGTAGGGACGAAGGTGGCTAGCGATGGAGTTGAGGGTCGAAACAAAGTTTAAAAGACAGGGAAAGAACCTATGGAGCTAAAGGAACCTAATTAACTTAATCTAACCAGAGGAAAGGGACGGAGAGGCGTCGGCTTTGATTGGCTGACGTCGGAGAAGGTGAAGTCTCCGGTGGTGAAGGAGCGGTGAGGAAGACGAGGAAAAAGACGTCTACTGGTATCGCGAGACGTGGAAGAACACGAGGAAGAAGAATCCGCTAGCTATTGTCTGTGATGGCAGACGAGGAGGTCAGTCGAAGGAGCTCGTTGGAGTTGGTGGAGGCAGAGGTCGGGGAAAAGGGAAGAAGGGGGATCCGGGCTCCAAACCAAGCTAAGGAGCACGGTTTGTCCTTAGGGGGTCTTTTATAGTTCTTAAATGGTAGTTCCAAGCTTGGAAACCAATCTTGGAAGCTGGGTAACTTCATGCAAAAGGAAACTTGAATCTTTGAAAGGTTCGCATGAGGATTTGGGCATAAATCAGAGCCCAATGAGTGGCTCAGATTGAATGGGATTCTCTCAGGAGTTCTTCCAATTTTGGAAGGGAACGAGCGTGAAATCAGGGAGAAATCGTTGATTGAAGTTTGCCAAAGTTGGTGGCTCCTCCGCGATAATGGAGGAGGGACCTGATTGCAAAGAAGATGACAAAAGCTAGGGATTGTTCGCAAATAATTCGAAGCTTAGGGGCATGTGTGTGAGAAAAAGAGTCAGACTGGACTGAATTTCAAACTAGGTCAGGATGATCTCTGATTGGGCCCAAATTTTAGTACATGCCTAATTTGGAGCCAAGAAATATGATGGTGAAGTCAACTTTTGGTTTTGACCAAGTTTGAATAGGTAATTTACGTAGAAACCTAAATTAAGGCAACTTTCTGTCTGAGACTCTATTTTAGGTCAAAATGGGTTCTAATGGTCAAATCAAGGGTACCAAACCTTATATAATATTTTTATATGAATTTTAGAAGGTTTAGGTAAATTTTATCCTAACCGAAACCTTGGTTAATTAAGTAGGTCTGAAATTAAAGTTTCAGATGATCATTAATTCTCGAAATGCGTAAAACCTATTTCTGTTTGCACGGACCCACTCATTAGACTTTTATGAACATTTGACCTTTAATAAACCTCTGGGAAAACCCTCGGTTGTTCTTCTCCTATACTACAACTCAAATACATTTTTTAAGAGACGACTCAAACGCATGCAATAAGGCTTCACCCTGAAACTTTTGCACCTAACACGAGGTCAAATGACCTCCTATTTTGCCTGCAAGTCTTCATTGAAGCAGCGCCTTCATCCCCAACTCCGACCGCTCCCTCCGCCACCGCCGCTTCATCAATCATCGATCCACCGTCACCACCAAGTCAACAAGCACCCAGAGACCGTCTCCTCCATTCGCCGACCCAATCTAACGAGTGGATTACAAGGCCGACCAACCTCCAGCGAACCATGTCGGCCTTGAAGAAGAAAAGGGGCGAGGGACCTATTTGCAAGAAAAGAACCAAACTCTGAAGGTTCCTAAGAACCCAATCATAATTTGAAGGGACCAAAGTGAAACAATGTAAGGACAGATCCGAAAATCTTATTGATTCTTGTTTGTCTAATATGAGTGAATTTTAATGCAATAACTTGTCAAATATTTCTGTTAAAACTCACTTAGTGTCTAATTTAATGCATATATGATATCATTGATTAATAATATTTATTGAGTCTTTAACAAATATTTCCTACACTCCATACAGTTTCTATATTCTATAATCCGAGTGCCGCGGTGGTTTTGTTTAATTTTCCTAATTCCATCCATAAGTTCACCAAATCATCTGAATGACAATTAAATAGTGATATTCAGGTATTTCTTACTCTTAGAGATGACTCAGATTTTTTCTGTTAATTCAAAAATTAAAAATTTAAATAATAATTCACTTTACTTATTTATACTACGACACATGATTATAAAATCCGATGGAAGCTCATTAACATGCAATTACATGTGTGACCTTGACATATTTGAATTGTTAGATCTAGACACGTTTGCATTGCACTTTCTCATAGTTTGTGTATTACGTAAGTGGCAATAACAAGTATGTGTGTTTTACACATTTATAATGAACGAGAACGTTTCCGTTAAAGTCTAAAGTGATCCAACAGTTTCTCATTTATTTCCTTTGGATTGCATTTGACAGTGGAATATACTACAACAAAAATAATCTAATGCTACACGTTCAAATGTTATCATAGGTAATATATGATGACATTTCAATATCATCTTAGGTTTGCTTTGACAACGTTTAAATGCCATCCAAAGAACTTTAAACTGATGTTAATAGATTTTTGTTAATTAGTAAAATTTTTAAAGAACATTTAAACCTCGCCATCATAAGTTTTATAGACAATATTTATTTAACATTAGCTTAAATATTTTATGTAACATTTGATGGCCAATGTCAATACCTAAGATAATGCACTTATCGTGACGTTTATTGCGATGCTTTGTTAATGGCTACAAAAATTTAGAATGACATTTACTTCACTTACACCAACGTTAAATAAATATCAGCAAAATTTTAATGTGATGTATATTAATATACTTGTATTATTTATATTTATACATGTATCATACAGAATTGAAAATTTTAACATAAATCTTCACATAGTTAAGTTACAACATAGAATTTTTTAAGGTGAAAAAGGTAGCATAGCTGGTATCATCCTTTTGGCTCGTCACCCGCTTCGGGTTGGTCCCTAAAGAAAAAAGTTACAGTAAAGAATTTTTTATTTTTCATCCAAGTGCTCGAAGAGCAAACGCATTTTCCTTTGAATAATATGCAAACTAGTTAGCCAGCTAATTATGTCATTTGTGCCTTCCACCAGCTTTAGCATAAATCTAGTGCAATTTTCAAGCACATGTGACATCTAGAAGATCAATGACGGGATTCCTATTTTTCTATTTGGTTTTTAATATTTGATTGGATGTAAAACTTTAAAGAGGCAATAGAATCTTAATTCAGATTATTCGTGAAGTAGTCTATTTTTTTTAGAAGAGTTAACTTTACTTGATCAAATGGGTAGAGGAGCATACATCTATCTTTCCAGGCACATCGAAGGACATACCAGAGGGAAAGACATAAAAAAACAACAAAAAGACCAAAACAGCCAAGGGCCAATGTCAAGCTCACCATACATGTCAACATATCATAGAAATCAATCCACAACATCAAACAAAATATTGACAAAGAGGTAACTCGAGGCTGGGTACCTTGCTAGAAAAAATAACTTGTTAGTGTAGAGTAAGGCTAGGAATTCAGGAGGCAAAGTCCCTAACCTTTAACTGAATAGTGAACACAACTTTAGACCTTTTCATTCGCATTGTCTACAACAAGGTGTCCAACACTTCATAGAAACAAGATATAAGGAGTGGTTAAGGGTTCAATATGAGTGAGGCCCCTAACTCTTGGGGGTAGACGGCTTACTGAAATCGATGTAGGAGCATAATTAGGGGCTATAATAGCTGCATGTGTATATCTTAACACAAGCTCCACAATTAATTTACAATCTTATGCACAAAATGAAAAGATGCAATAAGATTTTTATATCGCTAAATAGTAGGATCACATACCTGAGTGTCCCAAGGTAGTGGGAGGGGCATTTGCCACCAAAAAAAGGATCGAGGAAGTGGTATCAATATGCACCAGTTGAAGATTGTGCTGCATGGAATAATGTAGAACCATGGAAAGGGCCTGTAACTCCATCATGAGGAACAAAGCAGCCAAACAAGGTCCCCACCTAGTAGAAATGAAATAATCAATTGCATCACAATAATCCAGGCCCCATAATTCATGATTCCAATAGCACAACACATATAATTAACATTGAAGCCATCAAGAGGACGAGTCCAATGGAGGCAAAAAATGCAGCGAGCAGTTATAACCCAGGATCTCATATCAAAGTTGTACCATAATAATTTTGAAATGCCCTTTCCAAATATCAAGTTTGATATTATCATTTTTGGAGTGGTTTCATATGGTCTAAGTAGTATAAATGATAAAAACCACAATCATTTAAGCATTCTTAAGGTGAAAGGAGCTAGGGGATTGGCAATTGAAGAGCTTGGCTATATCCTCATGAAGGGGATGAGGAAGATACGCTTTGGACCCAACCCAATAACAAACAAAGTTTGAAAAGTCTACTTTGTGGGAAGAGGTGTTGAGAAGACTCAATTCGGAGGTTATTAGGGCAACAATAACAACAAGAAGTGAGGGGATATCCCTAGACCTAAGCAAATCGTCGATGGGAAGACTTTTGTGGAGAAATCTCCATAGGAGAATAGTAAGGTTCATAGTAAGAGAGAGTTTTAAGATACTTTTGCCCCAGGCACACAAAGGAGAAAGTTGTCCAAAGAGCTTATATGCAGAAGAGGTAGTGAAAGAACCTTCTAGTGATGAGTTGTTGATGAGGGTAAGGAGGTTGAGTTGGGAAGCCACGGTGTCAGGGAGAAATTCTCAAAGAGGAAAGTCCTGCAACGAGCTGAAAATCTCTTTAATGGTACACCAAGGAGGGGACAGACCAGTAGGGAGCATCTATCTGAGGGGAATCCCCAATATAGTGGTCCATCCAAAAGTTGATGTAGATGGCAACCCTCAAACTAAATGGAAAGTTCAAAGCTGCTGGGGAGGCGTGGTACAAGACTATGATCGCTAATGGTGACTACGCAGAGTTCGAGAACTTCTCTAAATGGTTGGGAGTTACCCAATAAACTATTTTAAAGACTTCTAAAGATTTAGTTTGGTGCAAGTTTAGACATGGAACGTAATTTTTGCCCTATCATTTTGTTTTGATGTAGTTGAGAATCGATTGATTCTAAAAAAAAAAAAATATCTAAACGGAAGGTGGATATAGGCCTTATCTCCAAGGAAATCGTACAAACTTTGCATCAACTTAGAGTAGGGGATGATAAGAAAGGTGATTCGCTACATTCTTTTCATTTTAAGAGCAAGGAAAAAGGCTTACAAGTTGGGCACCCCAAGTTCACCAAAATCTTTTTTGTTTACAAATTTTAACCCATAAGATCCAATGGGCAAATAATCCATATCTAGAATTTTCGCCTAAAATATTAGCGAGAGCAAGGTTCAGATAGTTCATTTTTTTTTTCCAAAAGTAATTCGTCCGTTTCTCCCAGATGCCAGAGGAGGCATGGCCCCCTTACATATCACCAAAATAAGGAAATAACCAAAAAAAAGAAAAAAAACTAAGAGCAAGAGAGTTCTAGGATCCACCAATACCCAACTAAAATTGCACATTTCTGAACATTGCCTCTGCAAATCAAACTTAACAACCTAAACTAACAAAAAGATTTGGATGGATTTCTAACAAAAGTACAAGAAAAAGTTCTAATTGAGTGATGGAACCATTCAAAATGAATGCTAGGGACCCAAAATAGATACTTTAATATCTTGAAAAGATAACCTACATGTGCAGGGCTGTGAGGAAAAGTTTGACTAACGACCTCTACCATGTCCCAAAGACCTCCCCATAGTTAACTTCTTTGGTTTAACCCTGGGAGTTTCCTCATCCAAGAATGTCTCAAGGTTCAGGCTGTCGGGAAGGATGTAATATCAAATATTGTTTCCTCTTACACTAAGATGATCGAGGCTCACTAGGTTCTTACCCTTTAATGCCAGTTTTACGGTCTTCAAGTGAGTGTTCATACTTATATCCACACCTGTGATGGTTCCGTGGACTTCGGTGTCATTCTTCAACTCGATCGAGACAATCTCGTTGTTGAGCTTCATCAAAAACCTGACGAGCTTCATCGTTGCCCATTGATTCCAAAAATTAAGGAAAGGGAACGGGCCGAAGGGTGTTAGCCCTACTCGAGGGAGCAACATGGTCCGGAGACGAGAACCTTCTCCACACAAGATAGTTCATGTATTATTAATAAATAGGGTTATATTGATGGAAGGACATGTATACTTCAAATGAGCAACTACGTTTACACTCTCAAGAACAGAGCAACCACTGTAATCATACGAACAAAAGTTGGACTTAAAGTTTAGCCTCAAAGGATTAACATATGTTGTATTCGTGACAGAATCATGATATGTTGTAATCTAGCACCAAGATTTACAATAGCCCATGCATTTACACAAAATTACTTAAATAGCAACATCTCAGTTAACCATACCAATGCATTCATACGTAACATATTTACAAATGAAAAACATAGGAACATAGGAAAAATAGCTGTAATTGGATACCCAATTCCACGCTCAAGTAGGCCCTTACCTCTACCCTTTAACATATGGGTAGAGGTCGTGATTATCTTCCGGAGAAATTGCCTCCACACTGAACGATGAGCAGTCAATCCCACACTGCTCCATCGGGGACGGGAACGACATCATTGCATCATCACCTTCCGCCACCACCGTCGCCAACGCTGCTCCAGAATCGGACCCCGGCGGCGCGACGGTCAATAGCAAGTCGCCTTCGAGAACCTGCATCACCTGCCTCATGCTCGGCCTCGACGCGGGCACCTCGTGAGCACAAGACGCCAAGCTTCAACAGCTTCTCCGCTTCCGCGGTGGAGTAGTCACAGCCAAGCCGAGGGTCAACGGCCGCCAGTATTCTCTCCTTCCTCCGAAGCTCCAAGACCGTGTCCACGAGGAATTGCTCCATGAACATCGGACGCTTGCCACAAACGACCTCCAGCAAGAAGACGCCAAAGGCGTAAACGTCGGTAAAGGTGGTTGCCTTGCCGGTCCTCGCCATCTCCGGAGCGATATAACTATAAGAGATAAGAGACACACACACATGTAAGGACATGTATGTCAAGGAGATTTGTATCACATGCATATACATACCTATACTGCCAACATGTACACATGCATGCATGTGTGTGTGTACGTGCATGTGTGTGTGTATATATATATATTTATTTATTTATTTATTTATTTATTTATTTATATTTCGACGTACCGAAGTGTGCCAACAACACGAGTGGTCTGCTGCTGAACATTCCCACGATCCAAGATCTTGGCAAGGCCAAAGTCCCCCAAGCGGCCGTTGTAGTCGGCATCGAGGAGAACGTTGCTAGACTTGACATCCCTATGGACCACCACCTGCTCCCACCCCTCGTGTAGATAACATAAACCCTCAGCCACCCCTCTGGCCACGTTAAACCTCTGCTCCCAACTTAACGTCCGCCCCTCTGATCCGTGGAGGAGCTTGTCTAGGCTCCCATGCTCCATGTATTCGTATACCAACAAGAGCTCCCATTTTCTCCTGTCATGCAAATGGTTATATAGCTGCTTTCCTTATTTATATCTAATTGACTTATTGGGCTTCCCAAAATTTGAGTGGGCCCAACGTGATTAATTTTCAGGACATCCATGATTTTGTTTTCCCTCTCATAACCGCGAAATGGTTTGTACGACAAATGCTTGTTAATTAAGCACCCGAATAGTGGTGATTTGACCTTGTTCTGTGATAAGCTAGTTCAGATCTTACTGGGCCATGTTGGCTTTAGGCATTCACAAATTATCTGAATAGAATGGCACCGTTCATTTTGCAGTAAAAAATCTTGAAAGTACAAATGAAAAAAATCTTGTCAAATATACATTCAGATACTCTTTAATTGATGTGATTGTTGGAGGTTTCGATTTAATTAAAATCGTAAAAAAAAAAAATCATCTCAAAATCACACCCCAAAGCAGTACCCTCAATGAAGCGATTTCCTACGAACAAGTAAACCTAACAATCCAAGAGTCCATTCTCCCCTGGCTAAATTGTAAATCTTCAAACTTTTGAAATCCTTCTTTTGTTTCGCTGAGGAAACCCAACTTCGGAAAACTAGCTACTTGGAAATACCAGAACAATAATCGAGAAAGAAAAGAACATATCATCAGAGACATAAACTGGAGTTGTATATTTATTTATAGCAAACACATGTAATTAATCTAATCGTCATATATAGTCAATCTCGAATAGATGTGGAAAATGATACATTGTTTCAAAATACTGACATGAATCCCCAAGCACGTACCTGCAGTACCCAATGAGCTGGACGAGGTTCCTGTGCCTCAACCGAGCCATACTGGTGATCTCCGCCACGAACTCTCTCACCCCTTGAGACGAATCATGCGAGATCTTCTTCACTGCCACTTGAGCATGCGACCTGGGCAGTGTCCCCTTGTAGACGCGACCGAACCCGCCGGCACCCAATAGATTCTCCTCCTTGAAGCCCTCGGTTGCCTTGTAGAGGTCCTTGTAGGAGATCCTATTAGGACCATATAAGAGCTCATCATCCTCTATGAGCTCCGCAAACCTACGCTTTCTCCTTACCCAATACGTGATTCCACCGATACAAAGCAAGATCAAACCCAATGCACTGATTACCAAAGCAAAGATAGCTGTTGTGGTCGATTTGGGCCGACTAGTTCCATGCGGCACCATCGGCAAATCACTGAGGTCAAGTGGTCGATGTGGTTCTCCATCCATGCTAAAGTTCCACCCGAGCACATAGTGATATCCGTGGGCTCCACCAGTGGTGGCGGAGAAGCCCGCGTACGTTTCATCGGTGAGAATGGATGAGAGGTTGACCTTCGACGAGAGAAGAGGAGTTTGAGGTTTGGGCACGCTTAGAGGAGCCAATGTGACCTGGACCATGTTATTGGAAGCGTTGTACTCGATCCAGACCAGATTGTTCTCCCCACTGTGCAAGTCCAAGCTCTTCTTCTTGCCGTTCTCGTCGTAGTACGAAGCGTTGGCTGATACGACGGAGGTCAACCCGTTCACGTTGATGCCAACGTGGTTTGCGTTGATGTCTTTGAAGTCGCTGTTCTTGACGGTGTCGAGCTCTACGGCGAAGATGTGGCTGCTCGAGCTTTCGTTGGTGGTTTCGTTGAACAGGCCCAGGTATGGACCTGTTCTGGAGTAAGGGAGGGTGGGGGAGGGGGAGAGGGCGAAGGCCATGCCGTGGTCGCCGACGTTGTGGGGGTAGACAAAGGCAAAGAAGAAGGCGGTGGAGAAGGTGGTGTTCTTGAGCTTGAGAGGGGTGGGGAAGAAGGCGTGGCCCTTCAGGTTCTCGTGGGTGTCGGTGAGGCGGAGGAGACCTTCGGAGGTGATGAAGGAGGAGTTGGAGAGGATGAGGGAACCATTCTCGAAGCCTTGGAAGCAGAAGGGGGTGGTGTTTTGTTTGGAGGTGGTGATGGTGGAATGGTAGAGGAGGAGTAGGAGGAGGAGGAGGAGGAGAGTAGCGGAGGACATTGAGGTGCCTTTGCCGTTGGAGGGCTTTAGGTCAAATGAGAGGGATATATATTTTGATATATGGGAAGAGTGGATCTTGATGTAAAATAAGAGAAATGGAAACATATTCTATCTCAAATTCCATATTCCTCTGATCAGAAAAGTAGGGTACACATCCACAACTGCCTGTCGCTTCCTAAGATACAAAGCTAACGGTGCTGATGTGTTGGAGTGGAAAATGGCGTCCAATTTGTCATAAAAAAACGAATACTCATAAAATAATGTACCTGATGTTCAAGACTATTCTCCTGAATTTTCCAACGACGAAGACTCCTTCGCTTCAAAGGGAATAATAGGAGAATATTCTTTATAAAAGAAAACAATAGAAGAATATTCCTTTTATGGATTCGCAGGCTAATTTTGACATCTTCTTTTGATATATCTCAAAATTACAGACAAAAAAATTTGCAGCCAAATTTTATGAGAATGGAAGGAACTCAATATTTTTCAAAATGGGCACCAAATTAATATTCCTTTTATGGATTCGCAGGCTAATTTTGACATCTTCTTTTGATATATCTCAAAATTACAGACAAAAAAATTTGCAGCCAAATTTTATGAGAATGGAAGGAACTCAATATTTTTCAAAATGGGCACCAAATTTTGAGAATAGAAGAATAATGGTTAATTTTAACTCTTATTTTTTATTTTTCCAAGTGACCACCAAATTATCTGATTCTTTTCAATTCCTCGAAACAAATGAAAATTTGTCAAGTGATGTTAGCCTGTATGATTGCCCTAGTTCCTCAGTCGATAAACACCAAGCAACGTTAGGAAACACCAAGTTGAATAGGTACAACTAACTGCCATGTCACAAACCTTCCGATTTCCACATGGGTATCCCAACAAAAATCAATACTTATATTTTTTAGGCTAACGGCAATGAGAACTCTTCACTGCTCATTGAATCTACATGCATCCCAACAAAATCCATATGTTGACTGTGTGCTAGTTGAGATGGATAGCCTTGTTTCCCAAATAGACATGTGCCCGGCACATAAGAAAGCTTCCTTATATTTGTCGTCTTTCACACCATGATCTAGTCTCTAAACCTAAATTTGGATCACGAAGTTAGGCTTTCAATCTAATTAAGCACAATTTCAAGATAGACCTAACCAACCAACCAAAATTCCTAAAATCAAATTGCTATCTTAGGCTCTTTTTTTTTTTTACAAAATACGTACAGGAGTCAATATTCTTATTCATCCCCCAACCCTAAAGGCTTTCAAAAAAAGGTAAGAGAACTAGACCAAAACCTGTCGAATACATCAAAAAAAGGAAATCATGACTTGTGACCTAGTACAAACAAAATGCAACTAAAGAAAGAAGGAAATAACAACAAAGCCACCTCGCACATAATCACAAGATGTAAGGAAACAGAATTTTATCCATCCTAATAATACCCCAAAGTCTACAAGGAAGTTGAGAGTCAAAAATGCACTAACCATTTTCACCAATACCAACGACACGTCGAGTGAGAATATTAACAACAGGATGCACAAACGATAACGAATCTATCCTCTCCTTATTAACTTTCAAGTGGGCTAAATCGCGCTTCGCAAACCAGACTGGAACTTTCCCTTTCCACCAATAGTATAGCAGCATAGAATCTATTCTACCTGTAAAGGCAAAGAGGAGACAACAACCAAAGATAAAGCATAGGTAATCATTCTCAACATACATATATCATCCTTAGTCACAAAAAATTTCCCAAATAGAAAATCACCATTCCCATCCCGAATCACCCATGCTGCATAGGAATGGTTGGAATCAAAATAAGTAGGTATGTTCAACTTAATACCATAGGAAGGACAAACCTAGCTCAACACAATGGTAGGACACTAAGTGCGGAACCAAGTACTAAGATCAAAATTCTTCCAATTGTGTTCCAAATAAGAGGGAAACTTTGCAAAAGTCATTTCTGAAATTGCACTAGGGGGTGAATAGTAAATTTAAAAAATAATTACAAAATGAAATACAATCACAAAAAGGAGGCACAAGATTTTTTAAGTGGAAACCCAAACCAGGTGAAAACGACCACCTAAGCAAATCACTTAACTTAGGATTTGTGATCACAAAGTGATCAATCCACTAACCACACTACTTTAATGAGGGTAGTATACCTCAATTACAAATCCCACCTCTGATCCCTAAACGAAAGTTTCTTCCTTCACAATGAAGAGATTGGGATCCGACAGGTTGGATACCCAACTACAATAATCAAGTAAAATGAAATGTAAAATACACCCTATAGAGCACCCCAAAAAATGAATAATTTGGTTATTTTCTAGGGGTGAAGGAAACTACCTGAAGATGACAATATGTAGCGCAGTGGAAGTGTTAGTTTGCCCCAAACAGAGTGATTGCACAAAACAAGGGCAAAGGAAACAATGAGTAAGTGATAATCTAAGTGAATTATATCTCAAGAGATGTGTTTTTCCTAAGAGAGTTATAGCGTATTTATAGGCAAGTTTAGAACCTTCAAGAAGGCTTAGGAGAGGGTTCCTAGCCGTTGAAGGCAAGTCTCAAGAGATTGGGACGAAATCAAACTCAAATCAGGGTAATTATGATTCTGACAGCAGGATCAGACGTCTGATTTTTAGGTCAGACGTCTTGTAAGACATCTTACTACAATTATAGACGACTGATTTTATGAGTCAGGCTTACTGTTTTCATTGGATCAAAATAGGATTCTAAGTGGACATCTAATCTGCTATTATAAGGCGTCTGGTAATAAAATTGGACATCTAATTATAAGTGGGTTTGTTCCTGTTTTGATCAGATCCAAACAGGGTTCTAGATTTTAAGGATCAGACGTCAGTGTGGATATCTGCTTGGTGTCCTAGACATCTGGAAAGTGATTAATGACTTGCTTAGGTAATGAAAAAAGCAAGATTTAGCTTCTAACAAGCGTGCACAAAATAAATGGGTAACAATCCATTGTTAGACGTCTGGTAACATGTCCAAACATCTAAAAGTGTATCTTCCCATTAGACTTGCACAATAATGAAGGGAATAGGCAATAGAGTCTAACGGTTGGTTTAAAGATGTCTAAGGTATGTATTGGATGTCTGTATAAGGCTATAAACGTCTGATAGGAGGTTTCATCGATTGGAGCATAAATGTTGAGACTGAAAAGGCAAGGCTATAGGTAATTAGACGTCTGAAACAATGATTAGACATCTTAAAGTTGAATATCAGATGTCTGATATGTGTTTTGTGTTAGATTTTTGTTCCTAATTCTTCTTAAGTGTAGAGAATCTAGGTAAACTAAGAATATGTTATCTTTTAAGAACTCTTTATAATATTTCTAAACTCAATAAAAGGAAAAATTAGAGTAGCCCTCCCCTTTCCGCTCCACTCCCCTTTTCTTTTCCCCTGCGGTTCCCTTCCTGTCCTCCCCTCCCTCCCCTTTTCCCCAGGCTGCTCCTCCCCCTTTGGTTCTGGTGCGCGCTCTCTCTTCCTCCCCTCCTCGAGACGGGGGGTGGGGGGGGTGGTGTCGAGAGGCCTGCTCCTATGGTTGTTCCTATGGAGCTGCGGTGGGGGGATCCAGCTTAAGTTTTGTTCACCGTTTCATTTTTATTTTTGTTGTTTTCGTCTTTGTGCACTTTGCGGGTTTTGGATTGTGGTGGTCGTCTGCTCCTGTCTCCTTCTGCTGGGTTTAGTCCCTTTTCTCTGGAAGGGGTTTTTTAAACCTAGGGTTTCGTTGGCCCTCTGGAGCTGTGGGGCTTTTGGCTTTTCTCCTTTTGTTTGTTTGCCCTTGTCGCTATTTTTTTTTCCGTGCTTTCTTGTTTTGTCGGTTTGCTTTGTTGGTGCGCGATGTCTTCTGCTCCTTCAACCTCCGATTCCTCTTCTCCGAAGGTTCGGTCGGAGGGCTCCTCTGACCCCAAACTTTCCTTTGCTTCGGTGCTTGTAGGTGCTAAGGTGCCTTCACCGCCATTTGTGGAGCTTGCCCTTCCGTTTCATAAATCGGTTATGATTTATGGTGCCCTCTGTATCGTTTTTTCCCTATCTGAGGTTTCCGATCTTGCTCGTTCCTATGCTTATGCTGTGGTTACCCGGTCGTTGGGCCCTAAACCCTTCCTTTCTGTTCTGAAATAGTTTTTGTCGTCGAAAGTTTCGCTTTCGTTGCCTTATTCGCTACATCCCCTTGACGCTAGACACTGGTTGATTTCGTGTGGCTTTTATGTGGACTTCTGTCATCTTTTTTCTTTGGAGTCCATGGTTTTGGGTAAGATTCGTATGCAGTTCATCCGTTGGTCGTCCTCGTTTCGTACGAATTCGTTTGTTTCTACCGTTGCTATTTAGGTTGGTTTCCTAAGTCTGAACCTTCACCTGGTCCATCCTAATGCCCTCCTCTCCTTAGCCTACCAGAGAGGCTCCCCGATCTGTGTGGATCCCCGTACGATGCAAGGTCTTTGCCCTGGGTATCCGCGTGTCTATGTTGAGGTGGATTTATTGGCTCCGTTGCCTGAGTTTGTCTTTATTCAGAATGACGACACCCGGCTTAAACAACATGTGGTTTTCGAAAAGGTTCCGTGGTGCTGCTCGAAATGCCTTAAATTTGGTTGTGTTGCTTCCTCTTGTGTTTCCTCCACCCCCGGTGCAAGTTTACAAGCGGAGCAGACCTCCTATTCCTCTGCCTTGCATTCTCAGGAGGCTTCTCCAGATGGGGCTCGGGCAGAAAAGGTTTCGAGGGAGCTGGAGGATCACGGCCTGAGTTCTTCTCCTCTTCCAGATCAAGAATCGGGTGGGAATGAACCTTGTAATTCGACATGTAATAATCCCTCATCTTCTTCTCTGGGGGGGTCATCTTCTTCTTTAGTTTCTCCTGTGAGGGGGAGGAGCAGGAGACGGATTTGAGCTCATCGAGGTCGTCCGAAGATCACTTGGCGTGTCTCTGGGAGGGGTGGACCTGAATCCACCTCCTCCTCTCAGGTATTGCCCCATTCTCCTGCTGTGGATGGTGATTGCGTTCCTTCTATGGTGATGTCTGACTTGGGTTTTTTAAACTCGAGTAATTTTTCTCGGCCTTACGTGAGGTTCTCTGTTCGAAAACGTGGATTTTGCACTCTCTTTTGCTTGTTCGATGGCTACTTTGCGTTCTTGGTTATCTAATGTCTGTCGCTCTATTGCGTTGTTTGATTTGCTGCCCTCTACGCATTTGGCATTCCCTGATTCAAGCTTTGCGATTATCCGATGTGATTTTAGTTACATTGCTTTTCCTGACCCTGGTTATGATCCCTCTTTCAAAGTTCCTGTTCTCACGCATGACAATTTTTCCAATGGTACGGCCCCGCTGGAATTTAACCCTATTTCCAATTGCTCGAAGGATTTTAATGAAACTTGCATTTCGTGGGCTATTTACCTCCCTTTTCCTACGGCTCCTCTTGATCCTGACCCTCGTGTTATTTCAAAGATTCAGGATGAGGAGGAAAAGGTGAGTGATGATGGGAACGACGTTTGTTATCGTGATATTAAAGGCTCTCCAGTCAATTCAGATACTCGGGTTTCCCTCTCTAAATCTATGACGGACATGGCATATGAGGCACACTCTAGTCATAAGACTAGAGGAGCCCGTGGGGGTTGCTGTAGGAGCGAGATCGGGTTTTAAAATTGTTGCCTTATAGAACGGACCAAAATCGCTTGTCAATAAATACAATTTATTACTTGAATATCAAGAATAAAGTCCGAGGTTGAATACAAGGAGCAAGTAGTAATTCACACGCTAATCTCAATTAATAATATAAATTAGCACAATCAATGATTTTCAATGAATAATAATTACTCAAAACTAATCTTCAATGTAGCACATGAATATAACAAAAAAAGAACTTAGAATAAAATGATGGTGATTTAGATCATCATTTATTAGCCTAAGCACATGTATATCAATTACTCAAATAAGTCAAATAGATGAATAGTAGTCAAACGTCTGATTTGAGAATCAGACGACTTAAATGATTTGCTACAGTGCTCTTCTTCTGTTCTTCTCCTCCTCTTCTTCTTCTACTTTCTTTTGTCTTTGGCATAGCTTCTTCTCTCTTCTTCTCAAGTCTTCCTTAGCCTTTCCTTTCCTCTTTCTACCTTGGCCTCAGCGTTTCTTTTCTCTGTACAAGCCTTCTTCTTCCTCTACCTTTCCTCTTTTACTTCTTCCTTCTTTGCTTGGCCTTTTCTCTTCTCTTCACGCACAAGGGCTACTTACCCTTCCTTAGTGGCCAAGTGTTGGACTTTCACTCTTGAGCAAAACCCACCCTCCCCCACTCTCTCTTTCTTTCTCTCTTTCCTTCCTCCTTTTCTCTTTCTCAGAGGTAGCCAGGTAATTGGGTTATCGAATATGCGCACCCGGGTCCAGGGCTGCGTGCGTGAGTGTCGCAGTCGAAGAGCTAGGATATCTTGGGCGGGTCGAGTCAAGTGAGCATGTAGGTAAGGAGGACCTCACCCTCGTGTTATGAGTCTACAAGACATATGGAGAAATTCAATTTATGCGCAGGCGAGGCTTCACTCTTAGCAGATGTGGGACTATCCCACGAGCTCTTCTATTGCAAAGCAACAACTGGTGCATGATGTTGCAATTGCTGCTGAAGCTGTGGTTGCTTGTTCAATTGAGGGCCAGGAAACCCTCCTCAAGTGCACCCACACTTATTGAGAACTGGGTCGAGGCTAATGGAGGTTGGTAGATGTGAGACAGCACTGGAGATGGAGGTAGTGAAGGCGAAGGCGCAATGAATCGAAAAACATAAAGCATGGGCTCTAGGCCCCAATTAAAACGTTCAATATGGTCGTCGTGAAGTGAGGAGTTCAATGGCAGTGTTCTCGTGGTGATTGGTCTAAGGTGGCATGGCGAAGTCGGTGAAGGTGGACGGTGATGGGTTTGTCCGAGGGAGGTCTTGAGTGGATGGTTGATGAAATTTATAGAGGGCTTTTGTGTGGGAAGGTGAGGCAGAGGTCGTGGGCTTTTCGGCGAGGCATTTGGAGGTGTAGAGAGTGCGAAGGACTTCGTCGGAGGTTCAGCCAGAGCGGAGGACGAAGGTGGGTTGCGTGTAAGTCGAGGATTATTTTTGGGTTTTTAATAGTGGAAACTAACCTAAGGACCTAACTAAACCTAACTAACCTACTCTAACGGTCGAAGGGCGTAGGATTGGCACTGGTTGTGGCTCACTGACACCGTGGAAGAGAAGCCTTCGGTGATAGGAGCGGCGAGGAAAGGAGGGAGACGGCATTTGCCGGTGTTGCAAGATGCAGAGGAAGGAGAGGAAGATGATCCCACCTACTATCGTCCGTAAGGGTGGACGAAGAAGGTAGACAGAGGTGCTCGCTGGAGCTCATGGAGGAGGAGGTCAGGGAGAAGCGAAGAAGGTAGAATTGACCTCCAAACCAAGTTGGGGAGTTTGACCGTGCATCAAGGGTCTTTTTATATGCCATAGAAGGTCCTTCCAAGCTTGGAAACCAAGCTTGGAATCTTGGGGCTTACACACAAGTAGGATACCCATTCCTTCAAAACGTTTGCATCACCTTTTGGGAAGGAACCGGAGCCTCATGTATGGCTCAAATGGAAGGTAACTTCCTCAAGAATCCCCCTTTCTATTTTAGGAGAGATTGCTTGAGAATCAAGCAAGAAAATCTTACTCGAATCTCCCCTGTGCTTAGTGTGTTCACACCAATGGCGGTAGGGACCTGAACATGAAGAAGGTGATAAATCTAGGGGGCTTTTTGTAAAGAATTTCAAAAGCTGAGGGGTTAAGTGAGAGAGAGAGTCCGACTAAACCAAATTACAAACTAAGTCAAGATAATATCTGATTAGGTTCAAATTTTGATACAAATCTAATTTGGACCCAAGGAATCTGATGGTGAAGTCAGATTTAGGTTTTGACCAAGTTTGACTAGGGAAATTGTGTAGAAACCCAAATTAAGGTAATTGTCTGTCTGAGATTTTGTTTTAGGTCAAAATGAGTTCTGAAGGTCAATTCAAGGATACCAATCCTTAGGAATATTTTTCTATGATTTTTAGAGGGTTTAGGTAAATTTTATCCTAACCAAAATCTCAGTTAATTATGCGAGTCTATTTTTAGGGTTTCAGATGTTATTTAATTCTCGAAACGCATGAAAATTCGTTTCTATCTGCATAAACTCACGTATTAGACATTTATGACCATTTAACCTTTAATTAACCCCTGAGAAACCCCATGATTGTTCTGCAATTAGGATATACTGTTAAAACTGCATATTTACCCCTATTTTAGTGTATCTCTCAAAAAGGATGTGTAGTGAATTATGATCCTCTGGCGGTTATGTAGAAGCATTTATCCATTGATTGTGAATAAATAAAGTTAGATATGGCTGATGATGATGTTATTATCATACCTCCATGCTTAACTTTTGCTATTCCCTTAGCAAAATCTTATGGAATTAACTCAAATTCTAGACCATGCCTTTTAATGCTCAGATCTCTTATGTGTGCTTTCTTTTGTAGATTAGGTCAGAATGCTAACAATAGGCCTAGAGATACTTTAGTACCAACAAAGATTCATACCTGATCAGCTTTAGCCTTAGTCTGCCGCGAAGGTTTCTAAAGCCTACAGGATCTATCTGAGGTTTATTGAACTCCACGGTTAAAGCACCCATCTTTAAAACATAGTTAGTTCAGGCTTAGTTCGCAGTGCATTTTTGTAAGAGAGAGGGATAGAAGAATTTTTGCATTTTTTGGAGAGTTCTCTCTTTTTCTTTTCTTTATTTCTAGTTGTGGATTGGCTCAAAAACACGGTCTGTATCGGATCCCTAGCAATTAATGCTTCAAGATAGCATCACTCATGGCAACCCCCAAAATCCTAGCCTTCGACACTTCGAGATAGTATCGCCGATGGCATTCTGTAGCTAAATTCAGGATCTCGCAATCGACATTTTGGGATAATCCCATCCATGGCACCTGAACCAGTACAAGATGCTTACGTGTCCCTGGTAGGATATTTAGATATCTTAAGAGACAAGCACCAAGGAGACAGTATGCTATTGCACATCTTCGAGGGAAATTCTCCGCCTCTCTACATCGTGAACTCGACCAAATCAACCTGTGTCTTCAAACTGCTCCTAATCTAGGAAACTCTTTTAGAACAACATTAACGCTTTTACGTGATTTTGATAATTAAACGCATTAAACCAGACTGTGTGTGAATTAGGATGCTTAGGTTGCCGAGCCTTGCAAACCAAAGGTCAGTTAACGAGGTCGAATAATCCCTAAGCCTTAGACTTAATACTTAAGCTTCGCATTTCCTCAACCTCTTGAAAATCATCCGAATCTTAACAGATACGTGAATTTTTTAGCCTAAAACAAGTCCAAGAGGTTTAAGATCAGTACTCATACTAATCTCTATGTCTCTTAGCACTTTTGACTTTTATTTTCTTTTAATTTAGTCGAGAACTAAGTAGATTCCTTAATCTTTTACTAATGACTAATTCTTTTTATCTCAAATTGTTATTCCTTTTTGACATTTAAAATCACCTCCTCTCTTCTTCCTCAAGAATGATATGCAATTTAATTCTCAAAATTTCCTCCCCTTTCCATTTTTTATTCTTTTTCAAAATTTTTATTTTTTGATTTTTTGGAACATGTATTTTTTTGTGAGAACCTTTTAGAAACTTGAATTTTTGTGTTTGCACTTTAACCCCTCTCCCATGTTTAAATTTTACAATGTCCTCATTATAAACTGGGGAGTATGAAATTAGCTGGGTTCACAGGTTAGAACAAGGTCAATGGGTGGGTGAATAGGTTGGGATGACTTGCAGACGATTTTAAGCTCTGGTACGAATACCAAAGGTGGAGTCAATTGTTCTAAAATTGAACTCAAAGTACAGTAGACATGAAGTACAAAAGGATAATCAGAAGGACCTCAGGTTTTTGGAATGGTAAGTTACTTCCCGTTAAGCGCTAAATTAAATGCCTTCAGCCGAGCAGAAATGATCATGGAGAAGGAGTGGTCAAATCAGATAAGTTTTGTAGAACAAGCACCTTGATCAATAGCATGGTTGGCCCAACCAGGTGCTTGTTCTAATCGATAGGTTGATGATGCAGCTCAAAACCAATCAGTCTGGTGGGTTGATAGATGTGGATCAAAAGATGAGGTGCCACCAGAGATTTTGAAACTCAGAAGGATGTGAAAATGAGAATTTAGGGTTTGGCTGAGGTGATTCAGCCTAGTCAGAGTAAGGATCCTCAAATGCAAAAGAGTCTGTGGAGGATGTAGGAACCCTACGAGAGTAATCAGAGAAGGATGGGGCGTGATTTGTAGTCTGCTCGATATCCGAAACCCAATTAAAATGTGGAGGAGAATCATGTGCAACCGGATCATTTAGAGGAGTATCAGAGTAAAAATTGAGTCCGATGGCAAGTCGGGGTTGAGAATGGGTTTTGGAAGGCTCTGTATGTGCTGTTAAAGATATGCCTTTGAACATAACCCCTTGCCCCGATGGTTTCAACACTAAATTCTTTGTGGGGTTGTAGGATATTGTTAAATCAGACATTATTGCTGTTGTTTTGGCCTTCTTCTCCATGGAACCTCTTCCTAGAGCTTTCAATATGACCTTCATTTCCCTGATCCCTAAAAAGTAGCATGCCCATGATCTTGCCGATTTCAGACCAATTAGTCCCTGTAACGTGCTCTATAAAATTGTCTTCGGAATCTCGCCTCCCGGTTGGCCTCCCTTCTCCCCAAGATCATTTCTCCCAAGAAAGCCGATTTCATTAAGGGTCGATCTAACTTTGACCATATTGCCACCACATCAGAACTCTCCCAACATATTGATCGTAAAGTTTTTCGGTCAAATGTGATCTTTCAGCTTGACCTTGAAAAAGCCTATGACAGGGTGGAGTGGGACAGTCTTGTATTACATTCTGCTCAAATTTGATTTCTCCTCCTGCTTTGTCAACCTTGTTAAAAGGTGTGTGAATCATCATGGCTCCTCTATCCTGATCGATGGCTCCTCTACCTCCTTTGAGGTTTCTAGGGGCCTTCGTCAAGGGGACCCCCTCTCTCCGTTACTCTTCAACATCTGTATGGAACCCTTTATTTGGGGGCTTAAGGAGCTCGTCTTTCTTAAGAAGATCAGCCCCTTCTCTATTAAGCATGGGATTAGCCCTCCTATTGCCCTCCTTTATGCCATGACATCATCATTTTCACACATGGAAACCTTAAGGCCATCTCTAATCTGGTTCATTTTATCAAAAACTTCAAGTCTACCTCTGGCCACTCTGTCAACCTTAGTAAAAGTTTCTGTTATATGGGCAAGTTCCATCCTGCTGGTAGGTTGACCTCTATCCTCCAAATCTCTGGGTATCAGCTTGGGATTTTTCCTTTCAAGTACCTTGGGTGCCCCATCTTTTCCAGTAGGTCCAAGGTTTCCTACTTTGATGGGATCATTGATAAGATTCACTCTAAACTCGCTGGTTGGAAATTAAATCTTCTCTCTTTTGTTTCCATAACTCTCTTACTCAAACATGTCTTGTCATCTATCCTGATACATGTCCTCTCCATCCTTGATGTCCCTAAGACTATTATCAGAAAAATCCATTCTTCTATGGCCAATTTCTCTGGGGTTCTTCTTATTAAGGTCATCGAAAACATTGGATCAATTGGGATAAAATTTCTAACCCTTTGGAGAAGGGGGGTTTGGGTATTCGGGACCTCTTCCATTTTCTCAAAGCTCTTCGTATGAAGAGGGTCTGGAATATTTTAAGCGGTGACTCCTTATACAGTGAAATGATGAGGGATCCTTACCCCTTGAACTCTTCTGTTGTTGGTCCTACTCATATTCAAGCCCTTAAGTAGGCCTTCTTTGAGATGAATTATCTTAGATGGGTTTTGCATGAGGGTAAGATCAGCTTCTGGGTCGATGCTTGGATTGGGGACTCCCCCTTGGAGAATTTCCCTCCTAATGACACTTCTTCCCCGCCTATTTCTGTCAAAGACATGCTTACCTCTCTTGATCAATCCGTTTGGATCAATCTCTTCCTGGTAGCCTTAAATCTCAAATCCTGAAAGCCTCTGTGGACGACCTTAGAGACCAACCCCTCTGGACTCTTGAAAACTTTAGGCTTTTTTCAGTCCACTCTGCTTATCACCTCCATTTCTCTAATACTCGGATGTCATTTTGGCCAAGAACATCTAGAGGCTTAAACTCCCACTCAACATTGCTATCTTGGCTTGGCGTATTTGGACTCAAAAAGTGCCTATGGATGATAATATCATTAATCATGACATTTCTCTTCCATCCAAGTGCTGGTGCTACCCATGCTCTCCTACTATCGAAACTTTCCAGCATCTCTTTCTTCACAGTAATCTGGTTATCTTTGTTTCCAATTGGGTTTTTCAGGAGAGTCTTCTTCCTTATATTGATCCCTGTAATTTCCGTTACACTCTTAGTCAAAGATAGGGTTCTTTTCGCGTAAGCAGGGTTTAGGCCTTGATTTTCTTCATTTGGTATGCTGTCTGGTTTTTGAGATACAAATCCAAGAACGAGGGCTTCCTTTCTCACAAGTGGCCCTTTATCATCTGGCGGCTGTGGGATAATTTTGACATGAAAACTTGGCTCAAGAATCATAAGCCCTTGGTCAGTCTTGTTAGTTGGGTTCGCCCCTCCTCTGGCCTCAAGGCTAATATAGCGGCTATTCAGGATGGCGATGTTTGCCGTTCTTCTTGGCTTATCAGAGATCACAAGGGCACGTTTGGTTTTGGGGCGATGGCCTGCATGCCCATCTTTAGACGGGAGATTATGCTCATCCACGCTCTGCTTCATTTGTTTTGGATTTATGCGGTGGATCGTATTCAGATTGAGATTGATTCTACCCTTCTCTTCTACTGGTGGAAGGGGAAGGTCCCGATCCCTTGGCAGGCCAAAAAAGTTTTTGATTCCCTTATTCCTTTTCGCGAAAGGATCCAGAACCTGGGCTTTGTGCATCCTTCTGCCAATTTGCTGGCTCATAAATTGGCCTCTCTTGCTATTGGCGACTTGAAGATCTTGATCGAAATTGGTGATCTAGACCTCTGTTCCAAAGGGCTTCTTCACCTCGACCGTATCTAGATGCCTTACGTTTTTCTTCGTGGCTAGGCATGCAGGTTGGCTTGTTTGGGGTTTTTTTGGCCTGTGTTTTTTTTGGGTTATACATGTACTAAGCTACGAGTCATTGTCTTATTTACTTTGCACTTGGCAGGTTATGGTTTGGTCCCCCTGCCTCCTTTTTTGATGCCTCTAGGGATGGGCATGAATAAGATTGACTCCCGTATACTTTAAAAAAAAGAAAACAAAAAGAAAAGAAAAATTACAACTTTTTGAATGCGTACATAAAAAAGCTTAAGACCTATAACATGATGCGTCTTTATGCTCCTAATCGTCTGTCTTAGAAAACCTACGAGACCTGCAATTAAGTTATGACAGAGAAAAATTTGTTATTTGTATATTTTATTTTTTTCTTTATTTTTGTAAAATCATGAAAATATTATTTATAAAGGATTGAACTAACAATTTCTTCATAGATAATAAGGTTCCTGATTCGCCAAACATTAAACCAAATAAAATAGATTAAGCCTTTGATTCTATTCCCTCTGTAAGAGCAATAAGTACTATTCATTATCTCAAAGTAGGAGTCCGGATTAATGGGAGCAATATAATTCCTAGAAAAGATATGCTTGGAAATACAGTATACCAACTTACTAGGAGAGAATAAATGGCTAAATATTTCAGAGGTTGGGGACAACGATCAGCACACATTTAGAGGTCAAAGGAGTCCCAATTTTGGATATATTATCATAAGTGGGAAGTCTCCCAAGAAGAATATGCCAAATGCATATGAAAATACAAAGAAGAGGCTTTAAATTTCACATTTCTATCATTGCCAAATTGGATGTTGACCCAGTAAACAACCATAGGCAGAGGCTATCGAAAAGTTTCTAGAAGCATTAGGCAATCGAATTGGAAGGTCTTTCTTATCATCAAGATTGGTATTTTCAATCTTTAGATGAATGTGATCCGAGATTGAAGAAAGTAAACTGCTGCTACAAGGATTGTTCAAAGCATTCTTGACAGTAATAAGAGTGGGATAGTAAAAGAGTGAGAAACTCTTTTAAGGGAGAGTCACCCACCAAAAGGTTCACCCAAAAGTCTACATTACCTCATAAGTCTCCCAACAAATGAAAGGCCTCATATCCATAAAGGCATCATACAACACTCTTATCCTGGTAGGAAGAGTAGACTAAAGGCGAGTTCCATAAAGGCTTTTAGCAAGGATACTAAATGTAGAATTTCCAAAGATGTTATTCCACACCCTTTTCATCCGAAGGGCTTTAATGAAAAGGGATAGATCTCAAATTTCCAAACCTCCAAATTTTATAGGTCGAGAGATCTTCTTTCAAGTAATCCAATGATGAGAGTAATCATTATCGAAGGAACCCCAAAAGAAATTGGCAAACAAAGCCTCAAGCTTACGATAGACAAACTTAGGAGCTTGAAGAACAAAAAAATACATCTTGGGACAGAAGTAAGAGAATGTTTAATGAAAAGAAGCCTTATCAATGCAAAGAGCATGTTAACCTTCCACTTAGATAGCTTAGATCGAATTTTGTCAATAATTGCATTAAAATAAGAAATCTTAGCTTGACTTAGAAATATAGAACACCCAAGATATGTGAATGGAAATGACCCCAGTTGATAACCTGTAATTTCAAGAAGCCAAGTTAGCCTACCAGGTGGGAAGTTTTTCCCCACGAAGTAAGAGCTTTTCAAAAGACTAACTTTCTGTTTGAAGGCAGACTCGAAGTCTTTTATGAATCAAGACAACTTCAAGATAGATTTCAAATTCCCATTAATGAATATAATGATATCATCAGCATAGAGTAAAGCAATCGGAGTAGGCACCCCACACTTGTTTGAAAAGGGAGCAACTTTATCGTGGAAGACCAATTCCTTAAGCTCTCTAATGAACAACTCCATGAAGATATGAAAAAGGAATGGAGATAGAGGATCTCCCTGACAAAGACCACGTGAGACTCTAAAGAAAGGGGAGGATATCCATTCAATGGGGATAGCAGATCCCTCTTGTTCAACACAAGTTTAATAAGGTCGATAAAATCCAATGAAATGCCAAATCAGTCAAGAATTCTATAGAGAGCATTCCACTCAACCCAATGATATCATTTCTCGAGATCAAGTTGTAAAATGGCATTAGATCCAAAACTTTTCAATCAATTCGCTACATAAGTTCAAACATGAAGGCAATGTGATCAACAATAGATCTTTTAATAAAACTCGCCTATTATGGAGAAATCAATTTAAGAAGTACAAGACTAAGACGTTTAGCAGGAATTCCGAACGCAATTTTATAGCACACGTTGTAGAGGCTAATAGCTTCAAAATTAGATAATTCATGGACAACTAGCCTTTTTTCAATGAGCGAGATGAAATTATTATTAAACGCCCAAAGGACCTTATGTTTGGAGAAGAAATATGATATTGTAGCAATGAGGGCATTCTAGATACTATCCCAGAAGTTGATGGTAAACTCAGAATTAATACCATCAGGACCCGAAGTACGATTGGAGGGCATTTGGGTGAGAACCTCAAAAGCCTCACCTTCAAAAGGAGATAAGGAAGGAAGACTCGTTTCTTCTGAGGTAACTAGAGGAGGAATGACATCAAGAAAATTCTCGGAGTCAACCCAACTGGTGATAAAAGATCATCAAAATACCCAAATGTTATGGTAGCTACCTGAGTACAAGAACCATTACCGAAAAGAGAAGGGAAGTTCGAGAACGTTTGGCAAACCGTTTCGTTATAGTAGTAATGAAAAACTTGTTATTACCCTCCCCCTCCTTGATCCACTTAACCTTGGCTTTCTACTAAAGGAAATCATTCAACTTAAGCAATGCACATCATCTAATTCAATGTGGACATTGTTGAACTTAGCTGCAAAGCCATCATCCCATTGGGATGAAAGTCTAGCATCTAGCTTGTCATATTTGGCCTCCAAGTTAGAAACCATCAAATGGATGTCCCCAAAAGTCCACCAATTCCCGGATTTAAGGTCCAATGTTGACCTTACCATCCATGTCAATATATTGTAGAAGTCAATCCACGACATCAAACAAAATGTATATTAACAAGGACGACAACTCGAGATTGTGTACCTTGCCATAAAAAATAACATGTCAATGTAAAGTAGGGCTAGGATAATGTCTGGACACAATTCCTAGCCCTAAACTGAATAGCGAAAGCAACTTTAGACTTCTTCATTCTAATCGTCTGCATGCACATCAAGGTGTGCCGCACTTCATAGAACCAACATACAAGAAGTGGATAAGGATTCAACATAAATGAGGCCCCTAACTCTTAGGCGTAGACAACTTAAAGTGTTCATTGAAATCCATGTAGGAGCACAATTAGTGTGCAGCTACAATAGCTTCATGTGTCCATTTTAGTGCAAGCTCCTTAACCTATAGAATTTACTATCTTGTGCACAAAATGAAAAGATGCAATAAGATTTTTATATCACTGGATAGCAAGAGCACATACCTAAGCATCCCAAGCCAATGGGAGGGACTTTTGTCACCAAAGAAAACGGGTCGAGGAAGTGGTATCCATATGCATCGATTGAAGATTGTGCTACATGCATGGAAAGGGGCTTGCGACACCATTATGAGAAGCAAAGCAACCAAGCAAGGTCCCCCTCCAACAGAAATGAAATGGCCAGCAACATCACAAATAATCTAGGGCCCATAATTCATGGTTCCAACAACACAACACGTATAATTAACTTTGAAGTATCAAGAGGATGAGTCCAATGGAGATAGAAAATGGAGGGGTGAGCATTCATAAGCCAAGATCTCATATCACTATTCTTCGAAATGACCTTTCCAAGCATCAAGTTTCATAGTGTCGTTTTTTGACTGATCTCATATGATCCAATTACTATGAGTGATAAAAACTTCAATATTTGAACTTTTTTTAGGTGGAAGAAACTAGGGGGTGGGCAATTGAAGAGCATGGCTAAATCCTCATGAAGGGGATGGAGAGATACACTTTGGATCAACCCAATAACGCACAAGTTTGACAAGTCTACTTTGTGAGAGGAGGTATTGCAAAGACTCACTTTGGGGTTGTTAAAGGCAACAATAACAATGGGAAGTGAGGGAAATACCTTTAGACCTAAGCAAATCATCAATGGGAAGTCTTTTGTAGAGAAATATCCACAAGAGAATAGTAAGGTTCGTATGAAGAGAGTTTCTAGATATTTTTGCCCCAAGCACACAAAAGAGATGGTTGTTCAAGGAGCTTGTAAGCAGAAGAGGTGGTGAAAGAACCTAAAGGGACTTTCTTCCAAACTAGGCAATCAGGACTGTCGATGAGGGTAAGGGGGTTGAGTTGGGAAGTTGAGGTGTCAACAAGAAATTCTCGAAGAGAAAAGTCTTACAGGGAACTAAAAATCTCTTAAATAGTATGAGGAGGAGACAAACTAGTAGTGTGATAATCTCTCATAAGGGAATTAATCCCCAATCCAATGATCCATCCAAAAGCCGATGTTAACTTGTTGAGGCTCCCAAGCTATATGAGGGGTGGCAATCCTCGAAGCCTCAAGAAGGAGGCCCATCTAGACAGAAGGTGGATATGGGACCTATACCTAGGGGAACCATACAAACTTTGCATCAACTCAAAGTAGAGGAAGTTAAGAAAGACAACTCACCGCATTCTTTTCACTTTAAGAGTAAGGACCGCACGTTACGCACCCCAAGACCACCAAAATCTTTTTGTTTATAAATTTTAACCTACGAAATCCTCTAGACAGCTGGTCCATACTTTAGAATTTTCCAGAAAAAATTAGCCCTAAAAAAATGAGCAAAACCAAAGTTCAGATACATGATATATTATTAATGAACAGTATTATTGTTGAAAGGGCATATATACTGCAAATTAGCAACTACGATAAGACATCTGTAATATATTTACAGATGAAAACTAGTTGTAATTCGACGCCCAAGTTGACGCCGGCGTAGGTCCTTACCTCTGGTTTATAACATATGGGTAGAGGTCACGATTATCCACCGGGGGACTTGAAGAATTTGCTTCCATCGGGGTCGAGAACGACGTCATTGGAGTCTCACCCTCCACCACTGTGACCATCGTCGCCAACGCTGCTCCAGAATCGGACCCCGGCAGTGCCACGGGCAATAGCAAGTCACCTTCGAGAACCTGCACAACCTGCCTCATGCTCGGCCTCGACGCAGGGACCTCGTGAGAACACAAGACGCCAAGCTTCAACAGAGTCTCCGCCTCCGCGGTGGAGTAGTCAAGACCAAGCCGAGGGTCAACGGCCACCAGTATGTTGTCCCTCCTCCAAAGCTCCAAGACCCGGTCCACGAGGAATTGCGGCGTCCCCGCCATGCCATCCTCGTTCTTGGGCATGATCACCGGACGCTTGCCACAGACGACCTCTAGCAAGAAGGCCCCAAAGGCGTAAACGTCAGTGAAGGTGGTTGCTTTGCCCGTCTTCGTCATCTCCGGAGCGATATATCTATCAGAGATAATAGACATGCACATGTGTAAAAACACCTATGTTAAGGAGATTTGTATCACATGCATATACACATATATAATAGCAACATGTACACACACATATATATATAATGGCAACATGTACACACACACACGCACACGCACACACATATATATATATATGACGTACCCAATGGTGCCAACAACACGAGTGGTCTGCTGCTGAACATCCCCACGATCCAAGATCTTGGCAAGACCGAAGTCCCCCAAGCGGCCGACGTAGTCGGCATCGAGGAGCACGTTGCTAGCCTTAACATCCCTGTGGACCACCACCTGCTCCCACCCGTCGTGTAGATAACACAACCCGTCAGCCACCCCTTTGGCCACCTTAAACCTCTGCTCCCAACTCAACGTCTGCCCCTCTGGTCCGTGGAGGAACTTGTCTAGGCTCCCATTCTGCATGTATTCGTATACCAGCAAGAGCTCCCCTTTTCTCCTGTAATGCAAATGGATATATACGGCTGCTTTATTAATTATCTATTTATATCAAATCAGCTTGTCGGGCTTTCCCAAAATTTGAGTGGGCCCCTTGTCATATTTCAAGATATATCCATGACCCTCTCTCTCTCTCTCTCTCTCTCTCAACCGCGAAATGATTTGTATGATAAATGCTTGTTAATTACTAATTAGCGCCCTGCTTAATAGGGGTGATTTTATCTTTTTAAAATGCTTCTTTGATTTTTTTTGTTTTTAACAAAACCCAACGTCGGAAAACTAGCTACTTGGAAATAACTGAACAATAATTGAGAAAGAAAAGAACACGTCATCAGAGATGCAAACTGGAGTTGTACATTTATTTATAGGAAACACATGTAACTAATCTAATCGACATAGTCAATCTCGAATAGATATGGAAATTAAATGATACATTTTTTCATAATAGTGATCATACGAATCCCCAAGCACGTACCTGCAGTAGCCAATGAGTTGGACGAGGTTCCTATGCCTCAACCGAGCCATACTGGTGATCTCCGCCACGAACTCCCTAACCCCTTGGGATGAATCGTGAGATATCTTCTTCACTGCCACTTGAGCATGCGACTTGGGCAGTGTCCCCTTGTAAACTTGACCGAACCCGCCGGCACCCAATAGATTCTCCTCCTTGAAGCCATTGGTTGCCCTGTAGAGGTCCTTGTAGGAGATCCTATTAGGGCCATACAAGATTTCCCCATCCTCTATGAACTCCGCAAACCTACGCTCCCTCCATACCCAATACGTGATTCCACCTATACAAAGCAAGATCAAAACCAATGCAATGATTACCAAAGCAAAGATAACTACTGGGCTCAATTCGCGCCGACTAATTAGATGCGGCAGCCTTGGTAAATCACTGAGGTCAAGTGGTTGAAGTGGTTCTCCATCCATGCTAAAGCTCCACCCGAGCACATAGTGATATCCGTGGGCTCCACCCGTGGAGGCGGAGAAGCCCACGTACGATTCATCGGTGAGAACAGAGGAGAGGTTGACCTCTTTTGAAAGAAGAGGGTTTTCAGGTTTGGACACGCTTAGAGGAGCCAATGTGACCTGGACCATGTTGTTGGAAGCGTTGTACTCGATCCAGACCAGATTGCTCTCCCCACTGTGCAAGTCCAAGCTCTTCTTCTTGCCGTTCTCGTCGTTGTACGAAGCGTTGGCGGATGCGACGGAGGTCAACCCGTTCACGTTGATGCCAACGTGGTTTGCGTTGATGTCTTTGAAGTCTTTGTTCTTGACGGTGTCGAGCTCTACAGCGAAGATGTGGCTGCTCGGGCTGTTGTTGGAGGTTTCGTTGAATAGGCCCAGGTATTGGCCTGATGTGGAGAAAGGGAGGGTGGGGGAGGGGGAGAGGGCGAAGGCCATGCCATGGTCGCCGACGTTGTTGGGGTAGAAGAAGGCAAAGACGAAGGCGGTGGAGAAGGAGGTGGAGTTCTTGAGCTTGAGAGGGGTGGGGAAGAAGGCGTGGCCAATCTGGTTCTCCCGGGTGTCGGTGAGGCGGAGGAGCCGATTGGAGGTGATGTCAGAGGAGTTGGAGAGGATGAGGGAACCATTCTCGAAGCCTTCGAAGCGAAAAGGGGTGGTGTTTTGTGTGGAGGTGGTGATGGCGGAATGGTAGAGGAGGAGGGGGAGGAGGAGGCGAGTAGTGAAGGACATCGGTGTGCCTTTGTCTTTAGAATGCTTTAGGTCACATGAGATGGATATTTTGATACATGGGAAGAGTATATATAATTCCAAAGGGATGCGGAGGGAGAAATCTCTCTCAAATGACCCCACATCCTGTAAAACCATCAAAAAGTCCATTGGCGATATTCAATGGAAGTATTTATTTTTTGTTATTAATGTTTATTTACACAGAGGACGTAAATATTCAATGTTTAAAAGCCCATAGAAGTCAATTGGCTTAGTTGTAGAACATACTCGTAGATTACATAGGGTAATTAAACATTAGATTCATGGCAAAATCCTCTAACACTGTACCCTATATACATAACAAAAAATCTTTAATAAGTCGAAAGACAACCAATGATACCCTACCATCCAAATAACAACCTTCTCTTCCCAACGGCTAGCTAACGTACCTTACAACAAAGTCGTTGGTGATCCTCATCAAAAAATTATGCCTCACGTTGAAAATAAGCAACTTTGAATAAAAATATCTTGCATTGAAAAATTACGCTACAACAAGTTAACTTCTTTTTTTTCCTTAGCAGAAATGTAATACTCCGAAGAAAATTGAATTCTCACCTCAAAAATATCATGCCTTAAAATAAAGTCAAAATATATAAAAATATAAAACTAAACATGATTTGCAACATAGAAATGTGATGGGCATAACATGATTTGCAACATAGAAATGTGATGGGCATAATCCCTACCATACTCTTGATATTTAATATAAAAAAAATTTAAAAATAACCTCAGTTCTATTATATTGTAAGCTACACCTCACTTAAAAAATTTACCACTATTCTATGAGTCATTCAGAATAAGGTGATCTCTAATTTTCAATCAAAATATATTAATATAAAATAATTTTTATATCGATGTGAAATAATTTTAAAATATATTTTATAATTTTGTAAATATAAAAAATAATTTTAAAGGTGATTTTGATGATTTTATATAGATATAAAATAATTTTAAGAATATAAAATAACTTTAAAATATATTTTTTAATTTTGGATCGATGTAAAATAATTTATAATTTGATGATTTTTATATGCCAAATGCAACGTTCTCCGGAAGAGAAAATCGATGTTACGTTCTTCTCACAGTGACTATGTTTGGATGACTTTGTCTATAATTATCTCGCTTTACACGGAACTTCTTCGGAATTGTCCAGCGACAAAGACTCACATTAAATTCAAAGAGAATGATAGGGAATATTCCTCATAAAAGAGAATAATAGAAGAATATTTTTTTTATGAATTCAGGGGCTAATTTTGATGTCTTCTTATGATATATCTCAGAATTAGGGACAAAAAAATCTGCAGCCAAATTTTATGAGAATGGAAAGGGCTCAATATTTTTCAAATGGGCATCCAATTGTATTGATTATTTTTGGATTTAAAAGAAATAAAATTTGCTCTTACAAATTACTGTAATATCTGCGCCCTCGTAAAATTTGTAGTTATATGAATACCTTTGCAAAGCTCTCTAGCTAACTAATCAATATGTCCTTTTGGATTAAGATATCAAAGTGAGCATTATGTTTGATGGAAGTCGTTAGAAAATAAACTTTTATATCCCTAATTAATTTTTATCTTCATTTACAAAAGATGTTGCTCCCTCTATCTTAATCACAAACTCTTTACATTCCTTTATACTTCCTCTCTCCTTGTCATTCGTGCACTCTTTACTCCTCTTCACAATGTCCCTCCTTAACCTTTAAAAAGAGAAAACCCTTAACTCCCTATGCAACCCTTGCAATTTGTCTATCGTCAACTTTGTCTTGCCACCACCCCTTCTTCCATGTCAAATAGCTTCTCCCATTTTCCATGTCTCATTCCCTTTCAATTACTTAATTACTTTGAGGTCATGGAATCTAGGTTGCCCAAAGACCAAAATGAGTTTTGCAATATGTTACGAACGTGGGCGTCAGACGTGGTTTAAGATGTCTGGGAAGTAGCCCAGATGTCTGGCTAAAAGTCTATAACCCTTCCGAGATGTCTGGTATTAAATTTTTTCTGCGTACGGGTTCGCATCTGCGCACGTACGCGCGCAGACTGAATCCGCTGCATTCGTCCTGCTCTTTCTCTCCCTCCCTGCAGATGCGCTGCTTCTCTTCTCTCTCTCCCCGCGCTGCCCTTAAATAGCATCGCCCTTAACCTTACTCCACCGCCTTTCCTCTTCTCCTTCTCCCTGCCAGCGAGAGCGCGAGCGAGCGAGTGAGCGACTGCGGCAGCAGCGGCCGCAGAGAGCGTGCGGGAAGGAGTGTTGCGAGAGGGAAGAAGCTCGATCGCGAGGGTGCGAGCTTGCCGGGGCAGCTAGAGCCGGCCGGCGGGAAGCAGCGGGCATGGGGTGTCGCGGAGGGGCTGCTGCGGCTCGGGCAGTAGGCAGACGCGGCGCGGCGCAGCCGTGCGTCGCAGGAGGAGAGCGGACCGGGTCCTGATTCTAGGAAAATTTTCCAGAATCATACGCCTGGACTTACGTCCAGACGACACCGAAGACGTCTGGAGGACGGTTCAGACGTTTGACAGGTACAATATCTTTCCTATCTGCTCTTTTTACGCGTGATGAGAACGGGTGCGTGTGTGCGCAGGTGTTGTTTGGGAGGGCGCGAGGGCTTTCCATCCCACACGGATCAGACGTCTGGCCATAGTACCAGACGACGGAAAGGACCTCCAAACATCCGGGGTGACAATCGGACGTCTGGAAACTAAGGCCAGACGATCCAGCGGGCTTCTGGATGTCTGAAGGACTGCACAGACCGAGGTACGACATGATCAACCTTTTAAGACGTCTGGAAGAGGTTCCAGACGTCTGATTTTGGACAGATTCATCGTTTTTGTCCCGTTTAGGGCTCATTCGGAGTCTGTTTTCCGCGTTTCAAGTTGCGTTCTTTCCAGATTTATTTTTTCTACCTGTTTACAGAAATTGTATACTGTTCTAAGAAACTACTTGTGTTGATCCTTGTGTTATGACCCCGTTCCGTTGAGACTCAGGGGGTTGCGGAGGCGCGCCGGATTGCCGATTACGCCCCCAGTACACCCGATTTTGCGGGTAGAGTGGCCTTTAATTCATTTAACAAAATTTGTACAATTATGAAACAATTAATAGAGTCTAGGACATTGCATGAACCCTAGGACTAAGGAATTAGATTGAATGATAGATCATAGGGTATTGCATGAATCGTAGGACTGGAAAACTAGATTGAATGATAGATCCTAAGGTACGGCATGAATCCTAGGACTGGAAAACTAGTGAATATATAAACATTGCAAACTTGGAAAAGTAGAAAGGAAATGATAACTGCCTGTAAATTGGTTAACAGCTGCCTGTTATGAATGAATAAATACAATTGAGAACATGGGTTATATGGATATAAAGCTGGAACGGTCAAACCTAAATTGGCTGAGTTAAAAGAGCATGAACCCTACGGAGAAATAGGAGTAGAATTCTTGGAAAGGGAATGGAATAAAATTGGGGAAGTGAGCTAGCCCTTGAGTACGGAGTACCAAGGAGAGCGAATGTCTCCCTGTTTAGTGCAGAGCGGAGCTAGCCGCCCCAGGGACTGGGGGTTAGGTCTGGCCACTTTGTACCGACCTTTGGCTCTCGTGTACACAGTACCGAGGAGAGCTACTAACGTAGGGAGAGTACTAGCTATTGTTGGTGTTAGAGAACTACGATCATTTGTTTTGTGATAACAAAACACGTGTTATTTAACATTTGCACTTGGAGTCTTAAATTTCAGGTCAATTGCAAATGTAGACGTGTTTAGACGGAATTCGAGCTCGCATCCAGGATGGATTGGAGGAGCTTGATGGAGAACAGAGGAGATTCGCGAGGAGCGCTAGATTGAAGATGGAAGGACAAGAAGAATAGGATAGAATTTTGTTTAATCATTTCATGTACTTTTATCTTTATTTTGCTTGCTCGTTTTATTTCCTTAGAACATTATGTTAAAGAGCCTCAAACTACCCTAACAGTAGTCCTAGGAACACCTGCACAACCCTAGGATACTTAGGTTTTCTGTAGAATACTTAGAAAACCAATATAGGGTTCAAACAGAGTTTCCAGACGTCTAATTCCCAAATCAGACGTCTGCTAAAGTGTTTTAAGACGTCTGACTGTTGATTCAGATGTCTGATAACATTTAGGCTGGGCATAGTTAGTTCTGTCTGATGAAATCAGACGTCCAGACCTTAAACCAGACGTCTTAGGAGATGTCTGATGACTTTGCCAGACGTCCAGACCTTAAACCAAACGTCTTAGGAGACGTCTGATGACTTTGCCAGACGTCCAATTAGTGGACCGTTGGCTGGCTTAGCAAACACTCAAGAATGTAACCGTTAGAGCCTTATCAGACGTCCATAGGACTTTCCAGACGTCTAATAATTGACCGTTTTGCCTCGGCTGACCCAAAATCTCTTCTCAGAGATTTTCTAGCCGTTGCAACGTTTGGAAATCCATTCCTACAGAAAAAGTAGGTTTCCAGACGTCCAGACATAGTGCCAGACGTCCTATATGTCGTCTGACGGACTTTTACAAGAACCCTGTTTAGATCTGATTCAAGTCAGGAAGAAACCCGCCCAAAATCAGACGTCTGACCTTGAAATCAGACGTCTTAAAGTGGTCTTCCAGACGTCTGATGCCAGAATCAGACGTCTGATAAGCCTGTCAGAACAATGATTATTCCTGATTTCGGGCTGATTCTCTTGTGCTTTGTACCCAACGGCTATAGAACCTTTCCTAAGCCTTCCAAAGCCTTCCTAAGGCCTCTATAAATAGAGGGGAACCTTTGCAACACAAAAAGACACCCAGAAACACCAAGATACACAAGAAACACTTTGTAATACACTTTCCACTCTCTTGTGTCCTAGCTAGCTCTTGCTCTCCAAGCTCAAGCTCCATTCTCTTGAGAGCATCAAGCTGTTGCGCACCCGCTCTCCCGCCGTTGTTCACGAGAGCGACGTTGCGCCGTCGCGTGGCACACGCATCCGCGTCGTCAACGCACTCCTTTCAAAGGGAAGCATCCTATTTCCTATAGAAGCTTAGGTTAAATATTACTTTGTTGGTTCTATCGGATTACTTGTTTTATCTTTGTTATTTGGTTGGGTATTCGTTTTGCGAATTCCCGTCTCCTTCGCGAGATAAAATCCTTCTCGTGAAGAGAAGGGGTTGAGGTACGCTACCCTCGTCTAAGTAGCGTGGTTGTAATTGAAGTTGAATCACCCTTGTTTTAAAGTGATTCGGTTTAGTGGATTTTGATCAACTTAGTTGATCGGAAAATCCTAACTCGAGAGGGTTAGGTGGTGGTTTTCACCCAGTTTGGGTTTCCACCTAAAAATACTTTGTGTACTTTGTGTGATTGCATCTTTGTGAGATTATTGCATTTTTTACGTTTAGAGATCGAAGGTGCTGCTACTTCTACAGCGAGGGGAGCCCAGAATGGTTCTGCGGAAGTCATTTTTCCACAAAATTAGATGCGAACGTCTGGAGGTAAGACCAGACGTCTGGTAAACCATTTTCTCTCCTTTAACTTCCTACCAAAATTTCTGACAGTGTACGCGCGTGTCAGAGGTTGAGAGACGCGTCGATGTAAGGGCCGAGACAGTTTCAGACGTCCAGGATCATCTCCAGACGTCTGAAGGCATCATCAGACGTCCACACTAAGTCACAGATGTCTGATAAAGGCACTCCAAGCCAGGTACACCTATGAGCTCATTTGAGACATCTGGGATCTTTCCCAGACGTCTGATTTCAGTCAGGATTAGTGTTTTTGGGCCCGTTCAGGGTCTAAACGATGTTGGTTTTCCACAAACGAAACACCTTTGGTTTCCATGCGAGTTTCTCTATATGATGATACTGTGTCCTTATCATTTTGAGCTCTTTTAACCCGTCCATCCATGTCATAGGTTTCCATTCTGTCAAGTATACGAGACCTGTGGAGACGTTGGAGCTACTGTACGAGCCCCCATTCCACCCAGTTACTGTGGTAGAGTGGTTCTACCATAATAAATAAATTGTATGAGTGGAATTAGTTGAACCTAGGATATGAGATGAACCCTAGGAAGAGATAAATGCATGTTGTAGAATATATATGTCTGATTGAACCCTAGGTTGTGGCATGAACTCTAGGGCTAAAGGAAATGCTTGTGTAAGGAAATGAATGATTGAATAATCATGAGCTGCCCGTACCACCTATTTCGCTTATAACAAACCCAATATGGAAATAAGAAAAGTTCACGTACGAACCCTTCGAGGAATGTAGAACGAAACCAGAATACTGTAGTACGGAGAACCAAATGGTTCTAGAACATGTCGCCACGGGCGACTATTCAAACTTAGTTAAGGGAAGTGAGCTGGCCTTCTTGTACTTGGTGCCGAAGAGAGCAACTACCCTTTTTAAGTAGAGGAGAGCTTGCCACCCTTGGGTTGGGGCGTGGGGTGGGTTTGGCCACTCTACATCGACTCTTGTTGGCCCTCGCGTACATGATACCGAGGTGAGCTACCTAGTGTAGGGAGGGAGCTAGCCACCCCATGGGGCCTGGGGTTAGGACTAGCCACCCTACACCGACTCTGGTTAGGCCCACTGGGCAAACCGGGGTACTCAGACGAGGGTACGCGGACTGTAAAGGGCAAGACCCCTGTTCTGAGAGGGCAATGCCCTATGTTGTTCCGTGTTGTACGTTTGAAGCGTACCCAATAGTGGAAATGACTGACCGCTTGCCAGTGTGGGGTAGCTACCCGTGTGCTTATCACGTGTGCCGTAGTCACCTCTACGTCACGACCATGACCTCGGGGTAGTAGACCGGGTGTAGAGCTACCACGAGGGACTCTCCTAGCCAAGAGAGTGCCACATGTACATCCTACATCGCGGGAAAACTATAAGCAAGATCGTTCCCTTAAGGAACAGGAAGATTGAGCAATGTCATGGAACCTGATTAGAATTTCCAGATTGATAACACGTAAGAGGATAATTGGAAACTAATATAAATATTCTAGCTACTTCTTTAAATTACATATTTTGCCACCACTCTACTCACTGACTTCAGAATTCATAACCTTGTACAGGTCAGGAGTCTGAGCAGCCAGAGCCACCGGCTGCTGAGGGTGCTGGGCCTAGTAGAGCCCAGTTGTAGTTTCTTCTGTTGTACTTTCGCTAAATTGTCGTAGTGAGTATCCATAGTTCATGTATTCCAGGTATATTTCTACTATGTGTGCATTACTTTTTGTTGTGTTGGCTGTATTCGATACCTCTATCTCTCGTTGATGGCTTGTAATATTATAGTAATTGCCGTTCTTTTTCTCTACTGCCCGTCTTTTCATTTACTGTTTAGTTACATCACTTGTGTGGTTGTGGAATGAATGTGCATTCGGTTATTTCTCGCTGGACGACTGGGTCTTGGGGATTCGTCGAGGCGACCCGTCCTCAGGTTCTGTAAGGAGCCGGGAACAGGTCGTGACAGAGGTGGTCAGAGGTTGGAAAGTGGCAGTAGAGGAGGTGGTCAGAGGTGACAAGGAAGGGAGGTGAACTGGCGAGGGGAGAGCGAAAAGAGGGGTGAAAATTAAAACAATAAAATTTAAGGACTAAAAAAAATTTTGAAGATTAAAAAATAATTTTTTATTACATTTAAATTTAAAATCGTTAAGTTTAACGATTATGAATACATGTGAAGCCAATAGATACAATTTAAATTACATTGTAAACAAGCCATGGGAGGTCAATTAAATATCCATTGACATTGATGACCTTGATAGCCTGATGAGTGGCTACTCATCATAGCTAAATGTTAAAGTTAAGCTAGAAACTAGGTTAAACAATATCAAATTAATACATAAAAAGGATTAAGTGTGGGAATCAAAGAAAAATACCTAAAACATTAATTATGTGTTAAAAATGCATAATTAGGTTATTAAACGAGATAGTCTTGTGAAAAAGGTTAAATGGTGATCCAAGTGTAAATTGAATACACAAATGAGTTTAAAAATTCAAATCAAAAGTATAATTAACTTCTTAAATGTTCAATTAAGCTTATATAAAAACTTGGATGCATTTGGACATTATTAAGGCCTTAAAATTAAATATTTACATTTAGGTCCTTAGTGCATTACATTTCATTCATTAGAAAACCTCCTAAGACCTATTTATAACCAGCAGGGACCTATTTGTAAGCCTTAAAGGGTCTCTCTATAACCATTCTTTATCACTTATGGGCATGCCTACAATTTTTCTACCCTTGCGCAGAAAGGCTTACCCTGCAAATTCACTAATAGATTTCAGCAGCTTGCATCTCCCGCGCGAACATTGTTCACGCTAGGAACTCGCATGATCTTGACTGTCCATTCTCTTGACCAGTTGATCTACGACTCGATTTGAATCAAACCTTCGCGTAATTCGACGCCCATGGTCACTTGTTCACCCAGATCTCATCCTACGGTCAGTTTTTTATTTCAGCTACCGCGTGCTTCTCTCCTTTCATCACCGTCGCCGATGCCCTCATCGATTAACCTCATGCGCACGGTGATCTGAGTCACTGTGCTCCTTACTTAAGCAGCTCCACGGCTGTGCGCGCGAGGGATCGCTCCCTCCTATACCTCTTAGCGATCATTCGTCCACTCCAATTTCTTCTTCCCACAATTCCCTATTTTTCAAAGCCACCGGCTGTGAATCCTCCACCTTCTCCGATTCTCCTCACTGCTAAGGACCACATAGCACCTGAGAGCGACCCTGAACTCCACTAGAGGGTCTTCATTCTGCTAGAGCATCTCCTCCCTCCCTTCTTCCTCTCCATCCACCAGGTGGAGATCTAAAGGTCTCATTCTTCCTGTTAGAGTAGATTTAATGCTTTTTAGATTAGCTGTAGCGTCAGTTAGGTAGCTTAGCAATAGAATTAGATGTAGAATCAGTCCTGATCTGTTGTGCGTGCTTTTAGTTTAGTTTAGGAGTAGATTTAGCCTAAATCCCTACCTTCACCTCCTCTGATCACTTCAAATCAGAGGGGACGAATTCACCCAATCACTATTCATGATTTGTCTCCCTCTACATGTTTTCATCTCGCTTCTGATTTCCTCGATTTGTATTTCGTAACTCACCCCATCATGAGATCTAATTTCAGATCTGAAGGTTTTTAACCTCAGATCTAAAATTAGCGTCAAAATCCATTTCAGGGGCTTCTCATTCACTCCATTTTGTTCACAAAAGCCCCTGATCTGAGCTAATAATGGAATCAGTTTGCTTGATTTATTTTAAATTTGAATTGTAAAGATTTTGAATTGATTGAGCTTTAAACGATTTTGATTAAGCAAACTGAGGCATTTTGATTTTGATTCACTGAATGGCTGTGAATCTGAGATGATTCTGATGTCAGAATTCATCTCAAATGAGCCATGATCTAATCTATCTTTTTGAATATTTTAATGCCTTGAATGCATGGTAGAGCCAAGGAGAATCAACCTTGTTGGTTGGAGGCTCTACCAAGGAATTTTATATATATGGATTTGATTGTGAGAATCTGATTTTTACTTAAGGGATTCTCAATAACCCTTAAGGTGTGTAGCATCATGGGATTCAGCTGGATTTACTGTGTTGATCCTAATCCTTTCTACATTTTGTCTATAGCATTAGAAAGAGTTAGATCAGCAGTTTTTATGATCTGATTTGTTATTATACTTGTGACAAGGAACTAGGATTTAGAGCTAAACGTCGAAGCATGATTTCTCTGTAGTTTTAACCCTTGTCAGAATGTGCTTAGAGGCTTTCTGTTTTTGTTTTGAATCCTAGCTGGTCATAGCTAATTGCTGCAAATGCAGCTACATTTCCACTAAATCCAGCTAAGTATTTCCTGAATTAGTTATTTTGTATCCCTGATCAGGTTTTCTTGAGTCTGATCTGAGATAAATGACTGAATTAGGAGATAAGTAGCTGAATTTAGGTCCCATCCTGCTGCAGACTTACTTCTCTGAATTCTGGATTAACTGCAGCAGCAGTTAAGCCGTCTGAAGAGAAGTCTGGTCTGCTGAAGTTGTTGTTGTTCAGTAATACTGCTACTATTAGTAGCAGTGTTGCTAGATATGTTCCAGCAGATGTATTTCAGCTGTTGTGCTACTTTGTTTCTGTTGCTGTTGCAGCAGATTATGTGAAGAACCCTGTGGACTATAGGCCTAAGTTTAAATTGTAGTATTAGCTAAAATGTGTCTAAGGGTGTGTAAGAGTTGTATACAAGCTTTCATGTAATTTCAATGCATTTTTAAGTTCATTTGAATGCTTGCATCTTTTTTAGAATTCTTTGTCAGCTTGTTGTCTTACTGCCTAATTGTTCAATTAGCACAATTAATTGAAATCCACAATGATTTGCATGCTCAATTGTTTATATATTTTCTATAATTTGTGCTGAGTAAGTTTGAGGCAGTTTACAGTCTTTCAAGCTTTAAAGTTCCATTCTAGAGCCTTAACTCACCTAAAAAACCCCTTTAAAGGCTTAGAATGAGTTAACTTTGTAATTAAATAAAAATGATATAAAAATTAAAGGCTTAAATCACAACAGGATTAAATAATTCATCATAATTTGGATAAGTTTAACATGTTCCTTTGGTTTAGAAGACAACGCCCCGTGACTTTTGTGGTTTCTTGGTATCGTCTTGCGGAGGGGATTAAAGTCAATATGGCTTTCGGTTTTGATCTTCATCATACTCATACTTCTTGAGTTATGCGTGACTGCAATGGTGATTTCTTGAAGGCTGCCCACGTCAGGATGGGGCTTACGCACAATTCTATTGCATTACTTGGATCAAGCACTTTCTGTCTGTCACTCCCCAGCATTCGCATATCCAACTAGAAACGGATTCAACGTTACTGTATTTTTGGTGGACCAGTAAAATACCTATTAATTGGAAGGTTAGGAAGGACTTTGGGCATCTTTAATGCTTCAAAAATAGGATTGCTTCTCTTTCTTATATTTGCCCTATGACTAATGCGTTAGTAACCAAGTTGGCAGCCTTTGGTACTGATTAGTGGACTCTCATCTCTGGTGTCAAAGAGCTCCCTGTGCATCTTCAAGGGATCATTCTGTTGAACAATATTCAGTTGCCCTATGTCATGTCCTAATCTCCTTTTATTGTTGCTGTTATTTTTGTTCCTTTTTACTGTAATAGGCCACGAGTCATGGTCGGTATTGTAGATTCGCCCTACCAGGAGGGGGTGACGTAATAAATTGCGGAAATAAAATGTAAAGCAATCTCACAAAATACAATCACACAAGGTACACAATTATTTTTAGATGGAAACCCAAACCGGGTGAAAACCACCACCTAACCCTCTCGAGTTAGGATTTTCCGATCAACCAAGTTGATCAAATCCACTAAACGTATCACTTTAAACGAGGGTGATTCAACCTCAATTACAACCACGCTACAAGTGCGAGGGTAGCGTTCCTCAACCCCTTCTCTTCACGAGAAGGATTTTGTCCCTCGAAGGAGACGGGAATTCGCAAAGCGAATACCCAACCAAATAACAAAGATAAAATAACAAATAATCCTATAGAGCCAACAAAGGAATTTTTAACCTAAGCTTCTATAGGAATTAGGAAACTCCCCTTTGTAAGGAGTGCATCGAAACGATGACGCGGGTGCGTGAGCCACGCGACAGCGCAACGTCGCTCTCGTGAACTACGGCGGGAGAGCGGATGTGTAACAGCTTGATGCTCTCTAGGTGAATAACTTGAGCTTGGAGAGCAAGAGCTTGCTTGGACACAAGAGAGTGGAAATGCTTGTTCTTGGTGTGTCTAGGTGTGTCTTAGTGTGTCTTTGTGTGCAAGAGGTTCCTCTCTATTTATAGAGGCCTTAGGAAGGCTTTGGATGGCTTAGGAAAGCTTCCATAGCCGTTGGGTGCAAAGCCCAAGAGAATCAGGCTGAAATCAGGAACAATGATTGCACTGACAGGGTTATCAGACGTCTGATTCTGTTATCAGACGTCTGGAAGACCAGTTTAAGACGTCTGAAAACAAGATCAGACATCTGATTTTAGGCAGGTTCATTCCTGACTTTGATCAGATCTAAACAGAGTTCTAGTACAAGTTCATCAGACGACATATAGGACGTCTAGCACTATGTCTGGACGTCTGGAAACCAACTTTTTCTGCGGGAATAGATTGCAACGGCTAGAAAATCTCTGAGAAGAGATTTTCAGGTCAGTCGAGGCAAAACGGTCACTTATCAGACGTCTGGAAAAGCCTAAGGACGTCTGATAAGGCTCTAACGGTCATATTCTACAGTATTTGTTAAGCCAGCCAACGGTCCACTAATTGGACGTCTGGCAAGTCCATCAGACATCTTATAAGACGTCTGAACTAAGGTCTGGACGTCTGATTTCATCAAACAGAACTAACTAAGTCCAGCCTAATTGTTATCAGACGTCTGAATCAACAGCCAGACGTCTTAAAACAAATTATTAGACGTCTGAATTTGGAATTAGACGTCTGGAAATGCTGTTTGAACCCTATATTGATTTTCTAAGTTTTCTACAGAAAACCTAAGTATCCTAGGGTTATGCGGGTGTTTCTAGGACTACTGTTAGGGTACTTTGAGGCTCTTTAAAATGATGTTCTAAGGAAATAAAAGAGCAAGAAAATAAAGACAAAAGTACATGAAAGGAATGAACAGAATTCTATCATATTCTTCTTGTCCTTCCATCTTCAATCTATCGCTCCTCGCAAATCTCCTCTGTTCTCCATCAAGCTCCTCCAATCCGTCCTGGATGCGAGCTCGAACTTCGTCTAATCACGTATCCATTTGCAATTGACCTGAAATCTAAGACTCCAAGTGCAAATGTTAAATGACACGTGTTTTGTTATCATCAAAACAAATGATCGTGGTGCTCTAGCACCAACAATCTCCCCATTTTTGATGATGACAAAATCATAAATAATAATGCAAAAAAAATCCTCCCCCTTTTTGACATTATTAAAAAGGTTTGATTGATTTTAAATTTCCTATAAATTCCCCTTAAAACATGCTCTTCTATGAATTTCTTTTAACAAAAGTAATGTCCTCCCCCTTTTTGTACCAACAAGATAGCAATTTTTCTTCTCCCCCTTACTAAAGGAAATTTAGCTAACTTACATCTCCACCTTAAAAATTGACAATTAGCTCAAAAAATTTTTTAACTCCCCCTATCTAAATACTTATGATAAAAAGATAGGGTAAAGAATTTTTACCTCACCTAACATGGCCAATAAAATGGTCCAAATGGTGGTGGTGGATGCCACATCGGATAGGGCTCCCATCCGTAGCTTGGAGGGCCGGGCATCGGCGCCGGTCTCCAGTCTGGCGGTCGACGTGCGGCGGATCCATCGTTTGTTCTCCGTCTCGTCGGTCTTCTTGTTCTCCTCCTTGGTCTACTCCTTGGTTCTCCCAACTCGAGTTTACCAGTCTTGAGCTAGTAGGTCCAATCCTTCGTGTTGTAGTTATCCCTGAAACTTACAAAACAAGATTCCAAATTTTTCTTCGGTATCCAAGTAAGCTTGGATCTAGATCAATTAGCGGGTCTCCTTGACGGAGATCCTTTCTCAACCTTAGGGCTATAAAAATTATCTACTTTATTGATTAATTTGTTAGAGTTTTCCCTAAGACATTCGATTTCTTTTTCTATAATATGCTTCTTAGTCTTTAAATCACAGATTTCTAACTTTAGACAATCATTTTCCTCAATCAATTTATTATTTTCATTGTTGAGGTTTTTATTTTCTAGAAACAAATTTTCATTTTCAGAAGTGTTAGAACTAGGGCTTATTTCTAGATCCTTAAGTTTATTTTCTAGCATTTCATTTTCAGATTTAGGAAAACTAAGATTCTTTTTCATGCGTTTGTTTTTTCATTTTTAGTGATTTACTAAGCTCATACAACTCATTAAAAGCATCTTGTAAATCCGAGTTTACTTCATTGTCGGAGCCGCTTTCGCTGTCGATATCGCTTTCTCCGATTGCCATGAAACCAAGGCACACGGTTTCCTTCTTCTCGAGATCTTCTTCCGAGCTCGTCTCCTCATGAGTGTCTTCTAACTCCCTCCATATCTCATGGGCAGTAGTGCACTCTTGGATTTGCTCGAACTCTTTCGGACTCAACGCGTAATACAAGGCATTCATTGCCTTTGCGTTGAGGTTGAGATTCCGAACCTGATCTTCTGAGTAACCTCTTGCAGGTTTCTTGGGAATCACAAATGCGGATTCGCATTTTTCCCACACCCGAAAGTCGTAAGCCTGCAACCACATAGTCATACCATTTTTCAAATAAATGAAATCTATACCTGCAAAGTATAGTGGTCGTGAGTATCGTATCCTTCGGTGCACACGAATGTTTTTCCCTCCATATCTAGATCCTCGCCGGTTTGTAACGCCGATAACGCGAGACCTGCTCTGATACCAATTGTAGTTTTCGCCCTACCAGGAGGGGGTGACGTAATAAATTGTGGAAATAAAATGTAAAGCAATCTCACAAAATACAATCACACAGGGTACACAATTATTTTTAGGTGGAAACCCAAATCGGATGAAAAACCACCACCTAACCCTCTCGAGTTAGGATTTTCCGATCAACCAAGTTGATCAAATCCACCAAACGAATCACTTTAAACGAGGGTAATTCAACCTCAATTACAACCACGCTACAAGTGCGAGGGTAGCATTCCTCAACCCCTTCTCTTCAAGAGATGGATTTTGTCCCTCGAAGGAGACGGGAATTCACAAAGCGAATACCCAACCAAATAACAAAGATAAAATAGCAAATAATCCTATAGAGCCAACAAGGTAATTTTTAACCTAAGCTTCTATAGGAATTAGAAAACTCCCCTTTGCAAGGAGTGCGTCGAATCGATGACGCGGGTGCGTAAGCCACGCGACGGCGCAACGTCGCTCTCGTGAACTACGGAAGGAGAGCGGGTGTGCAACAGCTTGATGCTCTCTAGATGAAGAACTTGAGCTTGGAGAGCAAGAGCTTGCTTGGACACAAGAGAGTGGAAATGCTTATTCTTGGTGTGTCTAGGTGTGTCTTTGTGTGTCTTTGTGTGCAAGAAGTTCCTCTCTATTTATAGAGGCCTTAGGAAGGCTTTGGAAGGCTTAGGAAAGCTTCCATAGCCGTTGGGTGCAAAGCCCAAGAGAATCAGGCCGAAATCAGGAACAATGATTGCACTGACAGGGTTATTAGACGTCTGATTCTGGCATCAGACGTCTGGAAGACCAGTTTAAGACGTCTGATTTTAGCCGGGTTTCTTCCTGACTTGGATCAGATCTAAACAGAGTTCTAGTCCAAGTTCATCAGACGACATATAGGACGTCTGACACTATGTCTGGATGTCTGGAAACCTACTTTTTCTGAGGGAATGGATTGCAACGGCTAGAAAATCTCTGAGAAGAGATTTTCGGGTCAGTCGAGGCAAAACGGTCACTTATCTGACGTTTGGAAAGGCCTAAGGACGTCTGATGAGGCTCTAACGGTCATATTCTGCAGTGTTTGTTAAGCCAACCAACAGTCCACAATTGGACATCTGGCAAGTCCATCAGACATCTTATAAGACGTCTGGACTAAGATCTGGACGTCTGATTTCATCAGACAGAACTAACTAAGTCCAGCCTAATTGTTATCAGACGTCTGAATCAACAATCAGACGTCTTAAAACACATTATCAGACGTCTGATTTTGGAATTAGACGTCTGAAAATGCTGTTTGAACCCTATATTGGTTTTCTAAGTTTTCTACAGAAAACCTAAGTATCCTATGGTTGTGCGGGTGTTCCTAGGACTACTGTTAGAGTACTTTGAGGCTTTTTAATATGATGTTCTAAGAAAATAAAAGAGCAAGAAAATAAAGACAAAAGTACATGAAAGGAATGAACAGAAGTCTATCCTATTCTTCTTGTCCTTTCATCTTCAATATATCGCTCCTCGCGAATCTCCTCTGTTCTGTATTTTGTATCAGATTAATTTTGGTCTACCCCCCCACCCTGTTTTATTTTTTTTTGGCCTCTAGGGAGTGGGAGATGAATAGAAATACTCCTGTTTTTTGAAATGGAATAAAAAAGACGTGGAGAGATGGTGAGGGGCGACGAGACGATAAGGGGCAACTATGAGAGAGACGTGGAGAGTAGGAGAAAATGCTTGCAGGTCACGGTGTCCACTTGCGCATGGACGACCTCTTCTCGCGACCTGTAACGACCCGGTTCCCGAGTCCCTACGAGACACGAGAACCGGACCGACTCGACTAATCCCAAGACCCAGTCGTCCAACGAGGAAGTAACCAAAAGACAGTAAAATAAATCACATTCAGCATGAATATAACTAACAGTAAGAAAGTACAGCAGTAAGGAAAGAAACTACTACGGTAGGTACCACCACAACAGTAAAACAACATTTATCATATAACAAGAACTGCAGGTAAAGAAGGTACAGCGGAAACAAAACTACTCACTAGAACAGAAACAAAAGGGGTACAAAAGCTGTGGTAACTCTACTGGACCCTACTCGGCCCAGCGTCCTCTGCAGCCGCCGACCCTGGCTGCTCAACACCTGGTCCTGAAAAAGGTAACGAGTGTAACACGTCAGCAAAACGCTGAGTAGAGTGGCAAACTAACTAAAGGCAACAGTAGAGTGTACAGTAGCTGTTATGTTCTATTACTTCCTTTATTCACATCTTTCAATTTTTCTTACTATTTCATTTATTTCTCAGATCCTTTACTTGATCTCGAATGTCCTCGTGGGAACGATCTTGATTGCAGTCTTTTCCAAAAATAAAAGTAGCACGTGGTGCTCTCCTGGCCGGGAGAGTCCCCCGTGGTGATCCTACCCTCAGTCAACCACCCCAAGGTCACTGACAGACGTAACGGTGACTACGGCACGCGCGATAAACGCACAGGTAGCTAGCCCGCACTGGCACGCGGTCAGTCGTTTCCGTTAACGGGTGCGCCCAAAGCACAGCACGGAACCAGGGCAGAGCCCTCTCAGTAACAGGGGTCCAACCCCTCCACAGAAACCAAACCGGGGCCTTGCCCCTCCACAGTCCGCGCACCCTCGCCTGACTACCCTGGTTTGCCCTAGTGGGCCTAACAAGTCGGTGAAGGAGGCTAGCAGAACCCCGGGGCCCGTGGGGTAGCTAGTACTCTCCTAACACTACTAGCTCTCCTCGGTACTACGTACACGAGGGCCAACAAGTCGGTACAGAGCGGCCAATCCTAACCCCGGGTCCCTGGGGCGGCTGGCCCCACTCTGCACTAAACAGGTACAGGTACTTCCCTTGGTACTGCGTACCCAAGAGACAGTACAAACTACATCTCAGTTCCATTCATTTTTCTTTCCAAGAGTTCCACTCCTAATTCCCCGTAGGGTTCCAGCTCTTTATCTCAGAACATCATATGTTTCACTTTCCAGATTCACGTTCTCAAATTCCATGATCTCAAACATGTTTCTTTATTCATAACAGGCAGCTGTTAATTAAATTTACAGGCAGCTTTATATATTCCTTTCCATTTTTCCAAGACTGCAGTAATATACATTCCACTAGTTTTTCCATCCTAGGATTCATGCCATATCTTAGGATCTATCATACAATCTAGTTTTCCGGCCCTAGGATTCATGCAACACCTAGGAGCTATCATTCCATATATTTCTCATTCCTAGGATTCATGCAATGCCCTAGGTTCTAGTTATGGTTCCATACTTTAACAGATTTTATTAATACTTAAAGCCACTCTACCAGGTACAACGGGAGTAATGGGGGCGTGATCGGGAATCCCGCGCGCCTCCGCGACTCTCAAGACTGCAACCGAATGAGGTCCTATCACAAGGATCAAACACAAGGAGTGTCTCAAAACAGTGTATAGCTACTGTAGACGAGTAGAGGAATTAATTCTGAAACGAACGCAACTCGAATCGCGGAAAACGGAGCCCAAACGGGCCCTGAATGAGTCGAGAAAGACGATACTGTGCAAAATCAGACGTCTGGAACTCCTTCCAGACGTCTTAAACGGTGGATCAGAGAATTACCTGTTCAGCTTGGTTCCCCGGACGTCCAGAAGTCTGCAGGGACGTCTGCCCTAGATCCTAGACGTCCGATGGTCCCTCAGGACGTCTGGAGGTCACTCCCGCCGTCTGGTACAACTTCCAGACGTCTGATTCGCAAAGGATGACGAAAAGCGAACCTGCGCACAGCCAACCCCCCCCTCAGTACGGTCAGTCGACAAGAAGGAAGAAGAAAGCGGAAACTCACCTTTCAGACGTCTGTATGATCTTACAGACGTCGACCTTGCCGTCTGGATATCAACCCAGACGTCTGATTCTGGAAATTTTTCCAGAATCAGAACCCTGCTCGACCTCCGCTCGCGACGCCGCCCGCGTCGCACCTCGCGCGTCTACTGCTCAGCCCGCAGCAGGTCCCTCTCTGCGACGCTCCGCGCCCCCTGCGCCCTCCGTTGGCCGGCCAAGCCGCTCCGGCGAGCTCGCCCTCACGGCAGAGCTCCGCCCTCGTATGCCGCAGCTCCTCCGCGCTCACTGCGGCTGCCGCTGCCGCCCTCGCGTCCGCTCGCTCTCGCGCACAGGAAGGAGAAGGAGGAGGAGACGGTGGAGACGGGAGGGGAGGCGCGCCCCCTTTTAACGCCGCGCGGAGAGGAGAGAGAGAGGGCGGTCGCAGCGCGCCTGCAGCCGCAGAGAGAGAGAGAGGGAAATCGCAGGTCTGCGCGCACAGGCGCGCAGGCGAATCTCCCGTGCGAACATAACTGTTCTCCAGACGTCTGTAAAAGATCCCGGACGTCTGGTCAGACGTCTGGATGTGATCCCAGACGTCTTGTCAGACGTCTGGGCCACCTCCCAGACGTCTTAAAAGGCGTCTGGGGCACGCGTTCGCTACACGACCCTTCCGAAAGAAGGGTACATACCCCTTATGACGTACCTGAGGACCTACAAGATCGAAGACTACGTGGACTTCAAGGTGAACGGCATAGTCCATAAGGGGATGCCCCACAAGTTCTACCACGACCGCACCGACAGGGTCTGGAACGTCACCAAGCGTACCATCAGTGTCGAGATCAACAAGTAGGTTGGAAAGGATCATCCGCAAAATGATTCATGTCCATGTAGAGCATGTACAACCTTCCCGCTGCACAGAGGAATTCCGCCATACGAAGCTAAGGATCAACAAACTTAAGGCAGAGGCAAAGACTAGAGGTGAGATCATTAGTACAAAGAGGCAGCCAGAGGGTCCCAAGCCTGATTTCATGGTGGCAAGTGCTACCCTGGAGATTATGACACCGATTCCATGTGATGTGGTCAATGATCTCAAGGGAGGTAATTGAGAGGCTTCAGATGTTACTATCATTTGTGGATCTTTGTTGTGGTATCCTTAGTTTTGTTAAATTTCTTTAGTTAAACTTCTTGGTCAAGTGTTTTGATTCATGCTCGTGTTTTGCAATTTTCGCTGCCAGATTGGTGCCGTAGTTTGAGCATTGAATGATAGAGAATTGTTTTGATCGATCTTGTGTAATGGAGACTAGTGTCGGTCCAAATATAAAAAAAAAAAGGTTCTTCTGACAGTGGCTATGTTTGGATAACTTTGTCTATAAATTAATCTCTCTCCTTACAGGAAACTTCCCCGTAATTGTCCAGTGACGAAGACTTACGTTAAATTCAAAGACAATGATGGGGAATATTCCTCATAAAAGAGAATAATAGAAGAATATTGTTTTTATGAATTCACGGGCTAATTTTGATATCTTCTTTTGATATATCTCAGAACTAATTAAGGACATAAAAATCCGCAGCCAAATTTTTTGATAATGGAAGGGCTCAATATTTTTCAAATGGGCATTCAATTGTATTGATTATTTCTGGCTTTAAAAGAAAAAGTAAAAAAAAAACTCTTACAAATTACTGTAATATGTGTGCCCTTGTAAAATTTATAATTAGGTGAATACCTTTGCAAAGTTATGTAGCTAATCAAAATGGCCTTTTGGATTAAGATATCAAAGTGAGTATTATGTTTGATGGAAACCATTAAAAAATAAACTTTTATATCCCTAATTAATTTTTATCTTCATTTACAAAAGTTGTTGCTCCCTCTATCCTAATCACAAACTCGTTACCTTCCTTCCTACTTCCTCTCTCCTAGTCATTAGTGCATTCTTTACTTCTCTTCACAATGTCCTTCCTTAACCTTTAAAAAAATCAAAAAAAAAGAGAGAGAAAACCCTTTACTCCCCGCCGTGCAACCCTCGCAAAATATCTATCGTCAACTTTGTCTTGCCACCACCCCTTTCTTCCATGGAAAACGTCAAATATCTTCTTCTATTTTCCATATCTCCTTCCCTTTCAATTACTCAATTACAGTGAGGTCATGGAATTTAGGTTATGTGTTGAAGTTGATGGAGGAACAAAGGTTTGCAGTGGAAGGTTGATCGATGCAGTTAAATATATCAAAGGGATTGATACAAGGCTACTTTGACGATGAGCCTAATGTGAACACAGAGACTTAGTTTGATGGGGAAGGGTTATGTGTCGATGTTGACCGAGGTATAAAGGTTGGGAGGGGGAGGAAGGTTAATCAATGTAATTACATCAAAGGGGTTTGTGGGGGGGGGGGGGGGGGTTGTGAGGGGGAGGAAGTTGTATAGATTTTGACATATATTAGATTGGAATAGCATCATTTGCCTTAAGAAAACTCACTTTCCAAGTTTAACTAAGATGCTTCATATTAATAACTAGCTTGCACTTTATAGGTACGTGATTAGAAGAGGATAGAAGGTTGGAGTAGGGGAGAATTAGGGGAGAATTGGAAGAGGAGGAAAGAAAGGTTGGGGGTATCGTGTTGGGTCTTGGGACAAGGAGGAAGGTTGGAAAGAAAAGGAGTGATGGATTTGGGGGTGGAGGTGGAGGGTTAAGCGAAAGGAGAAGAGGTTATATAGCCTACAATCAAAGGGGTGAGAAGAGGATGAAATGTTTTGGGGAGAAAAGGGGTTAGAGAAAGGAGATTTTAAGAATGGAATATGGTAGGGTCAATGGACGACCAAGGCATTTCAGGGAAGAACTAGTAGAGGATTGTCAGTTTGGGAAGACTAGTTGACGAGTTTACCTTAATGAATGTTGAATTGTTTATCCAAACTAACTAATTACTTGGGTTGATTGCATTCTAGATTAGCTATTTTGCTCAAGTTGGCTTGATTATTTCATCAACTAAAAAGATTGTCTCGTTTGTCATTGTTGGAGGAGATAGTCATGGATGCCTCTTTTACTTTTTTACTTTTTATGAAACTAGCAAATAAAGTTACTTTTCTATATACATGAAAGCTTTAAAAATATCCTTTCAAAAGAAAATAATAATTATGATATTTTATGAAGATAATAATTAAAAGGATTTTTTACATGAATGCCACTAAAATCTTTTGAAAATACCTAAATGTCATTAAATTTACTATATTTACAGATATGTCATTGAAAAAGTAACGTCATTTACATATTTGCCACTCCATCGGCCATAGCCGTTAAACTTAACGGTTTTGGATTGAAATGTAATAAAAAATTATTTTTTAGTCCTTATAATTTATTTTTTAATCCTCAAAAAATTTTTTATCGTTAAATTTTATTTTTTTTAATTTTCACCCCCTCCCTCCCCCCTCCGCTAACCAGTTTACCTCCCTTCCTCCTCACTTCCGACCACCTCCTTACCTCAAGCAAGACATGCTTCGGGACCTCGTTGAGGTCGAAGCGCACCCACCTGAGGAAGTCGTCCTTCCCAAGTTCCTTGTCCTTATCGACGATCTCAAGCATGGAGGCCTGGTGCGTTCTCTAAGCGTGTCCCACCCAAGTACAGGTAGAGGAGGTGGTCGGAGGTAAGGAGAAAGGGAGGTGAACTGGCGAGGGGGGGGAGAGGGAGGGAGTGAAAATTTAAAAAAATAAAATTTAACGATAAAAAAAATATTGAGGACTAAAAAATAAATTATGAAGACTAAAAAATAATTTTTTATTACATTTCAATCCAAAACTGTTAAGTTTAACAGCTATGGCTGACGAAGTAGCAAATATGTAAACGGTGCTACTTTTTCAATGACATATCTGTAAATATAGTGAATTGAATGTCATATTATTTCAAAGACGAATGTATGTATCTCACCATTAGGTACCCGAAAATGAAAAGCAGACAAGTGCTCACAATATTCATGTCCAATTCATTGCGATCCATTTGCATCCCATCACTTCCAATGATTTGCAAATTTAATCAAATAACCCAACACGATTTCACCAAATTCAGGATACCTCACATACAATCTCTGGAGAAAGCGTACATATATTTATATATACATAATCTAACAACCAATCAGCGAATGGTACGAGGCCAAAATAGACTATAACCGATTCACTTAACACAGACATACCCTCGAAAAAGTAGATCTGGAACTAGTAGAGACAACTGCCATCATCACTTCTCGCGGTTGGATCGTAGTTCACGGCTATCGGATCGGTGCAGCCTTCAGGAACGGGTAGATTCACCTGCTGGGCAGCTTTCCCTGCACGTACAAGGTGATTGATTAGAACAACACCATGTCCAAAATTAACAAAGTCAAAGTGATAACAAATGTCACTTCAGATCTTATTGTCACAAATTAAGGGTTAATTTTCTTTAATTATGATCAAGCATGTGAAGGATGATTAATTAGACTTGGATCATTGCGTGTGCATACAGTAGAAATTCCCTGTCTTGACGGAGTCCTCGTTCGCGTTCCCAAGAGCAGCCTCCTTCATGTACTTGTCAGCCAGCTGCACCCTCTGGACATTCTCCTGCTCCTTCACCAGCATGTTCCCGTACTCGAGGAGCTTCTCGACGGTCATCTCTGGCTGCTGGAACGTCGGAGGTCCCTCCCTCGAATTGACAAGCTTCTTCCCCACTTGTTCGACTCCAACTTCCACGATCCACTTCCTTACCTCGTCGTCGTAGACTCTGGCCCTGAGGGCACCGAAGAAGTCTGCACACAAAGTACACAATTATGAACAATTCAAAGCCTTCACTGCCACCAAGAGATCGTCACAGTGGTAAAGCACCTTACGGCATTTAAAAGGTCATGGGATCAAATCCTATGCTTACCATACTAAGAGAGAGAGAGAAGAAGAAGAAGAAGAAGAAGAAGAAGAAGAAGAAGAAGAAGAAGAAAATCAAAGACTTCATTCTAACTTGGCCTCAACAATCATCTTGGACACAGCGTATGTCAATGTGAAATAAATCACAAGGATTCTTGTAATTGGACATAACATTATGTTAGATGCATTTGGCTTATCAAAATTAACATGACAAGCTAGCCTTTTAATTTCATTTTTTTCTTACTGGGGCCTACTTCAATGTTTAGACATTAGAGATGGAGCTATCTTGACACTTAAATATTGAAGGCGTTCTCTCTGTTGCTTCGATCATCATGCCATGACAACAAAAATCTCAACGTTTAATAAATGTTAACATTGGGCAAGATAAATCGACGTTTAAGTCAAGATAAACTACCCACGGTTTCTTGCTCCTCAAAGTAACAAGATTACCAGCTACAAAGGTACAGAAACCAGTGGTTGATTTCCTGTCAAGCACACATCCTACATAATCTGTATCAGAATATCCTACCATTGTCATAGGAGAGCCTCTATAGAAGAGAATACCATGACCTAGTGCTTTCTTCAAGTATCTAAGTACCTGCATAGCTGCTTACCAGTGCAGCTTCATTGGCTTCTCCATAAATTAGCTGAGTTTGCCTACTACCAAGGCAATATCCGGTCTCGTAATGGTCAGATACAACAGTTTGCCTACAAGCTGTCTGCACACTTTGCTATCAGCTACCTCTACCTCTTCATCCTGTAGATGTACCTTAGAGTCAATAGGAATATTGGTTGGCTTGGACCCCAGCATGCCTCTCCTAAAGGACATCCAACGCATACTTACGTTGAGAAAGAACAATCCCATCTTTACTCCTAGCAACCTCAATCCCCAGAAAGTATCTAAGCTGACCCAAATCCTTCATAACAAACTTCTGTGCAAGAGACTCCTTGACATGTCTTATCCTAACCTCATCACTGTCGGTGATAATCAGATTACCTACATGAACCAGTAGTGCTACAATGCCATTCTCTGTTTTCCTAACAAACAGAGAATGATCTGAAGAGGACCTTTGCATCCCATCCTCTGCAACACATCTGACAGCTTCTAAAATCAGGCTCTCTGGCTCTGCTTCAGGCCATAAATGGCCTTCCTAAGTCTGCACACACACTCCCCCTGAACCTCAAAACCTGAGGGCTGCTGCATGTAAACCTCCTCCTGAAGATCAGTTGGAAAATGAGCAAAATCGATCTCTTTCTCTAACCCTACCTCTCCTTATAGAGAGAGAGAGGTGGGTGCAAAATACATGTAACCTGTTATAACCCGGGGCATCAATCGTCGTTTAAGACATCTGGGAAGTGGTCCAGACGTCTGGAAGCCTTCCCAGACGTTTGGAATTAAATTTTTTCGACGTACGGGTTCACGTCTGCGCGCATGCCCGCGCAGACTGAACCTGCCGCCCTCCTCCTTCTCTTTCCTCCCTCCCTACAGACAGCTTTTTCTCTCTCTCTCCCCTCAGCAGCTTACAAATATGCCTCTCCCTCTCCCGTACCCTCACTCCACCGCCTTCTTCTTCTTCTCCCTCAGCAGCTTACTTGTGTAGTACCCACTGTACTTTTCTTTCTATTGTAGTGAGTAGTTTCTGTTACCCCTGTACTCTTTTCATTGTAAGCTTCATGTTTATATACATGTTTATTTCTTTACTGTTGTGGTGGTGTATACTGTAGTATTTCTTTTCTTTACTGCTGTATTTTGTTACTGCTAGTTATATACATGGTGAATGTGGTTTATTTTACTGCTCTTTTTGTTACTTTCTCGCAGGACGACTGGATCTTGGAATCAGTCGAGTCACTCCGATTCTCGTATCTCATAGGGATTCGGGAACTGGGTTGTAACAAGATGGTATCAGAGCAAGGTCGTCCCGAGGAGTGAACCAATTGACTGGAAAATAATCAATTCACGTGTCTACAACTAGAGTAGCCACCACAACGTTTCTTTTGACATATGTTCTTAGACTTCTCCGTTAGATATCGATTCGTATTGAAGTGTTTCCTTTCTGTATGCGCGTCTCCTTGCAGGAGATGCCTCGACGCGGGACTAGAGAGGCGGGCCGCGGGCGCGGCCGAGGACGAGGTCGGAGGGGTGGACGTGTTGAGGTCGACATTTCAGTAGACTAGTCGCTGCTCCCGAGCATTCAGGCCCAGGACCTCGCTCAGTTGATACGGGACATCGTGCGAGAGGAGCTCCACCCGTCGCCACGAGCGCCTCTCCCTGGGGCTGCGGAGTGGGAGTCCTCTGTGGGACCACGCGACGGACGTGGCGCTGGACGCGGGGGAGGGGGTGGGCCGCCACCGCCCCCACCTTACTCCAACACTTCTTTGCATGAGGCTTCTTTACCTGGAGGTGCACCAGCATCTCCATTGCAGCGCCACTTCGAGCTTTTCAGGCAGTTCCGGAAGCTGAAGCCCCCCTCCTTCAAGGGGGATGAGGACCCGACCGAGGCGGAGGACTGGCTCGAGCAAATCGAGAAGGTTTTTGACACCCTTCCCTCTGGTGGAGTGCCGCGTGGCCTTTGCCATGTACCAGCTGGTGAGTGCGGCACACAGGTGGTGGAGTTCGGTTAGGGGACAGGAGAGGGACGAGTCGACCTGGGACTGGTTCATCACCCTCTTCTGCGAGCAGTACTTTCCCCAGACGTGGCAGGACCAGAGCAGGCAGGAGTTCCACACTCTTCGCTAGGGGACGATGACTGTGAGCGTGTACCGTACGTGTTTTCTGGAGCTGTCCCGCTTTGCAGCGACAGCCGTAGTCACTGAGGAGGAGCGCCTTGGGAGGTTCACCGAGGGGCTCCGGCTTGCGATTCAGGGATATGTCAAACCCCTAAAGCTGCCTACGTTCTCGAGGGTGGTGGAGGCAGCTATGACATACGAGGAGACCAACCCGTCCGGGCGAGATTCTGACAGCGGGCGAAAGAGGCCCTATCAGCCAGACTTTTCACAAGGACCGACGAGAGAGGAGACACGTGGCGCCCACAGGAGAGCCGTCACGTTTTGCAGGGCCATCAGTGGCCTTTGGGGGCCCTCGACAGGGGCCAGCATCTAGCACCGGACCTCCGCCCGGCCGACAGCAGGGACCCACTGAGGGCGGGAGTCGGGTTCCCCTCTGCTACCAGTGTGGCCAGCCGGGCCACATCAGGAGGGACTGCCCGTCTAGGGTAGGAGGTCAGCAGATTCTTCCCGCGCCGAGCACTGGAGGGCGAGCACGAGGCCAGGCGCGAGGAGGAGGACAGCAGTCACGAGGAGGGTACTGGCCAGCAGCTACCCATCCACACCTAGGGCTAAGGGGCGTATCAACGCCCTGACACACAGGGATGCCAGAGCTTCAGGATCAGTGGTGGCAGGTATGGTTTCAGTTTCCGGCAGACTTGTTTACACACTTTTCGATTCCAACGCCACGCACTCGTTTGTCGCCGCCAATTTCACGGTTAGTCTGCGGCAGAATTGTGTGCTGTTAGAGGATTCGTTCGTGATCAGAGGTCCGAGTGGTCAGCTGTTTGTAGCTGAGGAGGCATACACAGGTCGCGAGGTCAATGTTGGGGGACACAGCCTTCCCGCCGACCTGATTATGATACAGATGGAGGACTTTGGCGTAATTCTGGGGATGGACTGGCTATCCACTTACCACGCCTTGGTGGACTGTTTTGAGAGAAAGATCGCCTTCTCCATACCGGAGTTGCCTTCTTTCGAGTACCACGGTCAGCCAGTGGACGGAGGCTTCAGGTGCATTTTTGCAGTTCGGGCGGCGAGACTTTTGAGCCAGGGGTGTGAGGGCTTCCTAGCTTATGTGGTGGCAGAGCCCAGCCCTGTGGCAGACTTCCAGAGTATCCCGGTGGTCACAGAGTACCTCTACGTGTTCCCAGACGAGTTGCCAGGACTACCGCTCGAGCATGAGATCGAGTTTGAGATCTCACTAGTACCAGGGACCAGCCCCATCTCCACAGCACCACACAGGATGGCACCACTTGAGCTGCGAGAGCTCAAGTCTCAGTTGCAGGATCTTTTGGAGAAGGGCTTTGTGAGGCCCAACGCGTCTCCCTGGGGAGCCCCGGTACTGTTTATAAAGAAGAAGGATGGTACCCTACGCCTTTGTGTGGACTACTGACAGCTGAATAAGGTCATCATCAAGAACAAATATCCACTGCCGAGGATCGATGACTTGTTTGACTAGTTGCGAGGTGCCACGGTATTATACAAGATCGACTTGAGCTGTGGATACCACCAGTTGAGGATCAAGGAGGCAGACGTCTCCAAGACAACTTTCCGCACCCGGTACGGACACTACGAGTTTCTGGTCATGCCGTTTGGGCTGACCAATGCCCCCACTACCTTCATGGACTTGATGAACAGAGTGTTTAGACCGTACTTGGACCAGTTTGTGGTGGTATTCATTAATGATGTGCTCATCTATTCTCGAGATCAGACGCAGCACAGATAGCACTTGTGGATGGTTCTGGACACACTGAGACGACGTAGGCTGTACGCCAAATACAGCAAGTGCGAGTTCTGGTTGAGGGAGGTGACCTTCTTAGGTCATGTGATCTCTGGGGATGGCTTGGTTGTGGACCCAGCCAAGGTCGAGGCAGTGCTCAGGTGGGAGAGACCGCATACGGTTAATGAGATTATCAGTTTCTTGGGACTAGCAGGCTACTACAGGCGGTCTATCAGGGGCTTTTCACAGATTGCACGTCCTATGACACAGTTGACCCGGAAGGACGTGCCCTTCACTTGGACAGATGCCTGTGAGGCGTGTTTTCAGGAGCTGAAGGAGAAGCTGACTTCGGCTCCCGTGCTCACCATCCCAGACAATAGTGGTGGGTTCGTTGTGTACACGAACGCCTCTTTGTAGGGGTTAGGGGGTGTGCTCATGCAGAGGGGTCACGTTATCACTTACGCTTCACGGCAACTGAAGCCCCATGAGCATAGCTACCCTACCCACGACCTGGAGTTGGCAATGTCATCTTCACGCTGAAGACCTGGAGGCACTACTTGTACGGTGAGACCTTCGAGATTTTCACAAATCACAAGAGCCTCAGATACTTGTTTGATCAGAAGGAGCTCAACATGAGATAGAGACGTTGGTTAGAGCTCCTGAAGGACTATGACTGCAGCATTTCCTACCACCCGGGAAAGGCCAACGTGGTGGCTGACGCCTTGAGCCGGAAGGCGCTCGCACACTTGGCCAGTTTACAGGTGCAGAGTTGGAGCCTTTTGGAGGAGATGGGCAGTTGGCGACCCCTAGAGTTACGGGGGCACTGTGGGGCAGTGACTATGATGCGACAGACGAGGCCAGAGCTAGTAGATCGCATCATCACAGGACAGATGGCCAACCCGTACTTGCAGTCCTTGCGTGACAGAGTACTGTCAGGAGACCCTAGAGACTTCTCTTTTATAGACGAGGTGCTGCGCATAAGGGGACGTTTGTGCGTTCCTAGAGACGAGGAGCTGTTCAGAGAGCTCCTGACTGAGGCACACGGTTCCAGATTCACCATGCATCCCGGAAACACGAAGATGTACCATGACTTGAGACGAGACTTTTGGTGGAGAGGGATGAAGTGGGATGTGGGTGAATTCGTGCAGCAGTGTTTGGTGTGCCAGCAGGTGAAAGCCGAGCATCAGAGGCCTGCAAGACCGCTGTAGCCACTTCCAGTGCCAGAGTGGAAGTAGGAGAGCATCACCATGGACTTGGTGGTGGGCTTACCTATAACCCAGCGAGGACACAACGCTGTCTGGGTAATCGTTGACAGATTAACGAAGACGGTGCGTTTCTTGCCGATCCGAGTCATCTTGCGACCAGCACAGTTGGCAGAGGGGTATATCCACGACGTGGTACGTTTGCATGGAGTTCCGCAAGAGATCGTATCCGACCGGGATACCCGCTTTACGTCCTAGTTTTGGGCTGAGTTTTAGCAGGCCCTAGGGACGCGGTTGAGGTTCAGTACAGCTTACCACCCCGAGACGAACGAACAGTCTGAGCGCACGATACAGACACTTAAGGACCTTTTGCGTGCCTGTGTACTGGACTGGAGGGGCTCTTGGGAGGAGCACTTGCCCCTGGCGGAGTTTGCATACAATAACTGTTATCACTCGAGCATCGGCATGGCACCCTACGAGGCTCTGTACGAACGAAGGTGTACGGCACCCTTGAGTTGGGTTGAGGTGGGGACCAAGTAGGAGGTTGGCCCCAGGATGATCCGGCAGAGTCAGGAGGTAGTCGAACAGATTCATAGGCAACTCCGCACTGTCAGGAGTAGGCAGAAGAGCTATGCAGATAGGAAACACAAGGAGGTGCAGTTTGAGGTTGGGGACCACGTCTTCCTTCGTGTTTCGCCCATGAAGGGCCTGCAGCGGTTTGGGGTGAGAAGGAAGCTCGCGTCGAGGTTCGTGGGGCCCTTTGATGTCCTAGAGCAGGTTGGACCCGTTGCCTACAGGCTTGCCCTTCCTCCCCAGCTTTCTGGTGTGTATGACATGTTCCACGTGTCCAACCTCAGGAAGTACGTCATTGATCCCAGTCACGTCCTGAGTCACGAGAGCGTCGAGGTGGGCGACGACCTAACCTACCTCGAGCAGCCGGTGCAGACTCTCAACAGAGCCGTCCGCAGTCTGAAACGGAAGCAAGTACCCCTGGTAAAAGTTTTGTGAAGGAGCCAGCGGTACGAGGAGGCTACCTGGGAGCCTGAGGCGGCGATGCAGGAGCGGTGCCCGGAGCTTTTCGTGGGTACGTCTTTTCGGACTAGCTTCGATCCTCTTTGAGTTTGTTATGCATATATCGTTATTTCCCGCACCCTAGTTAACGCAAGTTTCAGGAACGAAACTTTATTTGAGTTTGTTATATTGTTATAACCCGGGGCATCAAGCGTCGTTTAAGACATCTGGGAAGTGGTCCAGACGTCTGGTCAAACGTCTGGAAGCCTTCCCAGATGTCTGGAATTAAATTTTTTCGGCGTACGGGTTTGCATTTGCGTGCATGCGCGCGCAGATTGAACTCGCCGCCCTCCTTCTTCTCTTTCCTCCCTCCCTGCAGACAGCTTTTTCTCTCTCTCTCCCCTCGGCAGCTTACAAATACGCCTCTCCATCTCCCTCACCCTCACTCCACCGCCTTCTTCTTCTTCTCCCTGTCAGCGAGAGCGGCAGCAGCGGCTGCTGCAAGTGTGTGGGGAGGAGGGGTTGTTGCGAGAGGAAGAGGGAGCTTGACCGTGAGGGTGCGAGCTCGCCGGAACAGCGAGAGCCGACCGGCGGGTGTGCAGCAAGCGTATGGTGCCGCGGAGGAGCTGTTGCAGCTCAGGTAGCAGGCGGGCACGGTGCAGCACGGCCATGCGCTGCGGGCGGAGAGAAAGGAGGTCCAGCTTCTGGGAAAATTTCCCAGAATCAGACGTCTGGACTTACGTCCAGACGACGCAGGAGACGTCTGGAGGAAGGTCCAGATATCTGAAAAGTAAGTTATTTTTACCTGCTTCTTCTTTCGCGTGTACGGCCATACAGCCGTTCCGCCGAAGTCTTCTGCATCCTTTCGTGTTGAGAACGGGCGCGCGTGTGTGCAGGATTTATTCGGGAAGGCGCACGGGCACTCCATCCCACACAGATCGGACGTCTGGGCACAGCACCAGACGACGGAGAGGGTCTCCAGACATCCGGAGTGATAGTCAAACATCTGGAAACTAAGTCCAAACGGTTCAGCGGGCTTCTGGACATCTGAAGGACCGCGCAGATCAAAGTATGACCTGAGCGATCATTTAAGACGTCTGGAAGAAGTTCCAGACGTCTGATTTTGGGCAGACTTGTCATTTTTGACCCGTTTAGTTCCATTTTTCGCGTTTCAAGTCTCGTTCTTCTCAAATTTAGTTCCTCTACCTGTTTACAGTAATTATATGCTACTTTGAGTAGCTTCTTGTTTTTGATCCTTGTGTTAGGACTCCATTCCGTTGCGGCTCCAGAGGGTTGCGGAGGCGCGCGGGCTTGCCGATTTCGCCCCCTGTACTCCCGATTTTGCGGGTAGAGTGGCTCTTTCAATTATTTATCAAAAATTATGTACTTATGAAATAATTAATAGAGTCTAGGGTATTGCATGAACCCTAGTAATGAAAAACTAGATTGAATGATAGATCCTAGGGTAATGCATAAATCCTAGGACTGGAAAACTAGATTGAATGATAGATCCTAGTGTATTGCATGAATCCTAGAACTGGAAAACTAGATTGAATATATATACATTGCAGTCTTAAAAAAGTAGAAAGGAAACGATAACTGCCTGTAATTGGCTAACAGTTGCTTGATTATGAATAAATAATTATTGGGAACATGGGCTATATAAATATAAAGCTGAAAAGCTGAAACCTAAATTGGCTGAGTTGAAAGAGCATGAACCCTACGGGGAATTAGGAGTAGAACTCCTGGAAATTGAATGGAATAGAATTGGGGAAGTGAGCTGGCCCTTGAGTACGGAGTACTAAGGAGAGCGACTGTCCCCTTTTTAATGCAAAGCGGAGCTAACCGCCCCAGGGACCTGGGGTAGGTCTGGCCTCTTTGTACCGACTTTTAGCCCTCGTGTACACAGTACCGATGAGAGCTATTAGTGTAGGGAGAGCACTAACTACCCCACGGGCCCCGGGGTTCTGCTAGCCCTCCTACACCGACTTGTTCGGCCCACTGGGCAAACCAGGGTAGTCAGGCGAGGGTGCGCGGACTGTGGAGGGGCAAGACCCCTATTTGGTTACTGTGGAGGGGCTGGACCCCTGTTACTGAGAGGGCTCTACCCTATACTGGTTCCGTGCTGTGCTTTGGGTGCACCCGTTAACGGAAACAACCGACTGCGTGCCAGTGTGGGGTAGCTACCTGTGCGTTTGTCGCACGTGCCGTAGTCACCGTTACGTCTGTCAGCGACCTTGGGGTGGTTGACTGAGGGTAGGACCACCACGGGGGACTCTCCCGGCTAGGAGAGCACCACATGCTACTTCTACTTTTCGGAAAAGATTGCAATCAGATCGTTTCCACAAGGAACATTCAAGATCAAGAGAAGAATCCGAGGGATAATTCGATAACGAGTAAACGGAAAATACAAAGAAAGAAATTAAAAATATAACAGCTACTGTCCACCTTACTGTTTCTTAGCTTTTAGTTGCCACTCTACTCAGCGTTTCGCTGACGTGTCACCTTTGTTACCTTTTCAGGACCATGTGTTGAGCAGCCAGAGTCGGCGGGTGCAGAGGGCGCTGGGCCTAGTAGAGCCCAGTAGTATTACTTGTGTAGTACACACTGTACTTTTCTTTCTGTTGTAGTGAGTAGTTTCTGTTACCCCTGTACTCTTTTCATTGTAAGCTTCATGTTTATGTACATGTTTATTTCTTTACTGTTGTGGTGGTGTATACTGTAGTATTTCTTTTCTTTACTGCTATATTTTGTTACTGCTAGTTATATACATGGTGAATGTGGTTTATTTTACTGCTATTTTTGTTACTTTCTCGTTGGACGACTAGGCCTTGGGATCAGTCGAGTCGGTCCGATTCTCGTATCTCGTAGGGATTCGGGAACCAGGTCGTAACATAACCCCATGAAGAAAATAAAAAATAATAACACACCACATGACACCTTGAAACTAGCTAGACTTCGTAACACTCCCCCTCGAGCTGGATCATAGATATCAATCATACTCAGCTTGGATACACATGTATCAAATGTGAATCTAGCTAGTGGTTTGGTAAAGATATCAGTCGTCTAAGCCTCTGAAGCAACTTGGGAGGTAAAGATAAATCCCTTCTGAATTAAATCTTCGGTGTAATGGCAATCTACCTCCACATGTTTGGTGCGTTCATGAAACATGGGGTTGTTGGCAATGTAAGTGGTAGCTTTGTTGTCACATCGCAACTCCATAAGCCCATCAATCTGTATATTTAGATCACTCAGCAAGGATCTCACCCACATTACTTCTGCTGAGGTCTAAGCCATAGCACGATAGTCAGACTCAGCACTGGATCTGGACACCATAGTCAGTTTCTTGCTTTTCCAAGTGATCAAATTCCCTGCAACATACATACAGAAACCTGTGGTAGACTTTCCATCATCACGGATACTTGCATAATCTGCGCCAGAGTATCCAACAACCGTCATAGACGTCCCTCTGGTGAAAAGAAGACCTTGTTCTGGTGCTCTCTTCACATACCTGTGCACCTTCATGGCAGTATCCGAGTGCTATCTAGTAGGCTTCTCCATAAATTGGCTTAGCTTTCCTACTGCAAAGGAAATATCCGACCTAGTAATTGTCAAGTAGAGCAATTTCCCCATTAGCTGGCGATACTGTCTACTATCAACTGGCTTTGCATCACTATCATATAGTCATGCCTTAGAATCCATGGGAATATTTGCTGTCTTGGCTCCCAGCATACCTGTCTCCTTTAGCACATCAAGAGCATATTTCCGTTGAGATAGCACAATACCACATCTACTACGGGCTACTTCTATCCCAAGGAAATATCTCAATGGCCCTAAATCCTTCATTATAAACTGATCTGCCAAAGTCTGTCTGATCTCAGCCACACCTGTTGTATCATCATAGTGACAATCAAGTCATCAACATAGACCAAAATGGCAACAATACCTTTCCCCATCTTCCTAATAAACAAAGAATGATCTGTAGATGATCTGGTGAACCCCACAGACTCTACCACCTGAGAAAGCTTCTGAAACCAAGCTCTTAGGCTTTGCTTGAGACCATAAATGGCCTTCTACAATCTGCATACACACTCCCCCTGAACCTCGTAACTGGGAGGTTGCTGCATGTAAACCTCCTCCTACAAATCCCCATAGAGGAAAGCATTCTTCACATCAAGCTGGTGAAGATGCCAATCTCGCTGAACTGCCACTGAAATCAAAATCCTCATTATAGATAGCCGAGCCACCGGTGAGAAAGTGTCAAAGAATTCCACCCCAAATGTCTGGGTGAATCCTTTAGCAACAAGTCGGGCCTTGTATCGTGCAAAAGACCCATCTGGATTATACTTGACTGCAAACCTCTGATGAGCATCATTTTCCAGATTGAATATTGTTTAGATCAAAAATCCATGTTGCCTTAATTTGGGCTTTTCATTTGATTTTGATTTTTGAATAAATCATCTGATCTGCTTAAACACCATTGATTGGTGTTCAAGGTAATCTAGTGACTAACTCAGAATCATTTGGGATCTCATTTGACCTCAAATCAGTATCACTGATTCTCCTTGGTTAAACTATCCAAAACAAGGCTTAAATTGAGTGCATGCTCATCCACAAATTAAAAACCAAATCCAACACTTTAGATTCATTGCATTATACCCAATTTAGCACTTACAATCTCGAATCTCTCAATTAAATTCGATTAAAACCAAATTGACGCCAAATCGTGAGACTGGGCGTGAAACACAAATATGAAAGAATCGAGCGAATCAAATCAATTAAATCAAGATCGGGGGTCCTGTGAACTGATAGAGTGAATGGGAAGGCCTCCAAGTGATTGTGAGCGCTATCTAGATCATGAAATCTGAGAATTTCAGATCTAGATATGCTCGTATGGATGAGGTGAAACGTGAATCAAATTGCGTGGGAAATCAATAGAACGTGGATAATGAGGTAAAGAGGAAGATTAATGAATCGATATGAGCGTGTGAAAAACTCCTCTCTGATCTGAATTGATCAAAGAGGGCAGATCAGATCTAACTATTCTACTCCTAAGCTAGACCACAAAATCCATGAATTCAGCTATTTGATCTACTCCTAACTAATCTACTGTACTCTAATTACTAATCTAAGCTACCCTAGAAAGCTATAAATCCTATCTAACAGGAAGAATGGGGATGCTTGGATCCAAAGCCAGCAGCTAAGGAGGAAGAAGGGAGGGAGGTCTCCAGCGAGTGAAGAGCCCTCTAGTGGAGCTCCAAGGCTGTCCTCAGGTGTACGTCATCCCTAGCGGCGAGGACTGTCACAGGCACGGTGAGTGAAAGGATTAGCAGGTACTGAAGAGGGAAGAATGATCGGCTCAAGGAAGTAGGAGGGGAGTCGATGGAGTGTGCACGAGCTGGGGAGCAGCTTAAGTAGGCGCTTCACTAATTGTAGTCACCACAGTGGTGAGATTATGCCATTAGGGCTTCTACGGTGAAGATGGAGAGAGAGAAAGAGAGGCACGTGAGCATTCAAATCAAATTACCACCGTTGGATGGAATCTGAGGCAAACAGTGAGTCTACGCACAAAGGCGCAGGAAACTTCGATGAAGGATCAGCCCTACGATCAAGGATGTAGGAAAGCAATGCTCGTTTATTTCCTCAACACAGTTAATTAAGTTATTTAGACTTAATTAAATGCAAGAGAAAGTAACTTAGGTTAACTTGATTTAATGTCGGTTGTATAGTATAAGGTCAAGCTAACCTAACATTTTAGGTTTTTCATTATTTTTTAACTAGTTGAGTCCAAGTCGTTCACTGGGAGGCATACCTTAACTTAATTCACCATTAAATCCTAATCATGAATTACTACTTAATCAATTAGAATTATAATTAAATTTACTTTAAGAATATGAATCTTGTATAAAGGATATTCAATTAAAAGACATGCAAAATTCCATAAAGAAAACCATATTTACACATGTGATTTGTTATTAAAAGCAAGTAAACATGTTTATTTCACTAATTTCTTCTTATCTACAAAAGATTAAGGCAAGAAAAAGAAATTCAAATAAGTACAAGTGCCTTATTCATCAATTAAGCACAAAAAGAAATTGTATTGAAGTAAAATACAAAATTAGACATCTTAAAAATGAGCTTTGAATTGTCAGACACCTAAAAACTCTTTATTTTCCATTTATTTTTCTTCTTCTTTCTTCAGCCTTTATTCTTCTTCTCTTCTTCTTCTACCATCTCTCTTTCTCTCTCTCTTTACCTTTGCTCTTTGTTTACTCTCTCTTTTCTTTTATTCCTTCTTTACTTCTCCCTTTATCTTTCTGCTTTTACCTTTCTCGAGCCCTTCATTTCTTCTCCTCTGTATTCTCTTAACTCTCTTAACCTTCTTCTCTTCTCTTTCATTTCAACTCTTTAACTATGCACTTGAACCACATTGAACCAAAATTTGGTTTTATTATGGGCGACTCGGACAGGTTGGGGATACACAACATCCCTCTCAAGGTGGGACCAGACCCTACTGGGTCCGAGCCTAGTTTATTACATTTGGTTTATTTTCGGTTCGATCATCACATGCACAGTCTCCGGCCTCCCAAGCCCACACACACGCCCGCTCAAAAGCTCACATTCGCGCCCACAGGCGCACACACACTCGGGCACGTGCACCGCATGCACCCACACACACACACATGCTCTTTGTGCGACCAGCGCTAACGACTGAACAAAACCTATCACTTTTTCCTTTTATGCTAAGGTGTGCACTTCTGTTTTTCCGATGTGGGACTAACTTAGTCCCCTCCAAGCCAAACTTTGGCTGGAGATGCTGGCCGGCTTAGAGCTCCAAATCGACCAAGCAAGGGCTCGCTGGAAAGCTCTCAAAGAGTACTATAGGATTACAGCATCAATTTGATGCTGAGAACAGATTTCACCCTTCGATTTAAAGGGTGAAAGTGATCAGTTTATACAGCTAATTTAGCCTGCATGTAACGAACGCGTGCCCCAGACGTCTTTTAAGACGTCTGGGAGGTGGCCCAGACGTCTGAAAAGACGTCTGGGAGAACATCCAGACGTCTGGGATCGTTTCCAGACGTCTGTAAAATAGTTTTTTTTTCGCACGAGAGATTCGTCTGCGCGCCTGTGCGCGCAGACCCGCGATTCCACTCTCTCTCTCTTTCCCTCTCTCTCTCTGCGGCTGCAGGCCTGCCGCGTTCTCTCTCCCTCCTCCTCGCGCGGCCTTAAAAGCCCACGGCTCCCCTCCAGTCGTCTCCACCATCCCCTTCCTCTTCTCCTTCCTGTGCGCGAGAGCGACAGAGTGCGAGGGCGGCAGCGGCGGCCGCAGTGAGCGCGGAGGAGGTGCGGCGTGCGAGGGCGGAGCTCTGCCGTGAGGGCGAGCTCGCCGGAGCGGCTTGGCCGGCCGGCGGAGGGCGCAGGAGGCGCGGAATGACACGGAGAGGGACCTGCTGCGGTCTGAGCAGCAGACGCGCGAGGTGCGACGTGGGCGGCGTCGCGAGCGGAGGCCGAGCGGTGCCCTGTTCTGGAAAAATTTCCAGAATCAGTCGTCTGGGTTTATAGACAGACAACGAGGGAGACGTCTGGAAGATCATACAAACGTCTGAAATGTGAGTATTCCATTTTCTTCTTCCTTCCTGTCGACTGACCGTACTGAGGGAGGGAGTTGGCTGTGCGCAGGCTCGCTGATTCGCCATCCTTTGCGAATCAGACGTCTGGAAGTTGTACCAGACGGCGGAAGTGACTTCCAGACATCCGGGGTGACCATCGGACGTCTGTGAGCTAGGCCAGACGTCCCCGCAAACTTCTGGACATCTGGGAAACCACGCTGAGCAGGTAATTCTCTGATCCACTTTTTAAGACGTCTGGAAGAAGTTCCAGATGTCTGATTTTACACAGTGTCGTCGTTTTCGACTCGTTTAGGGCCCGTTCGGGCTCCGTTTTCCGCGATTCGAGTTGCGTTCTTTTCAGAATTAATTCCTCTACCCGTCTACAGTAGCTATACACTGTTTTGAGACTTCCCTTGTATTTGATCCTTGTGATAGGACCTCATCCAGTTGTAGTCTTGGGAGTCGCGGAGGCACGCGGGATTCCCGATCACGCCCCCATTACTCCCGTTGTACCTGGTAGAGTGGCTTTAAGTTATAAAAATCTGTTAAATTATGAAACCATAAATAGAACCTAGGACATTGCATGAACCCTAGGAATGAGAAATAGATGGAATGATAGCTCCTAGGTGTTGCATGAATCCTAGGACTGGAAAACTAGACTGTATGATAGATCCTAGGATATGGCATGAATCCTAGGATGGGAAAACTAGTGGAATGTATAATACTACAGTCTTGGAAAATGGAAAGAGATAAAAAGTTGCCTGTAATTTGAATTAACAGCTGCCTATTGTGAATAGATAACGTGGTTGAGAACATGGATTGTAAGAATGTGAAACTGGAAAGTGAAACCTGGATGTTTGAGTAAAAAGGATGGAACCCTACGGGGAAGTAGGAGTAGAACTCCTGGAAAGTGAATGGAATAGTTTTGGGGAAGTGAGCTGGCCCTTGAGTACGGAGTACCAAGGAGAGCGACTGTCCCCCTGTTTAGTGCAGAGCGGAGCCAGCCGCCCCAGGGACCCGGGGTTAGGACTAGCCACTCTGTACCGACTTGCTGGCCCTCGCGTACGTAGTACCGAGGAGAGCTACTAGTGTAGGGAGGTACTAGCTACCCCACGGGCCCCGGGGTTCAGCTAGCCTCCCACACCGACTTGTTAGGCCCGCTGGGGCAAACCAGGGTAGTCAGGCTAGGGTGCGCGGACTGTGGAGGGGCAAGGCCCCGGTTTGGTTACTGTGGAGGGGTTGGACCCCTGTTACTGAGAGGGCTCTGCCCTGGACTGATTCCGTGCTGTGCTTTGGGCGCACCCGTTAACGGAAACGACTGACCGCGTGCCAGTACGGGTTAGCTACCTGTGCGTTTATCGCGCGTGCCGTAGTCACCGTTACATCTGTCAGTGACCTTGGGGTGGTTGACTGAGGGTAGGATCACCACGGGGGACTCTTCCGGCCAGGAGGGCACCACGTGCTACTTCTACTTTTTGGAAAAGACTGCAATCAAGATCGTTCCCACGAGGAACATTCGAGATCAAGTAAAAAATCTGAGAAATAAATGAAATAGTGAGACAATTGAAAGATGTGAATAAAGAAACTAATAGAACATAACAGCTACTGTACACTCCACTATTGTCTTTAGTTTTAGTTGCCACTCTACTCAGCGTTTTGCTGACGTATTACACTAGTTACTTTTTTCAGGACCCGGTGTTGAGCAGCCAGGGTCAGCGGCTGCAGAGGACGCTGGGCCGAGTAGGGTCCAGTAGAGTTACTACTGTCTTTTGTACCTCTTTGTTTCCGTTATAGTGAGTAGTTCTTGTTTCCGCTGTCCTTTTCTTTACCTGCAGTTCATGTTATATGATAAATGTTGTTCTACTGTTGTGGTGGTATCTACTATAGTAGTTTCTTTCCTTACTGCTGTACTTTCTTACTGGTAGAATGGGGTTTATTTTACTGCTCTTTTGGTTACTTCCTCGTTGGACGACTAGGTCTTGGGATTAGTCGAGTCGGTCCAGTTCTCATTTCTCGCAGGGACTCGGGAACCGGGTCGTTACAAGATGGTATCAGAGCAAGGTCGTCCCGAGAAGTGAATCAACTGACTGGAAAATAACCAATTCGCATGTTTATAGCTAGAGTAGCCACCACAACATATCTCCTGACTTGAGCTCTTAGAAGTTTCGTTAGGTACCGTCTGTTCTGATGTTTTCGTTTGGTTTCACGTCTCCTTGCAGGAGATGCCTCATCGCGGGACTGGCGAGACTGGCCGCGGGCGCGGCCGAGGGCGAGGTCGGCGAGGTGGACGTGCTGTTGTTGACATCTCAGTGGACCAGCCACCACTCCCAGGCATCCAGGCCTAGGACCTCGCCAGACTGATACGAGATATTGTACGAGAGGAGCTCCACCCACCGCCCCGAGCGCCTCCTCCTGGGGCTGCAGAAGGGAAGTCCTCTGTGAGACCACGCGACGGACACGGCGCTGGACACGAAGGAGGGGATGGGCCCCTGCCGCCCCCACCTTCCTCCGACACTTCTGTACACGAGGCACCTTCGCCTGGAGGTGCACCAGCACCTCCCCTACAGCGCCACTTCGAGCTTTTCGGACAGTTCCGGAAGCTGAAGCCCCCTCCTTCAAGGGGGATGAGGACCCGACCGAGGCAGAGGACTGGCTTGAGCAGCTGGAGAAGATCTTCGACACCCTTCGCCCCCCGGTGGAGTGCCGCGTGGCCTTTACCACGTACCAGCTGGAGAGTGCGGCACACCGGTGGTGGAGGGCGGTCCGGGGACAGGAGAGGGACGAGCCGACATGGGACTAGTTCGTCACCCTCTTCTGCGAGCAGTACTTTCCCCAGACGTGGCAGGACCAGAGGAGGCGGGAGTTCCACACTCTCCGCCAAGCGACAATGACTGTGAGCGCGTACCGCACGCGTTTCTTGGAGCTGTCCCGCTTTGCAGGGACAGCGGTAGCCACTGAGGAGGAGCGCCTTTGGAGGTTCACCGAGGGGCTCCGGCCTACGATCCGGGGGTATGTCAAACCCCTGAAGCTGCCTACGTTTTCGAGGGTGGTAGAGGCAGCTATGACTTACGAGGAGACCAACCCGTCCGCGCGAGAGACCGATGGCGGGCGGAAGAGGCCCTTTCAGCCAGACTTCTCACAGGGCCGGCGAGAACGGAGACACGTGGCGTCCGCAGGAGAGCCGTCACGTTGTGCAGGGCCATCAGTGGCCTTTGGGGTCCCTCGACAGGGGCCAGTCGCCAGCACCGGACCCCCGCCTAGTCGACAGCAGGGACTCACTGAGGGCGGGAGTCGGGCTCCCCTCTGCTACCAGTGTGGCCAGCCGGGGCACGTCAGGAGGGACTGCCCATCTAGGGCAGGAGGTCAGCAGATACTTCCCGTGCAGAGCACTGGAGGGCGCGCAGGAGGCTGCGGTTCCCAGGCGCGAGGAGGAGGACAACAGTCGCGAGGAGGGTACCGGCCAGCACCTACCCGTCCGACGCAGAGTGTGGCTACTTCGTCCGCACCTAGAGCTGAGGGGCGTATCAACGCCCTAACACACAAGGACGCCAGAGCTTCGGGATCTGTGGTAGCAGGTACGGTTGCAGTTTCTGGCAGACTCGTTTACACACTTTTCGATTCTGGCGCTACACACTCATTTGTCGCAGCCAGTTTCGCAGTTAGTTTGGACCAGGATTATACACTGTTAGAAAATCCGTTCCTAATCAGAGGTCCGAGTGGTCAGCAGTTTGTAGCTGAGGAGGTGTACACGGATTGCGAGGTCAGCGTTGGAGGACATAGCCAACCAGCTGACCTGATTATGATCCAAATAGAGGACTTTGGTGTGATTCTGGGGATGGATTGGCTGTCCGCTTACCACGCCTTGGTGGACTGTTTTGAGAGGAAGATTGTCTTCTCCATTCCGGAGTTGCCTTCTTTCGAGTTTCACGGACAGCCAGTGGACGGGGGTTTCAGGTGTATTTCGGCACTTCGGGCGGCGAGACTTTTGAGCCAGGGGTGTGAGGGCTTCCTAGCCTGTGTGGTGGCAGAGCCCAGCCCTGTGGTAGACTTCCAGAGCATCCCGGTGGTCAAAGAGTACCCCGACGTGTTTCCAGACGAGTTACCAGGACTACCGCCTGAGCGTGAGATCGAGTTTGAGATCTCACTAGTACCAGGGACCAGCCCCATCTCCACCGCGTCATACAGGATGGCACCGCTTGAGCTGCGAGAGCTCAAGTCCCAGTTACAGGACCTTTTGGAGAAAGGTTTCGTGAGGCCCAGTGCGTCTCCCTGGGGAGCCCCGGTACTGTTTGTGAAGAAGAAGGATGGGACCCTACGCCTTTGTGTGGACTACCGACAGCTGAATAGGGTCACCATCAAGAACAGATATCCGCTGCCGAGGATCGACGATTTGTTTGACCAGTTGCGGGGTGCCACGGTGTTTTCCAAGATAGACTTGAGGTCTGGATACCACCAGTTGAGGATCAGGGAGACCGACATCTCCAAGACAGCTTTCCGCACCCGGTACGGACACTACGAGTTTTTGGTCATGCCGTTTGGGCTGACAATGCCCCGCTGCTTTCATGGACCTGATGAACCGGGTGTTTAGACCGTACTTGGACCAGTTCGTGGTGGTTTTCATAGATGATGTACTCATCTATTCTAGAGATCGGACGCAGCACGGACAGCAGTTGCGGATGGTTCTGGACACTCTGAGACGACGCAGGTTGTACGCCAAATACAGCAAGTGCGAGTTCTGGTTGAGGGAGGTGACCTTCTTGGGTCATGTGATCTCTGGAGACGGCCTGGCGGTGGACCCCGCCAAGGTCGAGGCAGTGCTCAGGTGGGAGAGACCGCGTTCAGTCACTGAGATCCGCAGTTTCCTGGGACTAGCTGGCTACTATAGACGGTTCATCACAGGGTTTTCGCAAATTGCGCATCCTATGACACAGTTGACCCGGAAGGACGTGCCTTTTGCTTGGACAGACGCCTGTGAGGCGTGTTTTCTGGAGCTGAAGGAGAGGTTGACCTCGGCTCCCGTGCTCACCATCCCTGACAGTAGTGGCGGGTTCGTTGTGTACACGGACGCTTCCTTGCAGGGGTTAGAAGGTGTGCTCATGCAGAGGGGACATGTTGTCGCTTACGCTTCGCGGCAACTGAAGCCCCATGAGCATACCTACCCTACCCACGACCTAGAGTTGGCAGCTGTTGTCTTCGCGCTGAAGACCTGGAGGCACTACTTGTACGGTGAGACCTTCGAGATTTTTACAGATCACAAGAGCCTCAGATATCTTTTTGACCAGAAGGAGCTCAACATGAGACAGAGACGTTGGTTGGAGCTCCTGAAGGACTACGATTGCAGCATCTCCTACCACCCGGGGAAGGCCAATGTGGTGGCTGACGCCTTGAGCCGTAAGGCGCCCGCACGCTTGGCCAGTCTACAGTTACAGAGTTGGAGCCTTTTGGAGGACGTGGGAAGTTGGAGACCTCTAGAGTTACGAGGGTACTATGGGGCAGTGACGGTGACACGACAGACCAGGCCAGAGCTGATAGACCGTATCATCACAGGACAGATGGCCGATCCGTACTTGCAGTCTTTGCACGACAGAGTACTATCAGGAGACCGAGGGGACTTCTCTTTCACAGACCAGGTGCTACGTTTGAGGGGACGGCTGTGCGTTCCCAGAGACGAGGAGCTGTTGAGAGAGCTCCTAACTGAGGCACACGGTTCTAGATTCACCATACATCCCGGGAACACGAAAATGTACCACGACTTGAGACGCGAGTTTTGGTGGAGAGGGATGAGGCGGGATGTGGGTGAGTTCGTGCAACAGTGCTTAGTGTGCCAGCAGGTGAAAGTCGAGCATCAGAGGCCTGCAGGGCCGCTTCAGCCGCTTCCAGTACCAGAGTGGAAGTGGGAGAGCATCACCATGGACTTGGTGGTGGGCTTACCCGTTACCCAGCGGGGACACGACGCAGTCTAGGTAATAGTGGATAGATTGACGAAGACGGCGCGTTTCTTGCCGATCCGAGTCACTTTGGGACCAGCACAGTTGGCAGAGAGGTATATCAGTGATGTGGTACGACTACACGGAGTTCCGCGGGAGATCGTATCCGACCGGGATACCCGCTTTACATCCCAGTTTTGGGCTGAGTTTCAGCAGGCCTTGGGGACGAGGTTGAGGTTTAGCACAGCTTACCACCCCCAGACGGACGGACAGTCTGAGCGCACGATACAGACACTTGAGGACCATTTGCGTGCCTGTGTACTGGACTGGAGGGGCTCTTGGGAGGAGCACCTGCCCCTGGCGGAGTTTGCATACAACAACAGTTATCACTCGAGCATCGGCATGGCTCCCTACGAGGCTCTGTACGGACGGAAGTGTACGGCACCCTTGAGTTGGGTTGAGGTGGGGACCAAGTGGGAGGTTGGCCCCAGGTTGATCCGGCAGAGTCAGGAGGTAGTTGAGAAGATCCACAGGCGACTCCGCACTGTCAGGAGCAGACAGAAGAGCTACGCGGATCGGAGACGCAGAGAGGTGCAGTTTGAGGTTGGGGACCACGTCTTCCTTCGTGTGTCGCCCATGAAGGGCCTACAGCGGTTTGGGGTGAGAGGGAAGCTCGCGTCGAGGTTCGTAGGACCCTTTGAGGTCCTGAAGCGGGTTGGACCCGTTGCTTACAGACTTGCCCTTCCCCCACAGCTTTCTGGTGTGCACGACGTGTTCCACGTGTCCAACCTCAGGAAGTACGTAGCCGATTCCAGTCACGTACTGAGTCACGAGAGCGTCGAGGTGAGCGACGACCTGACCTACCCCGAGCGGCCAGTGCAGATCCTAGACCGAGCCGTCCGCAGTTTGAGACGAAAGCAAGTACCCCTGGTAAAGGTTTTGTGGAGGAGCCAGCGGTACGAGGAGGCTACCTGGGAGCCTGAGGCGGCAATGCGGGAGCGGTACCCGGAGCTTTTCGCGGGAATGTCTTTTCGGACCGGCTTCGGTCCTCTTTGAGTTTGTTATGGTTATTTGGACGTCTTTTCCCGCACCCTAGTTGGCGCAAGTTTCGGGGATGAAACTTCCTTTAAGTTTGTTATATTGTAACGAACGCGTGCCCCAGACACCTTTTAAGACGTCTGGGAGGTGGCCCAGACGTCTGAAAAGACGTCTGGGAGAACATCCAGACGTCTGACCAGACGTCTGGGATCGTTTCCTGACGTCTGTAAAATAGTTTTTTTTTCGCACGAGAGATTCGTCTGCGCGCCTGTGCGCGCAGACCCGCGATTCCTCTCTCTCTTTTTCCCTCTCTCTCTCTGCGGCTGCAGGCCTGCCGCGCTCTCTCTCCCTCCTCCTCGCGCGGCCTTAAAAGGCCACGGTTCCCCTCCTGTCGTCTCCACCGTCCCCTTCCTCTTCTCCTTCCTGTGCGCAAGAGCGAGCGAGCGCGAGGGCGGCAGCGACGGCCGCAGTGAGCGCGGAGGAGGTGCTGCGTGCGAGGGCGAAGCTCTGCCGTGAGGGCGAGCTCGCCGGAGCGGCTTGGCCGGCCGGCGGAGGGTGCAGGGCCGACCGGAGCAGCAGACGCGCGAGGTGCGACGCGGGCGACGTCGCGAGCGGAGGCCGAGCGGTGCCCTGTTCTGGAAAAATTTCCAGAATCAGACGTCTCGGTTTATAGATAGACGGCGAGGGAGACGTCTGGAAGATCATACAGACGTCTGAAAGGTGAGTATTCCACTTTCTTCTTCCTTCCTGTCAACTGACCGTACTGAGGGAGGGAGTTGGTTGTGCGCAGGCTCGCTGATTCGCCAACCTTTGCGAATCAGACGTCTGGAAGTTGTACCAGACGGCGGAAGTGACTTCCAGACATCCGGGGTGACCATCGGACGTCTGTGAGCTAGGCCAGACGTCCCCGCAGACTTCTGGACATCTGGGAAGCCACGCTAAGCAGGTAATTCTCTGATCCACTTTTTAAGACGTCTGGAAGAAGTTCCAGACGTCTGATTTTACACAGTGTCGTCGTTTTCGACCCGTTTAGGGCCCGTTCGGGCTCCATTTTCCGCGATTCGATTTGCGTTCTTTTCAGAATTAATTCCTCTACCCGTCTACAGTAGCTACACAATGTTTTGAGACTTCCCTTGTATTTGATCCTTGTGATAGGACCTCATTCAGTTGCAGTCTTGGGAGTCGCGGAGGCACGCGGGATTCCCGATCACGCCCCCATTACACCCGTTGTACCTGGTAGAGTGGCTTTAAGTTATAAAAATCTGTTAAATTATGAAACCATAAATAGAACCTAGGACATTGCATGAACCCTAGGAATGAGAAATAGATGGAATGATAGCTCCTAGGTGTTGCATGAATCCTAGGACTGGAAAACTAGACTGTATGATAGATCCTAGGATATGGCATGAATCCTAGGATGGGAAAACTAGTGGAATGTATAATACTGCAGTCTTGGAAAATGGAAAGAGATAAAAAGCTGCCTGTAATTTGAATTAACAGCTGCCTATTGTGAATAGATAACGTGGTTGAGAACATGGATTGTAAGAATGTGAAACTGGAAAGTGAAACCTGGATGTTTGAGTAAAATGGATGGAACCCTACGGGGAAGTAGGAGTAGAACTCCTGGAAAGTGAATGGAATAGTTTTGGGGAAGTGAGCTGGCCCTTGAGTACGGAGTACCAAGGAGAGCGACTGTCCCCCTGTTTAGTGCAGAGCGGAGCCAGCCGCCCTAGGGACCCGGGGTTAGGACTGGCCACTCTGTACCGACTTGCTGGCCCTCGCGTACGTAGTACCGAGGAGAGCTACTAGTGTAGGGAGGTACTAGCTACCCCACGGGCCCCGGGGTTCAGCTAGCCTCCCACACCGACTTGTTAGGCCCGCTGGGGCAAACCAGGGTAGTCAGGCTAGGGTGCGCGGACTGTGGAGGGGCAAGGGCCCCGGTTTGGTTACTGTGGAGGGGTTGGACCCTGTTACTGAGAGGGCTCTGCCCTGGACTGGTTCCGTGCTGTGCTTTGGGCGCACCCGTTAACGGAAACGACTGACCGCGTGCCAGTACGGGTTAGCTACCTATGCGTTTATCGCGCGTGCCGCAGTCACCATTACGTCTGTCAGTGACCTTGGGGTGGTTGACTGAGGGTAGGATCACCACGGGGGACTCTCCCCGGCCAGGAGAGCACCACGTGCTACTTCTACTTTTTGGAAAAGACTGCAATCAAGATCGTTCCCACGAGGAACATTCGAGATCAAGTAAAAGATCTGAGCAATAAATGAAATAGTGAGACAAATGAAAGATGTGAATAAAGAAATTAATAGAACATAACAGCTACTGTACACTCTACTGTTGTCTTTAGTTTTAGTTGCCACTCTACTCAGCATTTTGCTGACGTGTTACACTCGTTACGTTTTTCAGGACCAGGTGTTGGGCAGCCAGTGTCAGCGGCTGCAGAGGACGCTGGGTCGAGTAGGGTCCAGTAGAGTTACTACTGTCTTTTGTACCTCTTTGTTTCCGTTATAGTGAGTAGTTCTTGTTTCCGCTGTGCTTTTCTTTACCTACAGTTCATGTTATATGATAAATGTTGTTCTACTGTTGTGGTGGTATCTACTGTAGTAGTTTCTTTCCTTACTGCTGTACTTTCTTACTGTTAGTTATATTCATGCTGAATGGGGTTTATTTTACTGCTCTTTTGGTTACTTACTCGTTGGACGACTAGGTCTTGGGATTAGTCGAGTCAGTCCGGTTCTCATGTCTCGTAGGGACTCGGGAACCGGGTCGTTACACTGCAGAAGTGCTACACAAGTCTTATGACCTGTAGTAAGGCTGTATGACCTCCAGATGAGGTTCCGAATCATCTCAGAGGATGATTCTGCTCCTATTGGTGAAGGGAAGAGGTGCTAGGAAGCTACTAGAAGACGAAGAAGCTCAAAAGCTTCAAGCAGGAGCTTCAGAGTTCCAAATTGAACTCTAAAAAGCTTGACAGACAGCTAAAGGGCAGTTGCATCTAATTAAACAACCTCTGAAGGTTGTGAAGAATCCATCTGGGCAGTAATTTCACTAGAATCTCATCAGAAATGTACTGAAGTCAGTTTTGGATTCAAATGAACCCAAACTGCACAGAACTTGAATTCATCTGAAATTCTAATGTAAACTCATCCAAATCAATCTTAAATCATTTATAATCATCCCAGAAATCATTTAAACTCATCAATTTCTCTAATTGGTGTCTAAATCATTCAATCGAACCTGAGTTTGACCACTGAACCTGGAAACTTGACTTTCTTCATTAGGCTATCTCAGATGAAATTAATGCCTTAAATCAATTCTGTTTCACCTCAGGAACAGATTCAGGGTCTCAAAAGGAAGTTTCAACCAAGAAACCTAGGGTTTCAGGTCAGTCGCCTGAGATCTAAAGTGAGTTTTTTTGACAGAACAAACTAAAGCTTTTCTAAGTGTTTGATCTTCAGGACTGATTTCAGAGCATCCTCCTGATGCTTCTAGACCTCTTTAATCAGGTTAAACCCTAACCAACAGTCTTCTCCAACTCTACCGGAGTTGGGGAAGACAAAGATCTAGATGGAGCTCCAGACTTCAAATCATCAAATGAACACCAAATCATAATCCTCAAACCTCAACTAAGCAATCTGGAGCTTCTTAAGAAGTTCTATAGGCTGAAGACAACTTTTTGACTCGCCGGAGCTCCGATGAGTCCAGACAATGGCTAAAAGTGTATGTAAATCATCAAAATAGGCCATTGAAGATCTGAAATGTTTCCAAAGGTAACAAGGAACCTCAGGAGCTCATAATTCATTCAATTATTGATTAAAATGAAAGGTATACAATGAATTTACAGTGAGTGTAATCTAAGTTCGCTGGAACTCAAGATAAGTTCTCTCACTCAATTGAGCAGAGAGAACTAATCAGTGGGATGTGGCGATGATATACAGGTGACTAATTAGGTGGAGGAACTGTAACAACCCGGTTCCCGAGTCCCTACGAGACACGAGAACCGGATCGACTCGACTAATCCCAAGACCTAGTCGTCCAACGAGGAAGTAACCAAAAGAGCAGTAAAATAAACCACATTCAGCATAAATATAACTAATAGTAAGAAAGTACAGCAGTAAGGAAAGAAACTACTACAGTATATACCATCACAACAGTAGAACAACATTTATCATATAACATCAACTGCAGGTAAAGAAAAGTACAGCGGAAACAAGAACTACTCACCATAACGGAAACAAAAGAGGTACAAAAGACAGTGGTAACTCTACTGGACCCTACTCGGCCCAGTGTCCTCTGCAGCCGCTGACCCTGGCTGCTCAACACCTGGTCCTGAAAAAGGTAACGAGTGTAACACGTCAGCAAAACGCTGAGTAGAGGGGCAACTAAAACTAAAGACAACAGTAGAGTGTACAGTAGCTGTTATGTTCTATTACTTTATTCACATCTTTCAATTGTCTCACTATTTCATTTATTCCTCAGACTTTTACTTGATCTCGAATGTTCCTCGTGGGAACGATCTTGATTGCAGTCTTTTCCAAAAAGTAGAAGTAGCACGTGGTGCTCTCCTGGCCGGGAGAGTCCCCCGTGGTGATCCTACCCTCAGTCAACCACCCCAAGGTCACTGACAGACGTAACGGTGACTACGGCACGCGCGATAACGCACAGGTAGCTAACCCGTACTGGCACGCGGTCAGTCATTTCCGTTAACGAGTGCGCCCAAAGCACAGCACGGAACCAGTCCAGGGCAGAGCCCTCTCAGTAACAGGGGTCCAACCCCTCTACAGTAACCAAACCGGGGCCTTGCCCCTCCACAGTCCGCGCACCCTTGCCTGACTACCCTGGTTTACCCCAGCGGGCCTAACAAGTCGGTGTGGGAGGCTAGCAGAACCCCGGGGCCCGTGGGGTAGCTAGTACCTCCCTACACTAGTAGCTCTCCTCGGTACTACGTACGCGAGGGCCAGCAAGTCGGTACAGAGTGGCCAGTCCTAACCCCGGGTCCCTGGGGCGGCTGGCTCCGCTCTGCACTAAACAGGGGGACAGTCGCTCTCCTTGGTACTCCCGTACTCAAGGGCCAGCTCACTTCCCCAATACTATTCCATTCACTTTCCAGGAGTTCTACTCCTACTTCCCGTAGGGTTCCATCCTTTTTACTCAAACGTCCAGGTTTCACTTTCCAGTTTCACATTCTTACAATCCATGTTCTCAACCACGTTATTTATTCACAACAGGCAGCTGTTAATTCAAATTACAGGCAGCTTTATATCTCTTTCCATTTTCCAAGACTGCAGTATTATACATTCCACTAGTTTTCCCATCCTAGGATTCATGCCATATCCAAGGATCTATCATACAATCTAGTTTTCCAGCCCTAGGATTCATGCAACACCTAGGAGCTAGCATTCCATCTATTTCTCATTCCTAGGATTCATGCAGTGTCCTAGGTTCTATTTATGGTTCCATAATTTAACAGATTTTATTAATAACTTAACGCCACTCTACCAGGTACAACGGGAGTAATGGGGGCGTGATCGGGAATCCCGCGTGCCTCCGCGACTCCCAAGACTGCAACTGAAGGAGGTCCTATCACAAGGATCAAACACAAGGAGTGTCTAAAAATAGTGTATAGCTACTGTAGACGGGTAGAGGAATTAATTCTGAAAAGAACGCAACTCGAATCGCGGAAAACGGAACCCGAACGTGCCCTAAACGGGTCAAAAACGACGACACTGTGCAAAATCAGACGTCTGGAACTTCTTCCAGACGTCTTAAAAAGTGGATCAGAGAATTACCTGTTCAGCGTGGTTTACAAGACGTCCAGAAGTCTGCGGGGGCGTCTGGCCTAACTCCCAGACGTCCGATGGTCACCCCGGTAGTCTGGAGGTCTCTCCTGCCGTCTGGTACAACAGCCAGACGTCTGATTCGCGTTGGATGGCGAATCACCGAGCCTGCGCACACCCATCTCCCTCCCTCAGTACGATCAGTCGACAGGAAGGAAGAAGAAGACGGAAAACTCACCTTTCAGACGACTGGAAGGTCTTCAAGACGTCGCCCACGCCGTCTGGCTATCAACCCAGACGTTGGATTCTGGGAATTTTTCCAGAATCAGGGCGCCACCCGGCCTCCGCTCGCGATGCCGCCCGCGTCGCACCTCTCGCGCCTGCTGCTCAGACCGCAGCAGTCCCTCTTGCGCCGTTCCGCACCCCCTGCGCCCTCCGCCGGCCGGCCCTAGCAGCCCCGGCGAGCTCGCCCTCACGGCAAAGCTCCGCTTTCGCACGCAGCACCCCCTCCGCACTCACTTCGGCCGTCGCCACCTCAACAACCTCGCGCTCGCTCGCTCTCGCGCACAGGAAGGAGAAGAGGAAGGGGTGGAGATGACGGGAGGGAGCGCGTGGCCTTTTAAGGCCGCGCGAGGAGGAGAGAGAGGACGCGGCAGGCGTCTGCAGCCGCAGAGAAAGAGGGAATAAGCGAATATCCGATCTGCGTGCTCAGGCGTGCAGATGACCCGCGCGTGTCGAAATTAACGGATTTCCAGACGTCTGGAAACGATCCCAGACGTCTGGTAGGACGTCTGGATGTGATCCCAAACGTCTGGTCAGAGGTCTGGGCCACCTCCCAGACGTCTTAAAAGGCGTCTGGGGCACGCGTTCGTTACAATATAACAAACTCAAAGGAAGTTTCGTCCCCGAAACTTGCGCCAACTAGGGTACGGGAAAAGACGTCCAAATAACCATAACAAACTCAAAGAGGATCGAAGCCGGTCCGAAAAGACGTACCCGCGAAAAGCTCCGGGTACCGCTCCCGCATTGCCGCCTCAGGCTCCCAGGTAGCCTCCTTGTACCGTTGGCTCCTCCACAAAACCTTTACGAGGGGTACTTGCTTTCGTCTCAAACTGCGGACGGCTCGGTCTAGAATCTGCACTGGCCGCTCGAGGTAGGTCAGGTCGTCGCTCACCTCGACGCTCTTGTGACTCAGTACGTGACTGGAATCGGCTACGTACTTCCTGAGGTTGGACACGTGGAATACGTCGTGCACACCAGAAAGCTGTGGGGGAAGGGCAAGTCTGTAAGCAACGGGTCCAACCCGCTCTAGGACCTCAAAGGGCCCCACGAACCTCGACGCGAGCTTCCCTCTCACCCCAAACCGCTGTAAGCCCTTCATGGGCGAAACACGAAGGAAGACATGGTCCCCAACCTCAAACTGCACCTCTATACGTCTCCGATCTGCGTAGCTCTTCTGTCTGCTCCTGACAGTGAGGAGTCGTCTGTGGATCTGCTCAACTACCTCCTGACTCTGCCAGATCAACCTGGGGCCAACCTCCCACTTGGTCCCCACCTCAACCCAACTCAAAGGTGCCGTACACTTCCGTCCGTACAGAGCCTTGTAGGGAGCCATGCCGATGCTCGAGTGATAACTGTTGTTGTATGCAAACTCTACCAAGGGCAGGTGCTCCTCCCAAGAGCCCCTCCAGTCCAGTACACAGGCACGCAAAAGGTCCTCAAGTGTCTGTATCGTACGCTCAGACTGTCCGTCCGTCTGGGGGTGGTAAGCCGTGCTAAACCACAACCTCGTCCCCAAGGCCTGCTGAAACTCAGCCCAAAACTGGGACGTAAAGCGGGTATCCCGGTCCGATACGATCTCCCGCGGAACTCCGTGTAGTCGTACCACATCACGGATATACCTCTCTGCCAACTGTGCTGGTCCCAAAGTGACTCAGATCGGAAAGAATCGCGCCGTCTTCGTCAGTCTATCCACTATTACCCAGACTGCGTCGCGTCCCCGCTGGGTAACAGGTAAGCCCACCACCAAGTCCATGGTAATGCTCTCCCACTTCCACTCTGGCACTGGAAGCGGCTGAAGCGGCCCTGCAGGCCTCTGATGCTCAGCTTTCACCTGCTGGCACACTAAGCACTGTTGCACGAACTCACCCACATCCCGCTTCATCCCTCTCCACCAAAACTCGCGTCTCAAGTCGTGGGACATTTTCGTGTTTCCGGGATGTATGGTGAATCTGGAACCGTGTGCCTCAGTCAGGAGCTCTCTCAACAGCTCCTCGTCTCTGGGAACGCACAATCGTCCCCTCAAGCGTAGCACCTGGTCTGTGAAAGAGAAGTCCCCAGGGTCACCTGACAGTACTCTGTCGCGCAAAGATTGCAAGTACGGATCGGCCATCTGTCCTGTGATGATGCGGTCCATCAGCTTTGGCCTAGTCTGCCGTGTCACCGTCACTTCCCCACAGTACCCTCGTAACTCTAGAGGTCGCCAACTGCCCACCTCCTCCAAAAGGCTCCAACTCTGTAACTGTAGACTGGCCAAGCGTGCGGGCGCCTTACGGCTCAAGGCGTCAGCCACCACATTGGCCTTTCCCGGGTGGTAGGAGATGCTGCAGTCGTAGTCCTTCAGGAGCTCCAACCAACGTCTCTGTCTCATGTTGAGCTCCTTCTGGTCAAAAAGATATCTGAGGCTCTTGTGATCTGTAAAAATCTCGAAGGTCTCACCGTACAAGTAGTGCCTCCAGGTCTTCAGCGTGAAGACAACAGCTGCCAACTCTAGGTCATGGGTAGGGTAGGTATGCTCATGGGACTTTAGTTGCCGCCAAGCGTAAGCGACAACGTGACCCCTCTGCATGAGCACACCTCCTAACCCCTGCAAGGAAGCGTCCGTGTACACAACGAACCCGCCACTACTGTCAGGGATGGTGAGCACGGGAGCCGAGGTCAACCACTCCTTCAGCTCCAGAAAACACGCCTCACAGGCATCTGTCCAAGCGAAAGGCACATCCTTCCGAGTCAACTGTGTCATAGGACGCGCAATCTGCGAAAATCCTCTGATGAACCGTCTGTAGTAGCCAGCTAGTCCCAGGAAACTGTGGATCTCAGTGACTGAACGCGGTCTCTCCCACCTGAGCACTGCCTTGACCTTGGCTGGGTCCACCGCCAGGCCGTCTCCAAAGATCACATGACCCAAGAAGGTCACCTCCCTCAACCAGAACTCGCACTTGCTGTATTTGGCGTACAGCCTGCGTCGCCTCAGAGTGTCCAAAACCGTCCGCAAGTGCTGTCCGTGCTGCGCCCAATCTCTAGAATAGATGAGTACATCATCTATGAAAACCACCACGAACTGGTCCAAGTACGGTCTAAACACCCGGTCCATCAGGTCCATGAAAGCAGCGGGGGCATTTTTCAGCCCAAACGGCATGACCAAAAACTCGTAGTGTCCGTACCGGGTGCGGAAAGCTGTCTTGGAGACGTCAGTCTCCCTGATCCTCAATTGGTGGTATCCAGACCTCAAGTCTATCTTGGAAAACACCGTGGCACCCCGCAACTGGTCAAACAAATCGTCGATCCTCGGCAGCGGATATCTGTTCTTGATGGTGACCCTGTTCAGCTGTCAGTAGTCCACACAAAGACGTAGGGTCCCATCCTTCTTCTTCACAAACAGTACCGGGGCTCCCCAGGGAGACGCACTGGGCCTCACGAAACCTTTCTCCAGAAGGTCCTGCAACTGAGACTTGAGCTCTCGCAGCTCAAGCGGTGCCATCCTGTATGGCGCGGTGGAGATGGGGCTGGTCCCTGGTACTAGTGAGATCTCAAACTCGATCTCACGCTCGGGCGGTAGTCCTGGTAACTCGTCTGGAAACACGTCAGGGTACTCTCTGACCACCGGGATGCTCTGGAAGTCTGCCACAGGGCTGGGCTCTGCCACCACGCACGCTAGGAAGCCCTCACACCCCTGTCTCAAAAGTCTCGCCGCCCGAAGTGCCGAAATGCACCTGAAACCTCCGTCCACTAGCTGTCCGTGAAACTCGAAAGAAGGCAACTCCGGAATGGAGAAGACGATTTTCCTCTCAAAACAGTCCACCAAGGCGTGGTAAGCGGACAACCAATCCATCCCCAGAATCACTCCAAAGTCCTCCATCTGTATCATAATCAGGTCAGCTGGCAGGCTATGTCCCCCTACGCTGACCTCGCAATCCGTGTACACCTCCTCAGCTACAAACAGCTGACCACTCGGACCTCTGATTACGAACGGATTCTCTAAAAGTGTATAATCCTGGTCCAAACTAACTGCGAAACTGGCTGTGACAAACGAGTGCGTAGCGCCAGAATCGAAAAGCGTGTAAACGAGTCTGCCGGAAACTGAAATCATACCTGCTACCACCGATCCCGAAGCTCTGGCGTCCCTGTGTGTTAGGGCGTTGATACGCCCCTCAGCTCTAGGTGCGGATGAAGCAGCCACACTCTGCATCGGACGGGTAGGTGCTGGCCGGTACCCTCCTCGAGACTGCTGTCCTCCTCCTCGCGCCTGGGAACCGTGGCCTCCTGCACGCCCTCCAGTGCTCTGCGCGGGGAGTATCTGCTGACCTCCTACCCTAGATGGGCAGTCCCTCCTGATGTGGCCCGGTTGGCCACACTGGTAGTAGGGGGAACCCGACTCCCGCCCTCAGTGGGTCCCTGCTGTCGACTAGGCGGGGGTCCGGTGCTGGCGACTGGCCCTGTCGAGGGCCCCCAAAGGCCACTGATGGCCCTGCACAACGTGACGGCTCTCCTGCGGATGCCACGTGTCTCCGTTCTCGCCGGCCCTGTGAGAAGTCTGGCTGAAAGGGCCTCTTCCGCCCGCAGTAGGTGTCTCGCGCGGACGGGTTGGTCTCCTCATAAGTCAAACCTGCCTCTACCACCCTCGAAAACGTAGGCAGCTTCAGGGGTTTGACATACCCCCGGATCGCAGGCCGGAGCCCCTCGGTGAACCTCCAAAGGCGCTCCTCCTCAGTGGCTACCGCTGTCTCTGCAAAGCGGGACAGCTCCAAGAAACACGCGCGGTACGCGCTCACAGTCATCGTCCCTTGGCGGAGAGTGTGGAACTCCCGCCTCCTCTGGTCCTGCCACGTCTGGGGAAAGTACTGCTCGCAGAAGAGGGTGACGAACTGGTCCCACGTCGGCTCATCCCTCTCCTGTCCCCGGACCGCCCTTCACCACCGGTGTGCCGCACTCTCCAGCTGGTACGTGGCAAAGGCCACGCGGCACTCCACCGGGGGATGAAGGGTGTCGAAGATCTTCTCCAGCTGCTCAAGCCAGTCTTCTGCCTCGGTCGGGTCCTCATCCCCCTTGAAGGAGGGGGGCTTCAGCTTCCGGAACTGTCCGAAAAGCTCGAAGTGGCGCTGTAGGGAAGGTGCTCGTGCACCTCCAGGCGAAGGTGCCTCGTGTACAGAAGTGTCGGAGGAAGGTGGGGGCGGCAACGGCCCATCCCCTCCCTCGTGTCCAGCGCCGTGTCCATCGCGTGGTCCCACAGAGGACTCCCCCTCTGCAGCCCCAGGAGGAGGTGCTCAGGGCGGTGGGTGGAGCTCCTCTCGTACAATATCTCGTATCAGTCTGGTGAGGTCCTGGGCCTGGATGCCCGGGAGTGGTGGCTGGTCCACCGAGACGTCAAAAATGGCACGTCCACCTCGCCGACCTCGCCCTCAGCCTCGCCCGCGGCCAGTCTCACCAGTCCCGCGACGAGGCGTCTCCTGCAAGGAGACGCGAAACAAAACGGAAACGTCAAAACAGACGGTACCTAACGAAACTTCTAAGAGATCATGTCAAGAGATATGTTGTGATGGCTACTCTAGCTATAAACATGTGAATTGGTTATTTTCCAGTCAGTTGATTCACTTCTCGGGACGACCTTGCTCTGATACTGGCGGAACGGTGGCAGCAACTAGCTTTTCTTAAGTCGTTGTAGTACAGATTGTTATTGCCATCATTTGCTAATATTTGTTACAAGGAAAATACAGTTCTCCCGAGGTCGAACTCAGGGAGCAAGTCGTATTCTAGAGATATACATGTTTTATTACAAAAATAAAGAGAGAGAGAGAGAGATGAAAGTTTGGCTGCTTCTTCTTCTCTTCTTTCTTTCTCTGTCTTTGGCTTTTGTTCTTCCTGTTCTTCTTCTTCTTCTTTTCTTGCTTCCTCTATTTCTTGGTTGGACGATCCTGTCTTTTTCTTTATTTTCTTTGTTTCTTCTTTTCCTGCTTCAGATCTGCCTCCCGTGCTCTTCTTCTTCCGCTTTCTGTTTCTTCACTTGGTTGCTCCTTCTCTCTTCTTTTCTTCTTCTTCTTTGTCTTCTGATGTCTGCAGAGTCTTTACTTGGCTGCTCTGTGTTCCTCTCTTTCCTCTGCCTCGCCTTCCTTCTTCTTTGCCTTCACCTGTCTTCAGGACGTCGTCTGATTTGAAAATCAGACGACTTAAACCTCTTGTTGCTACAGTGTCTCCCTGAGCTTCCTTCTTCTTCACCTGTGCCTGCACGCTCAAGAGTTCAGAGTCAGGGCAAAACCTACTCTACCCCTCTCCCCCGCGCGTCTCTTTCTCTCAAAGTTCGCTCTTAGGACAGCTCTCCCAGAGCAACCGGGTAATCGGGTACGAGTCGCGCCCGGGTCCAGGCCCACTGGCGTGCGGTGGTGGGCGAGGAGTGCAGGTCGGTTTAATCGGGTCGGGCCAGGTCCGCGGAGCATGGTCACGGACGAGGCCGGGTCGGGTGAGAGGGACCTCACCCCGTGGTCAGGAGGCAGACAGCATAAGGCACTTTTTGCCTTTATGCGCTCGCGCGCTTCCGAAGAGTTCCGAGGTGGGACTAAATGTCCCACCCCAATTGAGCGCCCGTCGCGGAGGGAGCAGTGGGCGATCGTGGCTTCACGCGCGGCCTTCGCGCCCAACTGCGAGCCTGGGACGTTTCGCGGAGACGCCCCGCGCAACCTGGGAGTCGAACCTGGGCGAAGGCGTGCCTGCACCTGCAGGCGAAGGAGCTCTGCCTGCTCAGTAATGGTGACGGCGGGCGAGTCACCTGGTCACAGAAGAATAGCCTCTCGGCCTAATCAGACAGGCGGGGGACCTTCGTCGTGGCACGGCGAAGGTGGTCGGATGGTTTGCAGTGGGCATGGTGGAGCCAACGGATCGCCCTAGGTCAAACTGCGGGCGGAGAAGTGGGTGTGTTTGGTGGATCTGCAGAGGGCGTTTGGTGGGAAGAAGAGGGGTGGAAGAGGATCAGGGTGACGAGGTGGAGGTTATGCACAAGTCGACGAGCCGTGTGGGGTGCTGGAGCGATGGGAGCGTTCGCCGGAGTTTGGCCGAGGTGGAGAAGGTGAGGGTGATCGGTGGGAAATCAGGGCCGACAGTAAGGGTTTCAGTATGGAAAAGAAAGAGGGGAGGAAGAGGAGAAGTTCTACCTGCTAAGCTGGACGAGGAGGGGTTGGCGCAGGCGACAGTCGTATCGACTGTCGCCGGAGAAGAAATTGCCCAGAGGAAGGGGCGGCGGCGAGGAAGGGACCAGAGAGGCGCCAGCTGGGTGCGGCGTGACGCGGAAGGATCGAGGGAAGGTAACCCTGCTGCTGGTAGTGCGGTAGGGCGACGAGGAGGAGGAGGAGATGGCCGCCGGAGCAAGGGGGTGTCTGTCGGAGTGGGAAGGGAGGAATTTAGGGGGGTGTCTCCATCAGATCCGAGCTGCGAAGAACGGCGGAGCGACGGGGGTATTTATAGGGGAGGAATCAGAGAGGAGGGCGGAGGGAGACGACGTGTCTCCCTCGCAGGACGCTGGAGGAAGGAGACCCATACCGTCCGTGCGTTCGCATGGGCGGTATGGGCTGTCGCAGTACCCAGGGGGGTGTCCCTGCAGTGGCTGACGACGCAGGGTACCCCTAATTGACTTGCCAGGGCCTCTCCCTCACCCTGCGAGGCGCCATGCTCCGCGCAAGGTCGCCGGAGCATGGTGCTGCGCAGGTTTTGCAGGAGGGACCTAAACGCAAAGAACGAAGGAGAGTTAGGGGCCAAAATGCGAGGGTTCAAAATTTGAGGGCCAAAAAGTAAATATATGAGGACCAAAGTGTAAATTTGGTCAAGAAGGTTTCTTCTTAGGCCCAAGTTTTTATGCATGACTAATTAGGACCTAAGGATTCTGATGGTGAATTTTATTTCTAGCTTAAACCTTGTTTGACCGGTCAATTTATGCAAAAATCCAAATTAAGTTGTTAATTAGGCATGGTTCTCAATGTAGGTTAAAATGGGTTCCTAAGGCCAAATTGAAAGTCCTAAACCCTAGAGATTATTTTTATAAGAATTTTAGAGGGTTTAGTTGATTTTTACCTTGCCTCGAACCACGTGAATTGAAGTGGGTTTATTTTTAGGGTTACAGGCTGTCATTTAATTCTTTGGGGTTGCTGTTGCCCTTATTGAGTCATCTCATCCCACTTTTCTTCTTATTAGGTTATTTTGACCTATGTTTGGGCCCTGAGTTACCCTATTTTCAGATCGGATTGGTGAAATTGCATTTTTACCCCTCAGTTTATGTTTTCTTTGCAAACTCAGAATCTCTCTGAGCCAAGCATTTCTAAGGTTATGTAGGAGCTTTTATTCTCTGTATTAGGTCAAAATGAGCTAGTTATGGCTCATGATGAGGTTCTCATCATACCCCCATGCCTAGCTTTTGCTAGTCCCTTAGCAAAAACTTAAGGTTTCAACCATTGTTCTAGACCATGAAGTTCTTTAATAGCTTCAGATAAGTGCTTTTTCATTTAAACTTAGATTAAGTTAGAATGCTGACCATAGGCTTAAAAGGTACTCTAGTACCAATCAAGATCCAAATCTGTCTAGCCTCAGCCTCAGTCCTTAGCAAAGGTTTTTAAGACCCACAAGAACTAACCTAAGGTTTATTGGACTTTGTAGTTAAAGCACCCCGTGCTTGAAACGATTTTAGCCCTGGTTCAGTTCCCAGTGCGTTTTGTAAGAGAGAGAGATAGAAAATTTTTCTATTTTTGGAGAGTTTTCTCTCTCTTTTTCTTTTTAATTCTAGCTTAGGATTGGCTTTTCAACACGGTCTGTATCAGATTCCTTGCCCCCATCATCAATCCTTAAGGGTTCCTGGCGATCGATGCTTTGAGATAGCACCACCCATGGCAACCCCCAGAACCCTGGCTATTGAGATTTCGAGATAATCCCATCCATGGTGTTCCGTGGCCGCGTTCAGACCCTGGCAGTTGACACTTCGTGATAATGCCATCCATGGAATCTGAACCAGCAGGGTGCTTACATGCCCCCAGTAGGATATGTGAATATCCTAAGAGACAAGCACCGAGGAGATGATATTTTGTTACGCATCTTTGAGGGGATTTCCCGCCTCTCTGCGCTGGGAACTCGTCCAAATCAACTTGTGTTAATCGGCCGCTCCTATTCTAGGTGTACTTTTCAGAATTTTTTCGACGCTTCTGCGTGATTTTGATTTTTACGCTTGCTGAACCAGGCTATGTGTGAGGTTAGGGTGCTTAGGTTACTGAGTCCTGTAAACCAGAAGTTAGTTAGCGAGGTCAAATACTTCCTAAGCCTTGGACCTAGTACTTAAGCTTTTCATTTTCCTCAACCTCTTGAGGATTGTCTAGATCTTAATGGGTACTAAGAGTCTATCAAGAATGCCTACGGTTTGTGTTCTTACTAATCTTACCAAGCACTTTTCATTTCTTTTCTTGAAAAAAAATGGTCTAGACTAAGGTTAATTCCTTAGCTTTTTACTAATGACTATTACTCTTTTCTTTCATCTTTTTGTGCTCCTTTTCATTTTGTTTCTTTTCCTTCTCAAAATTTCCTTTCTCCTCTTATTCTTTTTAGTTTGAAAAATTTTTAATTTTTATGGCATTTTTGGCATATATGAATTTTTTGTTTAAAACCTTTTTTTCTACAAGTTTTGCACTTATACCCCCCGATGCCTAAGACTTGCAATGTCCTCATTGTGATTTAGGGGTTTTTATTAGTTAATTTATTCCTTAAGACAGATATTTTTGTGAGTGAATGGGTCGGGATGAATTCTGCGGACGATTTCTAATCTCAGATGCAAGCATCTGAGGTGGAGTCGGCTGTCTTAAAGGGTGAACCTTAAGTGCACAATGGTGTCAGAAAAAAAGGTTTTAGATTTTCAAGAAATGACGGGCTGCCTCCCGTTAAGCGCTGAGTTTTACGCCATCGGCCGGGTGCAGTAAGTTCAAGGGGAATGGAGGATGAGGGATGATTTAGCCGAATCAGTAGAAGTTACATCAATGAACGGTTTGAGTCTCTGACCGTTCACGATGAAAGGTTCGGAATCATGGCTGAGTGGACTGATTTCAATTGCTCCATTTCCAAAAACCTGTCGGACTAAATACGGTCCGACCCACTTGGACCTCAGTTTTCCCGGGAAAAGTTTGAGTCGGGCGTCAAAGAGTAGGACCTTTTGACCAGGATGAAAGATCTTTCTCGAGATGTGTTTGTCGTGGAAGGCTTTAACCCGCTCCATGTAAATTCACGAGTTCTCGTACGCGTCTAGGCGTAATTCATCGATCTCGCTGATTTGGAGTTTTCTGTGGGTTCCAGCCTTGGAAAGATCTAGATTACAGTTCCGTACTGCCCAATAGGCTTTATGCTCCAGTTCTACGGGAAGGTGACATGCCTTTCCGTACACTAGTCTAAAGGGAGACATGCCCAATTGGGTCTTGTGGGTGGTCCTATAAGCCCACAATGCTTCCGGAAGTCGGGACAACCAGTCCTTCCTGTCAGGCCGAACAGTGACTTGTAGGATTTTCTTGATCTCCCGATTTGATAGCTCAGCTAGACCATTTGTTTGGGGGTGATAAGGAGTAGAGATTCGATGAGACACCCCAAATTTGGCCATCAGTGATCTAAACTGAGCATTTGTAAAATGGGTCCCCCCATCAGAGATAATAGCACGGCGAATCCCGAACCTTAAGAAAATGTTTTGATGTATGAACTTAAGAACAATCTTGTGATTGCAGGTTCGGGTCGGTATGGCTTCGATCCATTTGGACACGTAGTCCACCGCAAGCAGAATGTACTCGAAACCATCCGAAACAGGAAAGGGGCCCATAAAATCAATCCCCCATACATCGAAGATTTCGCATATGAGAATCGGCTGCAAAGGCATCATGTCACGATGGTTCATGTTGCCCAAAGTCTAGCAACGACTGCATGCCTTGCAGTGACTGTATGCGTCTTTGAAAAGTGTAGGCCAGTAGAAGCCACACTGGAGGACTTTGGATGCTGGTTTATGGCCTGAGAAATGGCCACCGCATGCCTGGTCATGGCAGAAAGATATGATATTACTGATTTCCTCTTCCGGGATGCATCTCCGAATAATTTTATCAGCACCTATGCGGAAAAGGTACGGGTCTTCCCAAATGTAATACTTGGAATCAGAACGCAATTTGTCTTTCTTGACCTTCGGCCAATCAGACGGTGTCTGATGAGATGCCAAGTAGTTTACTATATCAGCAAACCATGGAAGTCTAGTACCAACAGAAAGTAGGTGCTCATCAGGAAAATGCTCCGTGATGGGTCCAGAAGGGTTGATGATCTCAGAAGGAAGACGAGACAGATGGTTGGCTACCACATTCTGCCTTCCCGCCTTGTCGCGAATCTCAAGATCGAATTCTTGCAACAGCAAGATCCAACGGATTAGTCGGGGCTTCGCGTCCTTCTTGGCAAGGAGATGCCTTACAGCCGTGTGATCCGAGTAGATGATGACATGGGAACCCAGAAGATACGATCGGAATTTTTCAAGGGCAAATACTACGGCTAGCAGCTCTTTCTCCGTAACCATATAGTTACGCTGAGCCTCGTCAAGTGTCTTGCTAGCGTAGTAGATGACCACGGGTTTCCCGTCAGCTTTCTGCCCCAGGACTGCTCCTACAGCGAAGTCAGACGCATCGCACATGATCTCAAAGGGTTGAGACCAGTCAGGGGATTGTAGGATAGGTGCCTGGGTGACTCAGTCACGCAGGTTTTCAAAGGCTAGCGTGCATTCCTTGGAGATTTCAAAAGGTACATCCTTAGAGAGAAGAGAAGTCAAGGGGCGCACGATTTTCGAGAAATCTGGAATGAAACGGCGATAAAAACCGACGTGCCCTAAAAAGGAACGGATGTCCCTGATCGAGCTAGGTACAGGAAGGCGAGAAATCAGATCAACCTTAGCTCGATCCACCTGGATGCCTTTTTCCAAAATTGAGTGTCCCAGGACAATTCCCTCAGGCACCATGAAATGGCTCTTTTCCCAGGAAAGAACCAAGTTCACCTCAATGCATCGCCTGAGTATCTGGACCAAGTGTTGGAGGGAATCATCAAAAGATTCTCCAAAGACTGAAAAGTCATCCATGAAGACTTCCAGGAAATCACCTACCATATCTGAGAATATGGCAAGCATGCATCGCTGAAAAGTAGCGGGTGCATTGCAAAGACCGAAAGGCATCCTTCGGAAAGCATACATTCCGAAGGGGCAGGTGAATGTGGTCTTTTCTTGATCCTCAGGATGGATTGCCACCTTGTTGTAACCGGAGTACCCGTCAAGAAAGCAGAAGAACCTATTTCCCACTAGTTTCTCGAGAATTTGATCAATGAAGGGTAGTGGGAAATGATCCTTCTTCGTGGAGGAATTGAGTCGGCGGTAATCTATACAGACTCTCCACGCATTGGCTACTGGGGTAGGAATGATTTCTCCGATTTCAGTCGTCATGGTGGTGAGTCCTGCCTTCTTAGGCACAACCTGAATTGGGCTCACCCAACGACTATCAGAGATCGGGTAGATGATCCCGGCATCTAACCACTTAATGATCTCCTTTTTCACGACCTCCTGCAGATTAGGGTTTAAACGTCTCTGCATTTCACGATAAGGTCGCGCGCCCTCTTCTGAATAGATATGATGAGTACAATAAGAGGGGCTTATTCCAGTCAAATCATCGAGAGTCCACCCGATGGCTCTGCGATGTTGCTGGAGGATAGCAATCAGACGGGATTCCTGTTCGGGATTGAGGTTGGAATTGATAATCACATGAAGGGTCTGATTGGAACCCAAAAATATGTATTTCAAGTGAGCAGGAAGAGGCTTTAACTCGAGGATAGGGTTATCAGCAGCAGCGGGTGGTTCAGTGTAGATGTGAGGTTCAAGGGTAGGAGTTATTGGGTTGTGTATGTCTGGATTCGACTCCTCTGTTTACGGGTCAAGATCTTTCTGTGATTGATGAGGCATAATCGAGTCATTCTGGAAGTGTGATTCATCAACCAAAGTCCTAACGTCACAAATCTGTTCGATGACACCTCAATTAATTCCTTGTTGGGCCTTAAATATATCAATTTTTAAGGTTTGATCTCCAAATTTAAGCTCTATTTGGCCCTCCTCACAGCTGATGTTGGCTCTAGCAGTAGCCAAGAAAGGTCTTCCTAGAATGATTGGTGTATCCCTAGGGTTTTTAGGCGCGTCCATATCTAAGACTATAAAGTCCACTGGGAAATAGAAATCCCGCACTCTTACGATAACATCCTCGAGAATCCCTTTTGGTGACTTTATAGATCGATCTGCTAATTGTAATGTCACCTCGGTTGGTTTTAACTCAGATTCTTCTAGATGGTCAAGTAAGGATGTGGGTATCAGGTTTATGGATGCACCCAAGTCTAGCAAAGCTCTATCAAATTGGGTATCACCTATCTTGCAGGAGATCAGGGGAGTACCAGGATCTTTTGCCTTGGGTGGGAGTTTACTGAGGATTACAGAGCTGGCTTGCTCTGACAGAACAATTGGGCTCCCACCCTTGGTTCGCGGCTTACACTGGGGTGTACACACATTCTTTAAAAATTGTGCGTAAGCTGGTACGTGGCGGATTGCATCCATCAAGGGGATGTTTATGTGGACCTGCTCAAAGAGCTTGACTAGGTCCTCCTCAAGTGCCACGGGCTTAGTGGTCTTCTTTCCCTTGGTCAAGGCCTCGAGAAACGGGATCTTGGTTGGTTCTTCTAGGATAGGTCCAGGTTGTGGATCTGGGACAGGGGTGGGGACGTCCTGGATTACTGTCCTAGGCTTGGGATCAATACCCTGCTTGGAGTGGTTCGGATGAGGTGGGTCTTGGGTTTCCTTACCACTACGGGTCGTTACAGAATTAAGTCCTGCCTGGTTTTGGTTGGGATTGGGTAAGATAGCTTGCTGCTGGTAACCTGCGAAAGAAGTGGAGGCCTCTATCCCGTCAGGTGAAGGAACAGAGGGGGCCTGATAAATCATATGGGCATGGCCCGGGTTTGGGTTCATAACGCGCCGCTGGGTTGGCACGTTATTAGGATTAGGCAGAGGTTGGGAAGGAAGAGTACCTGGCTGGCGAGAGTTTGCCAACTAGGTCAATTGGTTTCGGACCTCTGTAAGCTCGTCCTTGTGTTGTTTCTGAATAGCCGCATTCGTTCTTTGAATGTCAGCCAGGGTCTGAAGGATAAGGGACATTTGATCTTGATTTGGCCCAGATGGATAAGTAGGGTTGGGCCGAGGCTGAGGCGGCTGGTAAGGACGAGGAGGTTGTGGGCGGGGTTGGAAGGATGGTCTTTGGGTTTGGGAATTTCCCGCCCACTGAAAGTTAGGATGGTTACGCCATCCAGGATTATAGGTGTTGGAGAACGGGTCGTTCTGGATGGCGTTGAGGTCCCCGCAGGTCTGAGGAACTTCCAGAGAGTTAGAGAAAGAGGGAATGGAATTCCCCTTGCAGGTGTAGAAGGAATCGGACGGACCTCCGGGCAAAGATTCGGATGATGGGTCCATCCTAGGAGAAGATCGATGGAGAATGTTTTGCACAGTTTCCCTTGTGAAAGGAGGCTGTGCGAAAGGGTTATGCGCAGAGGTGGCTCGCTGCAGATGCTGAGTCAGCTCGTCCACCTTCTTTTCGATAATCGAGACCTTGTCCAATCGACTGGCCATTAACTCCAAGTCGACTGATGCGGACAGGCCCTGCGTCTCGTGTGCTCCCCTGAGATTCGTCGCTGCGCGGGTATTCGTCCTGTCGAATAATCCCATGGAGTCATTGTTGATGGAGTTCTCGCACATGTTTTTGAGAATCTCCCACACGGTGTCTTCATGTTGACCCATGATATTTCCTCCGCAGGTTGCATTGACGAAAAGACGAATGTCCTCACGGAGTCCCTGGTAAAAAGATTGGACTTGTTCCCATTTAGGAACTCCGTGATGGGGGCACTTTCTCATGAGATCCTGAAAACGATCCCATGCCCCATGGAGAGGTTCCCCTGTTTGTTGGGTGAAGTGTGTAATCTGATGGCGTAAGGCGTTGGTCCGTCCAACAGGGAAGAACTTTTTTAGGAACTCGGACTGAAGCTCTTCCCAATTGTTGATCGGCCGGGTCTGTGTTTGGTACCAATGGGCGGCCTTGTCCATAAGAGAAAAGGAGAACATCTTCATGAGAAGAATATCCCAATTTTGTGCGTCTGACCCAAAAGTTTGGGCCAGATGCTTTAGCTGTTTGATGTGTTGGAATGGATCTTCAGAATTAAGCCCATGGAATTTAGGTATAGCATGAATCATATTGGGCTTTAATTCAGAATCAAGTCCTCCAGTCGGGATTCTGACTCGAGGCTCGATGGCTACCGCAGCAGGATTATAATGGTCCCACATCATGGGACGCTGCGGTGGGTGTACAAAGTTTTGGAAGAGGTCGTTGAGTCGCTGGAGCTGGTGCTCCAGATTGTTTTCTTCCTCAACTGGCTGAGCCATGATGGGGGAAGAAGAAGAACTTGGTTCTGAATCAGAAGAGAGAATAATGTGAGGGGGTTGCTGCACAAACACGGGCGTCGAGGCTTGGCCTTGACGAGAGTGAATTTCTAAAGGAGGTCTTAATGGTGGTCTTAAGGACCTCCTACCGTACATGCACTGTTGGAAGAGATGAGTTTAGAAGGTGCTGGACCCAATCAAGACACCCAAAAATGTGTTGGGTGACTATAGAGGTGCGGGGCAGATGGACCCCTTGATCAGAAAGATCGACCACCTGAGAATTACCTGGGCAGCCAGAGAGGGTGAGTCCCGCGAAGACCCCTACACGGTAGAGCGCCCCCACGGGTTACAGGGTTTCCCCCACCCGACCTCTCTTGTCACTGCGGTTCCAGGTAGACCAGAATGGGGATCTTGACCTCTTAAGTCTACCAATTTTAGTTCAAGAGCAAGGTGCTTAGGGTTCCACTTGAACTTTAGTCTTTAAGTGCAAAGAGTGACCTAATTTGAAGGTTAGTTGACCCAAATGGTCAACTTTACCTGCTAGTTTTACTTATTAGGTCTTGTCTTTTAGGGTTCAAGTGTTTAAAGAGCCAATCTTATTTTAGGGTTTCTTTGGATAGGTATTTTCAGATAATGGCTTGGGCACACCTCTTTTAAGGTTTCTCAATTCTTGTTTAAGAAGTGTGTCTCTAAATCCCTAATGTTGAATCTTATGTTGGCTCTACTTGGTCCAGTTAGTTCTTTGGTGGGTAATTAGGGCTCAAGCAAGAATGTGTTAGCCCCTAAATACCCTTAATAGTGTACAGGAATAATGGGTTGAAAACATGCAACTTCTTATGGTTTACTAAGTATAGAAGACAGGTTAGCCTTACATTGCTTGTTCTTTTCTTTTCTTCCTCTTTAGAGTTTAGGGGTTAATGGCGAGAGGGAAAAAAAAAATTACCTGTCCTCGGAGTGGTTGTCGTGCGGTTGCTTGTCTTCTTGATTTCCTGTAGCTGCACAAAAGAGAGGAGATTATTAGAACTAAAAAGAAATAGAAATGTTTACCTCTAGAATAGCCGTTGCTCCTCGGCAACGGCGCCAACTGGCGGAACGATGGCAGCAACTAGCTTTTCTTAAGTCGTTGTAGTACAGATAGTTATTGCCATCATTTGCTAATATTTGTTACTCAGAAAATACAGTTCTCCCGAGGTCGAACTCAGGGAGCAAGTCGTATTCTAGAGATATACATGTTTTATTACAAAAATAAAGAGAGAGAGAGAGATGAAAGTTTGGCTTCTTCTTCTCTTCTTTCTTTCTCTGTCTTTGGCTTTTGTTCTTCCTGTTCTTCTTCTTCTTCTTTTCTTGCTTCCTCTATTTCTTGGTTGGACGATCCTGTCTTTTTCTTTATTTTCTTTGTTTCTTCTTTTCCTGCTTCAGATCTGCCTCCCGTGCTCTTCTTCTTCCGCTTTCTGTTTCTTCACTTGGTTGCTCCTTCTCTCTTCTTTTCTTCTTCTTCTTTGTCTTCTGATGTCTGCAGAGTCTTTACTTGGCTGCTCTGTGTTCCTCTCTTTCCTCTGCCTCGCCTTCCTTCTTCTTTGCCTTCACCTGTCTTCAGGACGTCGTCTGATTTGAAAATCAGACGACTTAAACCTCTTGTTGCTACAGTGTCTCCCTGAGCTTCCTTCTTCTTCACCTGTGCCTGCACGCTCAAGAGTTCAGAGTCAGGGCAAAACCTACTCTACCCCTCTCCCCCGCGCATCTCTTTCTCTCAAAGTTCGCTCTTAGGACAGCTCTCCCAGAGCAACCGGGTAATCGGGTACGAGTCGCGCCCGGGTCCAGGCCCACCGGCGTGCGGTGGTGGGCGAGGAGTGCAGGTCGGTTTAATCGGGTCGGGCCAGGTCCGCGGAGCGTGGTCACGGACGAGGCCGGGTCGGGTGAGAGGGACCTCACCCCGTGGTCAGGAGGCAGACAGCATAAGGCACTTTTTGCCTTTATGCGCTCGCGCGCTTCCGAAGAGTTTCGAGGTGGGACTAAATGTCCCACCCCAATTGAGAGCCCGTCGCGGAGGGAGCAGTGGGCAATCGTGGCTTCACGCGCGGCCTTCGCGCCAACTGCGAGCCTGGGACGTTTCGCGGAGACGCCCCGCGCAACCTGGGAGTCGAACCTGGGCGAAGGCGTGCCTGCACCTGCAGGCGAAGGAGCTCTGCCTGCTCAGTAATGACAACGGCGGGCGAGTCACCTAGTCACAGAAGAACGGCCTCTTGGCCTAATCAGACAGGCGGGGGACCTTCACCGTGGCACGGCGAAGGTGGTCGGATGGTTTGCAGTGGGCGTGGTGGAGCCAACGGATCGCCCTAGGTCAAACTGCGGGCGGAGAAGTGGGTGTGTTTGGTGGATCTGCAGAGGGCGTTTGGTGGGAAGAGGAGGGGTGGAAGAGGATCAGGGTGACGAGGTGGAGGTTATGCACAAGTCGACGAGCCGTGTGGGGTGCTGGAGTGATGGGAGCGTTCGCCGGAGTTTGGCCGGAGGTGAAGGTGAGGGTGATCGGTGGGAAATCAGGGCCGACAGTAAGGGTTTCAGTATGGAAAAGAAAGAGGGGAGGAAGAGGAGAAGTTCTACCTGCTAAGCTGGATGAGGAGGGGTTGGCGCAGGCGACAGTCGTATCGACTGTCGCCGGAGAAGAAATTGCCCAGAGGAAGGGGCGGCGGCGAGGAAGGGACCAGAGAGGCGCCAGCTGGGTGCGGCGTGACGCGGAAGGATCGAGGGAAGGTAACCCTGCTACTGGTAGTGCGGCAGGGAGACGAGCAGGAGGAGGAGATGGCCGCCGGAGCAAGGGGGTGTTTGTCGGAGTGGGAAGGGAGGAATTTAGCGGGGTGTCTCCGTCAGATCCGAGCTGCGAAGAACGGCGGAGCGACGGGGGTATTTATAGGGGCGGAATCAGAGAGGAGGGCGGAGGGAGACGACGTGTCTCCCTCGCCGGAGGACGTTGGAGGAAGGAGACCCATACCGTCCGTGCGTTCGCACGGGCGGTATGGGCGGTCGCAGTACCCAGGGGGGTGTCCCTGCGGTGGCTGACGACGCAGGGTACCCCCCATGGACTTGCCAGGGCCTCTCCCTCACCATGCGCGGCGCCATGCTCCGCGCAAGGTCGCCGGAGCATAGTGTTGCGCAGGTTTTGCAGGAGGGACCTGAACGCAAAGAACGAAGGAGAGTTAGGGGCCAAAATGCGAGGGTTCAAAATTTGAGGGCCAAAAAGTAAATATATGAAGACCAAAGTGTAAAGTTGGTCAAGAAGGTTTCTTCTTAGGCCCAAGTTTTTATGAATGACTAATTAGGACCTAAGGATTCTGATGGTGAATTTTATTTCTAGCTTAAACCTTGTTTGACCGGTCAATTTACGCAAAAACCCAAATTAAGTTGTTAATTGGGCATGGTTCTCAATGTAGGTCAAAATGGGTTCCTAAGGCCAAATTGAAAGACCTAAACCCTAGAGATTATTTTTATAAGAATTTTAGAGGGTTTAGTTGATTTTTACCTTGCCTTGAACCACGTGAATTGAAGTGGATTTGTTTTTAGGGTTACAGGCTGTCATTTAATTCTTTGGGGTTGCTGTAGCCCTTATTGAGTCATCCCATCCCACTTTTCTTCTTATTAGGTTGTTTTGACCTATGTTTGGGCCCTGAGTTATCCTATTTTCAGATCAGATTGGTGAAATTACATTTTTACCCCTCAGTTTATGTTTTCTTTGCAAACTCAGAATCTCTCTGAGCCAAGCCTTTCTAAGGTTATGTAGGAGCTTTTATTCTCTGTATTAGGTCAAAATGAGCTAGTTATGGCTCATGATGAGGTTCTCATCAGATACCATCTTGTAACAACCCGGTTCCCGAGTCCCTACGAGACACGAGAACCGGACCGACTCGACTAATCCCAAGACCTAGTCGTCCAACGAGGAAGTAACCAAAAGAGCAGTAAAATAAATCACATTCAGCATGAATATAACTAATATTAAGGAAGTACAGCAGTAAGGAAAGAAACTACTACAGTATATACCACCACAACAGTAGAACAACATTTATCATATAACATGAACTGCAGGTAAAGAAAAGTACAGCGGAAACAAGAACTACTCACTATAACGGAAACAAAAGAGGTACAAAAGACAGTGGTAACTCTACTGGACCCTACTCGGCCCAGTGTCCTCTGCAGCCGCTGACCCTAGCTGCTCAACACCTGGTCCTGAAAAAGGTAACGAGTGTAACACGTCAGCAAAACGCTGAGTAGAGTGGCAACTAAAACTAAAGATAACAGTAGAGTGTACAGTAGCTGTTATAGTCGATTACTTTCTTTATTCACATCTTTTAATTGTCTCACTATTTCATTTATTCCTCAGACTTTTACTTGATCTCGAATGTTCCTCGTGGGAACGATCTTGATTGCAGTCTTTTCCAAAAAGTAGAAGTAGCACGTGGTGCTCTCCTGGTCGGGAGAGTACCCCGTGGTGATCCTACTCTCAGTCAACCACCCCAAGGTCACTGACAGACGTAACGGTGACTACGGCACGCGCGATAAATGCACAGGTAGCTAACCCGTACTGGCACGCGGTCAGTCATTTCCGTTAACGGGTGCGCCCAAAGCACAGCACGGAACCAGTCCAGGGCAGAGCCCTCTCAGTAACAGGGGTCCAACCCCTCCACAGTAACCAAACCGGGGCCTTGCCCCTTCACAGTCCGCGCACCCTCGCCTGACTACCCTGGTTTGCCCTAGCGGGCCTAATAAGTCAGTGTGGGAGGCTAGCAAAACCCCGGGGCCCGTGGGGTAGCTAGTACCTCCCTACACTAGTAGCTCTCCTCGGTACTACGTACGCGAGGGCCAGCAACTCGGTACAGAGTGGCCAGTCCTAACCCCAGGTCCCTGGGGCAGCTGGCTCCGCTCTGCACTAAACAGGGGGACAGTCGCTCTCCTTGGTACTCCGTACTCAAGGGCCAGCTCACTTCCCCAATACTATTCCATTCACTTTCCAGGAGTTCTACTCCTACTTCCCCATAGGGTTCCATCCTTTTTACTCAAACGTCCAGGTTTCACTTTCCAGTTTCACATTCTTACAATCCATGTTCTCAACCACGTTATTTATTTACAACAGGCAGCTGTTAATTCAAATTACAGGCAGCTTTATATCTCTTTCCATTTTCCAAGACTGCAGTATTATACATTCCACTAGTTTTCCCATCCTAGGATTTATGCCATATCCAAGGATCTATCATACAATCTAGTTTTCCAGCCCTAGGATTCATGCAACACCTAGGAGCTATCATTCCATCTATTTCTCATTCCTAGGATTCATGCAGTGTCCTAGGTTCTATTTATGGTTCCATAATTAACAGATTTTATTAATAACTTAACGCCACTCTACCAGGTACAACAGGAGTAATGGGGGCGTGATCGAGAATCCCACGTGCCTCCGCGACTCCCAAGACTGCAACTGAAGGAGGTCCTATCACAAGGATCAAACATAAGGAGTGTCTCAAAACAGTGTACAGCTACTGTAGACGGGTAGAGGAATTAATTCTGAAAAGAACGCAACTCGAATCGCGGAAAACGGAACCCGAATGGGCCCTAAACAGGTCAAAAACGACGACACTGTGCAAAATCAGACGTCTGGAACTTCTTCCAGACGTCTTAAAAAGTGGATCAGAGAATTACCTGTTCAGCGTGGTTTACCAGACGTCCAGAAGTCTGCAGGGGCATCTGGCCTAGCTCCCAGACGTCCGATGGTCACCCCGGACGTCTGGAGGTCGCTCCCGCCGTCTGGTACAACAGCCAGACATCTGATTCGCGTTGGATGGCGAATCACCGAGCCTGCTCACACCCATCTCCCTCCCTCAGTACTGTCAGTCGACAGGAAGGAAGAAGAAGACGGAAAACTCACCTTTCAGACGACAGGAAGGTCTTCAAGACGTCGCCCTCGCCGTCTGGCTATCAACCCAGACGTCGGATTCTGGAAATTTTTCCAGAATCAGGGCGCCACTCGGCCTCCGCTCGCGACGCCGCCCGCGTTGCACCTCGCGCGCCTGCTGCTCAGACCGCAACAGTCCCTCCTGCGCCGTTCCACGCCCCCTGCGCCCTCCGCCGGCCGACCCTAGCAGCCCCGGCGAGCTCACCCTCACGGCAGAGCTCCGCTCTCGCACGCAGCACCCCCTCCGCGCTCACTACGGCCGTCGCCGCCGCAGCAACCTCGTGCTCGCTCACTCTCGCGCACAAGAAGGAGAAGAGGAAGGGGTGGAGACGACGGGAGGGAGCACGTGGCATTTTAAGGCCGCGCGAGGAGGAGAGAGAGGACGCGGCAGGCGTCTACAGCCGCAGAGAAAGACGGAATAAGCAAATATCCGGTCTGCGCGCTCAGGCGCGCAGACGACCCGCGTGTGTCAAAATTAACGGATTTCCAGACGTCTGGAAACGATCCCAGACGTCTGGTCAGACGTCTAGGCCACCTCCCAGACGTCTTAAAAGACATCTGGGGCACGCGTTCGTTACAGGAACTCCTCCTGAGGCGCCATTTACAGCGAGCTCAGGAGGTTGAATGAATTTTAGGCATTTAATATGTGAATGATTATTAATCAAATTAAGGTAAAAATTGGGACCCTTAGATGATGACTAAGTGATGGTGGACCCCAGTGCAGGTGAATTGCCCTCGATTACTTCCGCCATGGATAGCGGAAGCAACCGGTGAAGGTGGAAATAGATTAGGTGATTAGGTGTTAAAATCAAAGAATTATTATGCCAGAGATGATCAGGGAAGGTTAAAGAAGGTCATCAGTGAATTCAAAAGACGAAAAGATGCTCCAGTTAAGCTCAAAGAGCTCGCCGGAGCTAAGGAAGACAACGGAAAAATCTAGCATTAATCCTAACTAAACTACCTAATTATCTACTCTAATTACTCTAACTTACCTAACCTACTATTACCTGGACGAAGGGGGTAAGGAATCTCCGTCAAAGGTCCTTAACGGAGGAGGAAATCAATGGGGCGGAGGAAGAAGTTCGGCAGGTGTTCGCGAGGTGTAGAGATGAAATCTGGCGTCGGCACTTCGTCAGAAGACTCAACTGACAACGGCGGAGATCAAGAACAAGTGGAGATGATCGGAGGAAGACAGTGAAAGCGAGAGGAGTTCACTGGATGTGGAGCGAATAGCCTATCTACTAGCTCAGTGGGGGGAAGAGGGAAAGGAGCTAACCTCTTGAAATTGGAGAGGTGGAAGGGTATTTAAAGGTTGCAGCGATTGAGGAGGGTGAATCTGGACAGGGAAGAGTCTTGGTGCGAAGTAACCACCGACGTCTTCTTTGACACTGGTGAGGTTAACTTCAAATCCTAAATAGGATTGTAACTTCATCTAGACCGATGGATGAAAAGGAGGTAATGAGTGCAAGCTCCAGGAGCTTAGCAAGGGTGGGCGAACGTTAGATGAATGGTGATTTGTGAGTGAAAGCACCTCCTGTCGTCAGTCGTTAAAGAGGCTAACGAAGAAATGAAAAGGAAGAAGAAGATGTATACAGGGACTTGATTACAAGGAAAATTAAGGACTTAAGTGAAGAAGAATGACTCGATTGAAATAAAACCTAAGGACCAAAACGTAAACTAAGGTTTTCAAGGTTTATTTTAATTTAAATCTTTTTCAACTTTTTATATATGATTATAAATTAGAAAAATATTATATTTAAATATTAGATTTACGTTTTTGACCTTTTTAGCTTAATTTATTTAATTAAGTAAGGTTACTTAAGTTATTACATACTTAGGTATAAATTATGCTTAAATTATTTAACACATTAATTAGGTAAATAGTTAATGATATTTCGAGTCCATTTATTAATTAAATTATTAATAATATTAATTGGCTAATAATTTAGTATTTTTAACTTATTTTAAGGTCCTTTACTGATTTATCCCTTATTCTATAATTAACTCATATTTTTACATATTCCTAGCTAATTAATTAGGGGTAATTAGAAGCCATGATAAGCCTCTCATCAAGCGATGGCTCTGATTGGCTGAGTTCATGTGGTGAACAATGGTCTGGCACCCGCAGGTGTTTTGGTGGTTTTGCAGCAAGGCCTTCTACGAGTGAAGCGGTAGAATAATTGTTCAAAGACCCATAAGTGGTGAGAAAACATACAGCACAGTCCCTATGGTCATACAAAGAGGTCCCCATGACTTTCAGAAAGGTCCTTGGCATGTTTTAAATGAATGAAATGTTAAAGCTTAAAGGACCTAAGTGTAATGTCAATGATGCGATCTCTTAATAATGTCTAAATGCAATCAAGTTTTTATTGAAATATAATTGAATATTTAGGAACATAATTTCACCTTTAATTTGAACTTTTGAACCAAAATATGTGTTCAATACGCAATTGGATCATCAATTTATATTTTTAAATAGAATATCTCATTTTGTGACCTAATTATACATTTTTAACATAAATTTGCTATTTTAGGTCATTTTTGTTATTTCTCACACTTAACCTATTTCTTGTGTTAATTATATAGTGTTTAACCTAGTTTCTAGCTTAACTTAAACATATTAGCTATAATGAGCCACACTTCATCATTGGGTTGGGTTTAATATATGTTATTTAGGTTTGGTATTGGGATGTGTATAGGGTGGTGTTGAAATAAACGTATGCAGGAAATAAATAAATAAAAACATATACATTTTAAACATTTTCGCATAGATCAAAAATATTAAATCAAGCAAGTAAAACATGATTTAGTAAGATCTAGAATAAAATAAAGAATAAATAACATGAATAGTACAAATAAAAAAAACAAAGAAATGTTAGTGATTACTCTGATCGAAGTGTCCATTAAGGACTTCCTTAGAGAAGGTATCTTCCCCCACAATATCGGTGCATCGGGGTCTGACGAACTCCTCATAGGATACGACGATCCACCTTCAAAATTCGACGCATTCCAATCTTAGACATCCTAAAAAACCCACCTCAGGAGAACGAAGCCGAAGCAATTTCGTTTTCAACCAAATTCCTGATTAATCTATCAATTTCATGGTTTGACCAACCAAAAACTTCTCATGGATCTCTCAATCTCCTTGTGCAAGATCAACAAAAGTGATTCGAGATTTTTTACCAATCTCACGTTGAACGAATGCACCAAGGAAGAGAGACAAGAACAAGAGAGAGGGGGAGAGAGTGGAGAGAGCTTTTTTGCTCTTATTGTGTGTCAAATGAGAGCCCCCTCTTGGCCCTTATATAGAGCCCTTGACCAGACATTTATAGAAATTCACGTTTTATGGAAATACAGACATTAATCGACCAACTAAGTCCATTAATCGACCAAAATAAATTTGTAGATCAAACTTGACTTTTTAGTCGACCAAAGTTAACTCATTGATCAACCAAAATAATTGGTCGACCAATTTTATCTTTTGATTGACCAATCTAAGTCAAAATCGTGAGATTAAAAGTTAGTAATAAAAAAAATCCAAGTTTCAAGTTCCAAATTGATTTTCACCTTAGCCCAAGCCTAAGCTCGAGTCGGGGCAAGGTAGGGCGCACGCGTATGCATGCATGGTCCCCAGCCCCACCTCTCACTCTTTACTACATAAGCTATGAGAGGCAGAAGCCTTTTACACCTACTGAGAGGTTTGTCCACTTCCAGTATAAGACTAAAACATCTCCCAAATCTCACTGATTTCAACATGAATTCTCACATCACTATGTAACAATTGCATTTTGATTTATGCAATTAGGCTCTCAAATCCAACAGGTGGTTAGGGTAGAGTTTAGGCATTGAGTTGGTTGAGGATTGGGTTGGGCTAGGGTTTAGTGATTGAGTTGGACTAGGGTTTGGACAATTGGTTTGGGTTAAGGTTTAAGGATTGGGTTGAGTTAGGGTTTGGACTAAGGATGAAAGTTTTGGTAAATTTGACCCAAACACGACTCAACTCTACCTGAAAAGAATGGGTAAAACCTGACTAGAACTCAACATGGTTCATGTATGGGTTTTATCCAAAAAACCCGACTGGGTATGGTTATAGATGTAAATCTATGCCTGATTTCCCGACCCGACTACACGAATAAAATCCCCATTTATTCGAGACATATAAGTCCCACCCTTAGTCTTTCATTCCCCCAACTTTAATTTCTTTTATTGTTCCCTCCATGATTTTGAAGGTTGGGAGTGCTTCTGAAGCTTCCATTGAACATTTATTTCTGTGATGGGGATCTTCTATTTGAAATGTATTTGTATTTTATCTTTCTTTATATTTTTATTTTTGATATATTTCCTTTGAAGTATTTTGTAATAATTTCAACAGGGATCATTAAAATTGGAGTAGTCTGAGCTCCTATGTTTCACGCATGTTAAAAATAAATAATTGATGAATCGTATTATAGATTTTTTTTCTTCTTTAACTCTAATTTGGACATGATTTGATTGTAAGATCAAATTATAAATAAGTACCCAATGGTTAAATGAATGCTCGATGGGTAGATGGGTATAAGTATAAGTTTGAATTTTTGTACCCAATGGGTAATTGAGTCGGGTATGGATATGAATTTTGTAAATGGATATAGGTTTAGCGAAACTCGACCCAAACTTGACTCCTTTGCATCCCTAGTACTTTAGACGATTGGTTTGGGTTAGGGTTTTGGGACTGAGCTGTGGTAGGTTTAGGGCGGTTGGGTTGTGTTAGAGTTTAGGAATAGGGTTAAGCTGGTTTTAGTTATGGTTCTAGTGATTTAATTTATTTTGTAATTAAAATGTAATTTATTATAATTGTTAAACACACACACTAACACAATTTTTTGATACACGTAAGGTCAAATATTAGGTATTCTAACCACTAGAATCAAAGTTGTCAAAGTTAACTTGTGTCAAAATACTCGTCCATCGAAACTTATGATAATGTTATACAAACAATATAGTAATATATGTACACATCACTTGCATGCACGGTGCGTTATCTTTATAACATTCCAAAAAATTATACGTTAAAATGAACTTAAAAAAGTCACACCCGAATTAAAAAATCACAACCATTTTGTAAGTTAATAAGCATAAGGTAATTTTTTATTTCGAAACAAATCACATTGGTGTAAAATAATTTTAAAATACATTTCATACTTTTGTATATATACAAAATAATTTTGTAGGTGATTTTCATAATTTTATAACGATGTAAAATGATACTTAAAATAAATTTATATCAATGTAAAATAATTTTAAAATATGTCTTGTAATTTTATATCGATATAAAATAATTTTAAATATAATTTTAATAATTTTTTACGTAAAAATGAAACGTTGTCCGCGAGAAAGATAATCTACGTTATGTGACAGTCACCACGTTTGGATAACTCTCTCTTTCTCTCTCTTTACAGGAAAATTCTAATATAAAGTTATGTACTTGAAGTTCAGGACTGTTCTCCTCAATTGTCCAGGGACGAAGACTCACATTAAATTCAAAGAGAATAATATAGAAATATTCCTTTCAGTGGATTCGGTGGCAAATTTTGATATCTTCTTTTGATATATCTCATAATTTGGGACATAAAAAATCGGTGGCAAAATTTTATGAGAATAGAAGGGACTCAATATTTTTCCAATGGGCATTCAATTGTAATGATTATTGTTGGATTAAAAAAAGAAACTCTTACAAATTACTACCGTATGTGTGCCCTCGTAAAAATTGTAATTATGTTAATACCATTGCAAAGTTCTCTAGCTAATCAAAATGCCCTTTTGCATCAAGATATCAAAGTGGGCATTATGTTTGATGGAAATCATTTGCAAATAAACTTTTATATTCCTTATTAATTGATATCTTCATTTACAAAAGATGTTGCTCCCTCTATCTTAATCACAAGCTCTTTACAATATTCCTTCGTACTTCCTTTCTGCTCGTCACCAGTGCATTCCTTGCTCCTCTGCACAATGTCCTTCCCTAACCTTCCAAAAAAAAAAAAGGGAAAATGCTTAACACCCTATGCAACCCTTGCATTATGTATATCGTCAACTTTATCTTGCCACCACCGCCTTCTTCTATGTCAAATAGCTTCTCCCATTTTCCATGTCTCCTTCCCTTTCAATTACTCAATTACTGTGAATTCATGAAATGTAGCTTTGGTCAAAGACCCAAATGAATTTCACAACAAGTTCTCCTTTAATTTTCCCTTTAATTTTTTTGTAGTTGTGGCAATATGTATTGCTTTTGATATGTGTTGCCATTTTATTGTCAATGTGTGTTTGCTGTTACTCTTACGATGCATTGGATGCTAGTAAAAAAAGTAAGAGTGGTGTAATTGTAAGAAGAATGGTGTATCTTATAGGAGTGTAATTATGATATTTCGTAGCAACAGTGGTGGATTTGTGAAAAAGGGTGAAGTTCACTTTTGAAGCATAGTAGAAATCTATTCTATCGTATAAATTTTTGGAAGTTTCGATGCTTGTTCTTTAATTACGTATATATAGTTCACAGCACATATGAGAAATGGAGTTGACGGCTTGAAGTTTAAATTGAGATGTATTGTAACTCATCATTGATTGGCAGGTGACTCTCATGTATAATTTGACCAGTATACATGGAGCTTCTTATGTTTGTTTTTATATGAAGGTGTGCTAAGATCTAGTATTTGCTTCTAGTTAGTGAATTTGTATGTGCTGTGAATTACTATGTGAACGTATGTAGTGAGATGTGGATTCTGTTACTTAGAGTGGCTATGTTTAGCATGTGAGTAGTTGACAGTGGTTATGATTAATCGACTTATTATGGCATACATTGATTTTGGTGATTAGTAAATAAGCGTGACAATCTTGTAGAAGTGTTTAATGTGTGCAATTTACACAATGAATGTGACTTGCGATTGCTGATGGTTGCCACCAATATGTATAATTTTATCCATCAAAGTATGGGAGCTTCGAGGTTGAATGACCATTTTTGTTAACAGTGGTTGCAATCACTCTTGCAGCCATTTTTCATTCACCTGGAAATCACTATAATAAAAAGGTGAAAATTCACTTTGATATCAATTGAAATTGACATAAGAGAGGAATTATTTATGCTTAAAAAAGAAATAAAAGCAACTAAAAATCACACCACCAATTTAAATAAGACAAGTATTTAAAGAGGAAGTCCAAACTAGAAAAATCCTCTACCTAGATATCCTTTATCTAGGATTTTGCCCTTTCTTAAGCAAGAATCACTAATCATATCATAAATTCGAGGGTGGTATACCTTTAGTACAACTTCACTTCTTAGACAATCCCTAAGAAGGATTTTATTCCACTCCTTTCAAGAATGGGAAGCCTAGCTACAACCTAGCTAGGCATCCAACTTTACATAAAAATAGGAAAAAAAATGAACAAGTCCTACAAGGTGAATATCATGTGTAATGAATGTAAATGCAATTAGGACTTCAAACGTACTCCCTGAAACTTCCCTTTTCAAAATTTAGAACTATAACACAATGAGAGGAGGTACGGAAGCTTCTCATAAGCATAAATGATCAATTAAGCAATTTATAAATGCTTATAAATCTTAAGAGAGTTGGAACTTATGAGTACGTGAGAGTAAGTAGTGAGTGTAGGTTCTAAGCCTTCATAGAATGTTTATAGACAAAGATTAGAGACTTATTAACTACCAAAAATTCAAATTAAAATATTTGAATTCAAAATGGAAATGTGTGATTTTAAAAAGATGTGAAATAATTTAAAATTTTCTTAAATTAATTAATTGGTGCTCATAGTACCTAATTAATGTACTTCTAATTAATCGATTAACGAAGGAAAACTTAATCGATTAATTTTTGCACGTCATAGTTCAACCCAAAACTCAAGCTTACAAAGATAAGTGATTACGTGATTTTGTTAATCGACTAACCCTATTCCGTGAGCTTCTTGATGAGCTTTTAATCGATTGATATACAACTTGAATCGAGTAAGGATTTTTTCAAACTTGAGATTAATCAATTAATCATTTCTCTTAGTTGATTAATTATCCATTTGGAATGTTCAAAATTTTGAATCAAATGCCTTCATAAAGAAGTATTTTTTAAACCTATAACTAATCTTCTAAATGAAGCTTTAATGTCATTAATTAATTAATTTTGAACCATCATGCAGTGCTATCAACCACTATCGTTGTAGAAAAGTGATTGTCCCTGAACATTTTTTTACTCGATGTGCCGAAGAAATGTAATTGTGCTATCTAAAGCTTAAAAAATTACATCAATTATAATCGTAATTAATTTAGATGGATTTTAGTTTAATCTTTTTAAGGTCCCAAACAATTATTTAATTTTGTATTTTCTTGTCTGGTAGAAAATTTGCTGGTTACAATCGATGCCATCAAGATTGCAGATCTTGGGCTTCCTTTACATGCCAAGCATGGTTAAGGTTTCCTTTTCTTATATAAATTTGTAGTGTATTTTGGCGTTTAAACATCGAAAAACTGCTTTATTGAATGCTAAATGTCAAAATGAGCCAATATTAGGCATCCTATTTAATTTTTAAAAGGAACGTCTAGGCGAACTTAAGTTTGGCTCGTTGTGGGATATAGCGACGTTTATCTAGAAGCCTATTTAACATCAAGATAAAGTTATATTGACGTTTAATGGGGCCTGTCTGGACATTTGAAAACGTTGAGATAGCACCGCCAATTTCTCGGTTCATATTGGTCAAGGCAAATACTTCTTTCAAGGAATACTACGAAATACGAATAACGTGCCCACTCCCGAAAAAATTTAAATTTCCATTACAATACTACTTCAATTTCAACAACTTGAGTTTTTTTGCATCTCCTTTCTTTCTACAACTGTGGCGATTATTCCTTACGAGGCGTAAACTGCAATGATGGCTTCGTCATCATTCACTATAGCTAACCTAGTTTTGCTAAATTTTAAGGGTAAATTCACCTAAATAATGCATAAAAGCAGTACAATTCAATCAAAAGGAGAAGAATCACCAAACAAACCCAAAAGGTAGTTAAGAAGCCCTAAAACAATCAATCTAGGGTTTTCTCTGAAAATCAGGTTATAAAAATAATGATTAAGATTCCAATGGCTCAGGCGTACTTGGCAGTTCGCAAGGAGAGTTCCGTTGTACATCTCCTCAGACTTATATACTACGGTAAATCTTCTGGTTAGAATTCAATTTTTGTTCATTTAAATTTTGCAACATGAACTGTTTGTTGGTTATGTTTATATTTTATGATTATGTGTTGAGTGACTGCGATATTGTGGGCGAGTTGCGCCGGTTGTTAGCACACAACAACTCAAGTTTCGTCAGTTGGCAAAACTTGGGTCGTCACAGATGGTATCAGAGTATGGTCACCCCACTAATCATAAAATTACCCAGAAATGCCATACAGACATTCATATTGTGTCGCAGATGAGGTACTCAGCCACATAATGATATAGTATCTATAGTCCTGACCTTCCACAGTATTCTAACTAGATTCTCTTCTTGATTTTCGATCTTGTCTCCATCCCATTTAGTCTCCGTACTTTTCCAATCATTAAGGTCCTCTATCCTTCGGGCTAAGTAGATTAGAGGCCCCATAGAGCATCGCTTGATCCGAATGTAATCTTAAGAAGTAAATGACTAACTTCTTGGTTCGTCCACCATTTCTGAGATTGCATAGTTTTCCAAGGTTTGGCTTGTGGTTTTGTTAGTAGTAAATTTGATTTTCAGGCCAACGAACATGTAATTTGTAGCACTACACGGTTATGCATATTTGTGACACTTAAATTATGTGGCCATACATTTTGTAGGATCACCCAACCATTGTTTTATAAATATACGTGTAGATCATATATATTTTCAAATGCTTATGAGATGATTGATTTATAGTAGTGTACTTCTGTTAATTAGGGATAATATATAATTAACATCGATCACTTGAAGGGTGGATTGTATTATACTAAATATATTCTACTTCGAACTGCACCCCTTGTCGGCACTTATGAGTATTTAATGGTAATTTGGCGATGTTTTTTGAAGTAGTCATTGTGAATAGCATCAACTAATCGTTTAGAATAAAAGTTATCATACCCTCTGGCCAATTAATGTTATTTGTGATCTTGTTGGGATAAATGCCAATATTCAGTTAGATTTGTTGGTCTATGCTATCTGGTAAATCACATGATTACTTATCTGTTACTCAGCTAATTCTTGTCTGACGTGCATTATGTCCTTGTACGTATAGAATATGTATATGTATACGTTTTCACAACGAATTTGACTCATAACATGCCTTAACACATCAAATATATATATTGAAAGCATGTGAGGAATTGAGTCAGGGATATACGACTCATTATCCTGTTAATGCAGTTTCTTAAATGATCAATTATTATTTTAATAACCTTTGAGGGAGATGGTTGTTTTGATTTCGAATGCGATTGATAATTGATGTTGTCTGTACGGTTAAAATTTGGTAGAGACTAATTCTATGAACCATTTTCTTTGAATTTGATAGGAATTGAGTTATTACTTCCTTAGATTAGAATGAAATTAAATTGAATTAGCATGGAGTTAATTGATTGTTGTTCGTACGTTGTAATCTTATTATTAATTTAATAGTGATTGAATGAATATGCCTACCTTAATCGTTGACATAAATAATTGTACTTGTTATAATTGGTATAAAAGGATAAATAATACAGTTACCCCTATCGAATGTTATAAGGAAAGGAAGATTTAATTTCTTATACTATCATGCATGCATGTTTAATTACATAGTTTATAAGGATAGAATAAATGCATTTTTACTACGTGTATTGCGCTAATTCCTAATCTTGATGTATTCCTGCCATGTTATTGATGATAGACTTGCATATGATAAGTGAAGAAAGTATGGTTATGTTTAGTTATTGTTACTAATTGTATTGTCAAAGATATTTTAATAAACAACAGCTTATACATTCAAAATATTAATGAACTAATAACCCATATATAGTCCATCTATAAAGTGATGTTAAAAGTGAACAACTAGATTGAGAAAGTTATAAAAGAAGTACATGTATAAATTTGATGAGTTGAAGAAATATATATGTTACTTCTTTCATTGGATTAAAGAACTAATACGATCACTTATGTTATTAATTACATCAAAGAATAAATTGCGAAATTGGTTTGTACTTGAACTTGTCAAATGGCGATTATCTTGATGATAAATGAATATATGGATATGATTAATTAATAATCAAACCAAACGATTGAATGAGACTTTAATCAACCCAGAAAATGATATTTCCATTATTCATCTCAAGAATTGGAACATATCATTGCCTTGAGTACATGGCTTACATTTTACTCGCCAACTATAAATGTTTTGTTAATTACCTTGAAAACCTGAATGTTACCTTTGAAGGTGTTTAAAATGTGAAATTTTTACATCCCTCGCATGCTCAATGTTTTTTTTTTTTCAAGTTTAGAGTTCAGGATCTTTTTCACCGCATGGATCTAAAGGTTTAGGAGATTGTGTTACCCTAACAAAGTTTATAATTTGTCACTATCATTATTGACTTGGTCCCTAGGTTTAGGGGCATACAAATTCATATTTTTCAATTTTTGACATCTTATATCGTAGAAGATCACCCATTCTTGTGGCTTACTCGTTGAATTATTAAAAAAAAGGAATTGATAAAATTTGACATTTGTAAATAACGAACTCTCGGTAAATTTTTACTTGTTTATATAAACATGCATTTCATTTTGTACAGTGATTTTTTTGGCAGCTCACCGATTTCTTGCAAATTTGCCTTTTCGTTGTTTGATTGGTCTAGTATAAACTTAAAAGGATTCCGAGATAACATTACAATCCTTATGTTCTTTTTAAGATTAGCTCATTACAAAGGATAGTGATATTAAATGATTTGAAATTTCTGAAATCAAAAATTAGTGATTAATTTCGACATTATTTTTTTTGATAAAATATCGAGATCTCGAATGGGAAAATTGATAACCTATACCACTTTTATATTATCACCTGACATTTGAATAACCTGATTATATTAATGAAAAATGACTGTCTGGCTTGTTATATCGCCACTAGATGTGCCACTCATGGGGTATTCTTTTAATACTCCATGGGAAGATAAGAAAGTTGATGTATTGCAAGTATGAGGTAAATAATTATAATGTATTGCAAGTATGAGGTAAATAATTATAATTTAATCACTTTGTATTTGATGTAGAGCCTACTTTAATAAATTTAGTTCGTAACTAGCTATAAGTGAATGGCATGAAACCAGCAAACTGTGTGTCAAAATTGAAAAATTAAAGTTCTTATTATGGGTTTCTTATGCTGCATACCTCACTTAACCCCCTTCATTTTCGTCCATGGATCTTATAGTTACATACAACCACATGCATTCAAAATAGTTTCTACATTTCTTCTTTTAATTTATTACCAAGAAAATAGAGTTCTTGTCTAATTGAGATACGGGAGAGGAATCTCGGGTTAGTTATCGGTGGGTCCATAACACCTAGTTTGTTTTTTTTTAAGATTGCTATAGCCTCTTTAAAGTTGTTATGGACTACTTGCTTCTACATCTCCCTTCGTACTTATTCATTCACTTGAGTTTTGGGGACAAAACTCCCTTTAAGGTTATTATATCTGTAACATCCCAAACCTAGATTTTCGAGCCATTTCAGACTAAGTCAAGATAAACACGTCAACACCTTTCGTATGAAAATCGGAGCCTACACGAATTTAAAATGCGTAATGGATGGAAAACGCGTGTATTTTTTCATTTTTGCAATCTGGATCTCGAATCAAAAGTACTATTAACTTCCTTGTGTCACAAGGATTTCTACGATATACTCCATATGGTGATTGGACCTCGAATGTGCAAAATGCATGTAAATTACGAACAAACTCACGTGCGATCTGTCTTAGAGATCGCATTTTGCAAATGACCACTGTTTAGAAATCCACAAATTTTGTTGAATTTCTGATCTCGTAACGGTTCCGAGGATACTTGTTTTGTCAAAATCAAAATTTGTTTGAGTTAAATAATATACTTTGAATTATATTATGGAGGGTTATAAAATAAGAAGCAAGTGATAATATTAATAATAATTAGTATATTATTATAAAATAAAGGTTAAAGGTTGGTAGTGGCTATTAAGCTTACGTAAAGGTTGTTTGTAGGTATAATATTTTTATCCCATAATCGGTTAGAGAGAGTTATAAAGAGACGGAGGGAGATAAGGAGAGAACAAGAGAGAAAGGGAGACAGAGAGAACAAGAGAGAAAGAGGAGGTCGACGTTGGCGTGGGAGTGCCCGGCAAGGTGCTTCCGTGGTCGATGGCGATCGGCGTGGTCGGTCATGGCCGAGAGGAGCGGTGGCAGGCATGGGTTCACGTACGTGAACAGTGCCATGCAAGGCAAGACCGAAGACGATGGAGGAGGCCGGAGGAGGGTATCCGGGAGTCGCTGGGACGCCGGCGAGGAGTACGGAGAGGTGAGGCGTCGGTGGTCGCGGACATGGCCGGCGTCGGGGTGCGCAGAGACGACGTGCTGCATGGGCAGCCAAGGCATCGTGACGTGAGAGAGAAGGAGAAGGATGGGGCTGTTGAAGGGATTCCGGCGTCGGATGGGGGACCGGCGAAGTCGCCGGACGTGGCCGGCGTCGGAGTGGACGAGTTCGACGGGCTGCTCGAAAGTGTCCATGGCGGTGCGGACGTGAGGGCAGAGGAGATCGAGCGGACGAAGAGGACGCAGGAAGAAGAAAGGTTGAAGGGGTGAGGAAATTTTGTTTAAAATAAAAATTTTTTAATATTTTATTTTGATCCCTGTGAAGGGATTGTTTGTTAATAAATATATGAAGGTCGGAATTGTTTTGCTTAGATTGAGGACCTACCAGATCGGAATCAAGTGATCCAGAAGTTGATCTTGGGGTTCTCAAGCATGTCGGATGCATCCGTATGGTCGGATGGGGCGATTTCTGCTTCGATTCTGGAGGAGCATGTGAGATTCTCGTTTTAACGTAGGTTCGTGTTTTGAAACGTTAGAAGGACAAATGACATCCATTTCCCGTGTTCCAAGACTCGTTGGAACTATTTCTTCACGAACTACACGAAGGTAAGCTTTTAAATTCGATTCAAGAATCGTTTCTTTCGTGAAATTTTTCAATGAAACTTATAACATTTTTATTCCCCACGAATAGTCTTGACGTCGATCTAGCCTCGAAATGCGTACAAATAGATGGGCCCTAGAATAAGCGAAAAAGAAACAGTGGGTGCGTATGGTTCGGAGTCACCGTGACCCTCTGGTAACATTAGGTAGAGTAGTTCCTTTCTTTCCCATATGTTTTGTCTACATAATGATTTTCCTGGCATAGTACACCGTTTAGTGTGCGTTCTTAATTGCTCTTGCTAAGTATGGAAACCGTTTTCATGCTTCTTGATATTTTGGGATACTTGAACATTGAATAACAATGAGGTAAATCGACTTGGTGACTTTGATGTGAATAATTAATTGGATTTAATTAACTCAAAATTAATTACCTGTAAATGAATGGGTGGAAGATAATGGTGATTTTGTTAATTCCAGGTGTTGAACGCTTCGAGTTGCTACGCTAACGTGTTTGGTTTTGAAAACCTGTCGTTGTAGTATGAAAGCGAAGAACTCGTGTTCAACAAATAAAATTTATACCAGAATGGAAATCCCGAATCAAACACAGGGAGGCGGACATTTGATTTAAAAACACGCGTTTGTTTTATTTGTCACGAAGAAAATTAATTGATTAGAACTATCTATCTATTTACAATAAATAGAAGAGAGAGAGAATATTACAAATAGAAATCAAGAAGAGATGTAGAATGAACATGGAATTTTATCATCAGAAAGATTGTTCATTACACTAGAAAGCGGGAAAATGATTACACTAGAAAGCAATAAATCTACTCTACAAAGCAGTAAATCTATTCTAGAAAGCAGTAAAAAGAATGGGAAGAGAGATATCCTCCTCGACGGTCGCTTGGAGGACGAGCCGGACGGGGCGACGCCTGGACGAAGGAGGATGGAGCAAGATGAAGGAGGACGAAGCGGAAGAACGGGAACGGGGCAGCACGTCGTCGTCGTCGCGGGATCCACTTCCGAAAGGTGAAGAAAAATTGACTTTATCTCGCGAGAAGCATCCCGGGTGTGGGATAAGCTTCTCTTGAGCTTTGGAGAGGGAGAGAAGAGAAGGAAGGGATGAGAATTTTGTATGGAGGGGGTCTCCTTTTATAGTTGCAAGGAGTGGGAGCATTTTGGTCATTCCAATTTGAAAAAATTAATTCAGGACCATTAGTGACGGATAAAACCGTCGCCAAAGGTCCAAACGTGGCCTTCATGGGCATCGCACGCGCGCCCGCTCAACTTCTCGTGCGTAACGCACGCGCACGTCCAGCTGATCTCAACCTTCCAATCGCGAGATCGGACGGCTTAAATCGTGCTACCGCCAGCCTCTGTGCGCCCGCCCGCGTGCGATTCCGCGTGGGGCTCGGCATGCAATAGCGCGTGCGCCCATTTGGGTGATCTAGGCCGTCCACAACCGATCAAGCGATCAAATTTAATCTTGCGCGCGCCGCAGATCGCGAGTCGAACTCGCGTCCTGTGATCGCACAACGACTCGCGACCGCTTCGCTGCGCGGTGGATTGTGTCGCGCAGATGAAATCAGGCGCTCGCATCCACAGCCGTTGGATGCGCATCCAACGGCGGAGAAGCAGCGCTCTGTTTAAAGAAGAAATGGTACGGTAGGTGCTTCAGCCGGTTGGGCAGTTGAGATGGCACCACGTGACGCCATCTAAGCCGTCCATCTTCTGGATGATGTAGATGGTGCCACGGTTGTCGGATTGAGTCGATTTTCGTATCGTTAGGCTGCGATCGTCGATCCGAATCCATCCGTCGGTCGGATTTGTCGTTTGAATTGTTGTTTCACACCATCTTGGCCCTTGATCTTCTAGGGTTCCCCGGTCACTATCTGATGCTACAGATGTCTGATTAGGGCGATCTTGGAGTCGTTGAACTCCAATCGTCACCCTGATCACATCTGTACGATTAGATCTTCGATCCGAGACCCCGATAAATAGTTTACCCTATCCATGAACATAAAAGGAAACAATTAACCTTCATTTTATTCAAACTACTCTAAATGCAAGATGATGCATGTTATGCAATATTTATAGCATGCAATGCAATCCTGTGCATAAGAACATGCATAAATAGACATCTTAAGTGGTGTAAACATGTTTACATCATACCCCCATGCCTATCTTTTGCTAGTCCCTAGCAAAAACTATATGCTATTTATAAAAGAATCAGGTTGGATTATTTGGGCATGAGTTATTTTCAATTACTAAGAAAATGTCTACTTAGGATCTGAACTTTCAAAGACACAAAAGTGCCCGAGTATCTACCAAAATACAGACAACCTCAAGCCCTCGCCTTATTCAAAGAAAATTTTCTTTTTCTCTTTTTTCCTCTTTTCTAATTTTTTTGGATTTTCAAGTTTTAGGGTTTAAGAGTGGCTTTCTACGGCCATTCAACTCACCCAAGATTTGAAGAGAACCCTAAGTTCTAAGCATCTTATTGTGAATGTGATAGACTCGTTGACTGGCAGTTAAAACGAACTTCGGATTTCTACGCCTCTAGGTGACCTAAAAAAGAATTCTGCCTAAAGATGTATCTTTACAACCGGTAGCTTTCTCCCTACTTTTATTTTTTTACGGGGCCAACACAAGAGTGAATCCAGTGTATATCTCCCCGTTTTATTCTACTTCTCCGCTTCTTCCTAAGTGTTTTGGGAATTTTTAGTGCATTTATTGAGCTAGGTTCTGGACAACCGGTCAATGAGCTGTTACCACTGACAACTTATCAGCCATACTCGTGCGGCGAAGTGCGGTTTATTTCTTTCTTTTATTTTTTTTCTTTTCTCCTTTTTTTTTTAAGTAGGTGGCTTCCCTGGTCTAAGATTTACCTAAAGGCGGCAAAAAGAGAAAGGTCCAGTGACTGGACTCTGGACAACCTACCTATGTGCTGTTACCCACGATAACTTGTCAGCCATATCACCCTAGAAGGTTCATTATCTACCCAATTTCCGTTAAAATCACCGAACAACGAGTCAGTGCAAAGAAAGTCTGTAGATGCTTAAAACTCAAAGTTTCCTCAAATCAGAGGGCGGGTTAATAAGTCGTGTACTTATCACCCAAACTTATTTACTCAAATTACAATAGAATTAAGGTTGGAGAGGACTCAAAAAATAAATCCACATTTTAATGGATACACGGGTTGATTAAGTCCAAAGACCTGAATGTTCAAATCATAATGTAGTATTTCCTGAGGTTGAAAATTTTCTTAAACCCAAGTTCTCTTTCCTAATTCCAAAATTTTTTTTTTTAATAATAAAAGAAAATAAAACAAATCTACGGAGCAGACGACTTAATTCAGAGATGAATATCCACCCCCCATGACTATCTAATGCAATGTCCTCATTGTATTAAAAAGACATAAAACAGAGTGGAATAGAGTAGAAAGCACCTGAATTACGTGAATGTCAGGTCCGCTCCGAGATAAAAACTAAAAAGAACTGTATATATACTGAATTTAGTGCCTTCAGCTAGGGAAACTATACAAAGAAGAGAAATAAAGAATTCACAGGTGCAGATCAGAATCAAAATAAACATAAGAAACCGCTGACCTATCAGCAGATGTCCACAAATGTGGACCAGATTGTGGTGCAGACCAATACCCCACAGTCGAGAATATCTCAGGTTCTGGATAAAAATTACCCAAGACCTACAATCAGAATGCAAGCGGGATTAGGCCTGCGATTTATGAGGATGCAACCCAAGACCAAAGAGTTAGATTACAGAGAATTCAAACTCAAAAGGATAATCATTAAATGTGTGCTTGGGTTTGACATCCTCAGAACAAATGTCGTAAGGGTCCTGGTTTGATGGTTTCAGCTTAATAGGAACCCTTCGACTCAATCTTCTACTTCCTCCGGAACTTGTTTCTCAGATCAAAATTTTCCGGCTCCTATCCTCCTCATTCAGCATGTCAAATTCCAAGACCTCTTGCATATTAATCACCCCATCTGAAATCTCCAAGTCTAAATGATGTAGCTGAATCAGAATTGACTTGGGTTTAATTATCTCAGAAACATAATCATCGATAAGCTCAACGGAGTGTAACTGACAATCAGGGCATTTGATTAAATCCTCCAGAAAATGTGATTCTGGATTCGTAATGTGAACCCTAATAAGATCAGTTTCTTCAATTATTGGGCTATCAATGATCTATCAGATTCCTCAAGCCCAATCATCTCACAAAAATCATATTCTGTAAACTCGCGTGAGACTTCGCAAATTGAATCTTCACCATCAGAATCAAAGAAATCAAGATCCGTATTAATGTGTCTCAAAATCATCTGTCTCTTTCTGGTCCATGGAGACATATGTTTCCTCGTACCCTGGCTCAGGGATCTCAGGTGAAAAAAATCAGATCTTCCTTAACCGGTTGCTTTAATTCAATCTGGTCAGCCTCGTAACACGTGTCCCCCCCAACAGGTGCTTGAGCAGGTTCTGAAATTGGCTCTCCTGAAGAGGGTTCATCTTTGAAATCATCTCATGATTGAATCAAAGCAACCATAAATCTCATCCTCAATTTCGCTAACTTCGCAAGTAGAAACTCACCTGGGTTCTTATCCTTAACATCCTAGAGCCAATCCAACAAATACTTATTCAAATCATCAATCACCTGAATCAGGGGCTCCAATCTCTCAATGCAAGGTATTGGCTAAACTTCTAACGATTGTATGATATTTCTCAAGTTAGCCAGAACCTTTGGGCGAGTTTGGGGTCAATGCAGGGGAATTAATGAATTGAGATTCGTTATACCCTTCCTGATAATAGGTCATTTTGGATTATTCAAAAGGTAGTGATAACCTAAAGGCAGTGTAATCAGAGGACGGGTAAGGATCAGTGTATCCTTCTTGATTGTAGATCGTATTAGGTTGTTCATGAAAGGATGACGATCTATAATCGATGTGGCTCTGAGAAGGATAGAAATCACAATCATAGTGTTCATGGTTAAACCCTAAGCACGGAGGTCCAGAACTGTATCCCCAATCCGAGTTATCCCAACTAACTGATGGTTGATTACAGTACAAGTCGGAATAATCGTCATGTTAAGGATAATTCAAAACAGGGGGGAAAGAGCAGGAATGCGTGTAATATGTGGAAGGATACATGAGAAATGGGTGGAAGAAAGGCATCCTACAATACAAACAATCAAACATGTCCTTAAGTGAGCTAGCCTACAGACGTACAGACTCCCAAAACCCATCTTGAGATAAAGGAACGATTTGATCTACTTCTATCTGTTCAATCCAACCAGTTAGAAGGAGGGACTGGGGAGAAGGTTCTCCCTTCGGCTTGCACCTCTGGTTCCTAGTGTATCCCCCAGCCACGATCATTTGATTCTACTCCCCTAGCTAGACATCAGATTGAATATTAGAAACAGACTAATCAAAAATAATCTCATTCTGGGCTCTGAAGAGCGAGTCAAATCCTTACGGCCAACGTCTACTCTATTTTATTTAGGGTTAGGTTTGAATGTACTTTGGAATGTGATGGGCCCTTTATCTGGGTTGTGCCCTTAATGATTGATTGATTTGTGTGTGTGCGCACAACCTGTGATTTTCAAGCAAGATTACTTTTGATGCGGTGAATTTTAGGGTTCAAATCTTGCTTAGTAGCTTTTAGGATTCAACTTTAGGTGTTTTCAAACAAGTTTTGTTGGCACACCAGGTTTTGAAAGCATAGGTGAAGATGTTTTCATTTAAAACTTAAAAGAATGTGCAATGCCTGGTAAATCCCTAAGAGTTGAACTTATGTGGCAGCTACTTGATGAGTTGATTTTAATTGAAGTGGTGCGGCCCAATCAACTCAAACAATTGGCCTATTGCACCACTTAATTAGGCACACAAGTGATTACCTAATCTGGTTTCTACTCAATTATGTGTTTGAATGTGTGTACCGGCTCCAAAGATCGATTTACTGGTTGAGTTTGAAAATCAAATGAGGTTGTGTACCTCTGTGAGATTTTTTTTCAATTTTCTTTTTAAATATGGAGGTTAGGGAGAGTATGGATGTCAAACAACAAACAATCTAACCTTAGAGTTTATAAGAGCACCTAGGTTGATTGATGTTTGTGTTATTATGTTGTGGAATGAAATTTAATAGGTGGGAGGTGGGGGAGAATTTAAAAAACCTTAAACAGCACTTTACTCCAATCTACCGCTTTTGCCCGTCTCAAAAGAGTACCTGCAATTACAATAAGAAAGGAGAGAAGTGAGGTAAATGATTCGTAAGTTAGAAAACGCGAAGAAAAAATCAAAGAGCGTCGCCTCCCCGACAACAACACCAAATGTTGAACGCTTCGAGTTGCTACGCTAACGTGTTCAGTTTTGAAAACCTGTCGTCGCAATATGAAAGCGAAGAACTCGTTTCAACAAATAAAATTTATACCGGAATGGAAATCCCGGGTCAAACACAAGGAGGTGGACGTTTCATTTAAAAACACGTGTTTGTTTTATTTATCATGAAGAAAATTAATTGTTACGAACGCGGCTTCAAGACGATTTTTAAGATGTCTGGGAGGTGGCCCAGACGTCTGACCAGACATCTGGAACCCCTTCCAGACATCTGGGATTCAATTTCTACGGCGTACGAGGTTACGTCTGCGCGCATGCTCGCGCAGACCTACAACCGCCACCCTCTTTCCTCTTTTTCCCTCTCTCCTCCTGCAGGCGCAGTGTTGCACTCTCTCTCTCTCCCCGCGTGGCCTTATAAGGCCCTCGCCCTCTCCCTCACTCTCATCTCCTCCGCTTCCTTCTTCTTCTTCCAGTCGGTGTGAGAGCGAGCGAACGGCGGTAGCAGCGGCCGCGGCAAGTGTGCGGGAGGAGGTGTTGTGTGAGGGAGGGGACGCTCGACCGTGAGGGCTCGAGCTTGCCGGGGCAGCTAGAGCCGGCCGACGGGGGAGCAGCGGGCGTGGAGTGTCGCTGGAGGGCTGCTGCAGCTCGAGCAGCAGGCGGACGGGGCGCGGCGCGGCCGTGCGTCGCCGGCGGAGAGCGAGTCGAGCTCTGATTCTGGAAGTTTTTCCAGAATCAGACGTCTGGGCTTCCAACCAGACGACGGTGAATACATCTGGAGGGCTGTCCAGACGTCTGGCAAGTAAGTTATTTCGCCCTTCTTCCTTTTTCGTACGTACGGCCATGCAGCCGTCCGCCGCGCCTTCGTCTACGACCCGTCATACTGAGAGCGAGGAGTGGATACTTGCAGGTTCTGATCGGAAGGGTGCGAGACTCGCCATCCAACGCGAATTGGACGTCTGGCCGCAGTGCCAGACGACGGAGAGGACTTCCAAACGTCCGGGTTGACCATCAGACGTCTAGGAATTAAGCCAGACGCCCCCGTAAGCTTCTGGACGTCTGAGGGACTACACAGAGCGAAGGTATCCTCTGAACCACCTTTTAAGACGTCTAGAAGAGGTTCCAGATGTCTGATTTTGGACTGTTTCGTCGTTTTCGACCCGTTTAGGCCCCGTTCGGAGTCCGTTTTTTGCGTTTCAAGTTGTGTTCTTTTCAGAATAAAATCTTCTACCCGTTTACAGTAATTATATACTGTTCTGAGAAACTCCTTGTGTTTGATCCTTGTGTTAGGACCCCCGTTCCATTGCAGTCTCGGGGATTGCGGAGGCGTGCGGGATTTCCGACCACGCCCCCAGTACTCCCGTTGTAGCTGGTAGAGTGGCTTGTAAAATTATTAACATAATTTGTTACAATTATGAAACAATTAATAGAACCTAGGGCAATGCATGAATCCTAGGAATGAGAAACCAGATTTAATGATAGATCCTAGGATATTGCATGAATCCTAGGAATGAGAAACTAGATTGAATGATAGATCCTAGGGTACGGCATGAATCCTAGGACTGGAAAACTAGTAATATGTATATAGATATTGCAGTCTTGGAAAAGTGGAAAGGAAATAATAGCTGCCTGTGAATTGATTTAACAGCTGCCTGTTATGAATAAATAAACATGATTGAGAACATAGGTTGCATGAACGTAAAACTGGAACGGTGAAACCTAAACATGCTGAGTAAAAGAGCTGGAACCCTACGGGGAATTTGGAGTAGAACTCCTAGAAAGAGAATGGAATGGATCTAAGAAAGAAAGACGTGGAGGTGTGTTGTCCCTTGGGCACGTAGTGCCAGGGGAAGCACCTGTTACCTGTTTAGTGCAGAGCGGAGCCAGCCGCCCCAGGGACCCGGGATTAGGTCGGCCACTTTGTACCGACTTTTGGCCCTCGTGTACACTGTACCAAAGAGAGCTACTAGTGTAGAGCGAGTACTAGCTACCCCACGGGCCCCGGGGTGCTGCTAGCTCACCTACACCGACTTGTTAGGCCCACTGGGCAAACCAGGGTAGTCAGGCTAGGGTGCGCGAACTGTGGAGGGGCAAGACCCCTGTTTGGTTACTGTGGAGGAGTTGGACCCCTGTTACTGAGAGGGCTCTGCCCTATACTGGTTCCGTGTTGTGCTTTGGGCGCACCCGTTAACGGAAACGACTGACCGCGTGCCAGTGCAGGGTAGCTACCCGTGTGTTTATCGCGCATGTCGTAGTCACCGTTACGTCTATCAGCGACCTTGGGGTGGTTAACTGAGAGTAGGATCACCACGGGGGACTCGTCCGGCCAGGAGAGCACCACGTGTTACTTCTACTTTTCAGAAAAGACTGCAATCAAAATCATTCCCACGAGGAACATTCGAGATCAAGTGAAGGATCTGAGAAATAAATAAATCGTGAAATAATAGAAAGACGTAAATAAAGAAAATGAAACAGCTACTGTACACTTTACTTCTTCTTTAGTTTAGCTGCCACTCTACTCAGCGTTTCACTGACGTGTTACACTCATTACCTTTCAGGACCAGGTGTTGAGCAGCCAGGGTCAGCAGCTGCAGAGGACGCTGGGCCGAGTAGGATCCAATAGAGTTACCGCAGTTCTTTTTGTACCCCTTTTGTTCCACTGTAGTGAGTAGTTCTTGTTACCCTCTGTACTTTTCTTTACTTGTAGTTCATGTTATGTTATAAATGTTGTTCTACTGTTGTGGTGGTACATGCTGTAGTAGTTCCTTTTCTTACGGCTGTATTTTTGTTACTGCTAGTTATATTCATGCTGAATGTGGTTTATTTTACTGCTCTTTTGGTTACTTCCTAGTTGGACGGCTAGGTCTTGGGATTAGTCGAGTCGGTACGGTTCTCGTGTCTCATAAGGACTCGGGAATCGGGTCGTTACATTAATTAATTAGAACTATCTATCTATTTACAATAAATAGAAGAGAGAGAGAATATTACAAACAGAAACCAAGAAGAGATGTAGAATGAACATGGAATTTCATCATCAGAAAGATTGTTCATTACACTAGAAAGCGGGAAAATGATTACACTAGAAAGCAGTAAATCTACTCTAGAAAGCAGTAAATCTATTCTAGAAAGCAGTAAAAAGAATGGAAAAAGAAATATCCTCCTCGACAGTCGCTTGGAGGACGAGCCGAACGGGACGACGCCTGGATGAAGGAGGACGAAGCGAAAGAACGGAAATGGGGCAACACGTTGTCGTCGTCGCGGGATCCACTTCCGAAAGGGGACGAAAAGTTGACTTTATCTCACGAGAAGCATCCCAGGTGTGGGACAAGCATCTCTTGAGCTTTGGAGAGGGACAGAAGAGAAGGAAGGGATGAGAATTTCGTACGAAGGGGGTCTCCTTTTATAGTTACAAGGAGTGGGGGCATTTTGGTCATTCCAATTTGAAAAACATTAATTCAGGACCTTTAGTGACGGATAAAACCGTCGCTAAAGGTCCGAACGTGGCCTTTGTGGGCGGCGCACGCGCCCGCTCACCTTCTCGCGCGTAACGCACGCGTATTTCTAGCTAATCTCAGCAGTCCGATCGTGAGATCGGACAGCTTAAATCACACTACCGCCAGCCTCCTTTGCGCGCCAGCCTGCGTGCGATTCCGCGTGGGCTGCAGCGTGCAATAGCGCATGTGCCCAATCGAGTGATCTGGGTCACTCACAGCCGATCAAGCGATCGAATTTAATCGTGCGCGCGTCGCAGATCGCGAGTCGAACTCACGTCCTGTGATCGCGCAACGACTCGCGACCGCTGTGCTGCGCGGTGGATTGTGTCACGCAGATGAAATCAGGCGCGCACATCCACAGTCGTTGGATGCACATCCAACGGTGGAGAAGCGACGCTCTGATTGAAGAAGAGAAGGTGCGGCAGGTGCTTCAGCCAGTTGGGCGGCTGAGATGGCACCACGTGGCGACATCTGAGCCGTCCATCTTCTGGATGATGTAGATGGTGTCACAGTTGTCAGATTGAGTCGATTTTCGCACCGTTAGGCTGCGATCGTTGATCCGAATCCATCCGTGCGGTCGGATTTTTCATTTGAAGTGTGAATTCACACCATCTTAGCCCTTGATCTTCTAGGGTTCCCCAGTCACTATCTGATGCTACAGATGTCTGATTAGGGCGATCTTGGAGTCGTTGAACTCCAATCGTCGCCTTGATCACATCTGTATAGTTGGATCTTCGATTCGAGACCCCGATAAAAATTTTTCCCTATCCATGAACATAAAAGGAGATAATTAACCTCCATTTTATTTAAACTACTCTAAATGCAAGATGATGCATGTTATGCAATATTTATAGCATGCAATGCAATCCTATGCTTAAGAACATGCATAAATAGACATCTTAAGTGGTGTAAACATGTTTACATCACCAGGATTTGTAAAATAAACACTCTAAGGATTTTACAGACCTTTGTGAAATAAATTTCATCTAGTTGTAATTGGTAACTAACATGGAATCATCATCATATAAAAATTATCTAAAAATTGATAATATTAAGGACAATATGAATACATGTTACTCCTGGCTTAAGGAGGTGGAATGATTAAATAGGACTGAATTTAACAAGAACAAAAGATACAGTTATATGGAAATAATCGATGCAACGGATATGTCGGGAAAATAAAAGGAATGAATAACTGGTTTTCAGCCCCGCTACTCATCGAGCTTTCGGCCGTAGCTTTAGGTCTTTTCAGACTGGGTTCAAGGGCTGGTTTAGGGAGTTACTAGCCTCCCTACGACTCCTTGGTTAGGCTTAGCGGCCGACTGGGATAGCGGATTCTCAAGGCTTGAGGTTTGGAGCTGTTGCTTTGGCCGGTGGGTGGGTCATTGGCTATCTGTGGTTCAACATGTGTAGCTAACATGTGTTCACGCCCTACTATGTAACTGCCAACCCTTTCCGCGATGACCCTAGGGTGACGGAGCGTGGTTACTCAATAAATATAAATAGCCCTCTCGGCCATGAGGGTGGCTTATATCGATTTTGCACCGCAGGAAGTTACACAAAATCATCTCATGCCCTGAGACGTCGATTGATAATTTATGAACCATAATAATTTAGGCTTCCAATGTGCCAAACAAAATCAGATAATGAGATGTCTAATAAATGAATAAATCAAATCTATAGAACCCATTTTCTCTTGTGCTTGGTTATTGTTGCACTCTGCTGTTATTGTTTCTACTCTACTCATTTTTTATTGACGTGTTTTGGGTTCCGTACTCAAGCGCACTTAGCAGTTCGCAAGGAGTGTTCCGTTGTACATCTCCTTGGACTTATATACTACGGTAAATCTTCTTGTTAGTATTCAATTTTTGTTCCTTTAAATTTTGCAATATGAATTGTTTGTTGGCTATGTTTATATTTTATGATTATGTGTTGGGTGACTGCAATATTGTGGGTGAGTTGCATTGGTTGTTAGCACACGACTACTCGGGTTTCAACAGTTGGCGAGACTTTGGTTGTCACAAAATAAATGTAACATAAATCCTCTAAAAATATTCTATGAGGATGAGAACAGTCAATTTGACAATCAGAGGATGTTTTGATCTAAAATAGAATTGTAGACAGAAATTTGATACAATTTGGGTTAAATTGTAAATTGACCATATAAATAATATCAAAATACAAAATTGAGGTTACCATTTGATTCACTATGTTCTAACTAAGCTACCATAAAAAGTTTGACCAATTTGGACCTCATTTGCATTTGCATTTTAGTCTCCAACTTTCAAAATATTTTCAATATGGTCCAAAACCATTGGTCCTTTTTCTCTTACATTTTGGTCCCTAAGCGTTTTCTTCCCCAACCAACCGTTGATCGCCATTGCCGACGGGATTCAAGCTCGGTTGGAGACCGCCTCAATCCTCGACCGCCTTCAACTCCTCGAGTAAAATCGTTCTCGTCGTTCTGCATCCAACAGCGGTCGTTCCATCGCCATTGATCGTCTCTGCCACCTGCGATCATCTGTAAAAGTTGGAACCGTTGATGCAAGTTGTTGCAAGCAAATCTTGCAACTTCCAGGCCCCGTTTGCTCTAGATTACAGCTATAAAGCTTCGCGTAGCCTCTCCAAATGTCTCGTCTCATCCTAGCACAAGAAACCACCTCCACCTTCTTTGCGCCATTGACGACGACCTGGAGTACCTTCGACCTCCATCTTCGTTGCTACTCGCTGTCAACCAAGCATCAAATCTTCTTCCCCACTCCTTGTCGGAACTTCCCGTCAAGCTTGGGCCTCTGAAACCATCTCATCTGCTCCAACCGCTTCCTCCTTCGTCACCGGTCCGCCTACCACAACCACCAATCTCCTCGCCTCTGTTTCTCCACTAAACTTAGGGTTAATCTTCCCCCTCTAGTCCTCTATCTCCTCAATTTCCTCTTTCGACATCATTTTCACCTTCACCGACCACCACCACTTGGAACTCCGACAAGCTTCATCGCCACGCCTCCACACACAGACAACCACCCAATAGACTTAAGTCTTTGCTTTGGGGCTTGATGGTAACACCATCATGAGCCATAACTATCTTTAATTAGTCAAAATCAAAAGACAAAAGCTCCTACATAATCTCCTGAAGACCGTAATTCCATGCAAATCCACTCTGAGAAGAAACTATTAAAACAAGGTTAAATCTGTAATTTTAACATCACACCATAAATGTAGAATAACCAGAAGATTTTTCAGGGGTTAATTGAAAGCCAAATAAGCATTAAAGTCTAAAGAGTAGGTCTACACAAATAGAAACGGAGTTTCACATGTTTCGAGAACCAAATTAGAACACAAGATCCTAATTTTAGACCCACTTGAATTAAAGAGGTTCTGGTCAGGATAAAATTCATCTAAACCTCCTAAAATTCATAGAAGAATTTTCTGAGAGATTTAGTATCCTTAATTTGACCATCTGAACCCAATTTGACCTTGAACAGAGTCTCATACGAGATTTTACCCTAACTTGGGCTTCTGTGCAAATTACCCAGTCAAACATGGTCAAAACTCAAATCCAAGTTTACCATCAGATTCCTTAGGTCCAAATTAAGCTAAGGCCAAAATTTGGGCTCAATTAAAATCCATCTTAACTTAGCTTGCATTTCAGTCCATTAAATCTCTATTCCTCTCAAACAAGCCTCTAACTTTCGAATTATTTTCAGAAAGCCCTTTAACTTCTTTATCTTCTTCACAGATAGGTCCCTGCCACCATTAGAGGTCAGTCGACCTAAGCTCTGACTTTGACCGCCTCGAAACCCAATCAAATTATCAACAAATTTGGTGGGATTGATGTTCACACAGTAGCAAATCACATGAATGTGATCTTGGGCTCTGATTCACGGCAGAGGGACCATGCGAACCCACAAAAATTGTGGGATCCGTTGCTTCCAAACCAAGGTCCAATTGAGCCTCTTTCTTCATTTAGAGCTCGATTATGAACTCTATATAAGCTCTAGCTCCTCAGGCCTTCTTCCTTAGCTAGGTTACAAGGCCAAATCCCTCTTCTTCTTCTCCCTTTGGCCTACTCCGACTTGCTCCTGTGAGCTTTCTCCCCTGTCTTCCTACGGCCTCCCAACGGCCAAATTGGGAGCGCCATGACCTTCCTCTCCTTCGTCCGCTCCTCGATGGCCAACTCAGGAGCCGCTTCAACCCCTTCTTCCTCGTCATTCCCTCTACGAAGCTCTCTTCATCTCCGGCATCGGCCAATCATAGCCAGAGCCAAATCCTCCCTATTTCATCCGTAGCCTAGGTTCCCTCTCTTCCTCGCCCTATCTACTTCACTCTCATCTATTTAGATCTTAGGTTCGACCCCAAAATCACCCTCGATCCCATTGTCTTCCCTACACCCGGCAACGCCTCCGGCGAAGTCATGTCGCCGCCAACTCCACCAAAACACCCATAACTGTTGAATCATATTGATTGGGGATTCAGATTATCGTCGTCATAGTGCAAACCCTCAATCTATCGTCAACAGATATAATTTATAACTCGAATATTTAAAGTGAAGTCCAAAGTCGAACACAAGGAGCAAATATGAAATTCACGTACTAATATTTAATTGCATACAAATGAGCACAATAATCAAAGCACAAAAGAAATATTCAGTGAATAATATCTACTCAAATTGATATTCAATGACAGGTATGAGTATTTCAGTTTAATGTGACAAAAAAAAGTCTAAGACAAAATAATGGTGATTTAGATCGCCAATTATTAGTCTTAAGCATATATATATCAATTACTCAATAATATCAAATAAATGAACAGTGGCTTGAACCACTTAAGCCAAATTCCACGCAAGCAAATGTATCCACAGTACTGCTCTCAAAGCCTTATCAGACTTTTCCTTCTCAAATCAGACGACTTAAACGTCAGCCTGCTACAGTGTCTTCTCTTCTTCTTCTTCAGGCTTTCTTCTTCCTCAGAGCACAAGGGCTCTCTCACGGCTAAGTGTTGAGCATATACACAGAGAAGCAAACCCCCCCCCACTCTCTTTCTCTTTTTCCTTTTCTCCTTTCCCCCTTCTTAGATAATCAGGCTCATTATTGGGTAAACGGATCCATGGATTTGGCCAAACTCGTGTGCGTGTGCACGGGCGAGGCGTGAAGGCTCAAGGAGGCGCGTGTGTGGGGGACCTCACCCCCCGTGTGCTTGAGGCGATAAGCCAATTGCACAAAATCAATTTATGTTCCTGATGCCTCTTTATCCCACACGATGTGGGCTATCTCTAGGCCTTTCCTCGCACAGCAGCAACAGAGGGTTGCTGCTTCAATTCTAGCTGCTGAGGCGATCTTGTTGTTCAATTGAAGGCATGGGAGGATGCCTAGGGCAATTCCGCGCTGCCTGGAGGTGAAGTCGACGATGAATATGGCCGGAGAGCAGCAGCTGGAGCCGGAGAAGACGGTGGCAACAGTGGTGCTCCGACAAACCCTGAAATCATGAATACGGACTCGAAAGCCCCAGACAGATGGTTCAAGAGCTTCGCCAGATGATGGCGAAGGTGGTGGAGGCGGTCTCGTGGTCTATGGGTGCGTGTGGTGGTCGGCGGAAGTCAGGGAAGGTGATGATGAGGTGTGGTGTTCAATGGGGGTTTTAAGAGCATAGATGATGAAATAAGGGGAGTGTTTTGTTGGTGGAGGAACGGCGATGGTAATAGAGTCGATGGCAAGGCAAACGATGGACTGTGGAGGTGTGGAAGCCTCGTCGGAGATGTGGCCAGACGTAGGGACGAAGGTGGCTAGCGATGGAGTTGAGGGTCGAAACAAAGTTTAAAAGAGAGGGAAAGAACCTATGGAGCTAAAGGAACCTAATTAACTTAATCTAACCAGAGGAAAGGGACGGAGAGGCGTCGGCTTTGATTGGCTGACGTCGGAGAAGGTGAAGTCTCCGGTGGTGAAGGAGCGGTGAGGAAGACGAGGAAAAAGACGTCTACTGGTATCGCGAGACGTGGAAGAACACGAGGAAGAAGAATCCGCTAGCTATTGTCTGTGATGGCAGACGAGGAGGTCAGTCGAAGGAGCTCGTTGGAGTTGGTGGAGGCAGAGGTCGGGGAAAAGGGAAGAAGGGGGATCCGAGCTCCAAACCAAGCTAAGGAGCACGGTTTGTCCTTAGGGGGTCTTTTATAGTTCTTAAATGGTAGTTCCAAGCTTGGAAACCAATCTTGGAAGCTGGGTAACTTCATGCAAAAGGAAACTTGAATCTTTGAAAGGTTCGCATGAGGATTTGGGCATAAATCAGAGCCCAATGAGTGGCTTAGATTGAATGGGATTCTCTCAGGAGTTCTTCCAATTTTGGAAGGGAACGAGCGTGAAATCAGGGAGAAATCGTTGATTGAAGTTTGCCAAAGTTGGTGGCTCCTCCGCGATAATGGAGGAGGGACCTGATTGCAAAGAAGATGACAAAAGCTAGGGATTGTTCGCAAATAATTCGAAGCTTAGGGGCATGTGTGTGAGAAAAAGAGTCAGACTGGACTGAATTTCAAACTAGGTCAGGATGATCTCTGATTGGGCCCAAATTTTGGTACATGCCTAATTTGGAGCCAAGAAATATGATGGTGAAGTCAACTTTTGGTTTTGACCAAGTTTGAATAGGTAATTTACGTAGAACCTAAATTAAGGCAACTTTCTGTCTGAGACTCTATTTTAGGTCAAAATGGGTTCTAATGGTCAAATCAAGGGTACCAAACCTTATATAATATTTTTATATGAATTTTAGAAGGTTTAGGTAAATTTTGTCCTAACCGAAACCTTGGTTAATTAAGTAGGTCTGAAATTAAAGTTTCAGATGATCATTAATTCTCGAAATGCGTAAAACCTATTTCTGTTTGCACGGACCCACTCATTAGACTTTTATGAACATTTGACCTTTAATAAACCTCTGGGAAAACCCTCGGTTGTTCTTCTCCTATACTACAACTCAAATACATTTTTTAAGAGACGACTCAAACGCATGCAATAAGGCTTCACCCTGAAACTTTTGCACCTAACACGAGGTCAAATGACCTCCTATTTTGCCTGCAAGTCTTCACTGAAGCAGCGCCTTCATCCCCAACTCCGGCCGCTCCCTCCGCCACCGCCGCTTCATCAATCATCGATCCACCGTCACCACCAAGTCAACAAGCACCCAGAGACCGTCTCCTCCATTCGCCGACCCAATCTAACGAGTGGATTACAAGGCCGACCAACCTCTAGCGAACCATGTCGGTCTTGAAGAAGAAAAGGGGTGAGGGACCTATTTGCAAGAAAAGGACCAAACTCTGAAGGTTCCTAAGAACCCAATCATAATTTGAAGGGACCAAAGTGAAACAATGTAAGGACAGATCCGAAAATCTTATTGATTCTTGTTTGTCTAATATGAGTGAATTTTAATGCAATAACTTGTCAAATATTTCTGTTAAAACTCACTTAGTGTCTAATTTAATGCATATATGATATCATTGATTAATAATATTTATTGAGCTTTTAACAAATATTTCCTACACTCCATACAGTTTCTACATTCTATAATCCGAGTGCCACGGTGGTTTTGTTTAATTTTCCTAATTCCATCCATAAGTTCACCAAATCATCTGAATGACAATTAAATAGTGATATTCAGGTATTTTTTGCTCCTAGAGATGACTCAAATTTTTTCTGTTAATTCAAAAATTAAAATTTTAAATAATAATTCACTTTAATTATTTATACTACGACACATGATTATAAAATCCGATGGAAGCTCATTAACATGCAATTACATGTGTGACCTCGACATATTTGAATTTGTTAGATCTAGACACGTTTGCATTGCACTTTCTCATAGTTTGTGTATTGCGTAAGTGGCAATAACAAGTATGTGTGTTTTACACATTTATAATGAACGAGAACGTTTCCATTAAAGTCTAAAGTGATCCAACAGTTTCTCATTTATTTCCTTTGGATTGCATTTGACAGTGGAATATACTACAACAAAAATAATCTAATGCTACACGTTCAAATGTTATCTTAGGTAATATATGATGACATTTCAATGTCATCTTAGGTTTGCTTTGACAACGTTTAAATGCCATCCAAAGAACTTTAAACTGATGTTAATAGATTTTTGTTAATTAGTAAAAATTTTAAAGAACATTTAAACCTCGCCATCATAAGTTTTATAGACAATATTTATTTAACATTAGCTTAAATATTTTATGTAACATTTGATGGTCAATGTCAATACCTAAGATAATGCACTTATCGTGACGTTTATTGCGATGCTTTGTTAATGGCTACAAAAATTTAGAATGACATTTACTTCACTTACACCAACGTTAAATAAATATCAGCAAAATTTTAATGTGATGTATATTAATATACTTGTATTATTTATATTTATACATGTATCATACAGAATTGAAAATTTTAACATAAATCTTCACATAGTTAAGTTACAACATAGAATTTTTTAAGGTGAAAAAGGTAGCATAGCTGGTATCATCCTTTTGGCTCGTCACCCGCTTCGGGTTGGTCCCTAAAGAAAAAAGTTACAGTAAAGAATTTTTTATTTTTCATCCAAGTGCTCGAAGAGCAAACGCATTTTCCTTTGAATAATATGCAAACTAGTTAGCCAGCTAATTATGTCATTTGTGCCTTCCACCAGCTTTAGCATAAATCTAGTGCAATTTTCAAGCACATGTGACATCTAGAAGATCAATGACGGGATTCCTATTTTTCTATTTGGTTTTTAATATTTGATTGGATGTAAAACTTTAAAGAGGCAATAGAATCTTAATTCAAATTATTCGTGAAGTAGTCTATTTTTTTTAGAAGAGTTAACTTTACTTGATCAAATGGGTAGAGGAGCATACATCTATCTTTCCAGGCACATCGAAGGACATACCAGAGGGAAAGACATAAAAAAACAACAAAAAGACCAAAACAGCCAAGGGCCAATGTCAAGCTCACCATACATGTCAACATATCATAGAAATCAATCCACAACATCAAACAAAATATTGACAAAGAGGTAACTCGAGGCTGGGTACCTTGCTAGAAAAAATAACTTGTTAGTGTAGAGTAAGGCTAGGAATTCAGGAGGCAAAGTCCCTAACCTTTAACTGAATAGTGAACACAACTTTAGACCTTTTCATTCGCATTGTCTACAACAAGGTGTCCAACACTTCATAGAAACAAGATATAAGGAGTGGTTAAGGGTTCAATATGAGTGAGGCCCCTAACTCTTGGGGGTAGACGGCTTACTGAAATCGATGTAGGAGCATAATTAGGGGCTATAATAGCTGCATGTGTATATCTTAACACAAGCTCCACAATTAATTTACAATCTTATGCACAAAATGAAAAGATGCAATAAGATTTTTATATCGCTGAATAGTAGGATCACATACCTGAGTGTGCCAAGGTAGTGGGAGGGGCATTTGCCACCAAAAAAAGGATCGAGGAAGTGGTATCAATATGCACCAGTTGAAGATTGTGCTACATGGAATAATGTAGAACCATGGAAAGGGCCTGTAACTCCATCATGAGGAACAAAGCAGCCAAACAAGGTCCCCACCTAGTAGAAATGAAATAATCAATTGCATCACAATAATCCAGGCCCCATAATTCATGATTCCAATAGCACAACACATATAATTAACATTGAAGCCATCAATAGGACGAGTCCAGTGGAGGCAAAAAATGCAGCGAGCAGTTATAACCCAGGATCTCATATCAAAGTTGTACCATAATAATTTTGAAATGCCCTTTCCAAATATCAAGTTTGATATTATCATTTTTGGAGTGGTTTCATATGGTCTAAGTAGTATAAATGATAAAAACCACAATCATTTAAGCATTCTTAAGGTGAAAGGAGCTAGGGGATTGGCAATTGAAGAGCTTGGCTATATCCTCGTGAAGGGGATGAGGAAGATACGCTTTGGACCCAACCCAATAACAAACAAAGTTTGAAAAGTCTACTTTGTGGGAAGAGGTGTTGAGAAGACTCAATTCGGAGGTTATTAGGGCAACAATAACAACAAGAAGTGAGGGGATATCCCTAGACCTAACCAAATCGTCGATGGGAAGACTTTTGTGGAGAAATCTCCATAGGAGAATAGTAAGGTTCATAGTAAGAGAGAGTTTTCAGATACTTTTGCCCCAGGCACACAAAGGAGAAAGTTGTCCAAAGAGCTTATATGCAGAAGAGGTAGTGAAAGAACCTTCTAGTGATGAGTTGTTGATGAGGGTAAGGAGGTTGAGTTGGGAAGCCATGGTGTCAGGGAGAAATTCTCAAAGAGGAAAGTCCTGCAACGAGCTGAAAATCTCTTTAATGGTACACCAAGGAGGGGACAGACCAGTAGGGAGCATCTATCTGAGGGGAATCCCCAATCTAGTGGTCCATCCAAAAGTTGATGTAGATGGCAACCCTCAAACTAAATGGAAGGTTCAAAGCTGCTGGGGAGGCGTGGTACAAGACTATGATCGCTAATGGTGACTACGTAGAGTTCGAGAACTTCTCTAAATGGTTGGGAGTTACCCAATAAACTATTTTAAAGACTTCTAAAGATTTAGTTTGGTGCAAGTTTAGACATGGAACGTAATTTTTGCCCTATCATTTTGTTTTGATGTAGTTGAGAATCGATTGATTCTAAAAAAAAAAAAATATCTAAACGGAAGGTGGATATAGGCCTTATCTCCAAGGAAATCGTACAAACTTTGCATCAACTTAGAGTAGGGGATGATAAGAAAGGTGATTCGCTACATTCTTTTCATTTTAAGAGCAAGGAAAAAGGCTTACAAGTTGGGCACCCCAAGTTCACCAAAATCTTTTTTGTTTACAAATTTTAACCCATAAGATCCAATGGGCAAATAATCCATATCTAGAATTTTCGCCTAAAATATTAGCGAGAGCAAGGTTCAGATAGTTCATTTTTTTTTTCCAAAAGTAATTCGTCCGTTTCTCCCAGATGCCAGAGGAGGCATGGCCCCCTTACATATCACCAAAATAAGGAAATAACCAAAAAAAAGAAAAAAAACTAAGAGCAAGAGAGTTCTAGGATCCACCAATACCCAACTAAAATTGCACATTTCTGAACATTGCCTCTGCAAATCAAACTTAACAACCTAAACTAACAAAAAGATTTGGATGGATTTCTAACAAAAGTACAAGAAAAAGTTCTAATTGAGTGATGGAACCATTCAAAATGAATGCTAGGGACCCAAAATAGATACTTTAATATCTTGAAAAGATAACCTACATGTGCAGGGCTGTGAGGAAAAGTTTGACTAACGACCTCTACCATGTCCCAAAGACCTCCCCATAGTTAACTTCTTTGGTTTAACCCTGGGAGTTTCCTCATCCAAGAATGTCTCAAGGTTCAGGCTGTCGGGAAGGATGTAATATCAAATATTGTTTCCTCTTACACTAAGATGATCGAGGCTCACTAGGTTCTTACCCTTTAATGCCAGTTTTACGGTCTTCAAGTGAGTGTTCATACTTATATCCACACCTGTGATGGTTCCGTGGACTTCGGTGTCATTCTTCAACTCGATCGAGACAATCTCGTTGTTGAGCTTCATCAAAAACCTGACGAGCTTCATCGTTGCCCATTGATTCCAAAAATTAAGGAAAGGGAACGGGCCGAAGGGTGTTAGCCCTACTCGAGGGAGCAACATGGTCCGGAGACGAGAACCTTCTCCACACAAGATAGTTCATGTATTATTAATAAATAGGGTTATATTGATGGAAGGACATGTATACTTCAAATGAGCAACTACGTTTACACTCTCAAGAACAGAGCAACCACTGTAATCATACGAACAAAAGTTGGACTTAAAGTTTAGCCTCAAAGGATTAACATATGTTGTATTCGTGACAGAATCATGATATGTTGTAATCTAGCACCAAGATTTACAATAGCCCATGCATTTACACAAAATTACTTAAATAGCAACATCTCAGTTAACCATACCAATGCATTCATACGTAACATATTTACAAATGAAAAACATAGGAACATAGGAAAAATAGCTGTAATTGGATACCCAATTCCACGCTCAAGTAGGCCCTTACCTCTACCCTTTAACATATGGGTAGAGGTCGTGATTATCTTCCGGAGAAATTGCCTCCACACTGAACGATGAGCAGTCAATCCCACACTGCTCCATCGGGGACGGGAACGACATCATTGCATCATCACCTTCCGCCACCACCGTCGCCAACGCTGCTCCAGAATCGGACCCCGGCGGCGCGACGGTCAATAGCAAGTCGCCTTCGAGAACCTGCATCACCTGCCTCATGCTCGGCCTCGACGCGGGCACCTCGTGAGCACAAGACGCCAAGCTTCAACAGCTTCTCCGCTTCCGCGGTGGAGTAGTCACAGCCAAGCCGAGGGTCAACGGCCGCCAGTATTCTCTCCTTCCTCCGAAGCTCCAAGACCGTGTCCACGAGGAATTGCTCCATGAACATCGGACGCTTGCCACAAACGACCTCCAGCAAGAAGACGCCAAAGGCGTAAACGTCGGTAAAGGTGGTTGCCTTGCCGGTCCTCGCCATCTCCGGAGCGATATAACTATAAGAGATAAGAGACACACACACATGTAAGGACATGTATGTCAAGGAGATTTGTATCACATGCATATACATACCTATACTGCCAACATGTACACATGCATGCATGTGTGTGTGTACGTGCATGTGTGTGTGTATATATATATATATATTTATTTATTTATTTATTTATTTATATTTCGACGTACCGAAGTGTGCCAACAACACGAGTGGTCTGCTGCTGAACATTCCCACGATCCAAGATCTTGGCAAGGCCAAAGTCCCCCAAGCGGCCGTTGTAGTCGGCATCGAGGAGAACGTTGCTAGACTTGACATCCCTATGGACCACCACCTGCTCCCACCCCTCGTGTAGATAACATAAACCCTCAGCCACCCCTCTGGCCACGTTAAACCTCTGCTCCCAACTTAACGTCCGCCCCTCTGATCCGTGGAGGAGCTTGTCTAGGCTCCCATGCTCCATGTATTCGTATACCAACAAGAGCTCCCATTTTCTCCTGTCATGCAAATGGTTATATAGCTGCTTTCCTTATTTATATCTAATTAACTTATTGGGCTTCCCAAAATTTGAGTGGGCCCAACGTGATTAATTTTCAGGACATCCATGATTTTGTTTTCCCTCTCATAACCGCGAAATGGTTTGTACGACAAATGCTTGTTAATTAAGCACCCGAATAGTGGTGATTTTACCTTGTTCTGTGATAAGCTAGTTCAGATCTTACTGGGCCATGTTGGCTTTAGGCATTCACAAATTATCTGAATAGAATGGCACCGTTCATTTTGCAGTAAAAAATCTTGAAAGTACAAATAAAAAAAATCTTGTCAATTATACATTCAGATACTCTTTAATTGATGTGATTGTTGGAGGTTTCGATTTAATTAAAATCTTAAAAAAAAAAATCATCTCAAAATCATACCCCAAAGCAGTACCCTCAATGAAGCAATTTCCTACGAACAAGTAAACCTAACAATCCAAGAGTCCATTCTCCCCTGGCTAAATTGTAAATCTTCAAACTTTTGAAATCCTTCTTTTGTTTCGCTGAGGAAACCCAACTTCGGAAAACTAGCTACTTGGAAATACCAGAACAATAATCGAGAAAGAAAAGAACATATCATCAGAGACATAAACTGGAGTTGTATATTTATTTATAGCAAACACATGTAATTAATCTAATCGTCATATATAGTCAATCTCGAATAGATGTGGAAAATGATACATTGTTTCAAAATACTGACATGAATCCCCAAGCACGTACCTGCAGTACCCAATGAGCTGGACGAGGTTCCTGTGCCTCAACCGAGCCATACTGGTGATCTCCGCCACGAACTCTCTCACCCCTTGAGACGAATCATGCGAGATCTTCTTCACTGCCACTTGAGCATGCGACCTGGGCAGTGTCCCCTTGTAGACGCGACCGAACCCGCCGGCACCCAATAGATTCTCCTCCTTGAAGCCCTCGGTTGCCTTGTAGAGGTCCTTGTAGGAGATCCTATTAGGACCATATAAGAGCTCATCATCCTCTATGAGCTCCGCAAACCTACGCTTTCTCCTTACCCAATACGTGATTCCACCGATACAAAGCAAGATCAAACCCAATGCACTGATTACCAAAGCAAAGATAGCTGTTGTGGTCGATTTGGGCCGACTAGTTCCATGCGGCACCATCGGCAAATCACTGAGGTCAAGTGGTCGATGTGGTTCTCCATCCATGCTAAAGTTCCACCCGAGCACATAGTGATATCCGTGGGCTCCACCAGTGGTGGCGGAGAAGCCCGCGTACGTTTCATCGGTGAGAATGGATGAGAGGTTGACCTTCGACGAGAGAAGAGGAGTTTGAGGTTTGGGCACGCTTAGAGGAGCCAATGTGACCTGGACCATGTTATTGGAAGCGTTGTACTCGATCCAGACCAGATTGTTCTCCCCACTGTGCAGATGTGGGACTATCCCACGAGCTCTTCTATTGCGAAGCAACAACTAGTGCATGATGTTGCAATTGCTGCTGAAGCTGTGGTTGCTTGTTCAATTGAGGGCCAGGAAACCCTCCTCAAGTGCACCCACACTTATTGAGAACTGGGTCGAGGCTAATGGAGGTTGGTAGATGTGAGACAGCACTGGAGATGGAGGTAGTGAAGGCGAAGGCGCAATGAATCGAAAAACATAAAGCATGGGCTCTAGGCCCCAATTAAAACGTTCAATATGGTCGTCGTGAAGTGAGGAGTTCAATGGCAGTGTTCTCGTGGTGATTGGTCTAAGGTGGCATGGCGAAGTCGGTGAAGGTGGACGGTGATGGGTTTGTCCGAGGGAGGTCTTGAGTGGATGGTTGATGAAATTTATAGAGGGCTTTTGTGTGGGAAGGTGAGGCAGAGGTCGTGGGCTTTTCGGCGAGGCATTTGGAGGTGTAGAGAGTGCGAAGGACTTCGTCGGAGGTTCAGCCAGAGCGGAGGACGAAGGTGGGTTGCGTGTAAGTCGAGGATTATTTTTGGGTTTTTAATAGTGGAAACTAACCTAAGGACCTAACTAAACCTAACTAACCTACTCTAACGGTCGAAGGGCGTAGGATTGGCACTGGTTGTGGCTCACTGACACCGTGGAAGAGAAGCCTTCGGTGATAGGAGCGGCGAGGAAAGGAGGGAGACGGCATTTGCCGGTGTTGCAAGATGCAGAGGAAGGAGAGGAAGATGATCCCACCTACTATCGTCCGTAAGGGTGGACGAAGAAGGTAGACAGAGGTGCTCGCTGGAGCTCATGGAGGAGGAGGTCAGGGAGAAGCGAAGAAGGTAGAATTGACCTCCAAACCAAGTTGGGGAGTTTGACCGTGCATCAAGGGTCTTTTTATATGCCATAGAAGGTCCTTCCAAGCTTGGAAACCAAGCTTGGAATCTTGGGGCTTACACACAAGTAGGATACCCATTCCTTCAAAACGTTTGCATCACCTTTTGGGAAGGAACCGGAGCCTCATGTATGGCTCAAATGGAAGGTAACTTCCTCAAGAATCCCCCTTTCTATTTTAGGAGAGATTGCTTGAGAATCAAGCAAGAAAATCTTACTCGAATCTCCCCTGTGCTTAGTGTGTTCACACCAATGGCGGTAGGGACCTGAACATGAAGAAGGTGATAAATCTAGGGGGCTTTTTGCAAAGAATTTCAAAAGCTGAGGGGTTAAGTGAGAGAGAGAGTCCGACTAAACCAAATTACAAACTAAGTCAAGATAATATCTGATTAGGTTCAAATTTTGATACAAATCTAATTTGGACCCAAGGAATCTGATGGTGAAGTCAGATTTAGGTTTTGACCAAGTTTGACTAGGGAAATTGTGTAGAAACCCAAATTAAGGTAATTGTCTGTCTGAGATTTTGTTTTAAGTCAAAATGAGTTCTGAAGGTCAATTCAAGGATACCAATCCTTAGGAATATTTTTCTATGATTTTTAGAGGGTTTAGGTAAATTTTATCCTAACCAAAATCTCAGTTAATTATGCGAGTCTATTTTTAGGGTTTCAGATGTTATTTAATTCTCGAAACGCATGAAAATTCGTTTCTATCTGCATAAACTCACGTATTAGACATTTATGACCATTTAACCTTTAATTAACCCCTGAGAAACCCCATGATTGTTCTGCAATTAGGATATACTGTTAAAACTGCATATTTACCCCTATTTTAGTGTATCTCTCAAAAAGGATGTGTAGTGAATTATGATCCTCTGGCGGTTATGTAGAAGCATTTATCCATTGATTGTGAATAAATAAAGTTAGATATGGCTGATGATGATGTTATTATCATACCTCCATGCTTAACTTTTGCTATTCCCTTAGCAAAATCTTATGGAATTAACTCAAATTCTAGACCATGCCTTTTAATGCTCAGATCTCTTATGTGTGCTTTCTTTTGTAGTTTAGGTCAGAATGCTAACAATAGGCCTAGAGATACTTTAGTACCAACAAAGATTCATACCTGATCAGCTTTATCCTTAGTCTGCCGCGAAGGTTTCTAAAGCCTACAGGATCTATCTGAGGTTTATTGAACTCCACGGTTAAAGCACCCATCTTTAAAACATAGTTAGTTCAGGCTTAGTTCGCAGTACATTTTTGTAAGAGAGAGGGATAGAAGAATTTTTGCATTTTTTGGAGAGTTCTCTCTTTTTCTTTTCTTTATTTCTAGTTGTGGATTGGCTCAAAAACACGGTCTGTATCGGATCCCTAGTCCCCACCATCAATCCTCGTAGGGTCCCTAGCAATTAATGCTTCAAGATAGCATCACTCATGGCAACCCCCAAAATCCTAGCCTTCGACACTTCGAGATAGTATCGCCGATGGCATTCTGTAGCTAAATTCAGGATCTCGCAATCGACATTTTGGGATAATCCCATCCATGGCACCTGAACCAGTACAAGATGCTTACGTGTCCCTGGTAGGATATTTAGATATCTTAAGAGACAAGCACCAAGGAGACAGTATGCTATTGCACATCTTCGAGGGAAATTCTCCGCCTCTCTACATCGTGAACTCGACCAAATCAACCTGTGTCTTCAAACTACTCCTAATCTAGGAAACTCTTTTAGAACAACATTAACGCTTTTACGTGATTTTGATAATTAAACGCATTAAACCAGACTGTGTGTGAATTAGGATGCTTAGGTTGCCGAGCCTTGCAAACCAAAGGTCAGTTAACGAGGTCGAATAATCCCTAAGCCTTAGACTTAATACTTAAGCTTCGCATTTCCTCAACCTCTTGAAAATCATCCGAATCTTAACAGATACGTGAATTTTTTAGCCTAAAACAAGTCCAAGAGGTTTAAGATCAGTACTCATACTAATCTCTATGTCTCTTAGCACTTTTGACTTTTATTTTCTTTTAATTTAGTCGAGAACTAAGTAGATTCCTTAATCTTTTACTAATGACTAATTCTTTTTATCTCAAATTGTTATTCCTTTTTGACATTTAAAATCACCTCCTCTCTTCTTCCTCAAGAATGATATGCAATTTAATTCTCAAAATTTCCTCCCCTTTCCATTTTTTATTCTTTTTCAAAATTTTTATTTTTTGATTTTTTGGAACATGTATTTTTTTGTGAGAACCTTTTAGAAACTTGAATTTTTGTGTTTGCACTTTAACCCCTCTCCCATGTTTAAATTTTACAATGTCCTCATTGTAAACTGGGGAGTATGAAATTAGCTGGGTTCACTGGTTAGAACAAGGTCAATGGGTGGGTGAATAGGTTGGGATGACTTGCAGACGATTTTAAGCTCTGGTACGAATACCAAAGGTGGAGTCAATTGTTCTAAAATTGAACTCAAAGTACAGTAGACATGAAGTACAAAAGGATAATCAGAAGGACCTCAGGTTTTTGGAATGGTAAGTTACTTCCCGTTAAGCGCTAAATTAAATGCCTTCAGCCGAGCAGAAATGATCATGGAGAAGGAGTGGTCAAATCAGATAAGTTTTGTAGAACAAGCACCTTGATCAATAGCATGGTTGGCCCAACCAGGTGCTTGTTCTGATCGATAGGTTGATGATGCAGCTCAAAACCAATCAGTCTGGTGGGTTGATAGATGTGGATCAAAAGATGAGGTGCCACCAGAGATTTTGAAACTCAGAAGGATGTGAAAATGAGAATTTAGGGTTTGGCTGAGGTGATTCAGCCTAGTCAGAGTAAGGATCCTCAAATGCAAAAGAGTCTGTGGAGGATGTAGGAACCCTACGAGAGTAATCAGAGAAGGATGGGGCGTGATTTGTAGTCTGCTCGATATCCGAAACCCAATTAAAATGTGGAGGAGAATCATGTGCAACCGGATCATCTAGAGGAGTATCAGAGTAAAAATTGAGTCCGATGGCAAGTCGGGGTTGAGAATGGGTTTTGGAAGGCTCTGTATGTGCTGTTAAAGATATGCCTTTGAACATAACCCCTTGCCCCGATGGTTTCAACACTAAATTCTTTGTGGGGTTGTAGGATATTGTTAAATCAGACATTATTGCTGTTGTTTTGGCCTTCTTCTCCATGGAACCTCTTCCTAGAGCTTTCAATATGACCTTCATTTCCCTGATCCCTAAAAAGTAGCATGCCCATGATCTTGCCGATTTCAGACCAATTAGTCCCTGTAACGTGCTCTATAAAATTGTCTTCGGAATCTCGCCTCCCGGTTGGCCTCCCTTCTCCCCAAGATCATTTCTCCCAAGAAAGCCGATTTCATTAAGGGTCGATCTAACTTTGACCATATTGCCACCACATCAGAACTCTCCCAACATATTGATCGTAAAGTTTTTCGGTCAAATGTGATCTTTCAGCTTGACCTTGAAAAAGCCTATGACAGGGTGGAGTGGGACAGTCTTGTATTACATTCTGCTCAAATTTGATTTCTCCTCCTGCTTTGTCAACCTTGTTAAAAGGTGTGTGAATCATCATGGCTCCTCTATCCTGATCGATGGCTCCTCTACCTCCTTCTTTGAGGTTTCTAGGGGCCTTCGTCAAGGGGACCCCCTCTCTCCGTTACTCTTCAACATCTGTATGGAACCCTTTATTTGGGGGCTTAAGGAGCTCGTCTTTCTTAAGAAGATCAGCCCCTTCTCTATTAAGCATGGGATTAGCCCTCCTATTGCCCTCCTTTATGCCATGACATCATCATTTTCACACATGGAAACCTTAAGGCCATCTCTAATCTGGTTCATTTTATCAAAAACTTCAAGTCTACCTCTGGCCACTCTGTCAACCTTAGTAAAAGTTTCTGTTATATGGGCAAGTTCCATCCTGCTGGTAGGTTGACCTCTATCCTCCAAATCGCTGGGTATCAGCTTGGGATTTTTCCTTTCAAGTACCTTGGGTGCCCCATCTTTTCCAGTAGGTCCAAGGTTTCCTACTTTGATGGGATCATTGATAAGATTCACTCTAAACTCGCTGGTTGGAAATTAAATCTTCTCTCTTTTGTTTCCATAACTCTCTTACTCAAACATGTCTTGTCATCTATCCTGATACATGTCCTCTCCATCCTTGATGTCCCTAAGACTATTATCAGAAAAATCCATTCTTCTATGGCCAATTTCTCTGGGGTTCTTCTTATTAAGGTCATCGAAAACATTGGATCAATTGGGATAAAATTTCTAACCCTTTGGAGAAGGGGGGTTTGGGTATTCGGGACCTCTTCCATTTTCTCAAAGCTCTTCGTATGAAGAGGGTCTGGAATATTTTAAGCGGTGACTCCTTATACAGTGAAATGATGAGGGATCCTTACCCCTTGAACTCTTCTGTTGTTGGTCCTACTCATATTCAAGCCCTTAAGTAGGCCTTCTTTGAGATGAATTATCTTAGATGGGTTTTGCATGAGGGTAAGATCAGCTTCTGGGTCGATGCTTGGATTGGGGACTCCCCCTTGGAGAATTTCCCTCCTAATGACACTTCTTCCCCGCCTATTTCTGTCAAAGACATGCTTACCTCTCTTGATCAATCCGTTTGGATCAATCTCCTTCCTGGTAGCCTTAAATCTCAAATCCTGAAAGCCTCTGTGGACGACCTTAGAGACCAACCCCTCTGGACTCTTGAAAACTTTAGGCTTTTTTCAGTCCACTCTGCTTATCACCTCCATTTCTCTAATACTCGGATGTCATTTTGGCCAAGAACATCTAGAGGCTTAAACTCCCACTCAACATTGCTATCTTGGCTTGGCGTATTTGGACTCAAAAAGTGCCTATGGATGATAATATCATGAATCATGACATTTCTCTTCCATCCAAGTGCTGGTGCTACCCATGCTCTCCTACTATCGAAACTTTCCAGCATCTCTTTCTTCACAGTAATCTGGTTATCTTTGTTTCCAATTGGGTTTTTCAGGAGAGTCTTCTTCCTTATATTGATCCCTGTAATTTCTATTACACTCTTAGTCAAAGATAGGGTTCTTTTCGCGTAAGCAGGGTTTAGGCCTTGATTTTCTTCATTTGGTATGCTGTCTGGTTTTTGAGATACAAATCCAAGAACGAGGGCTTCCTTTCTCACAAGTGGCCCTTTATCATCTGGCGGCTGTGGGATAATTTTGACATGAAAACTTGGCTCAAGAATCATAAGCCCTTGGTCAGTCTTGTTAGTTGGGTTCGCCCCTCCTCTGGCCTCAAGGCTAATATAGCGGCTATTCAGGATGGCGATGTTTGCCGTTCTTCTTGGCTTATCAGAGATCACAAGGGCACGTTTGGTTTTGGGGCGATGGCCTGCATGCCCATCTTTAGACGGGAGATTATGCTCATCCACGCTCTGCTTCATTTGTTTTGGATTTATGCGGTGGATCGTATTCAGATTGAGATTGATTCTACCCTTCTCTTCTACTGGTGGAAGGGGAAGGTCTCGATCCCTTGGCAGGCCAAAAAAGTTTTTGATTCCCTTATTCCTTTTCGCGAAAGGATCCAGAACCTGGGCTTTGTGCATCCTTCTGCCAATTTGCTGGCTCATAAATTGGCCTCTCTTGCTATTGGCGACTTGAAGATCTTGATCGAAATTGGTGATCTAGACCTCTGTTCCAAAGGGCTTCTTCACCTCGACCGTATCTAGATGCCTTACGTTTTTCTTCGTGGCTAGGCATGCAGGTTGGCTTGTTTGGGGTTTTTTTGGCCTGTGTTTTTTTTGGGTTATACATGTACTAAGCTACGAGTCATTGTCTTATTTACTTTGCACTTGGCAAGTTATGGTTTGGTCCCCCTGCCTCCTTTTTTGATGCCTCTAGGGATGGGCATGAATAAGATTGACTCCCGTATACTTTAAAAAAAAAAAAACAAAAAGAAAAGAAAAATTACAACTTTTTGAATGCGTACATAAAAAAGCTTAAGACCTATAACATGATGCGTCTTTATGCTCCTAATCGTCTGTCTTAGAAAACCTACGAGACCTGCAATTAAGTTATGACAGAGAAAAATTTGTTATTTGTATATTTTATTTTTTTCTTTATTTTTGTAAAATCATGAAAATATTATTTATGAAGGATTGAACTAACAATTTCTTCATAGATAATAAGGTTCCTGATTCGCCAAACATTAAACCAAATAAAATAGATTAAGCCTTTGATTCTATTCCCTCTGTAAGAGCAATAGGTAATATTCATTATCTCAAAGTAGGAGTCCGGATTAATGGGAGCAATATAATTCTTAGAAAAGATATGCTTGGAAATACAGTATACCAACTTACTAGGAGAATAAATGGCTAAATATTTCAGAGGTTGGGGACAACGATCAGCACACATTTAGAGGTCAAAGGAGTCCCAATTTTGGATATATTATCATCAGTGGGAAGTCTCCCAAGAAGAATATGCCAAATGCATATGAAAATACAAAGAAGAGGCTTTAAATTTCACATTTCTATCATTGCCAAATTGGATGTTGACCCAGTAAACAACCATAGGCAGAGGCTATCGAAAAGTTTCTAGAAGCATTAGGCAATCGAATTGGAAGGTCTTTCTTATCATCAAGATTGGTATTTTCAATCTTTAGATGAATGTGATCCGAGATTGAAGAAAGTAAACTGCTGCTACAAGGATTGTTCAAAGCATTCTTGACAGTAATAAGAGTGGGATAGTAAAAGAGTGAGAAACTCTTTTAAGGGAGAGTCACCCACCAAAAGGTTCACCCAAAAGTCTACATTACCTCATAAGTCTCCCAACAAATGAAAGGCCTCATATCATAAAGGCATCATACAACACTCTTATCCTGGTAGGAAGAGTAGACTAAAGGCGAGTTACATAAAGGCTTTTAGCAAGGATACTAAATGTAGAATTTCCAAAGATGTTATTCCACACCCTTTTCATCCGAAGGGCTTTAATGAAAAGGGATAGATCTCAAATTTCCAAACCTCCAAATTTTATAGGTCGAGAGATCTTCTTTCAAGTAATCCAATGATGAGAGTAATCATTATCGAAGGAACCCAAAAGAAATTGGCAAACAAAGCCTCAAGCTTACGATAGACAAACTTAGGAGCTTGAAGAACAAAAAAATACATCTTGGGACAGAAGTAAGAGAATGTTTAATGAAAAGAAGCCTTATCAATGCAAAGAGCATGTTAACCTTCCACTTAGATAGCTTAGATCGAATTTTGTCAATAATTGCATTAAAATAAGAAATCTTAGCTTGACTTAGAAATATAGAACACCCAAGATATGTGAATGGAAATGACCCCAGTTGATAACCTGTAATTTCAAGAAGCCAAGTTAGCCTACCAGGTGGGAAGTTTTTCCCCACGAAGTAAGAGCTTTTCAAAAGACTAACTTTCTGTTTGAAGGCAGACTCGAAGTCTTTTATGAATCAAGACAACTTCAAGATAGATTTCAAATTCCCATTAATGAATATAATGATATCATCAGCATAGAGTAAAGCAATCGGAGTAGGCACCCCACACTTGTTTGAAAAGGGAGCAACTTTATCGTGGAAGACCAATTCCTTAAGCTCTCTAATGAACAACTCCATGAAGATATGAAAAAGGAATGGAGATAGAGGATCTCCCTGACAAAGACCACGTGAGACTCTAAAGAAAGGGGAGGATATCCATTCAATGGGGATAGCAGATCCCTCTTGTTCAACACAAGTTTAATAAGGTCGATAAAATCCAATGAAATGCCAAATCAGTCAAGAATTCTATAGAGAGCATTCCACTCAACCCAATGATATCATTTCTCGAGATCAAGTTGTAAAATGGCATTAGATCCAAAACTTTTCAATCAATTCGCTACATAAGTTCAAACATGAAGGCAATGTGATCAACAATAGATCTTTTAATAAAACTCGCCTATTATGGAGAAATCAATTTAAGAAGTACAAGACTAAGACGTTTAGCAGGAATTCCGAACGCAATTTTATAGCACACGTTGTAGAGGCTAATAGGTCCAAAATTAGATAATTCATGGACAACTAGCCTTTTTTCAATGAGCGAGATGAAATTATTATTAAACGCCCAAAGGACCTTATGTTTGGAGAAGAAATATGATATTGTAGCAATGAGGGCATTCTAGATACTATCCCAGAAGTTGATGGTAAACTCAGAATTAATACCATCAGGACCCGAAGTACGATTGGAGGGCATTTGGGTGAGAACCTCAAAAGCCTCACCTTCAAAAGGAGATAAGGAAGGAAGACTCGTTTCTTCTGAGGTAACTAGAGGAGGAATGACATCAAGAAAATTCTCGGAGTCAACCCAACTGGTGATAAAAGATCATCAAAATACCCAAATGTTATGGTAGCTACCTGAGTACAAGAACCATTACCGAAAAGAGAAGGGAAGTTCGAGAACGTTTGGCAAACCGTTTCGTTATAGTAGTAATGAAAAACTTGTTATTACCCTCCCCCTCCTTGATCCACTTAACCTTGGCTTTCTACTAAAGGAAATCATTCAACTTAAGCAATGCACATCATCTAATTCAATGTGGACATTGTTGAACTTAGCTGCAAAGCCATCATCCCATTGGGATGAAAGTCTAGCATCTAGCTTGTCATATTTGGCCTCCAAGTTAGAAACCATCAAATGGATGTCCCCAAAAGTCCACCAATTCCCGGATTTAAGGTCCAATGTTGACCTTACCATCCATGTCAATATATTGTAGAAGTCAATCCACGACATCAAACAAAATGTATATTAACAAGGACGACAACTCGAGATTGTGTACCTTGCCATAAAAAATAACATGTCAATGTAAAGTAGGGCTAGGATAATGTCTGGACACAATTCCTAGCCCTAAACTGAATAGCGAAAGCAACTTTAGACTTCTTCATTCTAATCGTCTGCATGCACATCAAGGTGTGCCGCACTTCATAGAACCAACATACAAGAAGTGGATAAGGATTCAACATAAATGAGGCCCCTAACTCTTAGGCGTAGACAACTTAAAGTGTTCATTGAAATCCATGTAGGAGCACAATTAGTGTGCAGCTACAATAGCTTCATGTGTCCATTTTAGTGCAAGCTCCTTAACCTATAGAATTTACTATCTTGTGCACAAAATGAAAAGATGCAATAAGATTTTTATATCACTGGATAGCAAGAGCACATACCTAAGCATCCCAAGCCAATGGGAGGGACTTTTGTCACCAAAGAAAACGGGTCGAGGAAGTGGTATCCATATGCATCGGTTGAAGATTGTGCTACATGCATGGAAAGGGGCTTGCGACACCATTATGAGAAGCAAAGCAACCAAGCAAGGTCCCCCTCCAACAGAAATGAAATGGCCAGCAACATCACAAATAATCTAGGGCCCATAATTCATGGTTCCAACAACACAACACGTATAATTAACTTTGAAGTATCAAGAGGATGAGTCCAATGGAGATAGAAAATGGAGGGGTGAGCATTCATAAGCCAAGATCTCATATCACTATTCTTCGAAATGACCTTTCCAAGCATCAAGTTTCATAGTGTCGTTTTTTGACTGATCTCATATGATCCAATTACTATGAGTGATAAAAACTTCAATATTTGAACTTTTTTTAGGTGGAAGAAACTAGGGGGTGGGCAATTGAAGAGCATGGCTAAATCCTCATGAAGGGGATGGAGAGATACACTTTGGATCAACCCAATAACGCACAAGTTTGACAAGTCTACTTTGTGAGAGGAGGTATTGCAAAGACTCACTTTGGGGTTGTTAAGGGCAACAATAACAATGGGAAGTGAGGGAAATACCTTTAGACCTAAGCAAATCATCAATGGGAAGTCTTTTGTAGAGAAATATCCACAAGAGAATAGTAAGGTTCGTATGAAGAGAGTTTCTAGATATTTTTGCCCCAAGCACACAAAAGAGATGGTTGTTCAAGGAGCTTGTAAGCAGAAGAGGTAGTGAAAGAACCTAAAGGGACTTTCTTCCAAACTAGGCAATCAGGACTGTCGATGAGGGTAAGGGGGTTGAGTAGGTGTCAACAAGAAATTCTCGAAGAGAAAAGTCTTACAGGGAACTAAAAATCTCTTAAATAGTATGAGGAGGAGACAAACTAGTAGTGTGATAATCTCTCATAAGGGAATTAATCCCCAATCCAATGATCCATCCAAAAGCCGATGTTAACTTGTTGAGGCTCCCAAGCTATATGAGGGGTGGCAATCCTCGAAGCCTCAAGAAGGAGGCCCATCTAGACAGAAGGTGGATATGGGACCTATACCTAGGGGAACCATACAAACTTTGCATCAACTCAAAGTAGAGGAAGTTAAGAAAGACAACTCACCGCATTCTTTTCACTTTAAGAGTAAGGACCGCACGTTACGCACCCCAAGACCACCAAAATCTTTTTGTTTATAAATTTTAACCTACGAAATCCTCTAGACAGCTGGTCCATACTTTAGAATTTTCCAGAAAAAATTAGCCCTAAAAAAATGAGCAAAACCAAAGTTCAGATACATGATATATTATTAATGAACAGTATTATTGTTGAAAGGGCATATATACTGCAAATTAGCAACTACGATAAGACATCTGTAATATATTTACAGATGAAAACTAGTTGTAATTCGACGCCCAAGTTGACGCCGGCGTAGGTCCTTACCTCTGGTTTATAACATATGGGTAGAGGTCACGATTATCCACCGGGGGACTTGAAGAATTTGCTTCCATCGGGGTCGAGAACGACGTCATTGGAGTCTCACCCTCCACCACTGTGACCATCGTCGCCAACGCTGCTCCAGAATCGGACCCCGGCAGTGCCACGGGCAATAGCAAGTCACCTTCGAGAACCTGCACAACCTGCCTCATGCTCGGCCTCGACGCAGGGACCTCGTGAGAACACAAGACGCCAAGCTTCAACAGAGTCTCCGCCTCCGCGGTGGAGTAGTCAAGACCAAGCCGAGGGTCAACGGCCACCAGTATGTTGTCCCTCCTCCAAAGCTCCAAGACCCGGTCCACGAGGAATTGCGGCGTCCCCGCCATGCCATCCTCGTTCTTGGGCATGATCACCGGACGCTTGCCACAGACGACCTCTAGCAAGAAGGCCCCAAAGGCGTAAACGTCAGTGAAGGTGGTTGCTTTGCCCGTCTTCGTCATCTCCGGAGCGATATATCTATCAGAGATAATAGACATGCACATGTGTAAAAACACCTATGTTAAGGAGATTTGTATCACATGCATATACACATATATAATAGCAACATGTACACACACATATATATATAATGGCAACATGTACACACACACACGCACACGCACACACATATATATATATATGACGTACCCAATGGTGCCAACAACACGAGTGGTCTGCTGCTGAACATCCCCACGATCCAAGATCTTGGCAAGACCGAAGTCCCCCAAGCGGCCGACGTAGTCGGCATCGAGGAGCACGTTGCTAGCCTTAACATCCCTGTGGACCACCACCTGCTCCCACCCGTCGTGTAGATAACACAACCCGTCAGCCACCCCTTTGGCCACCTTAAACCTCTGCTCCCAACTCAACGTCTGCCCCTCTGGTCCGTGGAGGAACTTGTCTAGGCTCCCATTCTGCATGTATTCGTATACCAGCAAGAGCTCCCCTTTTCTCCTGTAATGCAAATGGATATATACGGCTGCTTTATTAATTATCTATTTATATCAAATCAGCTTGTCGGGCTTTCCCAAAATTTGAGTGGGCCCCTTGTCATATTTCAAGATATATCCATGACCCTCTCTCTCTCTCTCTCTCTCTCTCAACCGCGAAATGATTTGTATGATAAATGCTTGTTAATTACTAATTAGCGCCCTGCTTAATAGGGGTGATTTTATCTTTTTAAAATGCTTCTTTGATTTTTTTTGTTTTTAACAAAACCCAACGTCGGAAAACTAGCTACTTGGAAATAACTGAACAATAATTGAGAAAGAAAAGAACACGTCATCAGAGATGCAAACTGGAGTTGTACATTTATTTATAGGAAACACATGTAACTAATCTAATCGACATAGTCAATCTCGAATAGATATGGAAATTAAATGATACATTTTTTCATAATAGTGATCATACGAATCCCCAAGCACGTACCTGCAGTAGCCAATGAGTTGGACGAGGTTCCTATGCCTCAACCGAGCCATACTGGTGATCTCCGCCACGAACTCCCTAACCCCTTGGGATGAATCGTGAGATATCTTCTTCACTGCCACTTGAGCATGCGACTTGGGCAGTGTCCCCTTGTAAACTTGACCGAACCCGCCGGCACCCAATAGATTCTCCTCCTTGAAGCCATTGGTTGCCCTGTAGAGGTCCTTGTAGGAGATCCTATTAGGGCCATACAAGATTTCCCCATCCTCTATGAACTCCGCAAACCTACGCTCCCTCCATACCCAATACGTGATTCCACCTATACAAAGCAAGATCAAAACCAATGCAATGATTACCAAAGCAAAGATAACTACTGGGCTCAATTCGCGCCGACTAATTAGATGCGGCAGCCTTGGTAAATCACTGAGGTCAAGTGGTTGAAGTGGTTCTCCATCCATGCTAAAGCTCCACCCGAGCACATAGTGATATCCGTGGGCTCCACCCGTGGAGGCGGAGAAGCCCACGTACGATTCATCGGTGAGAACAGAGGAGAGGTTGACCTCTTTTGAAAGAAGAGGGTTTTCAGGTTTGGACACGCTTAGAGGAGCCAATGTGACCTGGACCATGTTGTTGGAAGCGTTGTACTCGATCCAGACCAGATTGCTCTCCCCACTGTGCAAGTCCAAGCTCTTCTTCTTGCCGTTCTCGTCGTTGTACGAAGCGTTGGCGGATGCGACGGAGGTCAACCCGTTCACGTTGATGCCAACGTGGTTTGCGTTGATGTCTTTGAAGTCTTTGTTCTTGACGGTGTCGAGCTCTACAGCGAAGATGTGGCTGCTCGGGCTGTTGTTGGAGGTTTCGTTGAATAGGCCCAGGTATTGGCCTGATGTGGAGAAAGGGAGGGTGGGGGAGGGGGAGAGGGCGAAGGCCATGCCATGGTCGCCGACGTTGTTGGGGTAGAAGAAGGCAAAGACGAAGGCGGTGGAGAAGGAGGTGGAGTTCTTGAGCTTGAGAGGGGTGGGGAAGAAGGCGTGGCCAATCTGGTTCTCCCGGGTGTCGGTGAGGCGGAGGAGCCGATTGGAGGTGATGTCAGAGGAGTTGGAGAGGATGAGGGAACCATTCTCGAAGCCTTCGAAGCGAAAAGGGGTGGTGTTTTGTGTGGAGGTGGTGATGGCGGAATGGTAGAGGAGGAGGGGGAGGAGGAGGCGAGTAGTGAAGGACATCGGTGTGCCTTTGTCTTTAGAATGCTTTAGGTCACATGAGATGGATATTTTGATACATGGGAAGAGTATATATAATTCCAAAGGGATGCGGAGGGAGAAATCTCTCTCAAATGACCCCACATCCTGTAAAACCATCAAAAAGTCCATTGGCGATATTCAATGGAAGTATTTATTTTTTGTTATTAATGTTTATTTACACAGAGGACGTAAATATTCAATGTTTAAAAGCCCATAGAAGTCAATTGGCTTAGTTGTAGAACATACTCGTAGATTACATAGGGTAATTAAACATTAGATTCATGGCAAAATCCTCTAACACTGTACCCTATATACATAACAAAAAATCTTTAATAAGTCGAAAGACAACCAATGATACCCTACCATCCAAATAACAACCTTCTCTTCCCAACGGCTAGCTAACGTACCTTACAACAAAGTCGTTGGTGATCCTCATCAAAAAATTATGCCTCACGTTGAAAATAAGCAACTTTGAATAAAAATATCTTGCATTGAAAAATTACGCTACAACAAGTTAACTTCTTTTTTTTCCTTAGCAGAAATGTAATACTCCGAAGAAAATTGAATTCTCACCTCAAAAATATCATGCCTTAAAATAAAGTCAAAATATATAAAAATATAAAACTAAACATGATTTGCAACATAGAAATGTGATGGGCATAACATGATTTGCAACATAGAAATGTGATGGGCATAATCCCTACCATACTCTTGATATTTAATATAAAAAAAATTTAAAAATAACCTCAGTTCTATTATATTGTAAGCTACACCTCACTTAAAAAATTTACCACTATTCTATGAGTCATTGAGAATAAGGTGATCTCTAATTTTCAATCAAAATATATTAATATAAAATAATTTTTATATCGATGTGAAATAATTTTAAAATATATTTTATAATTTTGTAAATATAAAAAATAATTTTAAAGGTGATTTTGATGACTTTATATAGATATAAAATAATTTTAAGAATATAAAATAACTTTAAAATATATTTTTTAATTTTGGATTGATGTAAAATAATTTATAATTTGATGATTTTTATATGCCAAATGCAACGTTCTCCGGAAGAGAAAATCGATGTTACGTTCTTCTCACAGTGACTATGTTTGGATGACTTTGTCTATAATTATCTCGCTTTACACGGAACTTCTTCGGAATTGTCCAGCGACAAAGACTCACATTAAATTCAAAGAGAATGATAGGGAATATTCCTCATAAAAGAGAATAATAGAAGAATATTTCTTTTATGAATTCAGGGGCTAATTTTGATATCTTCTTATGATATATCTCAGAATTAGGGACAAAAAAATCTGCAGCCAAATTTTATGAGAATGGAAAGGGCTCAATATTTTTCAAATGGGCATCCAATTGTATTGATTATTTTTGGATTTAAAAGAAATAAAATTTGCTCTTACAAATTACTGTAATATCTGCGCCCTCGTAAAATTTGTAGTTATATGAATACCTTTGCAAAGCTCTCTAGCTAACTAATCAATATGTCCTTTTGGATTAAGATATCAAAGTGAGCATTATGTTTGATGGAAGTCGTTAGAAAATAAACTTTTATATCCCTAATTAATTTTTATCTTCATTTACAAAAGATGTTGCTCCCTCTATCTTAATCACAAACTCTTTACATTCCTTTATACTTCCTCTCTCCTTGTCATTCGTGCACTCTTTACTCCTCTTCACAATGTCCTTCCTTAACCTTTAAAAAGAGAAAACCCTTAACTCCCTATGCAACCCTTGCAATTTGTCTATCGTCAACTTTGTCTTGCCACCACCCCTTCTTCCATGTCAAATAGCTTCTCCCATTTTCCATGTCTCATTCCCTTTCAATTACTTAATTACTTTGAGGTCATGGAATCTAGGTTGCCCAAAGACCAAAATGAGTTTTGCAATATGTTACGAACGTGGGTGTCAGACGTGGTTTCAGACGTCTGGGAAGTAACCCAGATGTCTGGCTAAAAGTCTGTAACCCTTCCGAGACGTCTGGTATTAAATTTTTTCTGTGTACGGGTTCGCATCTGCGCGCGTACGCTCGCAGACTGAATCCGCTGCATTCGTCCTGCTCTTTCTCTCCCTCCCTGCAGATGCGCTGCTTCTCTTCTCTCTCTCCCCGCGCTGCCCTTAAATAGCATCGCCCTTAACCTTACTCCACCGCCTTTCCTCTTCTCCTTCTCCCTGCCAGCGAGAGCGCGAGCGAGCGAGTGAGCTACTGCGGCAGCAGCGGCCGCAGAGAGCGTGCGGGAAGGAGTGTTGCGAGAGGGAAGAAGCTCGATCGCGAGGGTGCGAGCTTGCCGGGGCAGCTAGAGCCGGCCGGCGGGGAGCAGCGGGCATGGGGTGTCGCGGAGGGGCTGCTGCAACTCGGGCAGCAGGCAGACGCGGCGCGGCGCGGCCATGCGTCGCAGGAGGAGAGCGGACCGGGTCCTGATTCTAGGAAAATTTCCCAGAATCAGACGTCTGGACTTACGTCCAGACGACACCGAAGACGTCTGGAGGACGGTTCAGACGTCTGACAGGTACAATATCTTTCCTATCTGCTCTTTTTACGCATGATGAGAACGGGTGCGTGTGTGCGCAGGTGTTGTTTGGGAGGGCGCGAGGGCTTTCCATCCCACACGGATTAGACGTCTGGCCATAGTACCAGACGACGGAAAGGACCTCCAAACATCCGGGGTGACAATCGGACGTCTGGAAACTAAGGCCAGACGATCCAGCGGGCTTCTGGATGTCTGAAGGACTGCACAGACCGAGGTACGACATGATCAACCTTTTAAGACGTCTGGAAGAGGTTCCAGACGTCTGATTTTGGACAGATTCATCATTTTTGTCCCGTTTAGGGCCCATTCGGAGTCTATTTTCCGCGTTTCAAGTTGCGTTCTTTCCAGATTTATTTTTTCTACCTGTTTACAGAAATTATATACTGTTCTAAGAAACTACTTGTGTTGATCCTTGTGTTAGAACCCCGTTCCGTTGAGACTCAGGGGGTTGCGGAGGCACGTCGGATTGCCGATTACGCCCCCAGTACACTCGATTTTGCGGGTAGAGTGGCCTTTAATTCATTTAACAAAATTTGTACAATTATGAAACAATTAATAGAGTCTAGGACATTGCATGAACCCTAGGACTAAGGAATTAGATTGAATGATAGATCCTAGGGTATTGCATGAATCGTAGGACTGGAAAACTAGATTGAATGATAGATCCTAAGGTACGGCATGAATCCTAGGACTGGAAAACTAGTGAATATATAAACATTGCAATCTTGGAAAAGTAGGAAGGAAATGATAACTACCTGTAAATTGGTTAACAGCTGCCTGTTATGAATGAATAAATACGATTGAGAACATGGGTTATATGGATATAAAGCTGGAACGGTGAAACCTAAATTGGCTGAGTTAAAAGAGCATGAACCCTACGGGGAAATAGGAGTAGAATTCTTGGAAAGGGAATGGAATAAAATTGGGGAAGTGAGCTAGCCCTTGAGTACGGAGTACCAAGAAGAGCGACTGTCTCCCTGTTTAGTGCAGAGCGGAGCTAGCCGCCCCAGGGACCCGGGGTTAGGTCTGGCCACTTTGTACCGACCTTTGGCTCTCGTGTACACAGTACCGAGGAGAGCTACTAACGTAGGGAGAGTACTAGCTATTGTTGGTGCTAGAGCACTACGATGATTTGTTTTGATGATAACAAAACACGTGTTATTTAACATTTGCACTTGGAGTCTTAAATTTCATGTCAATTGCAAATGTAGACGTGTTTAGACGGAATTCGAGTTCGCATCCAGGATGGATTGGAGGAGCTTGATGGAGAACAGAGGAGATTCGCTAGGAGTGCTAGATTGAAGATGGAAGGACAAGAAGAATAGGATAGAATTTTGTTTAATCATTTCATGTACTTTTATCTTTATTTTGCTTGCTCGTTTTATTTCCTTAGAACATTATGTTAAAGAGCCTCAAACTACCCTAACAGTAGTCCTAGGAACACCTGCACAACCCTAGGATACTTAGGTTTTCTGTAGAATACTTAGAAAACCAATATAGGGTTCAAACAGAGTTTCCAGACGTCTAATTCCCAAATCAGACGTCTGCTAAAGTGTTTTAAGATGTCTGACTGTTGATTCAGATGTCTGATAACATTTAGGCTGGACATAGTTAGTTCTGTCTGATGAAATCAGACGTCCAGACCTTAAACCAGACGTCTTAGGAGACGTCTGATGACTTTGCCAGACGTCCAGACCTTAAACCAAACGTCTTAGGAGACGTCTGATGACTTCGCCAGACGTCCAATTAGTGGACCGTTGGCTGGCTTAGCAAACACTCAAGAATGTAACCGTTAGAGCCTTATCATACGTCCATAGGACTTTCCAGACGTCTAATAATTGACCGTTTTACCTCGGCTGACCCAAAATCTCTTCTCAAAGATTTTCTAGCCGTTGCAACATTTGGAAATCCATTCCTACAGAAAAAGTAGGTTTCCAGACGTCCAGACATAGTGCCAGACGTCCTATATGTCGTCTGACGGACTTTTACAAGAATCCTGTTTAGATCTGATTCAAGTCAGGAAGAAACCCGCCCAAAATCAGACGTCTGACCTTGAAATCATACGTCTTAAAGTGGTCTTCCAGACGTCTGATGCCAGAATCAGACTTCTGATAAGCCTGTCAGAACAATGATTATTCCTGATTTCGGGCTGATTCTCTTGGGCTTTGTACCCAACGGCTATAGAACCTTTCCTAAGCCTTCCAAAGCCTTCCTAAGGCCTCTATAAATAGAGGGGAACCTTTGCAACACGAAAAGACACCCAGAAACACCAAGATACACAAGAAACACTTTGTAATACACTTTCCACTCTCTTGTGTCCTAGCTAGCTCTTGCTCTCCAAGGTCAAGCTCCATTCTCTTGACAGCATCAAGCTGTTGCGCACCCGCTCTCCCGCCGTTGTTCATGAGAGCGACGTTGCGCCGTCGCGTGGCACACGCATCCGCGTCGTCGACGCACTCCTTTCAAAGGGAAGCATCCTATTTCCTATAGAAGCTTAGGTTAAATATTACTTTGTTGGCTCTATCGGATTACTTGTTTTATCTTTGTTATTTGGTTGGGTATTCGTTTTGCGAATTCCCGTCTCCTTCGCGAGATAAAATCCTTCTCTTGAAGAGAAGGGGTTGAGGTACGCTACCCTCGTCTAAGTAGCGTGGTTGTAATTGAGGTTGAATCACCCTTGTTTTAAAGTAATTCGGTTTAGTGGATTTTGATCAACTTAGTTGATCGGAAAATCCTAACTCGAGAGGGTTAGGTGGTGGTTTTCACCCAGTTTGGGTTTCCACCTAAAAATACTTTGTGTACTTTGTGTGATTGCATCTTGTGAGATTATTGCATTTTTTACGTTTAGAGACCGAAGGTGCTGCTACTTCTACAGCGAGGGGAGCCCAGAATGGTTCTGCGGAAGTCATTTTTCCACAGAATTAGATGCGAACGTCTAGAGGTAAGACCAGACGTCTGGTAAACCATTTTCTCTCCTTTAACTTCCTACCAAAATTTCTGACAGTGTACGCGCGTGTCAGAGGTTGAGAGACGCGTCGACGTAAGGGCCGAGACAGTTTCAGACGTCCAGGATCATCTCCAGACGTCTGAAGGCATCATCAGACGTCCACACTAAGTCACAGATGTCTGATAAAGGCACTCCAAGCCAGGTACACCTATGAGCTCATTTGAGACATCTGGGATCTTTCCCAGACGTCTGATTTCAGTCAGGATTAGTGTTTTTGGGCCCATTCAGGGTCCAAACGATGTTGGTTTTTCACAAACGAAACACCTTTGGTTTCCATGCGAGTTTCTCTATATGATGATACTGTGTCCTTATCATTTTGAGCTCTTTTAACCCGTCCATCCATGTCATAGGTTTCCATTCTGTCAAGTATACGAGACCTGTGGAGACGTTAGGAGCTACTGTACGAGCCCCCATTCCACCCAGTTACTGTGGTAGAGTGGTTCTACCATAATAAATAAATTGTATGAGTGGAATTAGTTGAACCTAGGATATGAGATGAACCCTAGGAAGAGATAAATGCATGTTGTAGAATATATATGTCTGATTGAACCCTAGGTTGTGGCATGAACTCTAGGGCTAAAGGAAATGCTTGTGTAAGGAAATGAATGATTGAATAATCATGAGCTGCCCGTACCACCTATTTCACGTATAACAAACCCAATATGGAAATAAGAAAAGTTCACGTACGAACCCTTCGAGGAATGTAGAACGAAACCAGAATACTGTAGTACGGAGAACCAAATGGTTCTAGAACATGTCGCCACTGGGGCGTGGGGTGGGTTTGGCTACTTTACATCGACTCTTGTTGGCCCTCGCGTACATGATACCGAGGTGAGCTACCTAGTGTAGGGAGGGAGCTAGCCACCCCATGGGGCCTGGGGTTAGGACTAGCCACCCTACACCGACTCTGGTTAGGCCCACTGGGCAAACCGGGGTAGTCAGACGAGGGTACGCGGACTGTAAGGGGCAAGACCCCTGTTCTGAGAGGGCAATGCCCTATGTTGTTCCGTGTTGTACGTTTGAAGCGTACCCAATAGTGGAAATGACTGACCGCGTGCCAGTGTGGGGTAGCTACCCGTGCGCTTATCACGTGTGCCGTAGTCACCTCTACGTCACGACCATGACCTCGGGACAGTAGACCGGGTGTAGAGCTACCACGAGGGACTCTCCTAGCCAAGAGAGTGCCACGTGTACATCCTACATCGCGGGAAAACTATAAGCAAGATCGTTCCCTTAAGGAACAGGAAGATTGAGCAATGTCATGGAACCTGATTAGAATTTCCAGATCGATAACACGTAAGAGGATAATTGGAAACTAATATAAATATTCTAGCTACTTCTTTAAATTACATATTTTGCCACCACTCTACTCACTGACTTCAGAATTCATAACCTTGTACAGGTCAGGAGTCTGAGCAGCCAGAGCCACCGGCTGCTGAGGGTGCTGGGCCTAGTAGAGCCCAGTTGTAGTTTCTTCTGTTCTACTTTCGCTAAATTGTCGTAGTGAGTATCCATAGTTCATGTATTCCAGGTATATTTCTACTATGTGTGCATTACTTTTTGTTGTGATGGCTGTATTCGATACCTCTATCTCTCATTGATGGCTTGTAATATTATAGTAATTGCCGTTCTTTTTCTCTACTGCCCGTCTTTTCATTTACTGTTTAGTTACATCACTTGTGTGGTTGTGGAATGAATGTGTATTCGGTTATTTCTCGCTGGACGACTGGGTCTTGGGGATTCGTCGAGGCGACCCGCCCTCAGGTTCTGTAAGGAGCCGGGAACAGGTCGTGACAGAGGTGGTTAGAGGTTGGAAAGTGGCAGTAGAGGAGGTGGTCAGAGGTGACAAGGAAGGGAGGTGAACTGGCAAGGGAAGAGCGAAAAGAGGGGTGAAAATTAAAACAATAAAATTTAAGGACTAAAAAAAATTTTGAAGATTAAAAAATAATTTTTTATTACATTTAAATTTAAAATCGTTAAGTTTAACGATTATGAATGCATGTGAAGCCAATAGATACAATTTAAATTACATTGTAAACAAGCCATGGGAGGTCAATTAAATATCCATTGACATTGATGACCTTGATAGCCTGATGAGTGGCTACTCATCATAGCTAAATGTTAAAGTTAAGCTAGAAACTAGGTTAAACAATATCAAATTAATACATAAAAAGGATTAAGTGTGGGAATCAAAGAAAAATACCTAAAACATTAATTATGTGTTAAAAATGCATAATTAGGTTATTAAACGAGATAGTCTTGTGAAAAAGGTTAAATGGTGATCCAAGTGTAAATTGAATACACAAATGAGTTTAAAAATTCAAATCAAAAGTATAATTAACTTCTTAAATGTTCAATTAAGCTTATATAAAAACTTGGATGCATTTGGACATTATTAAGGCCTTAAAATTAAATATTTACATTTAGGTCCTTAGCGCATTACATTTCATTCATTAGAAAACCTCCTAAGACCTATTTATAACCAGCAAGGACCTATTTGTAAGCCTTAAAGGGTCTCTCTATAACCATTCTTTATCACTTATGGGCATGCCTACAATTTTTCTACCCTTGCGCAGAAAGGCTTACCCTGCAAATTCACTAATAGATTTCAGCAGCCTGCATCTCCCGCGCGAACATTGTTCACGCAAGGAACTCGCATGATCTTGACCGTCCATTCTCTTGACCAGTTGATCTACGACTCGATTTGAATCGAACCTTCGCGTAATTCGACTCCCATGGTCACTTGTTCACCCAGATCTCATCCTACGGTCAGTTTTTTATTTCAGCTACCGCGTGCTTCTCTCCTTTCATCACCGCCGCCGATGCCCTCATCGATTAACCTCATGCGCACGGTGATCTGAGTCACTGTGCTCCTTACTTAAGCATCTCCACGGCTGTGCGCGCGAGGGATCGCTCCCTCCTATACCTCTTAGCGATCATTCGTCCACTCCAATTTCTTCTTCCCACAATTCCCTATTTTTCAAAGCCACCGGCTGTGAATCCTCCACCTTCTCCGATTCTCCTCACTGCTAAGGACCACATAGCACCTGAGAGCGACCCTGAACTCCACTAGAGGGTCTTCATTCTGCTAGAGCATCTCCTCCCTCCCTTCTTCCTCTCCATCCACCAGGTGGAGATCTAAAGGTCTCATTCTTCCTGTTAGAGTAGATTTAATGCTTTTTAGATTAGCTGTAGCGTTAGTTAGGTAGCTTAGCAATAGAATTAGATGTAGAATCAGTCCTGATCTGTTGTGCGTGCTTTTAGTTTAGTTTAGGAGTAGATTTAGCCTAAATCCCTACCTTCACCTCCTCTGATCACTTCAAATCAGAGGGGACGAATTCACCCAATCACTATTCATGATTTGTCTCCCTCTACATGTTTTCATCTCGCTTCTGATTTCCTCGATTTGTATTTCGCAACTCACCCCATCATGAGATCTAATTTCAGATCTGAAGGTTTTTAACCTCAGATCTAAAATTAGCGTCAAAATCCATTTCAGGGGCTTCTCATTCACATCATTTTGTTCACAAAAGCCCCTGATCTGAGCTAATAATGGAATCAGTTTGCTTGATTTATTTTAAATTTGAATTGTAAAGATTTTGAATTGATTGAGCTTTAAACGATTTTGATTAAGCAAACTGAGGCATTTTGATTTTGATTCACTGAATGGCTGTGAATCTGAGATGATTCTGATGTCAGAATTCATCTCAGATGAGCCATGATCTAATCTATCTTTTTGAATATTTTAATGCCTTGAATGCATGGTAGAGCCAAGGAGAATCAACCTTGTTGGTTGGAGGCTCTACCAAGGAATTTTATATATATGGATTTGATTGTGAGAATCTGATTTTTACTTAAGGGATTCTCAATAACCCTTAAGGTGTGTAGCATCATGGGATTCAGCTGGATTTACTGTGTTGATCCTAATCCTTTCTACATTTTGTCTATAGCATTAGAAAGAGTTAGATCAGCAGTTTTTATGATCTGATTTGTTATTATACTTGTGACAAGGAACTAGGATTTAGAGCTAAACGTCGAAGCATGATTTCTCTGTAGTTTTAACCCTTGTCAGAATGTGCTTAGAGGCTTTCTGTTTTTGTTTTGAATCCTAGCTGGTCATAGCTAATTGCTGCAAATGCAGCTACATTTCCATTAAATCCAGCTAAGTATTTCCTGAATTAGTTATTTTGTATCCCTGATCAGGTTTTCTTGAGTCTGATCTGAGATAAATGACTGAATTAGGAGATAAGTAGCTGAATTTAGGTCCCATCCTGCTGCAGACTTACTTCTCTGAATTCTGGATTAACTGCAGCAGCAGTTAAGCCGTCTGAAGAGAAGTCTGGTCTGCTGAAGTTGTTGTTGTTCAGTAATACTGCTACTATTAGTAGCAGTGTTGCTAGATATGTTCCAGCAGATGTATTTCAACTGTTGTGCTACTTTGTTTCTGTTGCTGTTGCAGCAGATTATGTGAAGAACCCTGTGGACTATAGGCCTAAGTTTAAATTGTAGTATTAGCTAAAATGTGTCTAAGGGTGTGTAAGAGTTGTATACAAGCTTTCATGTAATTTCAATGCATTTTTAAGTTCATTTGAATGCTTGCATCTTTTTTAGAATTCTTTGTCAGCTTGTTGTCTTACTGCCTGTAACGACCCGGTTCCCGAGTCCCTACGAGACACGAGAACCGGACCGACTCAACTAATCCCAAGACCTTAGTCGTCCAACGAGAAAGTAACCAAAAGACAGTAAAATAAACCACATTCAGCATGAATATAACTAACAGTAAGAAAGTACAGCAGTAAGGAAAGAAACTACTACAGTAGGTACCACCACAATAGTAAAATAACATTTATCATATAACAAGAACTGCAGGTAAAGAAGGTACAGCGGAAACAAAAACTACTCACTAGAACAGAAACAAAAGAGGTACAAAAGGCTGTGGTAATTCTACTGGACCCTACTCGACCCAGCGTCCTCTGCAGCCGCCGACCCTGGCTGCTCAACACCTGGTCCTGAAAAAGGTAACGAGTGTAACACGTCAGCAAAACGCTGAGTAGAGTGGCAAACTAACTAAAGGCAACAGTAGAGTGTACAGTAGCTGTTAAGTTCTATTACTTCCTTTATTCACATCTTTCAATTTTTCTCACTATTTCATTTATTTCTCAGATCCTTTACTTGATCTCGAATGTCCTCGTGGGAACGATTTTGATTGCAGTCTTTTCCAAAAGTAGAAGTAGCACGTGGTGCTCTCCTGGTCGGGAGAGTCCCCCGTGGTGATCCTACCCTCAGTCAACCACCCCAAGGTCACTGACAGACGTAACGGTGACTACGGCACGCGCGATAAACGCACAGGTAGCTAGCCCGCACTGGCACGCGGTCAGTCGTTTCCGTTAACGGGTGCTCCCAAAGCACAGCACGGAACCAGGGCAGAGCCCTCTCAGTAACAGGGGTCCAACCCCTCCACAGTAACCAAACCGGGGCCTTGCCCCTCCACAGTCCGCGCACCCTCGCCTGACTACCCTGGTTTGCCCTAGTGGGCCTAACAAGTCGGTGAAGGAGGCTAGCAGAACCCCGGGGCCCGTGGGGTAGCTAGTACTCTCCTAACACTAGTAGCTCTCCTCGGTACTACGTACACGAGGGCCAGCAAGTCGGTACAGAGCGGCCAATCCTAACCCCGGGTCCCCGGCGTGGCTGGCCCCGCTCTGCACTAAACAGGTACAGGTACTTCCCTTGGTACTGCGTACCCAAGAGACAGTACGAACAACATCTCAGTTCCATTCCTTTCTCTTTCCAGGAGTTCCACTCCTAATTCCCCGTAGGGTTCCATCCTTTAATCTCAGAACATCTTATGTTTCACTTTCCAGTTTCACGTTCTTACAAACCATGATTTCAGTCATGTTCCTTATTCATAACAGGCAGCTGTTAATTCAATTTACAGGCAGCTTTATATATTCCTTTCCATTTTTCCAAGACTGCAGTAATATACATTCCACTAGTTTTTCCATCCTAGGATTCATGCCATATCCTAGGATCTATCATACAATCTAGTTTTCCGGCCCTAGGATTCATGCAACACCTAGGAGCTATCATTCCATATATTTCTCATTCCTAGGATTCATGCAATGCCCTAGGTTCTAGTTATGGTTCCATACTTTAACAGATTTTATTAATACTTAAAGCCACTCTACCAGGTACAACGGGAGTAATGGGGGCGTGATCAGGAATCCCGCGTGCCTCCGCCACTCTCAAGACTGAACGAGGTCCTATCACAAAGATCAACACAAGGAGTGTCTCAAAACAGTGTATAGCTACTGTAGACGGGTAGAGGAATTAATTCTGAAAAGAACGCAACTCGAATTGCGGAAAACGGAGCCCGAACGGGCCCTAAACGGGTCGAACAAGGCGATACTGTGCAAAATCAGACGTCTGGAACTTCTTCCAGACGTCTTAAAAAGTGGATCAGAGAATTACCTGTTCAGCGTGGTTTCCCAGACGTCCAGAAGTCTGCGGGGACGTCTGGCCTAGCTCCCAGACGTCCGATTGTCACCCCGGACGTCTGGAGGTCACTCCCGCCGTCTGGTACAACTTCCAGACGTCTGATTCGCAAAGGATGGCGAATCAGCGAGACTGCGCACAGCCAACTCCCTCCCTCAGTACGGTCAGTCGACAGGAAGGAAGGAGAAGGCGGTAAACTCACCTTTCAGATGTCTGTAAAGGCTTAAAGACGTCTATCCCGCCGTTTGGCTGTACACCTGAAACGGTGACGGCAACCGGGTTTTATTGTTATAGCGTTGTAGTATAGCCAGTTATTGCCAACATTTCAAATATATAAATTTTTTACTCGGAAAATAAAAGAGTTCCCGAGGTCGAACTCAGGGAGTAAGTTGTATTTTAGAGATATACATGTTTCTTTTACAAAAAATAAAGAAAGAGAGAGAAAGAATTTGTTGTCTTTTCTTCTTTTCTCTTTGCTTCTCCTCGTCTCAGATCTTCTGTTATCCTCTTCTTCTTTATCTGCAGTGGTGATGTTCTTCTTCTTCCTTCAGCTGTTCCTGCTCTTCTTCTTTGAGTTCTTCCCTGTGTTCTTCTATGCCTCGCCTTCTTCTGTTGTTCTTCAGATCTCCTTCTTTCTTCTTTTCCCTTCAGGACGTCGTCTGATTTTCCAATCAGACGACTTAAACCGCTTGTTGCTACAGTGTCTCCCTCAGCTTCCTTCTTCTTCCACGGTCCTTCTTCTTCACCTGTGCCTGCACACTTCAGAGTTTACGTCAGGGGGCAAAACCTACTCTACCCCCCCGCCCCTCCGTCTCTCTCTCACAGAATCCGCTCATAGGATAGCTCTCCCAGAGCTGCCGGGTAGCCGGGTACGGGTCGCGCCCGGGTCCAGGCCCACCGGCGTGCGTGGTGGGCGAGGAGTGCAGGTCAGTCTAAGTCGGGTCGGGTCAGATCCGCGGGGCGTGAGCGCGGACGAGACCGGGTAACCGGACGGGTGAAGGGGACCTCACCCCGTGTGCTGAGGCAGTAAGCCTCCAGCACTTTTTCGCTTTAAACCGCTGCGCCTCTTCAGACTTTTAGGAGGTGGGACTAAATGTCCCACCTCAATTGAGCGCCCGCAGCGGAGAAAGCAGCGGGCGATCGCGGCGTCACGTGAAGCCTTCCCCTTAGCTGCGAGCCTGATGTTTTGTCGAAATCCCTCGCAAGGCCTGGGAGTCGAATCTGGGCGTGGCGCTGAGCGTGGCGCGCCTACAGCTGCAGGCGGAAGCAGCTCCTTCTGTACGGCAATGGCGGCGGAGGTCGGGTGGCCTGTTCACAGAAAAACGGCCTCTCGGCCTAATCAGAAGGTGCCGGGAGCTTCGCCAGAGTGCGGCGAAGCTTGTGTGGGTGGTGGCGAGGCGTGGGGCGGAGTGCAAGGGCTGCCCTAGGTCGGACTGTGGGTCGGAGGCTGGGTTTGTTCGGTGGGGTTGCAGAGGGTGATGTGGGGGAAGTGGAAGGGCGGGGGTTGATCAGGGTGAGGAGGCGGAGGTTCTGCGGTGGTCGGCGAGCCGTGTGAGTTGCTGGGGTGATGGGAGCGGCTCGCCGAAGGATGGCCGGAGACGAAGGGGGTGACGGTGGACAGGAGCAGTCGAGGGTTTAATCAAATAAAAGACAGTGGGGAAAAGAAAGAGGGGGAGATGGGAGGAGTTCTGACCTAGCTATGGAGACGAAAGGGGCCGGGGCAGGGTGACAGTCGTATCGACTGTCGCCGGAGAAGAAGATGCCTAGGGAAGGGGCGGCGGCGAGCAGAGAGCCGGAGATGCACCAGCTGGGTACGGCGTGGCGCGGGAAGAGCAGGGGAAGAAGTCTCTGCTGCTGGTATTGCGGCAGAGCGAAGAGGAGGAGGAGGAACCGCCGGAGCTGGTGGGCGTCTGCCGGAGTGAGAGGAGAGGAAAGTTGGGGGTTTTCTCCGTCAGATCCGAGCTCGAAAGAACGGTGGAGCGACGGGGGTATTTATAGGGACCGAATCAGGGAGGAAGGCGGTGGGAGACGACGTGTCTCCCTCGCCGGAGGACGCCGGAGATGGAAACTCATACCATCCGTGCGTTCGCACGGCCGGTATGGCAGGTTACAGCGACCAGGGGGGTGTCCCTGCGACGGCTGACGACGCAGGGCACCCCCGGTTTACTTGCCAGGCTCTCCCCCTCACCCTGCGCGGCGCCATGCTCCGCGCAAGGTCGCCGGAGCATGGTGCTGGCAGGTTTTGCAGGGGGACCTGAACGCAAAGAACGAAGGAGAGTTAGGGGCCAAAATGTGAGGGTTCAAAAGTTGAGGGCCAAAAAGTAAATATATGAGGACCAAAGTGTAAAGTTGGTCAAGGAGGTTTCTTCTTAGGCTCAAGTTTTTATACATGACTAATTAGGACCTAAGGAATCTGATGGTGAATTTCATTTCTATATTAAACCTTGTTTGACCGGTCAATTTATGCGAAAACCCAAATTAAGTTATTAATTGGGCATGGTTCTCAATGTAGGTCAAAATGGGTTCTGAAGGCCAAATTGAAGGTTCTAAACCCTAGAGGTTATTTTTCTATGAATTTTAGAGGGTTTATTCTATTTTTACTTTGCCTCGAACCTCGTGAATTGAAGTGGGTTGTTTTAGGGTTACAGATTATCATTTAGTTCCTTAGAATTGCTGTAGCCTTGCTAGATCATCTCATCCCACTTTTATTCTTATTAAGTTGCTTTGACCTATGTTTGGACCCTGAATTACCCTGTATGCAGATTATACTGGTAAAATTGCATTTTTACCCCTTATGACTTGTTTTCTCCTTAAACTCAGAATTCTCTGAGTTAAGCCTTTCCTTGAGTTATGTAGGAGCTTTTATCCTTTGTATTAGGTCAAAATGAGCTAGTTATGGCTCATGATGAGGTTCTCATCATACCCCCATGCCTAGCTTTTGCTAGTCCCTTAGCAAAAACTTAAGATTTCAACCCTTGTTCTAGACCATGAAGTTTTTAATAGTTTTAGATAAGTGCTTTTTATTTGAGCATAGATTAGGTTAGAATGCTGACCATAGACCTAAAAGGTACTCTAGTACCAATCAAGATCCAAATCTGTCTAGCCTTAGCCTCAGTCTTTAGCAAAGGTTTTTAAGGTCCACAAGAACTAACCTAAGGTTTATTGGACTTTGTGGTTAAAGCACCCGTGCTTGAAATGATTTTAGCCCTGGCTCAGTTCGCAGTGCGTTATGTAAGAGAGGGATAGAAAGTTTTTCTGTTTGGAGAGTTTTCTCTCTCTTTTTCTTTTTAGTTCTAGCCTAGGATTGGCTTTTCAACACGGTTTGTATCAGATTCCTTGCTCCCATCATTAATCCTCAAGGGTTCCTGGCGATCGATGCTTCGAGATAGCACCGCCCATGGCAACCCCCGGAACCCTGGCTATTGAGATTTCGAGATAATCCCATCCATGGTGTTCCGTGGCCGAATCCAGACCCTGGCAATTGACACTTCGAGATAATGCCATCCATGGAATCTGAACCAGCAGAGTGCTTACATGCCCCCAGTAGGATATGTAAATATCCTAAGAGATAAGCACCGAGGAGATGATATTTTGTTGCGCATCTTCGAGGGGATTTCCCGCCTCTCCGCGCTGGGAACTCGTCCAAATCAACTTGTGTTGATCGGCCGCTCCTATTCTAGGTGTTCTTTTCAGAATTTTGCGACGCTTCTGCGTGATTCTGATTTTTACGCTTACTGAACCAGGCTGTGTGTGAGGTTAGGGTGCTTAGGTTACTGAGTCCCGTAAACCAAAAATTAGTTAACGAGGCCAAATACTCCCTAAGCCTTAGACCTAATACTTCAGCTTTTCATTTTCCTCAACCTCTTGAGGAGTGTCCAGATCTTAATGGGTACTAAGAGTCTATTCAAGAATGCCTAAGGTTTGCATTCTTACTAATCTCATTGTGCACTTTTCAGTTATTTTCTTGAATGAGGTCTAGAACTTAGGTTAATTCCTTAGTTCCTTACTAATGACTATCACCTTTTCTCATAATTTTGTGCTCCTTTTTCATTTTGTTTCTTTTCTCTTTCACAAAATTTCCTTCTCCTCTTTTCCTCTTATTCTTTTTCGAAAAATTTTTAATTTTTATGGTGTTTTTGGCATATGTGAATTTTTTTGTTTGAAACCTTTTCTTACAAGTTTTGCACTTTCATACCCCCCCATGCCTAAGATTTGCAATGTCCTCATTGTAACCTAGGGGGTTTTTATTTAACTTAGTTCATTCCTTAAGACAGAAATTTGGATGAGTGGATGGGTCGGGTTGAATTTTTGCGGACGATTTCTAATCCCAGATGCAAGCATATGAGGTGGGGTCGGCTGTCTACAAGGGTGAACTTCGAGTGCAAAAAGGTGTCAGAACAAGTTTCAGGTTTTCAAAGAGAATGACGGGCTGCCTCCCGTTAAGCGCTGAGTTTTACGCCATCGGCTGGGCGCAATAAGCTCAAGGGGAAAGGAGGATATAAGATGCCTCAGCCAAATCAGTAGAAGTTACATCAATGAACGGCTTGAGTCTCTGACCGTTCACGATGAAAGGTTCAGAATCGTGGCTGAGTGGACTGATTTCGATTGCTCCATTTCCAAAAACCTGTCGGACCAAATATGGTCCGACCCACTTGGATCTCAGTTTTCCTGGGAAGAGTTTTAGTCGGGCATCAAAGAGTTGGACCTTTTGACCAGGATGAAAGATCTTTCTCGAGATGTGTTTGTCGTGGAAGGCTTTAACCCGCTCCTTGTAGATTTGCGAGTTCTCGTACGCGTCTAGGCGTAATTCATCGATCTCGCTGATTTGGAGTTTTCTGTGGGTCCCAGCCTTGGAAAGATCTAGATTACAGTTCCGTACTGCCCAATAGGCTTTATGCTCCAGTTCTACGGGAAGGTGGCATGCCTTTCCGTACACCAGTCTAAAGGGAGACATGCCCAATTGGGTCTTGTGGGCGGTCCTATAGGCCCACAATGCTTCCGGAAGTCGGGACGACCAGTCCTTCCTGTCAGGTCGAACAGTGACTTGCAGGATTTTCTTGATCTCCCAATTAGACAGCTCAGCTAGACCATTAGTTTGGGGGTGGTAAGGAGTAGAGATTCGGTGAGACACCCCGTATTTGGTCATCAGTGACCTAAACTGAGCATTTGCGAAATGGGTCCCCCCATCAGAGATTATTGCACGAGGAATCCCGAACCTTGAGAAAATGTGTTGATGAATGAATTTGAGAATGATTTTGTGATCACAGGTTCGGGTCGGTATGGCTTCGATCCATTTGGACACGTAGTCCACAGCCAACAGAATGTATTCGAAACCATCCGAAACAGGAAAGGGGCCCATAAAATCAATCCCCCAAACATCAAAGATTTCGCATACTAGAATCTGTTGCATAGGCATCATGTCGCGATGGCTCATGTTGCCCAAAGTCTGACAACGACTGCATGCCTTGCAGTGATTGTATGCGTCTTTGAATAGTGTGGGCCAGTAAAAGCCGCACTGGAGGACTTTTGATGCAGTTTTATGCCCGACGAAATGGCCACCGCATGCCTGGTCATGGCAGAAAGAGAGGATTTTGTTGAATTCCCCTTCCGGGACACATCTCCGGATGATCTGATCGGCACCTATGCGGAAGAGGTACGGGTCTTCCCAAATGTAATACTTGGCATCGGAGCGTAATTTGTCTTTCTTGGCCTTCGGCCAATCGGACGGGATCTGATGAGATGCCAAGTAATTTACTACATTAGCAAACCATGGAAGGCTAGTACCAATAGTCAGCAGGTGCTCATCGGGAAAATGCTCAGTGATGGGTCCGGAAGGGTCAATTATTTCAGAAGGAAGACGGGACAAGTGATCAGCTACCACATTTTGCTTTCCCGCTTTGTCGCGAATCTCAAGGTCAAATTCTTGCAACAGCAAGATCCATCGGATTAATCGAGGTTTCGCGTCCTTCTTTGCAAGGAGATGCCTCAGAGCTGTGTGATCTGAGTATATGATGACACGGGAACCCAGAAGGTACGATCTGAACTTTTCTAGGGCAAATACTACAGCTAGCAGCTCTTTCTCAGTAACCATATAGTTACGCTGAGCCTCATCGAGTGTTTTGCTGGCGTAGTAAATGACCACAGGTTTCTTGTCAATTTTCTGTCCCAAAACCGCTCCTACAGCGAAGTCGGATGCATCGCACATGATCTCAAAGGGTTGAGACCAATCAGGGGACTGTAGGATCGGGGCTTGGGTGACTCGGTCACGCAGGATTTCAAATGCTTGAGTGCATTCCTTGGAAATTTCGAAAGGAACATCCTTGGAGAGAAGAGTGGTCAGGGGGCGCGCGATTTTTGAAAAATCAGGGATAAATCGTCGATAAAAATCGACATGCCCTAAAAAGGATCGGATGTCCCTGATCGAGCTAGGCATAGGAAGGTGAGAAATCAGATTAACCTTAGCTCGATCCACTTGGATACCTTTCTCCGAAATTGAGTGTCCCAGGACAATTCCCTCAGGCACCATGAAATGGCTCTTTTCCCAGGAAAGAACCAAATTCACATTGATGCACCGCCTGAGTATCTGGACCAAGTGTTGGAGGCAATCGTCGAATGATGCTCCGAAAACTGAAAAGTCATCCATGAAGACTTCCAGATAATCACCTACCATATCTGAGAATATGGCAAGCATGCATCGCTGAAAAGTAGCGGGTGCATTGCAAAGACCGAAAGGCATCCTTCGGAAAGCGTATGTTCCGAAGGGGCAGGTGAACGTGGTCTTTTCTTGGTCCTCAGGATGGATTGCCACCTGGTTATAACCGGAGTACCCATCAAGAAAGCAGAAGAACCTATTTCCCGCTAGTTTTTCGAGAATTTGATCAATGAAGGGTAGTGGGAAATGATCCTTCTTCGTGGAGGAATTGAGTCGGCGGTAATCTATACAGACTCTCCACGAGTTGGCTAATCGGGTAGGAATGATTTCTCCGGTCTCAGTCGTTATAGTGGTGAGTCCTGCCTTCTTGGGCACGACCTGAATTGGGCTCACCCAACGACTATCGGAGATCGGGTAGATGATTCCGGCATCTAACCACTTGATGATCTCCTTTTTCACGACCTCCTGCAGATTGGGGTTTAAGCGTCTCTGCATTTCACGAGAAGGTCGTGTGCCCTCTTCTGAATAGATATGATGAGTACAATAAGAGGGACTTATTCCAGTCAAATCATCGAGAGTCCATCCGATGGCTCTGCGATGTTGCTGGAGGACAACAATCAGACGGGATTCCTGTTCAGGACTGAGGTTGGAATTGATAATCACAGGAAGGGTCTGATTAGAACCCAAAAAGACGTATTTCAAGTGAGCAGGAAGGGGTTTCAGTTCGAGGATGGGGTTATCAGCAGCAGCGGGTGGTTCAGTATAGATGTGAGGTTCAAGGGTGGGAGTTACTGGGTTGTTCATATCTGGATTCGACTCCTCTGTTTGCGGGTCAAGATCCTTCTGTGGTTGATGAGGCATAATCGAGTCATTCTGGAGGTGTGATTCATCAACCAAAGTCTTGATGTCACAAATTTGTTCGATGACGCCGCAATTAATTCCTTGTTGGGCCTTAAATATATCAATTTTCAGTGTTTGATCTCCAAACTTAAGCTCTATTTGGCCCTCCTCACAGCTGATGTTGGCTCTAGCAGTAGCCAAGAAAGGCCTCCCTAGAATGATTGGTGTATCCCTAGGGTTCTCAGGTGCATCCATATCTAAGACTATAAAGTCCACTGGAAAATAGAAATCCCGCACTCTTACGATAACATCCTCGAGAATCCCTTTTGGTGACTTTATAGATCGATCTGCTAATTGTAATGTCCCCTCGGTTGGTTTTAGCTCAGATTCTTCTAGATGGTCAAGTAAGGATGTGGGTATCAGGTTTATGGATGCACCCAAGTCTAACAATGCTCTATCAAATTGGGTACCACCTATCTTACAGGAAATCAGGGGAGTCCCAGGATCTTTTGCCTTGGGTGGGAGTCTACTAAGGATTACAGAGCTGGCTTGCTCTGACAGAACAATTGGGCTCCCTCCCTTGGTTCGCGGCTTACGCTGGGGTGTACATATATTCTTTAGAAATCGTGCGTAAGCTGGTACGTGGCGGATTGCATCCATCAAGGGGATGTTTATGTGGACCTGCTCAAAGAGCTTGACCAGGTCCTCCTCAGGGGCCACGGGTTTGGTGGTCTTCTTTCCCTTGGTCAAGGCCTCGGGAAACGGGATCTTGGTTGGTTCTTCTAGGATAGGTCCAGGTTGTGGGTCCGGAACAGCGGTATCTTGGATAACTATCCTAGGGTCATGGTTATCAGGCTTGGAGTGGTTTGGATAATGCGGGTCTTGAGTTGTTTTACCACTACGTGTTGTTACAGAATTTAATCCGGCCTGATTTTGGTTTGGGTTTGGTTAGAGGGGTGGCTGCTGCTGAATCCCGCATAAGAAGTTGAGGCTTCCATCTCGTCTGGAGATGGAGCAGTAGGGGCCTGATAAATCCATTGAGCGTGGCCTAAATTTGGATTCATAACGCGCTTCTGGGTTGGCACGTTATTTGGGTTAGGAAGGGGTTGAGAAGGGAGTGTGCCTGGCTGGCGAGAATTTGCCAACTGGGCCAGTTGAGTTTTAACTTCTGTAAGCTCGTCCTTGTGTTGTTTTTGAATAGCCGCATTCGTTTTTTGAATGTCAGCCAGAGTCTGAAGGATTAGGGACATTTGATCCTGATTTGGCCCTGATGGATGAGTAGGGTTGGGCCGAGGCTGAGGCGGCTGGTAATGACGAGAGGGCTGTGGGCGGGACTGAAAAGGTGGTCTTTGGATTTGGGAATTTCCCGCCCACTGAAAATTGGGATGGTTTCGCCATCCAGGGTTGTAAGTGTTGGAGAATGGGTCGTTCTAGATGGCGTTGAGGTCCTCGCAGGTCTGAGGAACCTCCTGAGAATCAGGGAAAGGGGGAATGGAGTTCCCCCGGCTGGTGTAGAAAGGATCGGATGATCCTCCGATCCAAGAATCAGACGGGGATGGATATTGATCCATCCCAGGGGAAGATCGGTGGAGGATGTTTTGCACAGTTTCCTGTGTGGAAGGAGGTTGTGCAAAGGAGTTACGCGCGTAGGTGGCTCGCTGCAAGTGCTGAGTCAGCTCATCCACCTTTTCAATGATTGAGACCTTGTCCAATCGACTGGCCATTAATTCCAGGTCGACTGATGTGGACAGGCCCTGCGTCTCATGTGCTCCCTTAAGATTCGTCGCTGCGCGGGTATTCGTCCTGTCGAATAATCCCATGGAGTCATTGTTGATGGAGTTCTCGCACATGTTTTCGAGAATCTCCCATACGGTGTCTTCATGTTGACCCATGATGTTTCCTCCGCAAGTTGCATTGACGAAAAGGCGGATGTCCTCACGGAGTCCCTGGTAAAAAGATTGGACTTGTTCCCATTTAGGAACTCCGTGATGGGGGCACTTCCTCATGAGATCCTGAAAACGATCCCATGCCTCATGGAGAGGTTCTCCTGATTGTTGAGTGAAGTGTGTAATCTGATGGCGCAAGGCGTTGGTCCGACCAACGGGAAAAAAACTTTTTCAAAAACTCGGATTGAAGTTCTTCCCAAGTGTTGATCGGCCGGGTCTGAGTTTGATACCAATGGGCGGCCTTGTCCATAAGAGAAAAGGAGAACATCTTCATGAGAAGAATATCCCGATTTTGCGCATCTGATCCAAAAGTGTGGGCCAGATGCTTTAGCTGTTTGATGTGCTGGAAGGGATCTTCAGAATTAAGCCCATGGAATTTAGGTATAGCATGAATCATGTTGGGCTTTAATTCGGAATCAGGTCCTCCAGTCGGGATTCTGACTCGAGGCTCAATGGCCACCGCAGCAGGATTGTAGTGGTCCCGCATCATAGGACGCTGTGGTGGGTGCACGAAGTTTTGGAAGAGGTCATTGAGTCGCTGGAGCTGGTGTTCCAGATTATTTTCTTCCTCAACTGGCTGAGCCATGATGGGGGAAGAAGAACTTGGTTCTGAATCAGAAGAGAGAATAATGTGAGGGTGTTGCTGCACAAACACGGGCGTCGAGGCTTGGCCTTGACGAGAGCGAATTTCTAAAGGAGGTCTTAAGGGTGGTCTTAGGGACCTCCTTCCATACATGCACTGTTGGAAGAGGTAAGTTTAGAAGGTGCTGGACCCAATCAAGACACCCAAAAATGTGTTGGGTGACTATAGAGGTGCGGGGGTAGATGGACCCCTTGATCAGAAAGATCGTCCACCTGAGAATTACCTGGGCAGCCAGAGAGGAGAGTCCCGCAAAGACCCCTACACGGTAGAGCGTCCCCACGGGCGGGTTACAGGGTTTCCCCCACCCGACCTCTCTTGTCACTGCGGTTCCAGGTAGACCAGAATGGGGATCTTGACCTCTTAAGTCTACCAATTTTAAGATCAGGGTGCTTAAGGTTTTCACTTGAACTTTAGTCTTTTAAGTGCAAAGAGTGACCTAATTTAAGGTTGGTTGACCCAAGGGGTCAACTTTACCTATTGTTTTCTTTAAGAGCTTTTAGGTCCTGTCTTTTAGGGTTCAAGTGTTTAGAGAGAGCCAATTGTTTAGGATTTTTCTTGTTAATTATTTTCAATCAATGGCTTGGGCACACCTCTTTTGGATTTCCTCAATTCTTGATTAAGGGGTGTGTTTCTACTGAAATCCTAATGTTTGACCTTATGTTGGCTCTACTTGGTCCATTTAACTCTTTGTTGGGCAATTAGGGCTCAAGCAAGAATGTGTTAGCCCTTAAATACCCTTAATAGTGTGCAGGAGTGATGAGTTGAAAACATGCAACTCTTTATGGTTACTAAGTATGGAAGACAGGTTAGCCCTATATTGCTTGTTCTTTTCTTTTCTTCCTCTTTAGAGTTTAGGGGTTAATAGTGAGAGGAAAGATTTACCTGTCTTCGGAGTGGTTGTCGTGTGGTTGCTTTTCTTCTTGAGTTCCTGTAGCTGCACAAAAGAGAGGAGATTATCAGAAATTAAAAGATACAGGAATGTTTACCTCTAGAATAGCCGTTGCTCCCCGGCAACGGCGCCAAAATGAAACGTCGGTTTTGTATTTGTTATAACGTTGTAGTAAAGTCGGTTTTTACCAACACTTCAAATATAAATTTTTTACTCGGAAATAAAAGAGTTCCCGAGGTCGAACTCAGGGAGCAAGTTGTATTCTAGAGATATACATGTTTCTTTTACAAAATAAAGACAGAGAGAGGGAAAGAATTTGTTGTTTTCTCTTTGTTCTGCAGAGGGGATGCTCTTCTTTCTCTCTTTCTTTAGATCTCCTTCTTTCTCTTTGTTCTGCAGAGGTGATGTTCTTCTTCTTCTTCCTGCTGTTCCTGCTTTGGTGGTTTTCTTCTTTCTTCAGAGCTCCTTGTTCTTCTTCTTCGTTCTGCAGAGGTGATGCTCCTCTTCTTCTTTGGTTTCTGTCTTGACCTCTCTTCTTCTTTTTCTGCAATTGTGGTGACCCTTTCTCTTTTCCCTTTTCCTCTTTATGGCTGCAGAGCTTCTGCCTTCAGCTACTAAGTCTTCCTTTCTTCTTGCTTTGGCCGTTGCTCTTCCTTCTTCTTCAGCCTGCCTTCTTTCCTGCTCTGGCTGCTGACCTTCCGTCGTCTGACCCGGTGCTTAGACGACTTAACTATGCATTTGCTACAGTGCAGCTCCTTCTTCTTCCGTGGGTCTTCTTCTTCGCCTGTGCCTGCACACTTCAGAGTTTTTTCGTCAGAGGCAAAACCTACTCTACCCCCCTCCCCCGCGTCTCTCTTTCTCTCTGAAACCACTCTTACGAAAGCTCTCCCAGAGCTACCGGGTAATCGGGTTCGGGTCACACCCGGGTCCAGGCCCACCGGCGTGCGTGGTGGGCGAGGAGTGTAGGTCAGTCTAAGTCGGGTCGGGTCAGGTCCGCGGGGCGTGAGCGCGGACGAGACCGGGTAACCGGGCGGGTGTAAGGGGACCTCACCCCGTGTACTGAGGCAATAAGGCCAGTGCACGAAATCAATTTAAACAGTGGAACGGGTGTGAGGCTTACCGATGTGGGACTAAACGCAGACCGTTCCTCGCGTGCGCCTGCTGGGAGACCGCGGCCTGGCTTCTGCAGCTGCGGCTTCTATTTGCATAGGTTGCTGGCTGGCTGCCTTCGCAATACTCCCTGTACTCCGCAGCAGCTGGAGACCTGGAGTCCTCAAGCCTGGAGCGCGGGAGAAGCTGCTTCAATGTGCGTTAATGGCGGTCGAACCTCAAAACCTGTCGGACACGAATATGGCCTCGCGGCCTGATCAAACCACTGGGGAACCTTCGCCGTGGCACGGCGAAGGTGAGGAGCTGCGCAGCAGGCCGCAAGGAGGTGTCTGGCGGCAGCCCTGGGTCGGACTGCAACCGGAGGAATGGGTTTGTTCGGGGGAATGTTACGGAGGTGTGGAGTGGCAGTGGAGGGGTGGGGGGTGCTCAGTGTGATGAGGCGGAGGTTCGGTGAGGGTCGGCGAGCCGTGTGGGTTGCTGAGGTGATGGGAGCGGCTCGCCGGAGGGTGGTCGGAGGCGAAGGGGGTGAAGGTGGTCAGGGTCGGTAGAGGGCTTAATTGAATAAATTGAAAGCGGGGAAAGAAAGAGGAGGAGAAGGGGAGTAGCTCTAGCTTACTTGCAGGGACGAAAGGGGAGGAACAGGGCGACAGTCGTATCGACTGTCGCCGGAGAAGACGATGCTCAGGGAAAGGGGCGGCGGCGAGCAGAAAGCCGGAGAGGCGCCAGCTGGGTGCGGCGTGGCGCGGGGAGAGCGGGGGAGGAAGTCTCTGCTGCTGGTATTGCGGCAGAGCGAAGAGGTGGAGGGGGAGGAAACCGCCGGAGCTGGTGAGCGTCTGCCGGAGGAAGAAGAGAAGAAAGTTGGGGATTTTCTCCGTCAGATCCAGGCTGCTCTGGTCGGTGGAGCAGCGGGGGTATTTATAGGGATGAAACAGGGAGGAAGGCGGAGGGAGACGACGTGTCTCCCTCGCCGGAGAATGGTCGGAAACAAGAACCCATACCGTCCGTGCGTTCGCACGGCCGGTATGGTGGGTAACAACGACCAGGGGGGTGTCCCTGCGACGGCTGACGACGCAGGGCACCCCCGGTTTACTTGCCAGGTCTCCCACCTCACCCTGCGCGGCGCCATGCTCCGCGCAAGGTCGCCGGAGCATGGTGCTGGCAGGTTTTTGCAGGAGGGACCTGATTGCAAAGAACGAAGGAGAGTTAGGGGCCAAAATGCGAGGGTTCAAAAGTTGAGGGCCAAAGAGTAAATATATGAGGACCAAAGTGTAAAGTCGGTCAAGGAGGTTTCTTCTTAGGCTCAAGTTTTTATACATGACTAATTAGGACCTAAGGAATCTGATGGTGAATTTCATTTTCATATTAAACCTTGTTTGACCGGTCAATTTGCGCAAAAACCCAAATTAAGTTATTAATTGGGCATGGTTCTCAATGTAGGTCAAAATGGGTTCTAAAGGCCAAATTGAAGGTTCTAAACCCTAGAGATTATTTTTCTATGAATTTTAGAGGGTTTATTCTATTTTTACTTTGCCTCGAACCTTGTGAATTGAAGTGGGTTGTTTTAGGGTTACAGATTTAGTTTCTTGGAATTGCTGTAGCCCTTGCTAGATCATTTCATCCCACTTTTATTCTTATTAAGCTGTTTTGACCTATGTTTGGGCCCTGAATTACCCTGTATGCAGATTATATTGGTGAAATTGCATTTTTACCCCTTATAACTTATTTTCTCCTTAAACTCAGAATTCTCTGAGTTAAGCCTTTCCTTGAGTTATGTAGGAGCTTTTATCCTTTGTATTGGGTCAAAATGAGCTAGTTATGGCTCATGATGAGGTTCT